>JAMXBD010000716.1:0-707290 GCA_024138025.1 Combretum micranthum
ATCATTTTTTATCACCCACAATCTATTAGTTTTTTAGCTAGGCCGACAGATGCCTATCCATTTTCAAATCTAGGCCCGACAGATGGCCTATCATTTTTTAAATCTAGGCCCGACAGATGGCCTATCATTTTCTAAATCTAGGCCCCAATGGTCTATCAGATTTTTTAGTCTAAGCCCGACAGATGGCCTATCATTTTCTAGTGTAGGCCCGACAGATGGCCTATCATTTTTTCCAAAGCCTAAGCCTGACAGATGGCCTACCATTTTTCCAAAGCCTAGGCCGACAGTTGACCTAGCAAATTTTAATGTCTAAACTCGACAGATAGTTTAGCACAAGATAAAAATCTCTTTGTTAAAAACAAAATTTGGCAGGAGAAATTAAGCAAAAATTGGCTATCCTTTTGTCTTTGTGGCAAAAGTTTTGTTCAAACTTTACCACAAAGAGGGCCAACTGTAGACACCCAATTTTTGCCCAATTAAAAATTAAGCTTAAGTTTAGAATAAATTAATGTCATGTTGAGTTCATTAAAAATATATAATATAATAATATAATAATATAATAATAAACAATAGTATAATAAAAAAAGAGAGAAAAGAAAAAAAATAAAAAAAATATAGAGGAATAAAATATGTATAATAAAATAATTAAATGAATAATAGTAATATAAATAAAATATATGTAAGAAAAATTAAAATAAATAATTATTTGAGCTTAATGTAATATATATTTTATTAGTCTTAAGTATTAGTGGGTTAGCTATATGACCAAGGCATAGGCCAACGGCCTAACGGTTCAGACCATAGACACAGGAGCAAAGGGACCCGAGTTCGATCCTAGCCCAAGGCGGATTTTGCCTCTTTTTGTCCAATTTTTTTTTCCTAAAAGACACATCGGTTCATCCACTTTGAGACCTCATTTGAGCAACGAATCTTTGTGTTTTTTCGAAATTAATTGTACAGACACAAACTAGGCATGGGATACATCACATCTGTACATATTTCATGCATTATTTCATCCCAAAAGGCACATTAATTGAGACATGAAAATTGGGAAAAATTCGAATGGACATGATTTTTCAAATTTTAAAATTGGCCGAATTGTGTTCTTTGATCAAATTAAACACACTTAATCGAAGAGTTATGATGTATAAACATAATATTCGTGATCAATTTGAACCAACAATCACGAATCGAGTCCCAATTTTTGAATCGTTCTTATTTGAAAAAGTATAACGATTCGTGATTCAAAAATTAAACAAGTACGAAGCTTCGAAATGACAAATTGTTTCAAACTCTATAAATAGGATCACCCCACAAGCAGAAAGCACAATTCAATTTCGCAAAATACACACTACACGATCGAGATCTGAAAATAGAGTAGAAAGTGTTCGAATTGCAAAATTTGCAAATTCGAAGTGATCGGGAAGATTTCGATCCAATTAAAGAGTGTTAGGATCATCTAGGAAGTGTTCTTGATTGATTATAGTGTTTAGAATTGCTCGAATTTGCATCTGGGAGTTCTGCAAATTTTTTCGAAATTTTTTGTCCTTGCCGCCGTTGGGCCACCGCACGAACCGCCACATCTGGTGGTTCTAGGAGTGAACCACCACCACCAACGGACGCAGCAGCCCCATCTACGTCGGGCCGACAAGGTTGTAGCCTTCGAAAACCACCAGGAGCGGCCGAGGAACGCCTTGAAGTCACCGTCATCGTCTTCTTCACCCGACGGGAATCCAAGATCCGACCCGAAATCCGAGATCCAACCCGGTCGGTCGTCGGTCAACGGTGGTCGGTCGTCGTCAACGGTCGTCGGTCAAAAGTCAGCAGATCCTGTGGTCCAGATTTGATCAGAGGATCTTACGGTCCAGATTTGATCAAAGGATCCTACGGTCCATATTTGATTAGCAGATCCTACGGTCCAAATTTGATCAGCAGATCCACGGTCCAGATCGCGAGTCAATTCCATCAGACGGTCAGATTTAGTCCACAGATCAGACGCTCCAGATCTGATCCGAGAAAATCCAACGGTCCAGGTTAGTCCGCAATATTTTATTAGTTATTTATTATATATTTAATTTCGGAAAATAGGAAAAAATAGGAAAAAATTAATAAAAATTCGTAAAAAATCCAGAAAAATTCAGAAAAATCCAGAAAAATTAGAATAATTATTTTTAATATAAATTTACATGTTTTCGCAATTTTTGATATTTTTGGATATTTTTGAATATATATTTGCATATAGATTGATCTTTAAATATATATTTGATGCATGAGATGTTTTTTTTTGTATTTTAATTTTGTTATGATATATTTAATATGTTCTGAACGTATGTGATGATTATTTAATTTGAAAAATAATAAATTATAAATAGATTTTTTAAAACCAAAATTGTTGTTGAATAGTAAAAATAATTTTTTTTTTAAAATCATGATATTAATTAAGTTTTTATCGAAATTATCTTTATAAATTTGCTATAAAGATAATACTCAAAGTTTTCAAAATTGATTTTCATGTAGCATTAAATTAGCCATGAATTATCATAAATTGATTTTTTAGAAAAATGATTTTTGAACTTAGAAAAATATATTTTTCATGAAATAAAATTCAATTGATTAGATCATAGGATCATCAAAATTAGTTTTCACAAAAATTCAAAATTTAATAAACTTAAAGTGAGAAAATTTTAAAAATATAAAATTGACTAACAAATTAAGTTCTTTATAAAAGAACTACGTTTTGTCTGATCTCGATTAGCGAGTACGTAGGCACCTACGGGGCGACAATAAAATAAAAAAAAAGTATATTTTGTTTTCATATTTTGAAATAATCATTTTATACATATTATAAGTTTTTTTTAAAAGGAAAAATACAAATGTTTGTTGATATTTAAATCCTAAAAAAAAAACATAAAAATAAAAATGCATGATTAAACTTGTAGATATTTGTTTTATAAATGTTTTGTTTGAATTTTTTAGTATAGAAAAGGATAAATTCTAAATTTTAAATTTAAAGTGGTAACCGCTTAGGTTTTAATAGGTTAGCCCCCGAACTCAGATATCTGGTATTTTTTAAAAATTTGATTCTTAAATCAAACTTTTCGCAGACTAGTGGCTAAGTTAGGATTAACCGACCCATTAATCCTGGCTTTCATTTTTTTTCCCGATTTATATCGGGTGGCGACTCTAAAAAGTTTTCAAAAATTAAAATTTCTTTTAACCCCTAGTCGAGGATTCATGTTAAATGGGTTAGGGTTTAATATGAATCGGGTTAGGAGAAATGAACCGGATGATTTTCAAAATCCAGGCTCGACAAATATTTATTTCTTACGTTTTCTTGATAAAACTATTTTTGTTATTTAAGAAAGCTTGAGAAAATTTATTACTCTATTTCTAGGTTGTTGATAATAACTTCATGATTTTGTGGTGAATCACCTAATCGAAATTCTAGCTTTGAGTTCCTTTAGTAAAGTAAAATTCTATTTTTAGATTAGTTGAGACATTAACATTATGTAGATGCAAATATCATGAGCATATAATAAGAATATAAGAAAATAATAGAAACAAATAATAAGCAAGGAAATAAAATATCAAGCATTGGGAACCTTAGCTTCATCAAGGAATCCCGGTCGAGTATTGAAGCCTTAGCTTCATCAAGGCAGCCCGGGACTAAGAATCGACTAGTCCCGAAATAAATAAATAAAAGATTGTTTTGACTTGATATGGACAAGTCTAAGACTAGAAAGACTAGTCTTAATAATAACATGAAATAAATAAATTGCATAATTTGAAAGTAAATAAATAACAAATGAGCTTATTTGCTCTAAATAAATATATATACATAATATACATAATATAAGTTAGATTAGAAGCAAATAATAACAATAATAATAACAATAATAATAACAACATAATAAAATAGAAAGCTTATGTATAAGAACAAAACATGAACATGTTGTTGCTTTTACTACTCATGTGAGTTTCAAAACAACACCATGGTCATGCCAAGTTACATGATATGAATAGATAAATGGTTGAAAGAAATTTTTACTTAAGGTATTTGTGTGGTATGAAGATGGTAGTGAATGTATGTATGTTTTAGAGAGATGGTAGTTGTATTGCATAAAGAGAAATTCTTGTGGGTATTTGGTGAAAGAGAGTTTTGGTAGAGGAAATGTTATAGAGAGAGTTTATGTAGTGAATTTGAGAGAGTTTTTGTAAAGAATTGTGTGAAAGAATGAAAGAGGAATGAGGTATTTATAGAATTTTTGGAGTGAATTTTGGATGTAATAAAATAATTTGAAAAAGAAAAAAAATAATTGTTGGAAGAGAGAAGGGGGCGCCGGCCTTGATGTTATAGAGAGGGAGTGAGTTGATTTTTGAGTGAAATTTGTAAGAAAATAATTAATATGTAAGGTATGATTTGATTAAAGTTGTATTGGAAATATAAAAAGTAAGAAAATAGGTATGTAGGTGTAAGAAATAGGTGTAAGAAAAAATAGGGATAGTGAAATAGTAATGAATAGTAGAAAAGTACTATGAATAGTAGACTAGACAATTAAAGTACCGGTAGTAAATGAAATTGGCATGTGTCTTCCTTATTAAATGAATATTATAACATGAATAAATAATCGAATAAAAATAAAAAAAAAATAGAAGAATAATGAAAAGGGGCGGACAGATTTTTTTTTTTTTTTTTGCGCTTATTTCCTTGGGAATTAAATAAGCACAGATCTTCTTAATCGACTTTCTCGCATCTCTTCATATTTCCAGTAAACCAAATCCCTGACGTTCTTATCTTCCAAAATACTCTCTTTTTCAAACCCTAACCTATGGCTCCAAGAAAATCGAACCGTCTTACTGCAAAAGGATTCAAGACTAAGAAGTCTTCCGAACCCATACAAATAGAAGACGACACACCAGTGACCGAGGAAATTCTCCAACCCACAATGTCAGATGAGGTTATAAAAGAAACAAGGACTAAATCAATGCATGATGAAAAAGAAACGCTCGATGATGCTTTAAGAAACAAAAATGAACCTGAGAAGGATGAAAACCAAGGTGAGAGTACTAGTATGAAACATCCCTCAGAAGGTGTTTCAGAAGCAAACCCTGAGCCAGAGAACGACTCAGAGGATTTTGATGATAGGTTAACAGATGTCATGAGGAAGTTGTCTAAGAAAAATGTCCTGAAGGAAGAATCTTTGAAGAAGAAAAAGAAATCAACAAAAAGGACGTCAGCAAAAAGGAAAAGAACCAAAGAGATGGCTGATCCTTTTATCAAAAAGAGGAAGACAAACCAGAATAAGGTGCTCGAATGTGCTTGCCTAGACTATAAATTCTTTACTGCAAATGGCTTTTTCTGGAAATCTTGGTTAGACATAGTAGGATGTAGGAAAATATGTAGAATAATGGACGTTGTGGACGGAAGTTTGATAAATGAGTTCTATGACAACCTAGAGCAGCTGGAAGATTTATCCTTAAAATCAAGAATTCTTGGTCAAAAAATCACTTTGAATAGGACAGACCTGGTTAACTGTTTTGATATGAAAGATATTAATGATGATGAGTGGCTGATCAATATGCCACGAAGTATGTTGTATAGAGAATTGAATGATGGAGTGGGTGACTTTTAAGAAAAGGGTATTTTTGCGACAAATTTTGAGTTTCTAATAAGATTGTTACATAAGGCTGTCGTTGATTGTATTTTACCTAAAAATGGTAGTACAACCTCTATAAGCAAGGAAGAAGCTTTAGTTGTTCTAGCCATGAGAAGAAATAAGACTTTGGATATACCACGGATGATTCTTCATCATATTTGGAGAACTCATCAAAACAGACCCTATGGAAATTTGTGAATGAAATTTTTCAAATACAAAAAGATCAATTTACCCAACACTTTTAAATTTCCAATAATTGTTAAAAAGATTGGGGAAATCAATCTAAAGTACATGGGGATTAATGTTTCAGACAAGTTCTGGTTTTCATTGGATGGCACATGGTATAGGAATCCAAAGTTTAGTAAATTTTCATTTGATTGGCAAAAGATTAAAGCTATCGCTGAGGGGGAGGTTGTGTTGCCGGAAGAAAATGCAGAGGATGATGAGGAGGTGGAGAAAACAACAAAGAGAAAAAGTAAAGGTAAAATGGAAGGGAAAAAGAAGAAGAAATATACAATCAGAACTGATGGTAAATTTGAAATAAAAGAAGACAGAGAAGGAGTAGATTCAGAGAGTGATCCAACCCATATAAAGTCACCAGGAGAATCTTCAAGAACAAGTCTGGAGTCTGATTTGAATAATGTGGTTGATCAGGCAGTTATGAACTTTAAAAAGGAATTTGTGGAATCTATTTTAACTGTCTTTCACAACCATGTTCCTACAACTCAAGACTCTCAAGCTTCTACAAGGGTTTCTTCACCAGTTCGTGACATTCCTGTTCCATCAACAGATATTCCTCCTGATCTAACTCAGCACGCAAAGGCTGTTTCTAACAAGGAAGATCAATCTGACAAAGCTGCTGAAGCAGAACTCGTTGTTGAAGAAGAAGTAGGTGATGTCCATGCTATTGCCTAAGACCTCATTATTGACCAACCATCAGAAAGCCTTCCTTCTTCTAATCCACCTGGACCAACAATGTCTCAGCCAGACCTATTGAATGAGGATGTTCACACAGTGGCTACTGTGATGAATACTCTTCGAAATCAACCAATACCCACTGAATCAACTTTACCCAAAACAACTTTTCCGCAACGAAGGAAAGTACCAGCAAGAAAATTTGTCAGAATAGCAACTACTAAAAAGAACTGAGACTTTTCAATTTCTGTTTTTCAGACTCTTAATTTGATGTTTTGTTAATTTTTTTTTTTTTTTTGCAACATTATTTCTGAGACAATATGTTTGTTATTAAGTCTTTCTGCATATTTTGTTTCTCTTAATATCTTGTCTGATGCTAACAAAAAGGGGAAGAAAAGTAAACAAAATATATACAAGGACTAAATATATATTAGTGGATAAAATAACTGAATACTGTATTGCATACTATTGCTGTTGCATATTATGATGACCGAATGTTATAAAATTTATATTTTGTCATATGGGTTTTGTTATCATCAAAAAGGGGGAGAATGTTAGTTTCTCTCAATAATGATTTTAATGATAACAAAAAGACCCAAATGTTTCTAACTATTTAACAAGTGTGCAGTGTTTAGATACAGTATATATTAGAGCTTATCAGAACGAATTTCAGAGAAGGATTTGAAATCAAAAAGAATTTCAGAAAGAGTTTTTGTAATACGCAAAGAATTAAATCAGAAGGAATTCAGAAGGCAATTCTTACTCAGAACGTAATTCAGAAGGAATTATGTTATGACTTGTGAATGAACAGAGTATTCAGAAGAATAATCAGAGGGCATTTATGGATAACTCTGAACAACAAGTATTTTTCAATTTTTCATATATTTTGAAGACCTAGCACCAAAGTGGATGTATTTGGACAATGCATTCAATTATGTTCCACAAGTTGGTTCAACTATCCAAAGGGGATTTAAGTTAGTTGAGTTAAGTACCATTTCGAAGAAATTTGAAGTCTCACGAGAACATATACTTGGAAAGTCTACTTCACGTGATCTTACAATGGGGATAAAATTATCCAAAACATCTTTAATTCTTTTGTTACGAATACTTCAAATATCAGAGGATTATCTTAACTATTTTCATGGGATATTTTCAACGTAATTCAAATTGAAGTCAGGAGAAGATTAAGAACTTCCGAGATTTATGCCAGATTTTCAGTTTAACTAGATGAATAAATTCATCTATATCCAAAGGAGATCAAAGCGCAATAACCGTGGAAAAGAAGACCAGATTTTGTGCGAAAAAGATGCAAAGAATCAGGACTATTCAGTCACTAGCCGTTTGATATTTTGAAGAACATTATAAGCTCGAGAGAATGAAGAAACAAGAGATACAGCAACTATTCTTTTCTGAACAAAAAAGGCTCCTACAAAGCTGAATAACCGTTTTTTTGTACTAAATACCTAAGAGGAAATTTTATTCTTATTCCTCAACTTGATTCGTGATTTCATTTTAAGTGAGTTTGAGTGTTACAAGTAGGCTCAGTAGTTGATTATAGCTTGAGGAAAGCTAGGGAGGTCAGCTGAGTGCATTTGTAGCCAAAGTGTGTTTGGCAAAAGACAACTTGTAACGTGATTCAATTATTGGATAGTGGAACATACCGGTGAGGAGTACCGGGTCCCCGGCTTGGTGCTGGAAGAGTGGAGTACGCGCAAGGCGGAACCACTATATATAGCTTTGCATCTCTCTACCTTATTCTTTTAAATTTCGTATACATTTACTTGAGTAATTGTGCTGTAGCGTAAAATCAGAAACTGGTTCAGAAACTAATTGCAAGTATTTTCGATAATCAGAGACTATTTCAAAATCTGAGACTTTATTTTTTTAAACTTAACATTAGTGATATGAATTAAACTTGTTTGCTTCCGCATTTTCACTAAAGTTTTGTTTATCAAGTTTATTTGTTTTCAAGAAAGTTGAAAAGCCATTTTTGATTTGTTTAACCAAGGTTGTGATTTTATCAATTTTAAAGGATAAAATTTTATCTTAAACCAATTCACCCCCCCCCTTTGGTTATTATTGGGACCAACAATTGGTATCAGAGCAGTTCTCATTGAATTAAATTGAGTGATCTTATCTGAAAATGGCTGATAATAACATAGCAATCAACAAGGCACCTTATTTCGATGGATCTAACTTTGCCTATTGGAAAATGCGAATGGCTACTTATATCAAAGCTAATGACTTTGATTCTTGGCAGGTTATTTCCGATGGTGATCATGAAGTAACAACAACCAGTGGAGAGATTGTGACAACAACCGAGAAGAGACTCATAGAAAAGAACAACAAGGCTAAGAATCTCTTGCTCACTACAATAGCTCCTTCTGAATTTTATCTTATTTCTTCATGCAATACCGCAAAGGAGATATGGGATATTTTATCAGAAACCTATGAAGGAACTAACACTATTAAGGATACTAAAATAAATGCCTTGCTACAACGCTATGAACTTTTCAAAATTAAACCAGATGAGAAAATAAAAGATGCTTTTAATCGATTCACTTCTATTACAAATGAGCTAACATCACTTGGAAAGAAATTAGAAGATGCAGATCTTGTTAGGAAGATTCTTCGGATTTTGCCAAAATCATGGGATGCCAAGAAGACAGCAATTGAGGAAGCTCAAGACTTGAACAAGCTGTCGCTCAGTCAACTAAGGGAGAAATTAATGGCGTATGAATCTCATATCATCTCCACCGAGGAACCTGAGAACAGTACTAAAGCTGTGGCTTTCAAAGCTAAGAAAATAGCTGTGGAAGAGACTGATTCAGAAGAAGATAATGATGTTGAAAATATCAGTATGCTGGCTCGAAGACTCAACAACCTGATGAAAAAAGGTAAGAAATATAAGAGTTTTAGCAAATATAACAAGTTTGATGTAGGAAAAAGCTTTAAAGACAAAGAAGAAAAGAAAGAGAAGAAAGAGATCGTGTGTTACGAATGCAAGAAGCCAGGGCATATCAAATACGAGTGTCCAGTGCTAAAGAAGAAAATGAAGAAATTCAAAAAGAAGAGTCGTGCTATGATGGCAACATGGAGCGACTTAGATGAATCAGAAGCTGAATCAGAACCTACCAGTGAAGACGAGGAACAAGCCAACCTATGCTTAATGGCTACATCAGAGGTAAATTCCGAATCTGAAACTGATGAAATAGAAACAGAAATGTATTCTGAAATGAAGAAACTTCTAAGAGCACTTAAGAAAGCTGATTCGAAGGTGTTTAAATTAGATATAGAAAACAAAGCTTAAGAAATGAGAAAGACGTGTTGAAACAAACAAATAAGTTACTTGTAGATGAAAATGATATTTTGAAAGATGAAAATGAGAATTTGTATGTGAAATCTGAAACCTTGAAGAAGGAAAATGTTACTTTGAGAAATGAAATCAAAAGTTTAAATGGTCGAGTAGATGTGCTATCACAAGAAATTAAAAATACTTTCAATAAGTTTAATGAAAGTGAAGAGAAATTAAGAATGCTTATTGGAAGTCAAAGACCGGCATTCATTAAACACGGATTAGGATATGGTGATGATAACTCAGCAAAATTAAAGAAAACAGTTTTTGTGAAAGCAAAAGAACCTGTGAATGATAAAACTCTTAAACAAGTTAAGACGCATATGAATAACGAAGGCAGAAAGTCACTCAGAGGGCATTATCAACAGAATTATCCACTCAGAAGGTATAGCAGAACCTCCAGGTATGGTTATAACAATCAATATCCGAGGAGAAATTATAATCATCAAAAATATCATACACATCCTTATGCATGTTTCTTTTGTAATAAAGTAGGACACATAGAAAAGTATTGCTTCTACAAAAGAAACAAGCTCAGTACTTATCAAGTTCAGAAACTAGATAAAATGAGCTTGACTTATCAAGGACCCAAGTATGTTTGGGTTCCTAAAAAGGTTTGATCACCTTTTCTGTTGTAATTGTAGGAACAAGGAACAAAAATCAAAGGAACATGGTACTTAGATAGTGGATGTTCAGGCCACATGACGGGTGATGCCTCCTTGTTCACTAGCATTATGTGGAAAGAAAAAGGATATGTAAGATTTGGTGATGACAATCGTGGAAAAATAATCGGTACAGGTACTATTGGTCATTTTCCATATTTGATTGAAAATGTTTCATTAGTAAAAGGACTAAAACATAATCTTTTGAGTATAAGTCAATTATGTGACAAAGGCTACAAAATGGTTTTTGAGAAAAACAAATGTTTTGCTTATAATATCGACGGTGTAAAATTGTTCGAAGGCTTTAGAAAAGGAAATATATATTTAATCACGCCATCTGAAATGAATGTTGAGTATTGTTTTCTGACTATGATGATAACATTCACTTGTGGCATAAAAAGCTTGGACATGTAAATTTTAATCAACTAGAAAAACTTTCGAAAAATAATCTAGTTGTTGGTTTGCCTAAAATAAATATAAAGCAAGAGGTGAAGTGTACAACGTGTTTGAAAAACAAAATGGTTTCAACATCTCACAAAAGTAAAAATCATATTCTACAAAAAGACCTCTTGAACTTTTACATCTTGATTTGTTTGGACCTACAAGAACCTTAAGCTTAGGAAGAAACAAATACGGATTAGTAATTGTTGATGATTTTTCAAGGTACACATGGGTGTTCTTTTTAAAACAAAAATCTGATACGTTTGAAGCATTTCAAAAGTTTGCTAAACAAGTTCAGAATGAAAAAGGTTTTTCTATTGTTTCTTTAAGAACTGATCATGGAACAGAATTTGATAATTCCTTGTTTATATCATTTTGTGAAGAAAATGGTATAAATCATAATTTTTCAGCACCTTATACACCTCAACAAAATGGTGTAGTTGAAAGAAAGAATAGAACAATACAAGAAATGACACGTTCTATGTTAAATGAGAGTAAAATAGCTGAATATTTTTGGGCTGAAGCTGTTGCTACTGCATGTTATATAATGAATAGAGTATATATTCGACCAAATACTACAAAAACTTCTTATGAATTATTTCGTGGAAGAAAACCATCTGTCTCATATTTTCATGTGTTTGGTTGTACATGCTTTGTGAAAAAGAATGCAAGTAATCTTGGAAAATTTGATGAAAGATCTGATGAAGCAATCTTTTTAGGATATTCACAAAGTAGTAAAGCTTACCGTGTTTTTAATAAATCAACAAAGGTGGTAGAAGAATCTATAAATGTGCGTTTTCTTGATAATATAAAAGATGATGATGATGATGATGTATTACCTTTAAGTAAACATGATGAACCTAATTCTGTTATATCAGAAACAAAATCAGAAGACAATAATGGTAAATTTCAGGTATCTGATAAAGCAGAAGGCAAATCAGAGAGTAATAAAAATAAAAATGTAGAATCTGATAAGGCAGAAACTAATACAGAAGGTAATCTGGAAAGAAAATTTGACTCTCCCGAAAGCTCAAAAGCATGGAAATATAAATCATCACATCCATCTAGTTTAATTATTGGAGATATAGAATGTGGAACTAGGACTAGATCTAAATTAAAAGATATTGAAAATCATTTTGCTATGATTTCTGAAATAGAACCAAATAACATCAATGAAGCTTTAAACGATAATAATTGGATTGATGCTATGCAGGAGGAATTAAATCAATTCCAAAGAAATAATGTTTGGAATTTAGTCCCTAGACCTAAAGATAAATCAATTATAGGAACTAAATGGGTATATAAAAATAAATTAGATGAAAATGGTAAAATTATAAGAAACAAAGCTAGGCTTGTAGCAAAAGGATACTCACAAGAAGAAGGTATAGATTATGATGAGACTTATGCACCAGTTGCTAGACTTGAAGCTATACGTCTTTTGCTTGCTTATGCTTGTTTTAAAGATTTTAAATTGTTTCAAATGGATGTAAAAAGTGCATTTTTAAATGGTTATCTTAAAGAAGAGGTATATGTTGAACAACCACCTGGATTTGAAGATCCAATTAAGCCTGACTATGTGTTTAAGTTAAGAAAAGCTTTGTATGGTTTGAAACAAGCACCAAGAGCCTGGTATGAGAGATTGAGTGAATATCTCATATCAAGTGGATTTCAAAGAGGTACGATTGATACAACTTTATTTATTAAGCACTATACAAATGATTTATTAGTTGTACAAATATATGTTGATGACATAATATTTGGATCAACTAACGAAATATACTGTCAAGAGTTTGCAAGATTCATGCAGGCTGAATTTGAGATGTCCATGATGGGTGAACTGAATTTCTTCTTGGGATTACAAGTCAAACAAACAAGAGAAGGAATATTTATTCACCAAGAGAAGTACACTAAACAAATATTGAAGAAGTTTGGATATGAAAATACAAAAGAAGTAGCTACTCCAATGAGTACTTCTACCAGGTTAGACCTTGACTCACAAGGAAAGAAAATTAATGAGAAATTATATAGAAGTCTAATTGGTTCACTTTTGTATTTGACTGCATCTAGACCAGATATTTTGTTTGCTGTATGTATTTGTGCAAGATTTCAAAGTAATCCAACTGAAACACATTTACAAGCTGTGAAAAGAATTTTCAAGTATATTGCATGTACTGCAAAATTAGGAATCTGGTATCCCAAAAATCAAAATTTTGAATTAATTGGATACTCAGATGCTGATTATGCAGGATGTAAAATTGATAGAAAAAGTACATCTGGTACTTGTCAATTCTTAGGAGATAAACTGATTTCTTGGTCATCAAAGAAACAGAATTCAGTTGCTCTATCTACAGCTGAAGCTGAATATGTCTCAATTGGAAACTGTTGTGCACAAGTTCTGTGGATAAAACAACAAATGCAAGATTATGGATTGGAAAATAAAAATGTATCTATTAAATGTGATAATACGAGTGCAATTAACTTAACTAAAAATCCTGTGCATCATTCTAGATCAAAACATATAGACATAAGACATCATTTTATAAGGGATCATGTGACAAATGGTGACATAAATATAGAATTTATATCAACAGAAAATCAATGTGCTGATATATTTACAAAACCTCTAGACAAAAATAGGTTTGAATTTTTAAGAAATGAAATTGGCATGTGTTTTCCTTATTAAATGAATATTATAACATGAATAAATAATCGAATAAAAATAAAAAAAAAATAGAAGAATAATGAAAAGGGGCGGACAGATTTTTTTTTGGCGCTTATTTCCTTGGGAATTAAATAAGCACAGATCTTCTTAATCGAATTTCTCGCGTCTTCATATTTCCAGTAAATCAAATCCCTGACGTTCTTATCTTCCAAAATACTCTCTTTTTCAAACCCTAACCTATGGCTCCAAGAAAATCGAACCGTCTTACTGCAAAAGGATTCAAGACTAAGAAGTCTTCCGAACCCATACATATAGAAGACGACACACCAGTGACTGAGGAAATTCTCCAACCCACAATGTCAGATGAGTTGCAAGAGAAACAAGGACTAAATCAATGCATGATGAAAAAGAAACGCTCGATGATGCTTCAAGAAACGAAAATGAACCTGAGAAGGATGAAAACCAAGTGAGAATGCTAGTATGAAACATCCTTCAGAAGGTGTTTCAGAAGCAAACCCTGAGCCAGAGAACGACTCAGAGGGTTTGATGATAGGTTAAAAGATGTCATGAGGAAGTTGTCTAAGAAAATGTCCTGAAGGAAGAATCTTTGAAGAAGAAAAAGAAATCAACAAAAAGGACATCAGCAAAAAGGAAAAGAACCAAAGAGATGGCTGATCCTTTTATCAAAAAGAGGAAGACAAACCAGAATAAGGTACTCGAATGTGCTTGCCTAGACTATAAATTCTTTACTGCAAATGGTTTTTTCTGGAATTCTTGGTTAGACATAGTAGGATGTAGGAAAATATGTAGAATAATGGATGTTGTAGACGGAAGTTTGATAAATGAGTTCTATGACAACCTAGAGCAGCTGGAAGATTTATCCTTAAAATCAAGAATTCTTGGTCAAAAAATCATTTGAGTAGGACAGACCTGGTTAACTGTTTTGATATGAAAGATATTAATGATGATGAGTGGCTGATCAATTTGCCACGAAATATGCTGTATAGAGAATTGAATGATGGAGTGGGTGACTTTGAAGAAAAGGATATTTTTGCGACAAATTTTGAGTTGCTAATAAGATGTTACATAAGGCTGTCGTTGATTGTATTTTACCTAAAAATGGTAGTACAACCTCTATAAGCAAGGAAGAAGCTTTAGTTGTTCTAGCCATGAGAAGAAATAAGACTTTGGATATACCACGGATGATTCTTCGTCATATTTGGAGAACTCGTCGAAACAGACCCTATGGAAATTTGTTAATGAAATTTTTCAAATACAAAAAGATCAATTTACCCAACACTTTTAAATTTCCAATAACTGTTAAAAAGATTGGGGAAATCAATCTAAAGTACATGGGGATTAATGTTTCAGACAAGTTCTGGTTTTCATTGGATGGCACATGGTATAGGAATCCAAAGTTTAGTAAATTTTCATTTGATTGGCAAAGGATTAAAGCTATCGCTGAGGGGGAGGTTGTGTTGCCGGAAGAAAATGCAGAGGATGATGAGGAGGTGGAGAAAACAACAAGAGAAAAAGTAAAGGTAAAATGGAAGGGAAAAAGAAGAAGAAAATACAATCAGGACTGGTGGTAAATTTGAAATAAAAGAAGGAAGAGAAGGAGTAGATTCAGAGTGATCAACCCATATAAAGCCACCAGGAGAAACTTCAAGGACAAGTCTGGAGTCTGATTTGAATAATGTGGTTGATCAGGCAGTTATGAACTTTAAAAAGGAATTTGTGGAATCTATTTTAACTGTCTTTCACAACATGTTCCTACAACTCAAGACTCTCAAGCTTCTCCAAGAGTTTCTTCACCAGTTCGTGACATTCCTGTTCCATCAACAGAAATTCCTCCTGATCTAACTCAGCACGCAAAGGCTGCTTCTAACAAGGAAGATCAATCTGACAAAGCTGCTGAAGCAGAACTCGTTGTTGAAGAAGAAGTAGGTGATGTCCATGCTGTTGCCCAAGACCTCATTGGCCAACCATCAGAAAACCTTCCTTCTTCTAATCCACCTGGACCAACAATGTCTCAACCAGACCTATTGAAAGGATGTTCACACAGTGGCTACTGTGATGAATACTCTTCGAGATCAACCAATACCCACTGAATCAACTTACCCAAAACAACTTTTCCGCAACGAAGGAAAGTACCAGCAAGAAAATCTGTCAGAATAGCAACTTCTAAAAAAACTGAGACTTTTCAATTTCTGTTTTTCAGACTCTTAATTTGATGTTTTGTTAATTTTTTTTTTTGCAACATTATTTCTAACAATATGTTTGTTATTAAGTCTTTCTGCATATTTTGTTTCTCTTAATATCTTGTGATGCTAACAAAAAGGGGAAGAAAAGTAAACAAAATATATACAATGACTAAATATATATTAGTGGATAAAATGACTGAATACTGTATTGCATACTATTGCTGTTGCATATTATGATGACCGAATGTTATAAAATTTATATTTTGTCATATGGGTTTTGTTATCATCAAAAAGGGGGAGAATGTTAGTTTCTCTCAATAATGATTTTAATGATAACAAAAAGACCCAAATGTTTCTAACTATTTAACAAGTGTGCAGTGTTTAGATACAGATATATTAGAGCTTATCAGAACGAATTTCAGAGAAGGATTTGAAATCAAAAGAATTTCAGAAAGAGTTTTTGTAATACGCAAAGAATTAATATCAGAAGGGAATTCAGAAGGCAATTCTTACTCAGAACGTAATTCAGAAGGAAGATTATGTTATTTGTGAATGAACCAGAGTATTCAGAAGAATAATCAGAGGGCATTTATGGATAACTCTGAACAACAAGTAATTTCAAATTTTTCATATATTTTGAAGACCTAGCACCAAAGTGGATGTATTTGGACAATGCATTCAATTATGTTCCACAAGTTGGTTCAACTATCCAAAGGGGATTTAAGTTAGTTGAGTTTAAGTACCATTTCGAAGAAATTTGAAGTCTCACAGAACATATACTTGGAAAGTCTACTTCACGTGATTTTACAATGGGGATAAATTTCCAAAACATATTTAATTTCTTTTGTTACGAATACTTCAAATATCAGAGGATTATCTTAACTATTTTCATGGATATTTTCAACGTAATTCAAATTGAAGTCAGGAGAAGATTAAGAACTTCCGAGATTTATGCCAGATTTTCAGTTTAACTAGATGAATAGAATTCATCTATATCCAAAGGAGATCAAAGCGCAATAACCGTGGAAAAGAAGACCAGTTTTGTGCGAAAAAGATGCAAAGAATCAGGATTATTCAGTCACTAGCCGTTTGATATTTTGAAGAACATTATAAGCTCGAGAGAATGAAAGAAAACAAGATACAAGCAACTATTCTTTTCTGAACAAAAAAGGCTCTCTACAAAGCTGAATAACCGTGTTATTTTGTACTAAATACCTAAGAGGAAATTTTATTCTTATTCCTCAACTTGATTCGTGATTTCATTTTCAGTGAATTTGAAGTGTTACAAGTAGGCTCAGTAGTTGATATACTTGAGGAAAGCTAGGGAGGTCAGCTGAGTGCATTTAGCCAAAGTGTGTTTGGCAAAAGACAACTTGAAACGTGATTCAATTATTATAGTGGAACATACCGGTGAGGAGTACCGGGTCCCCGCTTGTGCTGGAAGAGTGGAGTACGCGCAAGGCGAACCACTATATATAGCTTTGCATCTCTCTACCTTATTCTTTTAAATTTCGTATACATTTACTTGAGTAATTGCTGTAGCGTAAAATCAGAAACTGGTTCAGAAACTAATTGCAAGTATTTTCATAATCAGAGACTATTTCAGAGACTAAAATCTGAGACTTTTATTTTTAATTAAACTTAACATTAAGTGAGATATTAAACTTGGTTGCTTCCGCATTTTCACTAAAGTTTTGTTTATCAAGTTTATTTGTTTTCAAGAGTTGAAAAGCCATTTTTTATTTGTTTAACCAAGGTTGTGATTTTATCAATTTTCAAAGGATAAAATTTTATCTTATATAACCAATTCAACCCCCCCCCCCCCCCCCCCCCCCCCCCCCCCCCCTCTCCCTCTTGGTTATTATTGGGACCAACAGTATTAGTTGAAACCTAAATGACTTTTATGATAAAAATAAACTTAGAAATAGATAAATCTTTTCCGTAGATAGAAAACGACATATAATATGCAAAATTCCTAATTAAATTGAGTAAATTATGGCTATATTAAGTTGTAATTTCTTTCTATCTGAATTTTTATGAAAATAATAAAATAGGATTAGATATTTTAAGTAGATTTAGATGAAATACTCATTTTGGGTATTTTTTTGTTTAGGTGACGAGAATCATGACCTTCTTTTTTTCAAGGACTACTTTGACTGATAGAGATCGTCATGGCTAAGTGAGTTTTTCTTTACATTTTATGTATTCACACATATCTTGTAGAATAGAGCACCAGATGTTAGGAAAAGATAAAAAAATTGATATGCATGCGGGTTATCATGGGAGCTATGTATTTGATTCGTTATGTGTGATTAATAAACGATAAGTATACGGAGCTCAATTGGTTAATTAAGATAACTTGTCTTTATGTATATTGCTGTGTGTGTAAATATTGATTGATCATCTTAAATGAATTAATATAGGATCGGAAATCCCTCAAAACTAAATTGCTCATGCATATCGCTTAGAATATAATCTTCGCATTTTTGTTACTACTTCTCACCGTGGGACCTGAAAGGTAAGCTGTCTAGCTACATGTTGAGGATTTAGGGCGTTCGGATAATACGAACTCATGGTGTAGCCAAGTCGGATCAATCGCTTTTGGTAAGGAAAGCTTGGGGACTAGTAGTATGGTTGATTGGAATCCCAAGACACGTGCAAATTTCAAGGAGGTCGATTATAACCCATTCAAAGCATTTCCTAACCCACAATAGAGGGATATATCCATTCTACATATGAAAGTGGATAGTCGTATGTATTGTTTGATTATATGGTTGTTTACAATTCATATGCTTGTTTGATGGACTTGTTTGAATGTTTGTTGTGAGTACTTTTGCATAAGGATTATCTCACTAAGCTAGTTATCCTTACTCCCTAATAGATTTCTAATGTTGCAGGTGTAAACCCCCGAATTTTTCGAGAATGGTTTTAGAATATCGAATTAAAACCCTAAAGATTGACCCAAGTTGAAACCAAACCTTAAACAATTTCGATTATGAGATTTCATAAGAGAATCTTCAAAAACAAAAATAAAAAGTTCAATAATCATTCGATTCAAAAATCAGAGCATGAGAAGGCCCATTTGTCCGATCCATAATGTAAACCCTTCAATTTCTAGGGTGAAGTTGGATTAAACTCTAACCCTAGTCAAATTGGAGTTTCAAAAGTCAACGAAAATTAAGACAATCTAACAGTTTCAAACTTCGGCAAACCCGTGCTCTCAAACCCTAGAAAACGAAATGAAGTTAATGGCTTATAAAAGTTCGTAATAATATAGGGAAGTATAAAAATATCAGATTCGTAATTTTCTAGCGTCTTTCGGATCCGAATGGGATCAGTTTTCAAAAACCGTGCCCTGATATACTGGATGGCAAAAATATTCCGTTAATATCATAAGACTTGTAAAAATGTAAGGTTTTCAAAAATATTAGTTTCACAATTTTTCGGTAACTAAAAATATCAGAAATAGCTCTTTTACATGTATTTTTATTACTACCGATATGTTATTTGTCTAGTCTACTCTTCATAACACTATTCCTACTATTCATTACTATTTTACTATCTCTACTTTTTCTTACACCTATTTCTTACTACCTATACACCTATTTTTACACTTTTACATTTCCAATACAACTTTATTCACATCAAACCTTATACATTATTTATTTTCTTTACAAAAAAATTACAAAATAAACAAAAATCCTCCCTCTCTCTCCTCTAGTATCGCTGGCCCCCTCTCTCTCTTCTTTATATTTTTTTCTTTTTCAATTTATTTTATTATATAAAAAATTCACTTCAAAAATTCTATAAATACCCCTTTCCTCTTTCATTCTTTCACACATTCATTTTACAAAACAAAACTCTACCAAAATTCTCTTTCAAAACCTCTTTCCAACAATTCTCTCCCAAAACACTCTCTACCATTTTTACTCTTCAAGAAAAATAACTAATACACTACTCATTCACCTCTTTTCAAATTCTCCATTAAACCTTAGGTAAAACCCTACATATATTCTTTATCATGTTCACACAACTTAATATGAGCTTAGTGTATATTTCTTAGACTCATGAGAGTTAAAGAAGCAACAATATGTTCATGTTTTGTTTTTATTCATGTTCATAATTTACATTATGTTACTATTATGTTGTTGTTATTATTGTTCTTCTTATTTGCTCTAATCTAACTTCTATATAGTATTATGTATATTATGTATATATATTTCTTTAGAGCATATAAACTCACTTGTTATTTATTTATTTTCATGCTTTGCAATTTATTTATTTAATTCATGTAATTTATTAAGACTAGTCTTTCTAGTCTTAGACTTTTCCATATCAAGTCAAAACGATTTTTCTTTCTTTTCTTTTCTTTCGGGACTAGTCTATTCTTAGTCCCGGGTTGCCTTGATGAAGCTAAGGCTCCCAATACATGATCAAGATATCTTGATGAAGCTAAGGTTCCCAATACTTGACTATTTTATTATGTTTATTTACTTATGAGTATTTCTTTCTATCTTATTATTATGTATTATTCTCACTCTTTCATTGTTACATAATCATATTCATGCATGATTATAATGTTGTTGTCTTATGTAAAAATAAAAATGGGTTCTTTCTTAAACAAGAAAAAGTGAAGTAGATTTCTCAACAAAGGAGTTTTCAACAAGAAGTCTAGATATTGTTTTTAATAAATTCTTTTCAAAAGCTTAGACAAATTGATCATAAGTTTTTAAGTAATAGTGCCCAAGATTTCTTCAAATGAAAGGTACTCATCTCTTTTATAAATCAAAACTAAAAACTCCATAAAGATAGAACCTTTTTTTCTTAGCATTAAAACATTTTAACCCAATCTTATCTTTTATAAGACTTAAATAGGTTCACTATAGACTTCGAAAATCACATACTAAGAAAGTTTCTTCAAAACTTAAATTTTATATTGTTATTTACTTTTCAAAATTAAAATGAAAATTTTGCTAAGTTCTAATGTTAACAATTCTTTATTAAGAAAGCTTTTCTTATAAACTTGTCTAAAGGAATTATTCTACCACTTGACAAATATTAAGAATAAAACAAGTTTTTCAAACCAAGGTAAAATCAACTCACTATTTTGGAAATCAACTTAGAAAAATAAAATTTGCCAAGAAAGTAAAGTTTTAAAGGTACACTTATTTTCTAAAAGAAGAAAATGAATATGAAAATGAAAAGAAAACATACATTTAATACAACTCCAAATATTTGACCACAACAACAACTTAAGGAATATTTTGAAAAGCTTATTTTTCAATCACTAGAAATAAAATTGATAGATAAGTTAAAAAACCAAATTTTTGGAAACTAATTTTCTTTTTAAAAGATATGAAACGGAATTATAATAGGAAAAACACTCACTTATAACAACTCAAGAATTTTTAAAGTTTCCTTCTAGCAATTTAAATTTTTTTTCAAAGTTTCATTTTTTAAAACTCTTAAAGATAAATTGTTTGTAAAATATCAATGTTGAGACAACACTACAAAAATCATGCATACAATATGAGTATAAATATATGTTCAAAGGATTTTTCAACTATATAAATATCCATATATTTTGCTTAAGGATTTTTGAGTAAAGAGAAGTTTGGAAAAATCACATTTTATAAACTATAAATTCGTAACTATTCTGTACTGTAGTATTTTGCAACCCCAATGGCTTTTATGACAAAAATAACCTTAGAAATGAATAGATATTTTCAAGTAGGTAGAAAACGATATATTATATGCGCAATTCCAAGTTAAAATGACCAAGTTATAACCATTTTAAGTTGGAATTACCCTCTATACAAATTTTAACGATCTTATGATATAATTGTTGATAACTACCATAGAATCAACAAGAAATACTCATTATGGGTATTCTTCTTGATTAGGTTATTTCGAGGAGGAGTATTTATACCCAGAGAATTATTTCGATTAGTGGAATTACCAATCGACTCATCCATAAGAAAAAAGTACCCTCATGGACGAGTGAGTTGATTCCCTACCTTTTACATACTTGTTTGTACTTGTAGCTAGGGGCACTAGAAGTTGGAAAATATGAAAATAAATTATGCATGATAATATTGGTTGAAAGAATATTAAGCATAACGAGACATGAATTGTTGTGAATTAAATTGTGTTTTATTATTATGTTGGAGTGTATGCAAATTCTGTGATCACCTTTAAATTACTTCAATTATATATTATGAGTTATATTAATTGAATCATGCATATCACGTAGTTAGTATCATTTCTTGAGTTATTATACTCGATGGGACAAGAGTATAGGAGCCGGGTTTGCAGGAGCCATAAATATGCAAGATGGGTAAACGGAAGCCTGAAAGAACTATTTCAAGATGAGCGAGTAGGAGCCTGAAATAAACTACATAAGTTGGATTTTAAAGATAGGTTTTAAAGAGCCTGAAACACCTAACCTTGAATGGAGGGGTAAATCCATTCAAACATATGATTTCCGGTAGATCATATGTATTGCTTGTTCATTTGCTTGATACATTCATATGCTTGTTTAATAACTTGTTTGAAATTATTGTTACGAGTACGTTAATTTAGGAATAATCTCACTAAGCTAGTCATGCTTACGCTCTGATAGACTTTTGTTGTAACAGGACCAATGTCTTTTATGCCTAAGGACTTCATATACTCGAGTGAGATTATGTTTTGGGGAGCTTTTGGAATCTTTTGAAGATCTTAGGCTAAATATCCTTTAATGTCTTTTGGTATTAGTATTGTTTCCTTGTGTGAAAGACTAAGCTAATATTATGATTGTTTGGAGATTTATAGGGGAAAGCCCCTAAGGTAATGTAAGGATTATATCTTATAATGTTGAAATGAGATGGTTATCTAGAATTCTTGTATATTGTATTTACTATCTCGAACTATACATCCCACCGGTATCTTCTATTGTTGTGACAAACGCCTTACATATGGTGTTGAAACTTACGAATGACTTCGGAAAGTCATTCTTGAGTTTTAATACCGTATGTGGCAGACTGCCACGTTTAGGGTACCCTTAGGGGCATGACAGCAGGATCTTTGTTTTTGCACCCGACACCACCCTAATCGTCCGGGTAGAACCTATGCTTTTGGGCAGCTTTTGGAAGAATTCTATTTGAAGACTTAGATTAGATTTCCTTTAAAATCTTCTAGTTTTAGTTATTTGTCTTAGTAAGACTATGTTATTATGGAGATTTATTAGGGGAATGCCTCGAAGAAGTTGTAAGACCTTTATTTTGATGAATCATAATAGTATTACTTTGAATGTTCCATTACCATTATCTTGAAATGCAAAACTCCACCAGTCTTCTTTGTTGTGAACGTATGCTGTCACGCCTTAAAGGGTACACTAAATGTAACAGTCCGACACACTCAATATTAAAGCTTAAGTTTGACAACCTTAGTTATTCCCATAAGCTTTGATATTAGGTATAAGGCGTGCTCTTATAATTTTAGAGGACTATACTTTGAAATATGAAGCTTTAGAAGATACAATAATAATGTCTTACAAGTCTTAGGGGGATTCCCCCATCAAAAATAAGCTAGAGTCTATTATAAGAAAATTTTCTATGAAGTTTATATCTAAGGTAATGTTAAACTTCATTTAAAATTCCTTAACCAAAAAGGGAAATACCTAGAAGGTCCCTGTGGCTTCAACCACAAAAATTTAAATTGCAAGAGATATGTATAGGGATATAAGTTAATAGGCTTAGTGAGAATTATTTCTATAAATAATACTTTAGCAAAATTCAAACAAGTTATTTAACCATTTAAATGAAATGCACATGCATGTGAGCAAGCAAGGCATATAGCTTTCCGGGAACCATGTGTTGAATAGATTTACGCCCTCCATTTGGGGTTTGGTGATAATAAGTAATCTCAAACCCAGTCGTCTCAGTTAATTCATGTTTTCGATCATTACGGCCAAGCATATTAAGTCTACTCGTATCGAGCCATGATTTCGAATTACCGCCAAGCATTATTTTAATTCCTTATCGTCAAGTATTCACTTTCGGTCATTGCCACTGAGCATTGCTTTCGACCGTGTTATTATCCTTTCACCCAAGGATAATAACCTCATAAAATTTGACTTACTACGTGGTATGCATGAATCAAATTATTTAAGATATCATAGCATTATTATTGTCAATTTTAAAGTGATCATAGAATTTGAAACATATCAAATTCTATACTAAGACAAGCAATCCTTTACAGTCAATTTCGACATCAATATTCTTAGTGTTCTTTCATACAACTTTACATACATAACATTTTGTCTTTCCTTAATTCTAATGTATATATACTACATGCACAATCAAGTATACAATTTAAGAAAATAAACTCATGTTGCCATGACGATACTACTTCTAAATGGATGAGTCGATCGAACAATCCACTTAGTCAAAATAGTCCTCGACATATAGATATTCTTCCTCGGAATCACCTAGTCAAGAAAAATACCTGCAATGAGTATTTCTTGATAACTCTCTTGAGATTTGACAAAACTATGTGACAAGAACATCAAAATTCGTGTAGAAGATAACTCCAACTTAAAATGGCCATAACTTGGTCGTTCCAACTCGGAATTGCTCATATAATATACCATTTTCTACCTATTTGAAAAGATCTATCCATTTCTAAGGTTGTTTCTATCAAAAAAGGTCTCTTAAGTTGACAAACATGGGTAATCAGATTCATTACGAAAACCTTATCCTAAAAACAATCATTTCAAACATTCAAAAATCCTTTGATAATTACTTAGTTATCAATATAGATTGAAAAATTCTTTTTTATAGCTTTATAGCTCATATTTCATACATATTCAAGCATTTGTTGTCTTATAAAATTTTTTTAGTAAAAACAAGTTAGTTAGAAGTTTAGAAAAATCATAACTTACAAAGAATCCTTTTGTGAATTCTTTAAAAATGAAGCTTTTGATTCTTTTGTTTTCAAAGAGTATTTGATGTTTATCTTACTATTTTATTTGGTGACTTTTCCATAAAGTGAATTTCTCTATTTTTCCTTTTTGCAACTTCTAACACTAGTGTCACTTTTCCTATTAGTTTCCTATGTATTTCATTTGACTATTATTTTGATATTTTTAAATCTTAGTTTGAACACTTATATTTTCTTTTTATGGGGTTTCCTTTATATTTTGTTTTTAAGGAAAATATTTTCGTAACAAAGAATTATCTTCCTTATTTTTAGAAAACAACTCTATTACTACTATAGTTGTGGTTTTAGAAAAACCTTTCAAAGTAATGGTATTTCCAAAATTATAATGAGTTCTTCCTAAGGCTTTGAGAAAAATGGATTCCTTTTATTAATTAAAAGATTCTAAATTTCTTTTATAACTTCTCTTTGGTGATAAAAATCTCTTTTGTAAAAAATATAGTTTAACTTTATGGTTTAGACAACAACCTTTATTTTGCATGAATATGAGAATAATAACAAGCAAAATTATAGCAACAAAATAATAAGCAAAATAATATAAGTCAAGTATTGAGAGTCTTAGCTTTGAATCAAGGCTCTTGAACTAAGAAATGGACTATTCTAGAAAAGAAAAGAAAATTGTTCTGACTTAATGAAGACAAGTCTAAGACTAGAAAAACTAGTCTTGAAATAGCATAAAATAAAAAAATAAATTGCAAAGCATGAAGATAAATAAATAACAAGTGAGCTTATATGCTCCAAAGAATATATATAGATACATAAATATATTTATTTAGATATAAATAAGAAGTTAGTATAATAACAACAATAATATTAGCAAAGCATAATAACAACATAAAAATATAGAAATGGATATTCATAAATAAGAACAATACATGAACATAGTGTAGCTTCCATAACAATAATTTTAGGAAACTCACACTATGGTCATGTAAAGTTACATGACATGGTAGTAAAAATATAAGAAGAAGTTTTATCTAAAGAGAAGATGGAAGTAGTATGTGTGAATGGGTCTTGTGTATGAAGAAGAAAAAAGCTTGGAAGTATTTTGGGAGAGTAGTGGGGAGAGTATTTGAGAGGAGATTTTGAGAGAGTTTTTGGTAGTAAATTTGTGGGTAGTAGAAGTGTGAATGAAGTGAAAGAGGAGAGAGGTATTTATAGAAAAATGAGGAGGGATTTTTAGTAATTTAATTAAAGAAAAATTGAAGAAAAATAAAGAAAGAGAAAGTTTGGAGGGGTGGGGGCGACCATGAGTAAAATACAGATAGAGAGGGAGAAATATGTAAAGTAGATGTGATATAAAGTGTATAAGAAAGGTAAAAAGTAAGGAAAATAGGTATGTAGAGTGTAAGAGTAGGAGGTAGAAAGAGTAGAGATAGATGAATAGTATAATGTAAAGTAGATATGACTAGTAAAATATCGGTAGTAAGAAAATATGCATATAAATGCGATATTTGATATTCTTAGTTACCGAAAAATTATAAAATCGATATTTTTGAAAACCTTATATTTTTATGAGTCTAACGGTATATTCATAATATTTTACTATTTCGAGCGTCGTGACACGTTTTTCGAAAACTGTATCCAATCGAGTTTAAAATGAATAGCAGTTTGACTAATATGATATTTTTAAGCTTTCTTATATTATTACGAACTATTTTATCTACTAATCTCATACTTACTCTCTTAGGGTTATGAACGCGGGATTGCCGGACTTAAACTGTTACACTAACTAGAGTTTTGTTGACTTTAAGGTTTCCAATTGACCTTCTAAATAGGGTTTAAGCTTAACCGATCGTAAAACTTTAGGGGTTTATATATACCTTGTACCAATATGAAAGCTTTCAAATGACTGAGGTAGTCATTATCAAGTTTTAATATTGTATATAGTGGGCTATCATGTTTAGGGTACCCATTAGGGCATGATAGTTAGGGAATTGGATTTAGAGATCTACACTATCTTCACTGCTAGTCCCTAAGCACTCTACTCATAGCGTTCGATCGATGCGACTCATCCTTAGGCCGTTTCCTTGGTATAATGCAGTTCCTTAAGAATGAGCTTAGAACTCTCCTGATTCCTCATGTAGGAGTAGTAGTCTTTAATATGTGACTCGATGTATGGAATGTGTAAACCCCCAAAGTTTTGTGATCGATTTAGCTTAAACCCTAATCGGAAGGCTAACCAGAAACCCTAAAGTCAAAAAAACCCTAGTTAGACGTAATAGATTAAGTCCGGCAATCCCATGTTTGCAACCCCAAGAAAGTAAGTAAGAGACTAGTATGTAGAATAGTTCGTAATAACATAAGAAAACTTAAAAAGATCAGATTCGCAAAACCGCAAATCGTTTTGAACTCGATCGGATATAGTTCTTGAAAAACGTGTTCCAGGGCTTGGAATAGTAAAAATATTCTGGATATGCCTTTAGACTCGTAAAAATACAAGGTTTTCAAAATATCAATTTTATAATTTTTCGATAAGTAAAAATAACAGATATCGCAATTATACGCGTATTTTCTGATTACCGGTACTTTATTAGTCATATCTACTTTACATTATACTATTCACTACTATTATACACTATTCTTTTATCTGTACTTTTTCTAACACCTACTCTTACAACACCATACAACTATTATCTTTACATTTTACCTTTCCCATTACTTTATTTCACATCTACTTTACTTATTATTACATTTAATCAATAAAAATACAAAATAAAAACACTCCTCTCCCTCTCTCATGTTAAGGCCGGTGCCCCCTTGTCCCTGTCTCTCTCATTTTTATTTTTTTCTTTTTTATTTAAATCACACAAAAATTCACCCCTCATTTCCTATAAATACCCCCCTCATCTTTCACTTCTTTCACACAATTATTACCCACAAATTTACTACCAAACCTCTCTAAAATTTTCCTCTCGACACTCTCTCCATCTACACTCTCAAAACTCTATAAAAAATATTCTCAAACCATCTTCCACATACACAAAACCCATTAACACATAATATCTCAAAACACTCTTTAGGTAAAAATTTTATTTACCAAAATTCTTCTTCTCATGTCATGTAACTTTACATGACCATGGTGTGATTTTCCAAAAACTAAATGTTATGGAAGCTACACTATATTCATGTAATGTTCTTATTCATGAATATCTATTTATGTTGTTAATTTACATTGTTCATATTATTATTGTATCTAATTAAGTATAATTATGTATCTACATATATATTCTTTAGAGCATATAAGCTTATTTACAATTTATTTACTTTCATGTAAAGTAATTTATTTATTTCTTTCATTACAATTTATTTATTTCATGTTGTTATAAGACTTAAAGGCGGGGCATTCCTCCGCCTTTAAGTCTTTAATCAACTATACTAATAACAAAATAAACATAACTATCACATACGCCTACTATAGAGATTTTTCCTAGAAGTCTATGTTCAAAACTAAAAATACATAAACTTTCTCCAAAAACTCCTAGTAGCGTAAGCTCATACCTGGCACACTGGACTCCTCGGGGCCAACCATAGATAATCATACTGTAATAGAAAACTATAAATGTATAAGCAAATCTTGCTTAGTGAGATAATTCCTAACTATATAACATTTCCATACGACAACCAAGTCATTTAATTCAAGCATATGAAATGCAACAATCACATGATCAACCAGATACACAAGATTAACCAGAAATCGAGTGTAGCATGGATTTAACGCCCTCCATGACAAGGGTTGGGTGTTACAGGCCCATACGACCATCAATATTTGCAGATTTACCGGCTCCTGCTTACCCTGTAGACTTCCTGGCTCCTACTGGCCCATGTGACTTACCGGCTCCTACTAGCCACCACCACCACTTCCTCGTTTCCCCACACGAAGAATAGTAGTGAAATAATGTGACTCACAAGTATGATATGCATGAATAAATTTCAATTAATCATTTAACCATATAAGTTGAATTCATGTTAAGTGATCAACCATAATTTCACCATATCAATACAAGAGTCACACTTTTATTTAACATATGTCTTTCGATATACTTAATTTTCATTCAAAATTATTTCATAACATTGGTTCATTCATCTTTTCCTAAATTTCTAGTGCCACTAATTACAAGCACCAGCAAAGAAATGTAACTTAGGAAAAGAATTAACTCACTCCATAATCGGTAGGTCTAATCGAAATAATCCTCTGGATAGATGATCTCGGTCCCTCGTCACCTAAACAAGATGAAATACCCAAAATGAGTCTTTCATAAAACTTCTATTCTTGAAGTTTCAAAATTTCTCTTAAAATCGCGGTAAAAATCGTATAAAGGGAAATTCCAACTTAAAATGGCCATAACTTGCTCATTTTAACTCGGAATTTCGTATATATACCATTTTCTACCTACTCGAAAGATCTACGCATTTCTAAGCTTATTTTCATAAAACTAGGTCGTTTGGGTTCCAAAAGACAGCGACCAGATTTGCCACGAATTTGCAAAAACTTGTTTTCCTTCTTGTAAGCAAAGCTCAAATGAAAAGATAAATATTTCAAATATTTTGTAAACTTTTGAAAGATATATACATATATGTAATGACTCATAACAAATGGATGAAGTAAATGAAGTTGTCTCAACTTATAAAAGTAAGTTTTAAAAGACTTTGAACTTGAGATTTTTATTGGAATATTCATTTTACTTTTAAAAACCTTTGTGATAAATATTCTTTTTCTAAATTTAATTTCTTTAAATTCCTAAGGAGTGGTTTTATTTTCTAAACTTAGATTCCAACAATTTTGTAAAAGTTATGACAATTTTCTCACAAGAATATTTTAGTTCCTTGGTTTCTAGGGATTATTTAATTTTAATGAAAAGGGGTTCTACTTAGAAAAAGATGAAGTTATTATAAAACTCTTGTTTACTTCATAAGTCTTTTGTATGTTTGTAAAATCTCTTTATAAGTTCCTCTAAACATTAACTCCATATTTTTATTTCTAGAGGAAAACTTTTATCTTAAGAAAACATTTCCTTCATTTATTTTGTTGAGACAAAACCATTATGTTCATGCATGAATATGAATCATAAACTATGAAAATATGAAAAGAACATAATAACTTAAAAGAATAAGCATATAAAGAAATAAATCAAGTATTGGGACCTTAGCTTCATCAAGGTACCCGGACTAAGAAAAGACTAGTCCCGAAAAAGAAAAGAAAAAGAATTGTTTTGACTTGATGAGGACAAGTCTAAGACTAGAATGAATAGTCTTAAAATCAACTTGAAATAAATAAATTGCGATAAAGTAAATAAATTGCATGAAAAAAATAAATTGCAAGACAATGAGCTTATATGCTCTAAATAGTATGTATAGCTATATATATATATTAGATAGTTATGAACATAAAAGAAACATAAATGAACATAAAGGAATTGTGATTATGAACAAAAACAAAGTATGAACCTATTGTTGCTTTCTTAACCTTCATGGTTTTAGAAAACACACATTAAGTTCATACTAAGTAGATGAACATAAAGAAAGCTTGGAGGTTTTCTTGAAGAATTTACCTAAAGAAACTAAAGAAGCTTCTTGGAAGACTTCTTGGAGATTTTTTGAGAGATTTGAGAGAGATTTTGGTATAGTAACTTTAGAGAAGAAGTGGTGTGAAAGAAGTGAAGGTATGAGGGGTATTTATAGGAAAATGTGGGAGATAATTTGTGTTAATTAAATAAAGCAAAAATAAAACAAATTGGATGAGAGAGAGGGTGGCCGGCGCATACATGGAAATGGGGAGAGAAAATTTTTTTTTTTGTTATTTTGTTGATTAAAAGTAAGAAATGAAAGATGTGAAATTGTATTGGAAATGAAAATGTGTAAGAAATAGGTGTATGGTTTGTAAGAGTAGGTTGTAAGAAAAAGTAGAGATAGGTGAATAGTGTAGAATAGTAGAAAATAGTGTAATGTAAAAGTAGACATGACAATTTAATGCCGGTAGTAAAAAAATACGCGTATAAAAGCGATATCTGATATTTTTAGCTATCGAAAAATTACGAAATTGATATTTTTGGAAACCTTATATTTTTACGAGTCTAACGGTATATTCGGAATATTTTTGCTATTCCGGGCTTCCGGACACGTTTTTCAAAAAGTATGTCCGATCGGGTTCAAGGGACACTTGAATTCCTTCAATCTGATATTTTTATATAGCTTATAGCTATTACGAACTATAATAGCTAACTTTTCTAGCTTCGTTTTTCAGGTCTTGGGAAAACGGTAATGTCGGAGTTAAGCGGTTACGGTAAACTAGGGTTTTGGTTGGCTTAAGAATCCGGTTGACTTCTAATTAGGGTTTAAGTCTTTAATTTGGATCCAAAAATTCGGGGACTTACAACCTACCCCCCTTAAAGAAAGTTTTGTCCTCAAAACTTGAAATTCATACCTGATTCCTTGAACAGACTCGGGTACTTCTGGCGCATGTCGCTTTCTGCCTCCCAGGTTGCTTCCTCGTGTGAGTGGTTTCTCCATAAAACCTTCACATACTTGATCTCTTTATTTGGAGCTTCTGCACCTTGTGATCCAAGATTTGAACTGGGTGCTCCTCATATGTGAGATTTTCTTTTAGTCGAACAGGCTCTAGCTCTGTAATCCTGGTAGGGTCCGGCACATGTTTCCGTAAAACCGATACATGAAACACGTTATGGATTCCAGATAGGTTGGGAGGGAGTGCCAGACGATAAGCAAGACTTCCCACTTTTTCCAACACTTCAAAGGGTCCAATGTAGCGTGGACTTAGCTTTCCTTAGGCTCGAATTCGGTGGATACTCTTGATGGGATTTACTTTTAGGTACACATGATCTCCAACTTTGAATTCAAGCACACGTCTCTTCATATCTGCCCAGCTCTTTTGTCTATCTTGAGCTTCTTTCATTTTTCTTTGGATAACCCGCACTTTGTTAGCCGCATCTTGCACCAAGTCTGGACCAATGCTCAGCTTTTCTATATCTTCCCAAAACAAAGGTGATCGACATCTTCTACCATATAATGCTTCATAGGGTGGCATCTGGATTGTGGAATGATAGCTGTTATTATAGGCAAACTCTACCAGAGGTAGGTGTGCGTCCCAGCTACCTTTAAACTCTATTACGCAGGCTCGCAGCATATCTTCCAACGTTTGTATTCTCTTCTCCGATTGACCATCCGTCTGTGGGTGATATGCAGTACTGAAATGTAGCTTAGTTCCCATACACTTCTGCAAACTCATCCAAAATTTGGATACAAACCTTAGGTCTCGGTCGAAGACTATTCCAGCGGTTACTCCATGTAAGCGTACTATTTCTCTTATGTATATTCTTGCCAACTTGTCCATGGAGTACGTCATGTTCATTGGAAGAAAATGGGCTGTCTTCGTCAATCGATCCACGATGACCCAAATTGCATCATATCCAGCCGACGTCCTTGGCAATCCACACACAAAATCCATCGTGATTTGGTCCCATTTCCACTTGGGTATTGGCAGGGGTTTCAGAAGTCCACCACATCTTTGGTGCTCCACTTTTACTTGTTGGCATGTGGGACATTTCAACACATAGTCTGCTACGTCTCTCTTCATGCCGTTCCACCAATAATGGCTCTTCAAATCTTGGTACATCTTCGTTCCTCCTGGATGCATGGTATATCCGGAGTGATGTGCTTCTTTCATGATTTCCCTTCTTATGTCCTCATCATCCGGAACACATAACCTGCCTTTCATCCTCACCACTTCATCCTCATCTATGGAAAAATCAGTGTACCTTCCTTCTTGCACTTCTTTCTTAATTTTCAAAATTGCCTCGTCATATCGCTGGGCCTCCTTGATTCTTTCCACTAAGGTGGGTTCCATGACAAGGTTGGCAACCTCCATTCCACGCTTTGCCCTATGAATTCAATGCTCATTCTTTCAAATTCTTTTATCAACTCTTTCTTATCAGTGAGCAAAGAGGCTACTTCCCATAATTTTTCCTACTCAGGGCATCTGCAACTGCATTTACTCTCCCTGGACAGTAGTTGATTCCAAGGTCGTAATCCTTGATGAGCTCTAACCATCTCCGTTGCCGCATGTTCAGCTCCTTTTGTGTAAAAAGATATTGAGGCTCTTATGATCGGTGTAGATCTCACACCTTTGTCCATACAAGTAATGCCTCCACAACTTTAATGCAAACACAACGGCGGCTAACTCCAGATCATGGTAGGATAGTTTTGTTCATGGGTCGAGCTGTCGGGATGCATAAGCGATTACCTTTCCGTCTTGCATCAACACACATCCGAGTCCATTCCTTGACGCATCACTATGCACTGTATAGGACTTCTCGGGGTCTGGTAGAATTAAAATCGGGCAGAGACAAGTCTTCTCTTTAGTTCCTGGAAACTTTGCTCCCTCTTGTCTGTCCAGATGAACTTCTCCTCCTTTTGGGTTAACTGAGTGAGGGGTTTGGCGATGGTTGAAAAATTCTTAACAAACTTCCTATAATATCCAGCCAAACCGAGAAAACTCCTCACTTCAGTAACTGTCTTAGGCTGTTTCCACTCCATTACTGCCTTGATCTTCTCAGGATCTACCGATATTCCTTCTCCTGATACGACATGTCCTAAGAAGGATATCCTATCCAGCCAAAAGTCACACTTAGACAGCTTAGCGTACAACTTGTGCTTACGCAAAGTCTGTAACGCCATTCTTAAGTGTTCTGCATGTTGTTCTCGCGTCTTTGAGTAGATCAGGATATCATCGATGAAGACTATTACGCATTTATCCAGCAGGGGTTTATATATTCGGTTCATGAGATCCATAAAAGCTGCTGGTGCGTTGGTCAATCCAAAAGGCATCACTAGAAACTCGTAATGTCCATAGCGAGTCCTAAAAGCTGTCTTTGGTACGTCTTCAGGCTTAATCCTCAACTGGTGGTACCCTGACCGTAGATCGATCCTTGAAAAGACACTTGCTCCTTGAAGCTGATCGAAGAGGTCATCTATCCTTGGAAGTGGATACTTGTTCTTGATGGTAACCTTATTAAGCTCCCGGTAGTCGATGCATAAACGCATGGAACCATCCTTCTTCTTTACGAACAATACTGGTGCTCCCCAAGGTGACACACTTGGTCGGATAAATCCTTGATCCATTAAGTCCTGTAGTTGAGTTTTTAACTCCTTCAGTTCTACTGGTGCCATTCGATAGGGTGCTTTTGAGATTGGTTCCGTATTGATTAATAGGTCAATTTCGAAATCTATCTCTCTTTTGGGTAGCAATCCAGGCAATACGTCAGGAAACACATCTGGGAACTCTTTAACTATGGGTATGGATCCAAGCTCAGGCTTTTCTACTTCCTCTTCATCCAGGTCACTAATGTTGATTTCATCCTCATCCACCAACTCGAATGAGTTTAACTTCACCGTGGACTCTCCTCTAAACACTACTTCACATCCACTTTGATATTTAAATCTCACTTCCTTTTTTTTACAATCCACTAAGGCTTTGACAGATGTTAACCAACTTATACCCAAGATGACTTCGTATTTGCTCATCTCTAAGATTATTAGGTCACACTTAGAGTGACTCCCTTGTATCTCCATTGGACATCCTTTAATCATTTCCTTTGTCGTTACTATGATTCCGGTGGGGGTTTTAACTCGAAAACCAGTAGCAATAGTATCTATGGGTAACCCAATCGCTTGGCCAGGCTAACGGTGATAAAGGAATGGGTAGCTTCCGTATCGAACAAAGCATACGCGGGTTGACTAGCTATGAGTATGTGTCCTGCACTCAAATTTTTTTTATACTAATTACGAGACTGGTATACTTAAGCTAATCACGGGTATTAAAACTTTATGCTTGTACCGTAGGTATTGAACGTAAGAACTTAACAAATTACATCAAAGAAAAGGGTTTCGATTCTGACCTATCACCAATCCAAAATCTGAGCCATAATCTCCATCTACAGCGGCGAGTTCTGCTCCTTCGTCATCAGACTCCTCGCATATCCACTGTCCTTCCAGGTTATATATCCTCATCCCGTGGACAGCTGCTCCAGATCGGCTTGGGTTGCTTCCTCTGCTTCCGTTTTTCGCCGATGCCACTCCTCCCACTGACCCAAATGGTCTAGCTGGGGCATTCTTTCTTTGCGGGCAGTCGTTAGCGAAGTGCCCAGTTTTCTTGCAAATGAAGCAAACAGTAGAAGCCTTCTTTGGGCAATCACCTATCTTGTGGCTGAGGTCTCCACAAAAGTAGCACTTGTGTTGCAACAGCGGGCACCTCTTTGGATAGTGCTCTTCCTTGCATTTCCAGCAGGTCACCTTGATCTTGGATGTGTCCTTATTGCTAAGAGCACTTCCTCGAAAGCTGTTGAAGAGCTTGAACCTTTTATTCTGAAAACTGGGGTTATAGCTATCCTAAGCTCTCTTGCCGAAGACGAAGGTCTATCTCTCAGGAGCTTTGCTCTTCCTTTTCTTTGCTCCCTCAAAGATACGAGCCCTTTCTACCAACTCTCGGAGGGTCCTCAGATCTAACTCCTCCAGACGCATCCTTATGTCTTCATCCAGACCACTCAGAAACACTTGCCTCTTTAGCTCCTTACTCTGTTTGAAAGACTCAAGCGCGTATTGAAGCAGTCGGCTAAACTCCATCTCGTACTGCTCTATTGTCCTTCCCTTTTGGGATATATGGAGAAAGTCTCCACTATACTGTACTCTTAAGCTCCCAGGGAAATAGTTGTTCAAAACCTCTCTACGAAAAGCTGCCCAGGTTACGGGTGGTAACAATTCCCTGCTTTTCGACTCCTACCATATCCTAGCATTGAACTGCAACATATACGTGCCATAGTCCAGTCATAGATGATGGGGAACTTCATAGGTGGCGAACGATCTTTCGATCTAGGCTAGCCAGTCTTCAGCTTCGTCTGGCTTTCTAAAATTTCTGTCGAAATATCTGTTGCTTTTTATGAAGTCTAGCAAGGAACTTCTGCAAGGTCGTGGCGGTGGTGGTGTTGGTAATGGAACAGTATGTGACTCAGCTTCTGGGGCTGCAGGTGCTTCAACGGTTGCTTCTGGTGCATTTGCAGCAGGCAGTGGCACATTTTGTGCATTTTGCATGAAATTATTGACCAACCCTACTAGTTGATTGATGGCTGCCCACACATTTCCTTGTTGATTCGATGGGGGATTTGGTGCTTGTTGTTCTGCCAGAGGATTCTCCGGTTCTGCTGGTATATTATTAGAAGCGCGACGTTCACGTCTTCTACCTCTCCTACCACGTCTGTTAAATTTTAAACTTCTTAAATTTTTGCAACAAGGAAAAGATCGAAAATATCGAAAATTCCATAGAAAATACTTAAGGCAATCAAATCCAGAAATCATCAAATCAACATAAAATTCTTGCATTCAAAATAAAAAGGGGAAATTAATAATCCTTACATAACTTGGAGAAGGTGGAAACCATTCTCATCAAAAAATAATTGTCCAAATAAAACATAGAAAAGCAAATCATTAATGCATTAAGACAAAGATAACCCTAGGAAAAGGCTACGTTGGACTTGTTGGGTTATGCTCCATTTCTTCATTTCTTCCTTCTTCAACTTCTTCTTTTCATGGGGATGGTGCTGGGTTCATACTCCTGTTGGTGGATCCTTTGTGCCAGTTGACGAATTGTCCTAGATATTGACTAACCGTCATCCTCTTTCCTCGATATCGTGAGGTGATCTCTGCTTGGGATGGCCAAACTTCGTCATGTGCGGAAAAACCCTCTCTCCACGGGTCGTGCCATTCGTTTCCTCTTGTCCTTCTTTTTCCTCCGGTGTCATTGCCATTGTAGGGGTCTAGGATCTGCTTCTCAGGAATCTATTTGGATCAAAAGCATTGTTTCTTCTCCCCTCTTCCTCAGAATCGGAAATCATTACTAGGTTATTCCTTACAATGGTCTCCATGGGCACATCTTGGCTCAGCCTTCGGGGAGGTGCTTGACTGGGGATCAAAGGGCTGTCTTCCCAGAGGGATGCAAACTGGGTTTCTTCAGGCTTCGAGTCTTCATTCTGTTCTCCTTCAGTGCTACCATTTGTCTCTCCATTCCCTTCGTTTGCTTGGGCCTCTTCCATGATGAAGTCCTCATCTGGAATAACATCTAGCTGCATTCCGACGGAGTTGGGCTGAGTATTGTACTCTGATGGCATAGGAACAATCCGTCGGTAAGTGGCATACCAATAGAATCGCTCTTCGGCATCTGCCTTCAGCCAGTCCGTATAATCCGCTAACTCGTCATGTGCGTAGATGTATAGAGGTCCTAGCTTATTCCAGGTCCGGAAGTCTGGTTCTTATCGCCCATCCTCCGCTTTCAAGATGAAGGTCATTTGTTGCAGCATGGTCTCCCGTACATGAAAACCATCATTCTTTCAACCACATAAATAACTTCCACGTCACTCCATCTCCGATTACTTACAGCGTCGAATCTCAGATCATTAGGCAAGTTCCACCACAGGGAATGTCTTAATCCTTTCTTCCATAACTTGAACATTTCGTGGGCAGTCCTGGGCCTTCCGACGAAAGCGAACTCCTCACATAGGACCCTTAGCCTAAGACGGTAGTTCACGAAGGTCTCATCATGGTCTTTAAGGAATTGTCAGGATTTTTCTTTGACCTCAGGGAAAGTCAACTATCAAGCAAAAAAAAAAAAAAAAAAGGATCAGATCTTAAGCTAGAGTTTCTATCTTCTTACTATCTATCTTAAGGTCTATTTCTACTATCCTATATCTAAAACTTGCGCTCTGATACCAACTTAAACTGTCACGCCCCAGAGGGTATCCTAAACGTGGCAGTCTGCCGCATATAACATTAAAGCTAATGAACGACAATCTGTAGTCACACAGGAGCTTCGATATCATATGCAAGGCGTGCTTCCAAGATAGTAGGAGACTCATAGAGGTATCACGTTTAAATAGATAGCAAAAGCAAGCATAAGCTTAAATATATAAACGTAAGATCTTCATTCCATAATAAGTTCGTACATCATCTTAGGGGCATTCCCCCGCCTTTAAGTCTTTAATCAACTATACTAATAACAAAATAAACATAACTATCACATACGCCTACTATAGAGATTTTTCCTAGAAGTCTATGTTCAAAACTAAAAATACATAAACTTCCTCCAAAAACTCCTGGTAGCGTAAGCTCATACCTGGCACACTGGACTCCTCGGGGCCAACCATAGATAATCATACTGTAATAGAAAACTATAAGGGTATAAGCAAATCTTGCTTAGTGAGATAATTCCTAACTATATAACATTTCCATACGACAACCAAGTCATTTAATTCAAGCATATGAAATGCAACAATCACATGATCAACCAGATACATAAGATTAACCGGAAATCGAGTGTAACATGGATTTATCGCCCTCCATGACAAGGGTTGGGTAGTTACAGGCCCATACGACCATTAATATTTGCAGATTTACCGGCTCCTGCTTGCCCTGTAGACTTCCTGGCTCCTACTGGCCCATGTGGACTTACCGGCTCCTACTAGCCACCACCACCACCACTTCCTCGTTTCCCCACATGAAGAATAGTAGTGAAAATAATGTGACTCACAAGTATGATATGCATGAATAAATTTCAATTAATCATTTAACCATATAAGTTGAATTCATGTTAAGAGTGATCAACCATAATTTCACCATATCAATACAAGAGTCACACTTTTATTTAACATATGGTCTTTCGATATACTCAATTTTCATTCAAAAATTATTTCATAACATTGGTTCATTCATCTTTTCCTAAATTTCGAGTGCCACTAATTACAAGCACCAGCAAGGAAATGTAACTTAGGAAAAGAATTAACGCACTCCATAATCGGTAGGTCTAATCGAAATAATCCTCTGGATAGATGATCTCGAGTCCCTCATCACCTAAACAAGTTGAAATACTCAAAATGAGTCTTTCATAAAACTTCTATTCTTGAAGTTTCAAAATTTCTCTTAAAATCGCGGTAACAATCGTATAAAGGGAAATTCCAACTTAAAATGGCCATAACTTGCTCATTTTAACTCGGAATTTCGCGTATGATATACCGTTTTCTACCTACTCGAAAAGATCTACGCATTTCTAAGCTTATTTTCATAAAACTAGGTCGTTTGGGTTCCGAAAAGACAGCGACCAGATTTGCCACGAATTTGCAAAAACTTGTTTTCCTTCTTGTAAGCAAAGCTCAAATGAAAAGATAAATATTTCAAATATTTTGTAAACCTTTTGAAAGATATATACATATATGTAATGACTCATAACAAATGGATGAAGTAAATGAAGTTGTCTCAACTTATAAAAAGTAAAGTTTTAAAAGACTTTGAACTTGAGATTTTTATTGGAATATTCATTTTACTTTTAAAAGACCTTTGTGATAAATATTCTTTTTCTAAATTTAATTTCTTTAAATTCCTAAGGAGTGGTTTTATTTTCTAAACTTAGATTCCAACAATTTTGTAAAAGTTATGACAATTTTCTCACAAGAATATTTTAGTTCCTTGGTTTCTAGGGATTATTTAATTTTTAATGAAAAGGGGTTCTACTTAGAAAAAGATGAAGTTATTGTAAAACTCTTGTTTACTTCATAAGTCTTTTGTATGTTTGTAAAATCTCTTTATAAGTTCCTCTAAACATTAACTCCATATTTTTATTTCTAGAGGAAAACTTTTTATCTTAAGAAAACATTTCCTTCATTTATTTTGTTGAGATAAAACCATTATGTTCATGCATGAATATGAATCATAAACTATGAAAATATGAAAAGAACATAATAACTTAAAAGAATAAGCATATAAAGAAATAAATCAAGTATTGGGACCTTAGCTTCATCAAGGTATCCCGGGACTAAGAAAAGACTAGTCCCGAAAAAGGAAAAGAAAAAGAATTGTTTTGACTTGATGAGGACAAGTCTAAGACTAGAATGACTAGTCTTAAAATCAACTTGAAATAAATAAATTGCGATAAAGTAAATAAATTGCATGAAAAATAAATAAATTGCAAGACAATGAGCTTATATGCTCTAAATAGTATGTATAGCTATATAGATATATATTAGATAGTTATGAACATAAAAGAAACATAAATGAACATAAAGGAATTGTGATTATAAACAAAAACAAAGTATGAACCTATTGTTGCTTTCTTAACCTTCATGGTTTTAGAAAACACACATTAAGTTCATACTAAGTAGATGAACATAAAGAAAGCTTGGAGGGTTTTCTTGAAGAAAGTTTACCTAAAGAAGAAACTAAAGAAAGCTTCTTGGAAGACTTCTTTGAGAGGATTTTTTGAGAGAATTTGAGAGAGATTTTGGTATAGTAACTTTAGAGAAGAAGTGGTGTGAAAGAAGTGAAGGTATGAGGGGGTATTTATAGGAAAATGTAGGAGATAATTTGTGTTAAAAGCTCTAATACTTGAGTCTTAAATGATAAGCATTGTTCTCCCTTTGCTTTTGCATTCTCCATTCTCCATTCTCCCTATTTTGGAAATATTCTCCCTAAAGAATCTTTGTTCTTTCTTTGTAATAACAAGTGTTTGCATGTGCATGCACACATGCAATCGTGCATGCATGTGTGTATGTATGAGAGAGAGAGAGAGAGAATTAGTGCAACTATTTGCGCATTCTATAAGGTGCACGGTTTAGATACCCATTTCCCTACTCGTTTATCTCTCTAGCCTCAAGAATCTTCAATTTTCAATGCACAGTTACTTGTGTGGGAGTACTCACGAGGCATGTGTTTCCTTCAAGCTCATTTTGTCTTAAAATTAACTTCCAAATATGTGAAATTTGAATTACTTTATCCAATACCTCTTAAATAAATGAGTTAGAATATAAGCTATTTAAGCACCAGAACTAGTCAAAATGCCTATAAAATACATAAGAGTGATAAAAAAAAATAACCTATAAAATAAGTATAATTAAACTTAATCAAACTCCCCTATAATTAAGTTTCTTTTTTACTAAAAAAAACTATTAATCCTTAAAAAAAACTCTTAAGGAAAATACAAATCAAAACTGATAAAATCTACTAGCCTATCTTGCGCCATAATTTAAAGCTAATAATAATCAATTTTGATCTCTAATTTTAAAATTCTAATTTAAAGCAACTTTCACACTAAATATAACCTTACCCGATGACATCAGCGATGCCCTTAGAACACTTACGCACTAATATGTCCACCAAAATTCATCTTTTAATCTGTATAGACAAAAGTTAGTCACATCATTTGAACAAAAATTCACAAACTTAAAATTTAAAGTAATATTTAATAATTAAGTGGAAGTTATCGGTATGTTGTATTTTTAGCTAAAATGTATGCACTGTCCTCTTTCCCCGCACTTTATACAATAATGTGAAACAAGTGCATGTCACGTTCACTCATCTCCTACATTTCTTCCTTAACACGTTCTTTTTCTCCACCCCAACCCCCACACCCCCCCCACCCACCCCCCTAATTGAGAGACCTTTCTTTTTACTAGATTAAAGCAGTATCATCTACCAGTAAGTCTTAGACTAGATGATCTTAATCTACAGGTTTTAAGATACCCTTTTAGACTTACACCTTCAATCACTTATTTTAATTAAATAGTTCAATTTTTTAAGATTTTTCTTTTGAACCTTATAGGGAGATTTCAGCTGGTGATCTTGAATTTCTCATCCAAGTCAATAGGTGTTATCCATTCGAAAGAGCACCTTACAAACTTAATTACTCAACTCAACAAGATCTACTTTTAAACTATTTTTACGGTTTAACACACAATTACTTTCTTTAGCCTATTGTCAATTTCAATACTCAAAACACTTTAGGAATGATAAAAAGTATACTAAAAGCTAGGACTGAAAGATACTCATAACTTGATTACTAAAGCCATCGGAATAGATACACTTTCGCTCGATTAAGATCAAACTCAATCTAATTTAGATTCACAACTCTTTCATTTGTTTAAGGTATTCATAAATTCAGTGAGATACAATGCATGGTATCTAGGATTAGTGTTCTCATTAGTAATATATTTATTAAAACAATCATTTATATTTACAATTTAATTTTATATGTTTATGCTATGTTTATGTTTTATACTAATTATATTTTATTATTTAAATATATTATGTTTATATCCCTTTTATCAAATATGTTATTATGTGTAAAAGATTATATCGTGTATAAATATATTGTATTAAATGTATTATAATAATATATAATGATATATCTATTATCTTTTTTATATAGTTTTTCATTACACATAATATATTATGTAAATAATATAAATATATAAATACAAATTTAATAATATATTTATAGATATACTAAAAATAAATATTCCATGATTTATTTCACATATATGTTATATTATTCAAATATTTTATGAAGTAGTATCTTTTACCTTTTATATAGTACGTACATCTATGTAAGATATTTATAAAACATAGAAAAATTATAAGATATATTCATTAATTGTATTCTAAATATATATATAATATATAAATATATATTTAATAAAAAAATATTAAACCTATATTTTATGCTATTTCTTGTATGTTATATGTTATAATATCATTCTACATTATTTTATTTATTACATGATAATTTTTTATATATTAAGTCATAATGTACAAAATATTAAATAGTAAATATAAAGATGATTGATACAAGATATAAATATTTATAATAAATTCATTTTAAATATTATTTATCGTTTACATTTTATAATACGATAGTATGAAATACATCAATTTAGGGTTAAGCGAGTAATCCATCATATGAGATGTGTAACCTTGTATGGTCCGGATGGGTATTGAGATTTAATAACTTGTACCCATATTAGATACTATGTTATAGTATATAGAGGGTATAAGTTCTAGGATACCATATACATACCTTGAAATATGTACTCTATTAAAAATTGTTAAATGATATAAATAAATACTAATACTATATTTTTCATTTTGTGACCACTTTTATTTAAGATTATTATTTATAAGCCACCTTTTAGAAAATTTTTTTTGTAAGAAATTTTACTATTTATCGTTAAAGTATTTTTAATTTTTATTTTGGAGGAATTGAATACTATGTAATTGAACTTCTTAATTAAATATCAATTTTATTTATCTCTTTGGAGTAATTAATATAGAAGTGTTTCCAAAATATTTTGTTTTACAATTTTCTAAATGTTTCTAAATTTGGTTAAAATCACATAATCAATTTCTAAGAATGTTTGCTAACAATACAAATTTTTACAGATGGACAAATTTTGCATATTACAAAACTTCTTATATTAAAAGAACTATTTTTAAATTTCTTTCAATAGATTATTTGTAACGAATATATAAAATTAAGTTTGTTTTACATATTACACAAACTTTATATATTATTCTAAACTTTTAATTTTAAAAAAAAATTAAAGGTTCCACATGATACCCTATTCTATGAGTTTTACAGGATGGGTACGAGGTCTTATAGGGTGGGTTCCGAGTAAAACTTAATAACTTAACCATCTAGACCTACTCACCCTTAGTCAATATATTTACAAATAGAATATAATATAAAATACATAATATTAATTATAGATAATGTGTCTTTACACTTATTTTATAAATACAATATATTATAAAATTAAGGGTGAATTAAAAAAAACATGAACAGTGTTTTGTACTTTTATATACAAGTAGCCTAAGTTTTATTTTTAACAAATACATGACTCATATCTTAGTACTTTTTACAAACCAGTAACCTAAGTTATGATTCTCAACAAATATATGACTTGTATTTTTTTTTTCATTTTATGAGAATAATAAGTAATGACTTTTTTTTCACTTTAATAAAATTCATTTAATAATAGTATCAACAAATAAAAAAAAGGTCATATATTCCTTATCTATTATTACCATAAAGAGAAAAAAGTATAGCTTTGTATTAGTTGAAAATAACAATTCAGGTCATTCATTTACAAAACTACCAAAATACAGACAATGTATTTATTAAAAATAAATTCAAGTCACTTATTAGTAAAAGTATCATAGCAGTAGTCATGATTTGTTAAATATCAAAATTTATATCATTTGTTTGTAAAATTACCAAAAAAAGGTCATGTTATTATAATTTTTCCTAAAATTTAATATGCAAATATAATGTAAGTCCATATTATATATTAAATATTCAGATGTATAAACAAAGTATATTATACATATATATTTAATGATATATGTATTTATATATAGTAATTTAGTTTAGAGAGAGATTTGTAATATAATTTGAAAAGAAAAAAATGGTGCTAAAATATTATATTTCTCACTAAAATCAAAGGTAAATTTGCAATAAATGAAATACTTATTGTAAATCTTTTTGTAATCTATTGCAAATCTATCACTACTTTATGCTTTAGGCACATGAAAATTCTGTGTAATAACCTGTAGCTGGATTCTACTTCATACATTTAAAAATTTAGCAAATCATAAATAAGAGAGATTTAATAAAAAATTGTGATGATGATCATATAACATCTTTATCATTTTTCACACACTAAAACTATACATTATCCCCAATGTGAACAAAACAATAATAGAACAAAAAGAGAAAACAAAAGAGAACTAATACTCCCTGTTCTTGAATCACTTGCAAAAGTGTTGTCTTGGTTCATTGGTAGTGAGATGCCACGTGTTTGGATAAGTAGTATAGAAACATCAATATAATTACGACAAGTGGTAATAATAGTGGATAAGTTTTCAAAAAACTATTTACATATCAAAATTTTGTTGATATTTATATGACACTCATCAGGACATATGGCATGTTTGTACTAATAAACTTTTCTCATTGTCTTGACATCTAAATGTAAATTATTGTTAGTTCTCAAGTTTAGCACATAAATCCTTGTAACAAACCTAGAATAAGGGATAAATAACTAAAAGAGAAAGAAAAACTATAGAAATTCACTTGCATTCAGTTGAATCCAACAGGGCTAGTTTAGAAAAGCAAAAAAAAATAATAATAATAATAAAAAAGTAGAATAACTGTATAAGTTCACCTGCATCCAATAGAATCCAACATGACTATTTTACATAAGATCTTATTAACAGTTGAATTCCAACAAGTCGAATTGCCCCATATGTTCATGCTCTCATACTTCACCTATTGAATGTAAACTTTTATTCCAACCATTTACACGCTCTAGTTCCCTATAAAACTTCTCAATAACAACGGTGATATAAGTAAACACAAAAATAAAATAATTATCACATCTTGAGCACACAAGATGTCTGCTTTTCATTTATTCAAGACTAAACTAAAACATGAAAAATTAGCCTACTTAAGATATTGATTTTATAAAAATATTTATTTATAAAACATGACCTACTAGGGCCAATCATATGAGCATAGCTCCGCTAAGAAAAAGAAAAACACTTTAGACCTAAAGATCCATATCAAAGTACAGCAGCTTAGAGGCAATTAAATTATAACCATCCATAAAAATAAATAAATAAGCTATAACAAAACCCTTTTTGAAATTCACAAATGTTCGCATCTCATGTGACGTGTTAAGTCTGACTTACTAACTCTAAGCCAAGTCAAATATCGTACATAAAACCCTCAGTGCTTATGCTATTTTTCTTCTCCTCGCCTCTTTATGAACAATCTTGACCCTTTCTACTCAGATAACAACTAGAATCCAAGTTTTGTTCCTTTTCTTTTCTCTAAATTTCAGCGTACGATCCTCTTATTCTAACTGCCGTTTTTGTGATATTTTGCAGGTAAATGCTATGAGCTATCAATTGGCTCCTTCAACTCGACCAAAACTCCCAGACAACACTATTTCAAGTAAAATGGGTCATACCCTTTTTCTTTCTACTTTCAATCTTATATAAAAGTACTAATATCTATGATTTGTTACTTACTATGATAGTTTCACTAGTTACAACTAATTTTGGTTTTAATTAGTAACTAATTTCAATTCTAGTACAAAAATATCCTATTTCTTGTGGTATTAATGTTGAAATGTCTATTGCCTTCTTCTTCTGGTCATAACAGACACCATCAACTTAACATCACTCAAGGTCCTCAATTGTAAAACCTAGCATGTCTTAATGCAAGTCTACACATGAATCATCAGCAATACATAAAATGTTAAAAGAATGAGCTGCAAATCCCAGTACATAGTAAACAAACATATACTTGAAAGTGATAGGTAATTATTCAAATGTAACAACCATAGATATAGTATATTGATTGAGAGTCTAACAAACAAGCATTTCTACTATCCCAAATATACTAACATACAAGAATAGAAGGGGTCTCAAGTTACGCATTGAAAGGATTAAAAAACCTCCATAACTTGCAATAAAAGAAAAAGAAAGAAGTAATCTTATTCAATTGATCTCCTTACATCCAGTAATGAGTGACCATAATCCACTACAACACTTTACGTAATATCCTATATAACCCCACAAAACCCATTGCAACTCGCTCTAGCTTTTGCTAGTCGTCTAATATTGAAAATTCCCCTATTAACTACCTATCAAGTTGTATCTATAGACATTCCATTTTTACCTAAAAGTCATGTGTTATAGTAAACTTGAATTCATCATATTTTAATAAAGCAAGGCCTAAGAATTATGTGAGATTTTATTTTTATTAATGATGAAATTGCAAAATAGGCATTTAATGCTTCAACATGTTACCAAATGTGAAAGATTACAAAAAAAAATTCTTAGTTAAATCAAGCGGGGGAAATTAGGAAAAGTCATCTTTTTACTCCCTAAATTATCAAGATATGATGTGAATTCGTATTATTTAGGCATGTGTAACGATATAGGAAGCTTCTAATTGATATTTAATATATAAATATCAAGTTTAATTGGAATCTAATCCTTAAATTTTGTAAAAGTACAAATTTCATGCTAAAATAACCCATAAACCCTAAATCCGAAATTAATTAGAATTGGCAAGTCTTAAAGTTCAATTGAGACCCTAGCTAGTATAGACAGGACATAAACCTCCTTAACCTAGGGTGGTTTGCTCTAATTTCTTTCTAATTATTGACTTCGTGTTTTTTATTATAACTTAGGGCTTCAAACTTTAATTGCTTGATTCGTGTCTATGCAAGGCAACTTGGTTGAATTAAATGTTAAAAGGAGGCTCCAAAATGTCAAAATTAGTAAGATTGCGCCATTAGATTTCAACAACGGCCACCACAACGCCACCATCGTGAACTGCCGCTGCCGCCGCTACTTAACCCTTTGAAACACCACCCCACAACGTTTTTTGAGACAAACAGCCACCAGAGGAATTGCCACCTCTTGCTTGGTCAATGAAAAACATTCATGAGCCACGCCACCGCCAGCTAGCCTCAACCCGATTCCTGTCGCCGGAGCTGCGAACGTCACTGATCGACCCAACCCATGTCTAGTGCGCCTCTATTCGTCGCTAATACAGGTAAGTTTTCTTCTATTTATTTATTTAATAATAATAATAAATGACGATAAATAATAAGTAATAATAATTTATAATATCATATAATAACAATAAGAATAATGAAAATTGAGCATTGTAAATTTAATGTGTTATGTTGGTTGTTTTTGAAAGCTTAAAATATGTGTATTTAAAGATAATAGTAATGGTTTTGTTTGTCTTATAATTGAATTTTTAAGCTGGTATTATAGTAGTTGTCGCAAAAAATTTCTTGGCGTCATATGATTCTTTTTTTTTTAACTATAACATGTTCTATTGATAATGTATTTGAATATGTGATTGTCATAATACTTGTGTTGCATTGATATCTTGTTTGATTGAAACTGTGATATTTAATGTATGAGAGTTTTGACTCAACTTAAATTTGTAATTAATTTGTGACACATAGTATGATGTCTTGAATTTTGAAGATTTTAATCTTTTAAATATCACATCATTCTTGAGTCCATAATAGTGTAAATTGATATTTTGTTATTATTAAAGTGATGTGTGAAATTTGATTTGTTTTTATCAATATGTTAAAAATTGGCATTCTCTTATTGTAATTACATGTGAATTGAATTTATATGATCAATATAGTTTATTATTCAAAATTCTTTCTCACTTAGAAAAATCAATTTTAATAAAATTGCTAAAATCTAAAGTGATAGATTTAGGGATCATAATAGAAAAGGTCAACTTACATAAAATTATTAAAATTTAATGAATTTAAAAAGATAGAATTTAAAAAAAATACTAAAAATAATCAACAGATTAAAGTTTTTATAAAAGAACTATATATTATCTGATCTCAAATAGCAAGTACGAAAATACCTTATAGGCAACTTAAAAATATAAGAATTTAGTTTTGTAAAGTCAATGTGATTTTGTATTTGTTGCTATTTTTGTGTCATGAATAATAATGGCAAGTAGATATTAGTGGTCTCTTTTGTAAATCTTAATAGATACCGCTTACCTTGTAAATTGTGAAAAAATTAGCAAGTATATAATTTGTAAATACCACGTAATATCAATTTTTAGAACATTTAAGGAGCAATCTATGATTAGAAAGTTAAAGGTAGTAACCAATAGGCTTTAACATAGCCCTTGAACTCAGTAATTTTTTATAATTATTTTGAAAAGCTATTTTTCACAGATCAATAGCTAAATTAGGATCAACTTACCCATTGATCCTAATTTAATTTTTCACCCAGCCTTAGTTTGGTGGTGATTTTAAAATTTTTTTTTAAATTAAAGATTTCCTTTAATTATTAGTTAAGGATTTATGTTAAGCAAGTTAGGATTTGATGTAAATCAAATTAAAAAAAAATAAACCAAAAATCAAAATCCAAACTCAATAGTACCACACATTCCGTAGGAGCCTCGGCACTTAATCTACTGCATCCTCTTTATGTTATGATGAGGGTCAGAACCACCTCCATCTGTAAAGACCTGACTCACTAAATCCCGAGATTTAGAGTACAGAGTCCCCAACCACATATAACGTTTTCACATTATATGTGAGGTTGTCTTAAAACTAACAGTTTACGAAAATTGTTTGATCAAATCTACTAAAACTTTATAAAGAACTTTTAACAAAACAAGATTACTAACAAAAGCAATCCATATATATATTTACATCATATGTATAATGTTTAGTGTCAATACAAGACACTACAAAAATTACAAGTTTTCTTAAAGCAAAAAGAACCTTAGGAGATCTTAAGGTCTTTACATCTTAGGCTTATCTATCAAGTCTTCTATACAAAGACTTTTCCTTTAACAAAAGCTCCTAAAAAAAAAAAAAATCCAGGGTGTTCGAGTCCTATTCATCCCACTCATTCATGAATTTCTCAAAGTCTGACCCATAACCCAAATTATCATATAACTCGTCTCTATTACCTGCAAAGCAGCAAAAGTAAGCTAAATGCCTAGTACACAATAACAAAATACAAGAACAAGTTATCAAGCCAAACTTAAATCAAATGGAATGCATTAATAGACAAGTGATTATCTTATTAAGTTTTCTTTTACAAAACAGTAGGAAAGTGTTCAAATCCTGGGATCACGCTCTGGGAATTTAGGGATCCTGAGTAACAGCAGCTACCTAGGGGGTTGATATAAGCAGTCCGAATACTTATATCTCCTATATCTATTTTATAAAAAAAATAGCTTCATTTAGGGTTCAAAAGTCGTTGCCCGACTCTACTTAGACTCAATCTACAACATGAGCCTAGTTCACAAGTTCCCATAAACTTTGAACTAAACCATGATATTTCCCCATAAGTTTAAGTAAACGTTACTCAGATACTATTCCCCCTATCGGCTACCCACTTTACCAAAAAGAAGCGCTATTACATCATAGTGTACCATTGCATAATGGTAAAATCATTGCATCATGACTTGGTTAAGCATTTAACTAACATGTCATTGCATCATGACAGGTTTGCTACTCTTCGGACCAGATTAAACAGCGTAATAGACATCCAATTCATCAAAACATTAAGCCGAATCAAATTAAATCAAATTAGGAATGCCTAGTCCTAACAAACATCAAACAAGCTATTGCGTACCTGAACCTGATAGTATATCACTATAGCCACTCGATGAGGAGCTAACCGAAGAACCTTTAACTGAAATAGGAATATCAGAATAATTAATAATTGAATATAGATTTCACATTCATATATATATATATATAAATCATAATCCTAGATTAATTATATATCCATTAAGAGATCATATATGAAGTAAAGATTGAAGATTGAAGAAGTTTGAATTTGAAAAACTCAAGGGATACACAGCCTTCCTATGCTGGCAAAATTTGAATGAACGCTAGCAACATGGGAATTATACGCCGGCGGTATTTCACCCGACGTTAAATATTTTGATTCTATTCTCATCCAACACAGCCCATACGCCGGTGGCTTTGAAGCTCTAATGGCCGGCATACATTTTGAAAAAAATAAACACTGGCAAAATTTTCTTGCAAAGCTGGCGGCATTCAAAGTGGCTTTAAAAAAATCGATTCTGTTCACTTCCAACACCGCCTCTATACCGGCGGCATTGAAATGCCAAATGCCGGCTTACATTCAAAAACAGATCTATTCGTAAAGAACTCATTTCCCTTGTTTTGCACATTGCAAATTTCTAACCTATAACACTTTTAATCCTTCTTCAAGTTCATTTTTAGCTTTATATACTATCTCCTATCTACACTAATCAATCCTAGTAACTTAGAACATTAAATCAACACATTAAATCACTTTAAATCCCATTTCCACTCATCCTAAACTTCAACTACTCAAATTAACATTATTCCTTCCCAACACTCCATATAACTACCACAACACATAAACAAATTCACATAATAACAAAACACAATCCAACTTAATTTCAATGCATGAACAAAACAACTTATATGACATTAAACTCATTCTATCCAAGACTTTACATAGATACTATAAGAGAGGAAAATAAAACAAAAGCTATACTTATTTTAACTTACATAAATAAGCCTTGTCTTGGAGAGAGTTTTGATTCAATAAGCTTGGTGTTATTCTTTGATTTGGGGCTTGGAACTTGGAGTGAAAGAAAAAGAGAAAAGGAAAGAAAGAAAATGGAAATTCGTATGGAATGAGAGAGTTGCCAAAAGAGGGCTCAATTAAGCAAATTTTGGACTTATTATTATCTTAAGTTTGACTTTTAAGACATAATAAACTTTAGGTTGAGTTTGAGTTAATTTAGAGCTCATTTGAGTGCAATTTAAGCATGAAAATTAGGCTTAATTAAGTAAATTTTATGTCAACTATTCCTTAAGCAAATCAAAAGTTGATTTTATAAATTTAAACATAACATAAACATATTAATGTATAAAAGACACAAATATTACTTATACTATACACACATTAATATATATAAAACCATGATATTGATTTCATTACATATGCGAAATAACACATATGAAATGTTCAAATTATACTAACTTAGACACATTTAAACTATTACCAACTCATCTACTCAAATATTAATATTACTAAATATAATTCTCATAAATGAACATGCTAATTTAGTTCAATAATTAAGACAAATAAAACATATACATGGAAGTTAAATAGAAATTAAATTTAGATCATTTCACCATCTTTATCCATAATTACTTGGTCTATTCTTTTGTCTTTGTTGTATTTGCAATATTCTACTTTGCATTAGTCTCCTCTCTTATGTCTTCTTAAATTTGCCCAATAAAGTTAGTTTCAACCTCATGAATTGTTCATGTTTCTTTCATGTCCTTAAACTCATTAATCTCGCATCAACAAAATAATTACTCATGAATACTCCATTAAGATAGTCATCAATCTATTCCACACAATATGCATTTTATCTTCCCTACAATCTCTCTATTGTTCTTTCATCGATGTACTGACTATATTTCATCCGATATTGTCAAAACAAGATTCATTCCTAAACATATTACATAATTCTATTTATTTTTCCAACATCCATTTCCAATGACATGTTTGAAATAAGTCAAAATCCTCATTAGGTCTATTTATAGTTTTAATCCAAACCAACCTAAATCTCAATTTCTAACATTTATTTATTTCTTCCTTCACTCCTCTTTTATCACCTCATATTCGTATTACCTCATATTCGTATTTATCAATTCAAGACGTAGATATACCAGTACAATCATATCAACCCATTTTGAGGGAAAAAAAAAAAAAACAAGTTTACCGTAATCAAGTATTATACGTAGTACTTCCCTTATATATTTCTTAGTTTAGTTAAATCTCCACTTAATTAATTCAATAAGTCATCAATTCTTAGAAAAAATATATTTTCTCTTGATAATCACTTGATCTCAACACTTAAATCAAATCACATAACCATATGTTTCTATCTTCCTTTTTCACAAAAGGTACAAAATCGTCCTATGATATGTAAATCCTTTCTTAAGTAACTCTTAGTTTTGAGTCTTCATCCTTATCTCCATATATAATAAAAAAATCTCAACATTATGTTATGATAGCCAATTTTTGGATGATATTTATCAAGCAACTTAGTTCTACTAAGGATCCTATCTCGGCTCTTATTATTATTTCCTTTTTTCATTCTTTGTACTTCCAAACTCAACCAATAAACAATTAGCCATTCCAAGTTTCCTCAAAATATTTCATTATGATTGATAAATTAAATTATCAACTCACATTAATTAATCAACTAGATATTCATTGAATATTATCCAAATAAGACAAATATTCATAAACTCAATTCCATTTGAACCCATACTTAGGAAATCCTTACTAAATCACTTAAATAAATGCCTATAGCAAGCAACCCCAAAATTATCATTCCTCATTTACAAAAAACATGCTATTTAGCCAAAAGTTCATTTATCAAACTTTACTTCCTAATTACTTACATAAACAAATTAGTGTATTCATTTAACTCCTCTAGAATCCTAAAACATGTTAATTAGGATATACTCATATAATTCAACTCATATCATCATTCTTGTGTCATTTATGACTCTAGATTCACATTCAATTTGTTTAAAACAACATACACCATTGTTATTTTCATATTATCTAATTATGTAGGGAATTTATTGATTACGCTCAAATTCCTACTATTACCAAATATCACATTTCATCAATATCCTCTCATACCGCCTTTAGAGAATAATTAAGCATCTTAAAGAAATCAAGTTAATACATCAAATAATACAAGACCTAGGTGAGAAATAAAAGTCCCTAAACATTTTAAGGAATACATTACTTGAAGGACTCAACCTTTACTAGATAATAGAATACCAGATCTCTTAACTAACATCAACAAATCTGTTCAGTGAAATCAACTAACATTTACAACTAATTTCATATAAAAAGGAGAAGAGAGGAATATAAGGGATCACCCTTGATGCTTGATCTTGACCATGAGATTCTGGAGCAACTAGAGCTCGAATCCATTAAGTAACTCATGCAAACAAACACAAAATAGTTAGATCTATAATACACATTCATTTACTATACAGTAACATCTTAAATCACAATTTGCAAACGGATTGAATTCAAGATTATATGAGATTAAAGATTTAGAGGTTACTTATCCTTACATGTCAACGGAGATCGAGGATTTCATGTTGAAGGTATTGATCAGAATAAGATTCTTTCTTGATCTTACTCTATAGTGAGTTGACATAGAGATTTTCTTGAGCTAGGGTTTTTTGGAAAGCTAAGTGTCCTAAGTACTATTTGTAGTGTTAAGGACAATGTTTGATGTTTTGTTTTAATAGTCAATTTTTATCGTGTTCTTTTGTGGACTGGGCTGAGATTGAAATTCTTGAATTGATTGAAAGTGAACTGGGCTAAAATTGGGTTGGCCCTATTAATTTTTTTGCTCTTGTCTTTTTGGTTGTATTTCAATTATGGCTAAGAATACTAGGGGTATGGTTTGTTTGAATGAAGAAGTATCTCTTCATAGTAGGTAAATTGAGGAATTAACTACTTAAGTTGGATCTCTAAGTACAAAAATAGATGGAGAAAGAGGATAATGAGAATCAAAATTTGCCTATTATTCATCATGCGATCAGTAACCTAGAGAATCTCATTATTTGAAGGGAATTAAAATTGGAATTGCCTAAATTGTCAGGCTTTAATCTAACAAGTTAGAGTTTTAAAAAAAATCGATTTCTTTAGTTTCATCATATTCCTGCTTTTGATAGAATTTGTTTAGCATCATTGGCAATGGAAGGTGATGCCCTTGAATGGTTCCAATGAATGACTAAGAATGAATTGATTTTAACATGAAAATCTTTTCTATCAGTTGTAGAGATTCGTTTTGGACCATCGTTATTTGAAGATTTTCAAGGGCAATTAAGCAAATTGGTTCAAGTTAGTACAATGGCTATTTATCAATTAAAGTTTGAAAAGCTTTGTAATTGAATTTCAGGTCTTTCGAAAAGTTTTCTTTCAAGCTACTTTATATCAGGGTTGAAGCCAGTGTTACAATAAGAAGTTTTGTCTTTCAGACTAACTTCTTTATTAGAAGCAATTAGATTAACTAAATTGCAGTAGTATAAGCTACAACATTTGTTATAGTTTTCAAACTCCGTGGGCTTTAAAGGGATGAATTTTTAGTGAGTTCACAAGTAAATCATATTCTCTTAAGCTTAGTGTTCAGTCATCTTTTGGATCTCAAACCAAAAGTGTGAGAAGCAAACAATAGTGCAATAAGAAATCATTACCTATAAAGAATCATTACTTATTAAGAAATTTTCTCAAGTTAAATTAGCTACTAGGGGAGGAAAGGATTTATGTTATAAAAAATATCACAAGGGTCATGTATGCAAATCCAAATTTTTGTTGATGATTCATATGGACAAAGAAGATGAAAATGAGAATTTTATGGAATATGTTTCTACTGAACAAGCAGTTTAGGAGTTTGTGGAAGTGCGGAGTAGGGCTAAAATCAGTTATCATGCTATGTCAGGACACAATTTACCCAAGACTTTGTGGTTGCAAGGGAAAGTAAAAGGAGCAATCATTAATGTTTTAGTGGATTATGGCAGTACCCACAATTTTATTCAACCTAATATGGCTTAGCATTTGGAATTTTTAGTTGAACATATTCTAAAATTTTCAGTTTTGATAGGCAACAGTGAAAGTTTGATTTTTACAAGGGCATGCAGGTAAGTTGTGTTAGCATTAGAGGGAGTCATTTTTCACGTGGATTGTTTTGTATTGACGATTCAAGGGGTTGAATTTATCTTAGGAATTCAGTAGTTGACAACTTTGGGGCCTGTAACTATTGATTATTCAAAGCTCACTATGGAATTTTTATGGTAGAATAAGAAGATTTGTTTACATGGATTGAATGATTTTTTTTTCTTTTTACATAAAGAAGTATCACAGAAATAGCTATTAAAGTTAGCTTAGGACAATTCTCTGGCTTGTTTTTTCAATATTGTGGCTCAAGAGCAAGAATCATCATCTTACACCACAAATAATAATGATTTAGAATCATTATTAGGCAAATTCAATGATATGTTTGAGACTCCTTCATCACTACTACCATTGAGAGATGTGCAACATCACATTTATTTGAAGAATGAGATTTATCCGAGGTATCCATACTTTAAAAATCTTAGATTGAAAAATTGGTTCAAGAAATGTTGCAAACACAAGTCATTAGGCCTAGTACCAGCTAATTTTCATTGCTAGTTTTGCTAGGCAAAAAGGAAGATGGGTCTTGGCGATTTTATGTAGACTAACATGCTCTCAATCAAGCCACCATTCAAGATAAATTCCCTATTCCAACAATTCATGAGTTGTTAGATGAAATGGGAGGAGCAACTATTGTTTTCAAAATGGATTTAAGAGCAAGATATCATCAAATCCAAATGTTTCGTGAGGATATTGCTAAGAGAACTTTACGGACATGTGATGAACATTACCAATTCATCGTCATGCCATTTAGATTCTTCAGTGCCCCAGCAACATTCCAATGTGTTATGAACACTATATTCAAGCCTTATTTAAGGAAATTCATTATAGTGATCTTTGATGATATTTTAATATACAACAAATTGATGGAGGACCATTTAAGCCATTTAGAAAAGGCATTGAGTTACTTAAGGGAACTTTCTTTTTATTTGAAACATTCTAAATGTGCTTTTGTCAGTTTAGAATGTGTATTGAGATCCAAAAAAGATTTAACCAATTGAGAATTGGGCATAGCCTATTCATATTAAGCAAATACAAGGATTACTTGGCTTTACAAGTTATTATCGAAACTTTATGAGAAATTATGCCAAGATTTCTTTTCCACTCACTAGTTTGCTTAAAAAGGATAGCTTGCACTAGAATTCTAAAGTAACTAATTCATTTTTACAACTTAAACAAGCTTTGATATTAGCTCCAATATTGGCACTTCTTGATTTTTCTTAAGGAATTAATTATTTAAATAGATGCTTATGGATTAGGTATGGGTACAATTTTACATCAGGAGTCTCATCCTTTAGCATATTTTAGTAAAAAGTTTAGTAGTAGACTTCAAAATGCTAGTACTTATGTAAAGGAGTTGGTTGCTATAGTAAAGGCAGCAAGGAAGTGGCCCCCATACTTCGTGGGTAGACATTTCATTATTCAGACTAATCAAAGGAGTTTGAAGGAGATTTTAAGCCAAGTTATTCAGACGCTAGATCAATAAGGGTTGTTGGTCAAATTATTAGGATATGATTATGAAATTCAGTACAAGCCAAGGGTAAAAAATAGAGGTGCTGATGTCATGCCCAAACGGGTATCCTAAACGTGACAGCCCAACGTACACAATATTAAAACTTAAGAATGACTACCTCACTCACTCAAAAGCTTCCATATCGTTATAAGGTCTACACTGACATCAAAGGGAGACCGGTGAAGTAATGCATTTTAAAATATTGGCAGTGGAACATGCAAAATAATACTTAAAATATTTCATTGAAATAAAAAGTCTTACAACTTCTTAGGGTCATTCCCCAGATAATTTCCATAACAACATGGTTTAACTAAAATAAATAACTAAAGCTAGAAGATTTTAGAAGAAATCTACTCTAAGTCTTCAAAACAAAGTTCCTCCAAAAGCTTCCCAAAATAAAGATTCTACTCGGATGTTCAAGATGGTCTCGAGTGCAAAATAACGATCCTGCAATATCAAAAGCCTATAGGGGTATAAGCATAACTAGCTTAATAACGATCCTTACGCAAAAGTACTCATAACAGGCATTCATCCAAGTTCATTAAACAAGCATATGAAATGCAACAACCATATGATCAAACAGTACATACGACTATCTGGTTTCGTATGTGTGATGGATTTATCCCTCCATCAGTGGTTAGGGAATGATTTAAACTAGGCCCCAAATGACCTCCTTAAAAGTTTGCGCACCTCTTGAGGTTCCAACGAGTCGTACTACTAGTCCCCGAGCTTTCCTTATCCAAAGCGATCAATCCGGCTCGGCTACAATTTGAGGCCATATTCTTCGAACGTCCTAAATCCTCAAGATATAGCTAGACAGCTTACCTTTCCGGTCCCACGCTGAGAAGTAGTAGCAAAATTTCGAAATGATATTCTAAGTGATATGCATGAGCAATTTTTTATATGGGGATTCTAATATGACATTAAATCATTTAAAGCGATCAAGCAATAATTGCACACATAGCAATACATACATAGAAACAATTATATCAATCACAAATCGGGTTCCGATATACTTATCGTTCATTGATCGCTCGTAACAATTCACATACGTAATTCCCATAATATCCTACATGCATATCAATTTTATCTTTTCTTAACATCTAGTGCTCTATTCTACAAGCACATGTGTGAATACATAAACATAAAGGAAACTCACTCGTCCATAACGATCTTCTATGAGTCGAAGTAATTCTCGAGGAAGAGAAGATCTTGGTCCTCAACACCTAAACAAAAGAAATACCCGAAATGAGTATTTCATCCAAGATCTACTCAATTTCTCTAATTCTATATTATTGAATTCGTCAAAAATCGTATGGATGGAAATCCCAACTTAAAATGGCCATAACTTGCTCATTTTAACTCGGAATTTCGCATATTATATATCGATTTCTACCTACTCGAAAAAGATCTATCTATTTCCAAGGTTATTTTTATTAAAAGAAGTTATTTAGGTCTCAGAATAGTGACGTACAGAATTGATACTAAATTTCTAGATTTCAAAACTCAAGTTTTCAAACTTTTCTTCATTCAAGAACTCTTGTACAAAAATATATATATTTTGTATGGTTGAAAAATCCTTTGAATATATATATATATATATATATATATATACTCAAACTATATGCATGAATTTAGTGGTGTTGTCTCAACAATGATTTTGCAAAACAATGTGTTTTAAGAGTGAGAAAAGTTAGAACTTAAAAATCTCTTTTTTTTAGTTTTGTTGGAAAATTTTATAAGTGAGTATTTCCTTCTTTTAACTCCATTTCTTAATGTTAAGAATAATTAAATTTTCAAAAGGTAATCTTTAGTTTTTTATGATTCCTACAACTTTATTTCTAGTGGTTGAAAATGTAGTTTTTCTAAATATTTCTTGGTTATGTATTCTAAAGCTTTTCTAAAGTTTGATCCCAAGAATAATATCAATGATCTTATAAGTTATTTATTACTTTTATTTCCTAAGTAAAGCTTATCATTAGAAAGATTATTCTTTGATAATTTTATAAAACTTATCTAAATCTTAGTATGTTGATGAAAACTTTACATATGAGTTTAAGAAAACTTTTGGTTAAATAAAGAATTAAGTTTAAAGAAACTTTCTTATTTCATTGGTTTGAAAAGAGAGTTTGTAATAACTTTATTTTATGTATTCATTGATAAAATGCCATATAGTATTATTACTAAAACTTGAGCTAAACTTATCTAACTTTAGAAAATATTTGTTAAGATAAAACCTTAAGTCTTTGTGGAAGATTATTCCTTATGTGAGAAAATTTATTTTTTTAAAGGGAGTTCTTATATTTATTACTTAAGAAAATTTATTATGGTTGAGACAATAATAACATGTTCATGCATGAATGAGAATATGTAACTATGAGAAATATAATAAAAGCAACATAATAAGATAAATATAATAAGAGCATAAAAGTAAAGTCAAGTATTGGGAACCTTAGCTTCATTAAGGTATCCTAGGACTAAGAATAGACTAGTTCCAAAAAGAAAGGAAAAGAGAAGAAATAAAATTGTTTTGACTTGATATGAACAAGTCTAAGACTAGAAAGACTAGCCTCAATAATTGTAAGTCCCTAAATTTTTGAGTCCAAATTTAAAAGCTTAAACCCTAATCGAAAGTCAACCGGATTCTTAAGCCAACCAAAACCCTAGTTTACCGTATCCGTTTAAGTCCGGCATTGCCGTTTTCTCAAGCCTTAGAAAACGAAGTTGGAAAAGTTAGCTATTATAGTTCGTAATTGCTATAGATTATATAAAAATATCACATTGAAGGAATTCGAGTGTCCTTTGAGTCCGATCGGACATAGTTCTTGAAAAACATGTCCGGAAGCCCGAAATAGGAAAAATATTCTGAATATACCGTTAGACTCGTAAAAATATAAGGTTTCCAAAAATATCAATTTCGTAATTTTTTTATAGCTAAAAATATCATATATCGCTTTTATACGCGCATTTTCTTACTACCAGCATTAAATTATCATGTCTACTTTTACATTATACTATTTTCTACTATTCTACACTATTCACTTATCTCTACTTTTTCTTACAACCTACTCTTACAAACCATACACCTATTTCTTACACATTTTCATTTCCAATACAACTTCACATCTTTCATTTCTTACTTTTAATTAACAAAATAACAAAAAATAAATTTTTGTCTTCCCTATGCATGTAATTGGTGCCGGCCCCCTCCCAATTTCCCTCAAATTGTTTTATTTTTCATTTATTTAATTAACACAAATTATTTCCCACATTTTCCTATAAATACCCCCTCATACCTTCACTTCTTTCACACCACTTCTACACTAAAGTTACTCTCTCAAATTCTCTCAAAAATCCTCTCCAAGAAGTCTTCTACAAGGAGCTCCTCTCTTCTTCTTTCTTTTAGGTAATATGCCTTCAAGAAATTCCTATGTTCATCTACTTAGTATGAGCTTAATGTATGTTTTCTAAAACCATGAAGGTTAAGAAAGCAACAATAGGTTCATACTTTGTTTTTGTTCATAATCACAAATCCTTTATGTTCATTTATGTTTTTTTTTTTATGTTCATAACTATCTAATATATATCTATATGGCTATATATACTATTTAGAGTATATAAGCTCATTGTCTTGCAATTTATGTATCTTTCATGCAATTTATTTACTTCATTGCAATTTATTTAATTTCAAGATGTTTTTAAGACTAGTCATTCTAGTCTTAGACTTGACCTCATCAAGTCAAAACAATTCTTTCTCTTTTCCTTTTTTGGGACTAGTCTTTTCTTAGTCCCAAGATACCTTGATGAAGCTAAGGTCCCAATACTTGATTTATTTCCTTATATGCTCATTCTTTTAAGTTATTATGTTCTTTTCATATTTTCATAGCTTATGATTCATATTCATACATGAACATAATGGTTTTGTCTCAACAAAATAAATGAAGGAAATGTTTTCTTAAGATAAAAAGTTTTCCTCTAGAAATAAAAATATGGTTAAAGGAACTTATAAGAGATTTTATAAACATACAAAAGACTTAGGGAGAAAATAAGAGTTTCACCATAACCTCATCTTTTTCTAAGAAGAACCCCTTTTCATTAAAAATAATCTCAAGAAACCAATGAGCTAAAATATTCTTGTGAGAAAATTGTCATAACTTTTACAAAATTGTTGAAATCTAAGTTTAGAAAACGAAACCACTCCTTAGGAATTTAAAGAAACTAAATTTAGAAAAAGAATATTTATCACAAATAACTCAATGTTTTTCAAAAGTAAAATAAAGATTCCAATAAAATCTCAAGTTCAAAAGTCTTTTAATACCTTACTTCCCATAAGTTGAGACAACTTCATTTACTTCATACATTGGTTATGAGTCATTACATATATGTATATACCTTTCAAAACGTTTACAAAATACTTGAAATATTTATCTTTTCAAATGAGCTTTGTTTACAAAAAGGAAAACAAGTTTTTGCAAATTCGTGGCAAATCTGGTCGCCATCTTTTCGGAACCCAAACGACTAGTTTTATGAAAATAAGCTTAGAAATGCGTAGATCTTTTCGAGTAGGTAGAAAACGGTATATTATACACGAAATTCCAAGTTAAAATGAGCAAGTTATGGCCATTTTAAATTGGAATTTCCCTTTACACGATTTTTACCTCGATTTTAAGAGAAATTTTGAAACTTCAAGAATAGAAGTTTTATGAAAGACTCATTTTAGGTATTTCATCTTGTTTAGGTGACGAGGGACCCAAGATCATCTATCCAGAGGATCATTTCGATTAGACCTACCAATTATGGAGTGAGTTAATTCTTTTCCTAATTACATTTCCTTGCTTGTGCTTGTAATTAGTGGCACTAGAAATTTAGGAAAAGATGAATGAACCAATGTTATGAAATAATTGTTGAATGAAAATTAAGTATATCGAAAGACGATATATTAAATAAAAGTGTGACTCTTGTATTGATATGGTGAAATTATGGTTGATCACTCTTAACACGAATTCAACTTATATGGTTAAATGATTAATTGAAATTTATTCATGCATATCATACTTGTGAGTCACATTATTTTGACTACTATTCTTCATGTGGGGAAATAAGGAAGTAGTAGTGGTGGCTAATAGGAGCCGGTAAGTCTACATGGGCCAGTAGGAGCCAGGAAGTCTACAGGGCAAGCAGGAACCGGCAAATCTGCAATTATTGATGGTCGTATGGGCCTGTAACCACCCAACCCTTGTCATGGAGGGTGTTAAATCCATGCTACACTTGATTTCCGGTTAATCTTGTGTATTTGGTTGATCATGTGATTATTGCATTTCATATGCTTGAATTAAATGACTTGGTTGTCGTATGGAAATGTTATATAGATAGGGATTATCTCACTAAGCAAGATTTGCTTATACCCTTATAGTTTTCTATTACAGTATGATTATCTGTGGTTGGCCCCGAGGAGCCCTGTGTGCCAGGTATGAGCTTACGCTACTAGGAGTTTTTGGAGGAAGTTTATGTATTTTTAGTTTTGAACATAGACTTCTAGGAAAAATCTCTATAGTAGACTTATGTAGTAGTTATGCTTATTTTGTTATTAGTATAGTTGATCAAAGACTTTAAGGCGGGGGAATGCCCCTTAGATGATGTACGAACTTATTATGGAATGAAGATCTTATGTTTATATATTTAAGTTTATGCTTGCTTTTGCTATCTATTTAAACATAATACTCCTGTGAGTCTCCTACTATCTTGGAAGCACGCCTTGCATATGATATCGAAGCTCCTGCGTGACTACGGATTGTCATTCATTAGCTTTAATATTATATGTGCTGGACTGCCACGTTTAGGATACCCTCTGGGGCGTGATAATAATAGCATAAAATAAATAAATTGCATAACTTGGAAGTAAATAAATAAAAATGAGGTTATATTATCTAAAGAAATATATATACATAATATACATAATACTATATAGAAGTTAGATTAGAATAAATAATAATAACAATAATAACAACAACATAATAACATAATAGAATACATGAACAAAAACAAAACATGAACAAAATGAATTGTGAGAGAGAATAAAGGAGGAATGAGGTATTTATAGAGTTTTGGAATGGAAATTAGATGTAATAAAACAAAATGAAAAAGAAAATAAAATGATAGAAGGGAGAGAGGGGAGGCATCGATTTTGGCTTGATAAAGGGGAGGAAATTAATTTGTTTTGTTGTTTTGTAATAAAAAAAAGTAATATGTAAAGTATGATGTGATTAAAGTTATATGGGAAGGTAAATTGTAAGGTATAGATATGGTAGAGTGTAAGAAAAAGTAGAGATAGATGAATGGTGATGAATAGTAGAAAAGTACTATAAAAAGTCGACTAGACAATTAAAATACTGATAGTAAAGAAAATACACGTAAACAGCCTATATCTGATATTTTTAGTTACCAAAAAATACTAAAACTAATATTTTTGAAATCCTTATATTTTTACGAGTCTAATGGTTTTGTTGGAATATTTTCATTATCCAATGCACCGGGGTACAGTTTTTGAAAACTGATCCCATTCGGATTCGAAAAACAATAGAAAAATGCGAATCTGATATTTTTAAGCTTTCATATATTATTACGAACAATTTTCCACAATTATCCTAATTTTGTTGTTTAGGATTTAACAATACGGGATTGCTGAATCTAGATTCACTAGACTAAACGTAGAACTAGGTTAACTTTAGGGTTCCAGTTCGACTTCCGTTCTTAGGGTTTTCTTATATTTACCGAAAAATCTAGGGGCTTACAGCTGATACTTCGTCACGTATTTTTTTTTCAAATGAACCATCATTTTTTGCCATTACATTACTGTCCTTTGATTTTGTGACCAAACTTGAGCATGACCTTCTCAAGATGCTAAATTTGTGGATTTAAGGCAACAAGTGGAATAGGTATTCAAGTTTCATGTGTGGGATGAACTTTTGTATTATGGAAACATAATTTTTCTTCCACAACATTCTCAGGTTATACCACTTATCATATTAGGGTTTCTTGCAACTCTTATGGAAGGACATTTGGGAATGCTAAAAGCATATAAAAGAATTGGATTGTCTTTTTTATGGCCACATATGAAGAAGGATATTGAAGATTTTGTTCGAAAATATCATATTTATCAGCAAATCAAATATATTACTACATCCCTTACTGGCCTTTTTCAACCTTTATGATTATGACAAAAGGTTTTTGAAGATATTTCTATGGGTTTCACTATTGGATTACTGGTTTCACTGGGTTTTTCTATTATTTTGGTGATTGTTGACAGATTGACAAAATATTGTCATCATGGAGCTTTGAATGCATCTTATATAGCTTTTTCAGTTGCTAAAGGTTTTATGGATATTATGGTGAAACATTACAGCATACTGAGATCTGTTGTCTGTGAAAGAGATTAGGTTTTTGTTGGCAAGTTTTGGAATGAGTTGTTTAAACTTAGTGGAGCAAAATTGAGAATGAGTTTACCACACCATCCATAGACAGATGGTCAATTCGAGGTTTTGAATAGATGTTTAAAACATTATCTTAGGTCTTTTTTTATGGATGTTTGTAAAGAGTGGTATAAATTTTTAGCATGGGCAAATTTTTCTTTTAATTATAGTTATCATACTAGTATAGGATTTACACCTTTTTAAGCATTATATAGGCATGAACCTCCATCTATTCCATATTATGTTCGAAGGTTTAGTGCTATTAAAGCAATAGATAGTGAATTATCTACAAGAGATGAGATACTTTGCTTACTCAAAATTAATTTGAGTAAAGCATGGAAACAAATGAAAACTCATGTAGATCAAAACAGAGTTGATAGACAATTTGGAGTTGAGGATTATGTGTATTTCAAGTTGTAGCCATATCAACACTCTTCTTTAGCTAAAAGATTGTCCTATAAACTATCTAGATGATTATTTGATCCTTTTTAGATTGTGGAACAACTTCATTCAATGGCTTATAGATTGGCTTTACCAAAGCATTCTCAGATACATCCAATTTTCCACGTGTCCTTACTTAAAAAGGCTCATGGACCCATTGATGAACAGATTGTATGGCCCTAGAATTCTATTAGTACTAATCCTTTAGAACATCCATTGGATATTTTGCTCATTGAAGTATTTGGAGGAGAGGGGTTCATTGGTGGATCAAATTTTGGTACAATAGGAGTGTTATCTCCCTAAAGATGCGATTTAAATGGATCTATTGGATTTCAAAGCTGATTACCCTGATTTTAACCTTGAGGACAAGGTCATTTTTTCAAGGGCGGGTGAAATTGATACATCAAATAACACAACACATAGGCAAGAAATAAAAGTCCTTAAATATTTTAGTGAATACATTACTTGAAGGACTCAGCCTTTTTAATAGATAACAAAATACCAGATCTCTTAACTAATATCAACAAATTTGTTCAATGAAATCAACTAACATTTACAACTAATTTCATATAAAAAAGAGAGAAGAGGAATAGAAGGGATCACCCTGATGCTTGATCTTGAACTTGAGATTTTGGAGCAACTAGAGCTCGAATCCATTAAGTCACTAATGTAAACAAACACAAATGAGTTAGATCTATAATCTACATGCATTTACTATATAGTAGAATCCTAAATCACAATTAGCAAAGGATCGAATTCAAGATTGCATGAGATTAAAGATATGGAGGTTGTCTATCCTTGCATGTTAATTGAGATCATGGATTTCATCTTAAAGGTATTTATTGATCATAACAAGATTCTTTCTTGATCTTACTCAATAGTAAGTTTTGACATAGTGATTTTCTTAAGTTGGGTTTTTTTGGAAAGCAAGTGTGCTAAGTACGATTTGTAGTGTTAAGGACAATGTTTGATGTTTCATTTTAATAGCCAATTGTTGTTGTGTTCTTTTGTGGACAAGGCTGAGATTGAAATTCTTTAATTGATTAAAAGTGAATGGGGCTAAAATTGGCTTGGCCCGATTACAAGCCTTCATTAAATTTAATTGAATTATCAAGGTTTTTTGGAAAGCAAGTGTGCTAAGTAAGATTTGTAGTGTTAAGGACAATTTTAATGTTTTGTTTTAATAGTCAATTGTTTTCGTGTTCTTTTGTAAACCAGGCTTAGATTGAAATTTTTGAATTGATTAAAAGTGAATTGGGCTAAAATCGAGTTGGTTGTATTACAAGCCTTCATTAAATTTAATTCAACTATCACGTATAATTCCTACACTACCATCCATTCATTTATACTAACAACCATCGAGTTAACCATGTCTTACATCCTTTGAACTACTAACATGCCCAATGTTTCAACTTTGAACATGACTTCGAAAACTACTTCATTAAAACCTATTAATTTAACCATATTTACTCAAAGTATCCAATATGTCATGTCTTAATGGGTACCCTAAACGTTACAGTCTGCTGTACATAATATTAAAACTTAAGAATGACTACCTTAGTCACTCGAAAGTTTTCACATTGATACAAAGCGTACGTTCACAATAAAGGGAGACCAATAACGTTATGCATTTTAAGATAATGGTAGCAGAACATTCAAGGCAATGCTATAATGATTCATCAAAATAAAAGGTCTTACATCTTCTACGGGGCATTCCCTTGATAAATCTCCATAATAACATACTCTCACTAAAATGAATAACTAAAACTGAAAGAATTTGAAGGAAATCTAATCTAAAGTCTTCAAATAGAATTCTCCAAAAGCTCCCAAAAAAACGCAGGTTCTACCTAGACGATCATGGTGGTCTTGGGTACAAAAACAATGATCCTGCAACATCATAAATCTATAGGGAGATAAGCATAACTAGCTTAGTGAGATATCCCTCATGCAAAAGTGCTCATAAAAAAAATGCAATCAAGCAAGTCCATTAAGCAAGCATATGAAATGCAATAACCATACGATCAAATAATACATACGACTATTCGATTTCATATGTAGAATGAATTTAGCCCTCCATTAAGGGTTAGAGAATGCTTTGAATGCATCACTATCAACCTCTTTGAAATTTATGTGCGTCTTGGGGTTCCAATCAAATGTACTACTAGTCCTTCGGCTTTCCTTACCCAAAGTGATCGATTCGGCTCGGCTACACCATGAGGCCATTGATATGAACCCGAGTAGTGTAAACCAAACTAACATGAATTAACTGCTCTGACGTGATCTCCTCAATGGGTCTTCTATAAAAATCAAATCTTTGATATAAAAATTTGAACTTTCTCTTTTTTTAGGGTTTTCTGATGGATATGAATTTGAAAAATATAACTTGGATATGGATGAAATGTTCGCTTGATAGATACCACGAACAACAATATCAAACTAGATTGTAAATAAATTATAGATCGATAGGATCCATGACCTATAAATCACTCATGGTTGTGATATGAATCATGAGATTCAAGTAACGGTGTTTGCCACAATTCTATATAACGACAAGAATTGATAAAAGCAAAGATTAAAGAGGGAAATTGTTCTCAATAATCAAATCAGCCAAATGAGTTTTACAACACTCTGTCAAGAGTACTCACAAGGAGGAAATTAACATGCAAACTGATTTTATTACAAACCAATGAGCCATATATAAATATAAGCTCATAAGGAAAACTAAAAGACAAAATAAAACAACTAATAAAATACAATAAATATCCTTAAGAACATATTAAATATCCCTAAAGATATAAAAATAAAACATATAAAAAAAACATAAGTTGGAAGCTTAAAAATCACGCCGTTCCAGAATCAATGAATGTTGGCAAAATATAAATGCAATACTGGTGATGTTTTATAACCGGTGTTAGAATTTCGAAGCTTTGGATGCGAATGCCGGTCGTACGCCGGTGGCATTCCACCACTACATTAGCAGTATAGGCCTCAAGGCTGACGGTGTTAACACCCAGTGGCCGATGTAAATGTGAACCCCATAAATTTTCTATATTAGTACACGACTTTAAAGTAGTATGTATAAACTAGTTAGTAAATTTAGAATCAAATAAAAACCTAAGATTAGATCAATGACTTGAATTTGGCTAGATTAGGATCTAAAAGCCAAATAAAGAACTTATTTGACCGTAATTGATACCAAAAACGAGATTTCGTATCTTGAACTGATAATTCAAGATATGATTAAAGGAAACCTAAATTTTCAAACCCCGAAACTTATCATAGAAATATATTAAATAGAAAAATATAAATATAGAGATTAAATGACTACTTTTGAACTCAGCAATGATTTGAGACTAGAACAATGAGTAGTAATAAGCCTATACATGGATTTAAACCCTAAATTTAAGATTCCTAGATAGTATTAAACAATAATAATCAGATTTCATAATAGGTATAAAAAACTAAAGATATATAGATAATTTAGCTTATATATCAAAAGTAATACCGAGTACTTAACCAACTACGCTTATAGATAGGAAACGATAACCTAAAGATAAACCGTTAGGATTATAAATACACAACAAAAACATAAACCGATGTATAACTCAAGATCTAAACTTCAAATAAATATTTGAATCATACCATTATTCTAATTAGGGTTTTCTTAAGCTATTGGAGCCTAAAACAAAAATTGACCTAATGAGTTTAGGAAACCCTACTTACGAGAGATAAAATTCTAAAAATAATTAATCACACAAATTAAAAAGTTAAAGTTGTATTTTCTGATAATCTAAATATTTTGTAGAATCCTATAAAAATATTTTTGTACAAAAACTCTCAAATATTAGCACTTCAAATAAATATTTGAATCATACCATTGTTCTAATTAGAGTTTTCTTAAGCTATTAGAGCCTAAAACAAAAATTGACCTAATGAGTTTAGGAAACCCTACTCACGGGAGATAAAATTCTAAAAATAATTAATCACGTAAATTTAGAACTTAAAGTTGTATTGTTTGATAATCTAAGTATTTTGTAGAATCTTATAAAAATATTTTTGTACAAAAACTCTCAAATATTAGCTAATTTGTACCCGTATAACTTATTAAACTATCCCAAAATTAAGATAATTAACTAACTAAATATTATTATGTATTATCTCCTCAAATTTTCAGCTGCAAATTGTGCAAATGGAGGGCTTGGATTTCCTTGGAATGTGAGAACCAGATTTGTGCTCAAATAATGCATAACAAGTCAACAAAATCAACTCCTTAAGCCAATTACATCTTGCCAAATCATCTCCTCATTAATGACAAAAAAACAAGTGATAAAAAAATGTGCAAGTGGGGAGAAATCAGGTGAAATTGTCGAAGGAAAACTGTCTTCCTTTCTCCTCTCTATATATATATATGTTTATAGCTCATAATGTAGAAACAAACAAACACCAAACACTCCCAAATTTTTCAATTAAACAAGCACCTAAATAACAAACAAATCAACCAAAGAACAGAAATTAACTCATCTAAAACAATCCAATCCGAATCAAGGAAAAATACAACACGAAAAACGCATAATTTGAAAACGAGGTAAGTTGATGTAATTCGACTTGTTATTTGTTAAAAACAAGGATTTAAACTAACTTCTGATGATCATAAGATCATTATCAACTCAAGAACAAACTTCAAATTCCACCGAAAAAGCTTGAGCAAGGTAAAATTCAAAAACCCTAGCTGTACTTTTCTAGATTCGAAATTTAAGATTACATACACGTAGATGCATTAGGAGTTGTTGAATGTATATATACATGCTATAGAAACACTTAGGAATAGTTTAAGGATGTTTTTGACGTAGAAAATTTAAGAAATATAACCTGTTTCATCAGAGAAGATGACAAACAGTGCCAGCACTGTCCATAAGCCGATAGTGTAAACGTTCAACGCCGGCGGCTTACAAGGATAGGCCGGCTGTATAGAGATGGCTTACATTGGAACAGAAGCTACATAAAACTTATTTTCACATAACATGAACGAACACCGGCTATCTGGGATTATACGTTGGCGGCGTATAGTTCGACGTACAAGGGAAAGCTGACGGCTTTCAAGTCAGCACAAACGATACGAAAAAGAATGTAAAACAAAAGAACACTAGCACCTGTGTTTCAATGCCGGCTTCCAAACCTGTTTCCCTTATATACAATCTGTATTTCACGGAAAGATAATTATAAAATAATTATAATTATATTATATATACTTATATATCAAAACAGAAGTTATTAAATAGAAAAATAAATACAAATACTTATAATAATAATTTGGTTAATATTTGACAATTTTTAAAACACTAGAATTATAGGAAAATATTAAGTGTTAATAACAACTATAAATAGTCAAATATTTGTTCTATGTAGATAAATAGATAAGAATGGAAATTGAAATAAGCTAAATTTACGAATAATATGACTTCTAAAAATGACAAAATAATTATACAAAATAGATTAGGAGAAACACGACGACACTAAGTAATAATAAATGAATATGAATTACTATAATGAGTCAGGTTTAGAATAGCATTAAATTAGTATTAGTACCTACAAAAACTTGACAAATATCAATTTAGGACACTAGACACATATAGGAATTTAGATATATAATTTATATTATATTGATGAATACTTTATTCATCTGAATAGGTGACTTTGATACCATAGAAGATCTTCCGGCAAATTACTATGATTAAGTCATGGTGAGTAATTCAGTCATATTATACTATTTATGCTTGTAAATAGCTGAACATGTAATGTCAAGATAGTAATAATAGAATGGATGTTTTGATGGAACTGTGTAGTGATCTAATTGTATGATTACTAATCTACCATTACAAAAGTGATAATACAATGGTATGATGATGTGAAGTAGCATGATGATGATTGTATATAATGTATGATCACCATGAAATTGAATAAGAGCTATTGACTTATTAAAATAATCTAGTCATGTATTACATGTACTGTATTATTGCATATACAAACGGGTGACAGCCTGCTACGTATTAATATTTCGGTTCTCTGTTAACATTTGGTTTTTCTCAAGTGTTAGTTCTTCCAAGGTTTTCTTTGTTTCGTTGGTTCTACGAGAACTAAGTGGCAATGAAGAACGCCGCCCGTAATATCACTTTGAAATGATTAATACTTAAGGAGTTTCTAAGGATGGATATAAGAAATGGTCAGTTAAAACTGTTGTTAAATTTAAAGTGATAACCCTAAAATGAGAAATCGTTGATTTTCCTGTAAACTTAGTCTCCCCCCGGGCTTTAACCCTAAAAAGAGGACGTAAATCTTTTTCCTGTTTGGATTCTAGATCATCCAAGCTTGTATCTGAGCATATGATTGAGTGATTGCATTACATATGATTTGTTAATAACTTGTTTGATGTGTAATATGTCTGGTTATTCACTGAGCTGTGGTTTCGCTCATACTCTAACAATCTTTTCAGGTTTACACTTTGACCCTAGTTAGTTACTTCCAAGAACATGGCTCCGGTAAGGGCTTAAGATGCTGGAAGTCTATGGTTCTACTTAGGATTAATGGTTATATTTTCCTAGAATAAATTAGCTAGTGCTATTTTATCAGTTGGGAATTACAAGAAGACTACATGGTTTGTAATAATCTGTGACACATTATGAGTAAGATAGCAGTTATTTACTAATTTATTTCTTACATATATTTATCATTTCTTATCAAAGCAAAACATGACACTCCCTGAAGGTAAAATAGTGATAGTATTCAAATATGACTTGTCTACTTCTACTAGGGTACCTTCGGGGCATGACAGTAAATCTCCTGTCGCAAACTGACATTTGGTTCTTGATATCTTTCCATTTTTTCCACCTTGAAGCATGCTGATTTCTATCAGTTGTATTCCCTGAACGTCTTAATTTCTTAAGATGTAGCTAGGCAGTTTGTCTTTCCAGTCCCACGCTAAAGAATAGTAGCAAAATGCGAAGTTGTAAGTGATATGCATGAGCAATTAAGTTATAAGAAATTTCCAATTTAACATTAATCCATTTAAGGTGATCAATCAATATTTGTATAAATGTAACAATATATATCAGGACAATTTATATTAATCAACCAGTCGCGCTTTGATATGTTTATCATTTATTGATCACACATAACGAATCACATAAATAGTACCAATAATAACCCACATGTATATCAATTTTATCTTTCTTTAATATCTAATGCTCTATTCTATAAGTACATGTGCAAATACATAAAATGTAAAGGAAAACTCCTTGTTCATATCACAACTTCTTAGACGTAGTAGTCCTCAGGAAGGGAAATCATGTATTCTTCATCACCTAGACAAAAGAAATACTCGAGATGAGATTTCATGGAGGTTCTACTCAAGATTTCTAATTCTATTACATGATTCTTGTCAAAAATAGGATTATGCGAAATCCCAACTTAAAATGGCCATAACTTGTTCATTTTAACTCGGAATTTCGTACATAAGATGACATTTTCTACTTACTCAAAAAGATCCATCTATTTCTAGGGTTATTTTGAACATTTAAAGTTATTCGAGTTCGAAATGGATCGGTACAACTTTAGCATGAAAATTCCAACCTCAATTGGTAATTTGTCCCAAGTTTATTTTATCTAAAATTCTATATCAAACACATAGTTATTTATATATTTGAAAAATCTTTTTAATATATACATAGACTCGTATTATATGCATGATTCTAGTGATGTTGTCTTAACTATAAAATTTGTGAATTTGACTTGTGATTAAATTGCTATTTTATAAATTTGTGAATTAGCAATCAAGAAAACCATAATTCAATATATATATATATATATTTTTATTTTTAAAATCTTTAAAGGTCTTATATTTGTTCACAAATTCTTATTTAACAATTTATTTTATAAAACATAGCTTTATTTATTTGTAGCATAAAACCTAAGTGTAGTTCTCTTTTAAAGAATTTCTTAGGTTTGATTCTTTAAACAAAATTTTAAATTCTTAGATTTAGTAAATGTGACGCTTAATTGAGGAAAATCATGATTTCATATTTATTTGGAATTCATGAATATTTTACTTTCATACTAGCTTCTTTTAATTAATTATTTCCCAAAACATGAAACTTTATATGGTTATGAGTAAAATCATTCTACGTTGTAAAGAAAATGTTTTAAATTTTAGCTTATGAGGAAAACTTAAAGGAATAGCTTGTTTTAAACTTTTATTCTCATAATAACTCTTTTCTAAATCCATATTTTTTCAATACATGGATCTTTATTGGAAAAATCTTTAGTTTTGTACAAGTAAGTGTTTATATATCATAACTATTTATTTAATAAAAGAAAATGGATTTTTACCTCTTAAAACTTAGTTTCTTAAGTCGTATATCGATTCATTTCTAAGTGGATTTTTAACTAGTGAGTTGATTTTAAACTTGACTTAGAAAAGTTGTTTGATTCTTAGTGTTTGTTAAAGTATTAGTTATAATCTTATAAATAAGATTTTAAGAAAAATTTATATAATAAAAAATTATCAACCTTCAAGTTTTAGATGGAAATTTTATCTTGATAGTTTAAAAAGAAATTACATATCTACTTTAGTTAAATTTTGAATAAAGTCATAATAACAACACTAAAATCTATGATGAAGTTGTCTAAACTTTTGAAAAGAATTATCTTAAAATATAGATCTAAGTTTAATGGGAATTTTTCCCAAGTAGCAAAAATCATTTAATTACAAAGAGTTTAATTCTTATTTTCTTTATTAAAGAAAGGAGTCCTTTTATTTTATTAAGACAACAACAAGAAAATCATGCATGAATATGAACTTGTAGTTAAGTACCATGAACAAAAATAATTTATATAAAATAAAAGACATAGAAATTAAATAAGCACATAATAAAAGTCAACTATTGGGAAGTCTTAGCCTGTATTAAGACCTCCCGGACTTAGACATTGGCAAGTCCTAGAAGAAAATAAGAAAACAAATAAGAAAATCATGAGAGTCTTTTATTTATTTCAAGGCTCCCCAGACTTTGATTATGGACAAGTCCAATAAGAAAGAAGAAAAATTACTTTGACTTGATGAGAACAAGTCTAAGACTAGAAAGACTAGTCTTAATATAATAGCTTCAAATAAATAAAAAAATTGTAAAGCATGAATAAATAAAAGTTATGTTAGTGAGCTTATATGATCTAAGAAATATATATATATATATATATTAATATATAAAGTTATATTAGGAGCAATAATAACAATAATAACATAATGGAAGTTTAGGCATGAACAAGAACAAAATATGAACATATTATTACTTCCATAATCTTATAGGTTTAGGACACACACACTATGGTCATATTAAGTTATATGACATGAAGAATAAATATGAGAGGTTTTGCCTAAGGTAATGTATTTTGTTGAAGAAGAAGAGAGGTGGTTGTTGTAATATGTGGGTAGTGATTTTGTGGAGAGAAGAGAGAGTTTGTCACGCCCCGATGGGTATCCTAAACGTGGCAGTCCGCCAAACACAATACTAAAGCCTAGGAATGACTACCTTAGTCATGCAAAGGCTTCCATATCATGTACAAGGCGTACATCACAACCAAGGGAACGCATCGGAGTAGCGCAATTTATATTGATAATAAAAAAGTAACAAGGCAAACAGAATACTTATCATAAAACATCCATATTACATTTAAATTCTTAAGGGCTTATCCCTCTATTATCTTCAAATAAATATACATCACTAATCATATAGGTCATTACATATAAAGAATCTTACAAAATTATTTCATCTTATGATTCCATTCTCTTCATAGAAGCTTAATCATCCTTCCATGACTTCCTTAATGTCATGATCCTCAATTTAAGCCGCGGGTATACCTGTTTCAACAAAATCTATAGGGGTATAAGCTACAACTAGCTTAGTGATATATTCATTTTCATTTGCACCATATTTTCAAACAAGTTTATTTATATTTTCACACATATGCTATGCATACAATGCAACAATCACATGATTACGCAAACATATATCTAGTTATCCGGAAACCATATATAGAACGGATTTACCCCTCCGTATCAAAGCTTAGGGAATCGGGGTTGAAGGTCCTCGACCTTCTACTGCTAGTCCTTAGGTCCTCACCCACAGCGTTCAGTTGGCTCGGCTCCGAACCTAGAGTCGCTTTTCCCGAGTGATTTGGATTCTCTAGGAAGGAACATGGCCCGTAGCACCACACGATCACAGCCAATCCAACTCTATGTGTAGGAGTAGCAGCCTTCCGAAATAGATGTGACTCGATGGATGCTATGTGTGAGAATTTTGTTTTTCTTAAGCCAAACCTTATTAAGGTTTATTAGTGGCGATCAATCAATTTAGCAAACAATAAACAGGCATACAAGTAAGTAAACAAAATTATTTGAACAAACAGTTCGAAGTTGCGATATTCTTAATTCTCATTTCACGCATAAACATAGAATCACATATGTACACATAATCCCGAATTCCCCAAATATATATCCATTTTTATCTTTTCTTAGTATACTAATGCTACTACTTTACAGGCACAAGCAAGGTAATGAAATTAGGAGGAATAACTCACTCGTCCATTTTGCGATCTTCTTAGTCGTAGTAATCCTCGGGTAGGGTAATCTCGTATCTTTCGTCACCTAGACAAAAGAAATACCCGGGATAAGTCTTTCATGAAATTTTTATTCTTGGAGATTCTAAACTTTCCTTAAAATCGCGGTAAAATCGGATAAGAAGAAATTCCAACTTAAAATGGCCATAGCTTGCTCATTTTAATTCGGAATTTCGCATATAATATACCGTTTTCTGCCTATTCGAAAAGATCTATCTATTTCTAAGTTATCTTTGTCATATAAGGTCGTTTGGGTTTTGAAAACGTTAGGTACAGATATAAAACGAATTTTTCTAAACTTTTGCAAATCCATTTTCTAGCTCAACTTCATTCAAAAATCTTTTAGTAAACATATAGATATATATATATATATATGTCTATATAATTGATAAATCCTTTGAGTATATAGATAAGCTCACTTTATATGCAAAAATTTTAATGGTAGTGTCTCAACAATTTATTTCATAAAACAATTCATTTTTAGTTGTCAAAACTTTAACTCTGAAAATTTTGTTTCAAGTCTTTTGAAGGAACTTTATATTTTCATAAGTTATTATAAATGAGTATATTCTTATTTTTATTTTCTTCATTCTTTTTCCAAAAACAAGTTAAATTTTTCCTTTAACCTTTAGTCTTGCATAAATTTTACTTCTAGTGATTAAGGATCAAATTTATCAAAAGTATATTAAGTTGTTGAAAAACCTCTTTATGAATTTGTATGTTGGAATGGTTCTTGAGTCTTATCTGTCACGCCCCGATGGGTACCCTAAACGTGGCAGTCCGCCACATATGATATCAAGGCTTAGGAATGGCTACCTTAGCTATGCAAAAGCCTTAGTATTATATGTAAGGCGTCTAACACGGTAATAGGAGACGCTTTTGGGAAGCATAGTATAAGCAGGTAAAGAATAACATACAAGAATTCAGAAATAAAATTTTATCATAAATAATCAAAGGTTTGATACATAACTTCTTAGGGGCATTCCCCGCTGAATCCAAGGATCGTGATAAACCTCCTAACTTTCAAATTTGAAGATTTCAAAGGAATTCTAATCTAAGTCTTTGAGTAGATTTCCTCCAAAAGCTTTAACATCAAAATGTATCCGAATACGGGATGGCCTCGAGCTCAAAAATAGGTGTTCCTGAGAATGCAGATATCTATAGGGGTATAAGCTTATGGGCTTAGTGAGTAAATCCCAAAAATTCATACTCGAAGAAATTTAACAATCAAGTTTATTATTCAATCATATGAAATGAAACAATCACGTGAGCATACAAGTCATATGACTTTCCGGGAATCATATGTTGAATGAATTTACGCCCTTCATTCGGGGTTGGGGATTCAGGCCAATTACAGCCACAACTTTTTTTTAAAAAAAAAAAAAAAAAAAACTTTTATAGATCTTACCGGCTCCTATACGCCATCAAAAACTTGTAGTTTATTACAGGCTCCTACTAGCCATCAAATACTTGTAGTTTATTACAGGCTCCTACCAGCCACTCACATGATATACCGGTTCTGTCTACCACCACTATTATACACTTGTCCCCAATTGTATAGTAGCGAATGCAATGTGACTCAACATATGAAGTGCATGAGTAATTTCTTTAATTAAAGTCTAGTAGTTACATTTAACTTCTTTCAAGTGATCAATCAATTTCAAACATTTCAAGATACTAATTCTCATACAACTTAATTACAAACAAATCGAGTTTCGATATACTTAGTATTCTTTCAACATATTATCATACACTTCCTTTTTATTTTTCTTAAATTCTAGTGCAACTAATTTTACAAGCACAATCAAGAGTATGAGAAAAATCAACGGGAAGTAACTCACTCGGCCATGAAGACACCGTTCTTGAATCGGATGGGTCATTCGGAAATTCCACTTAATCGTAGTAATCCTCGGGGTACGAACACTCCTCCTCGGGATTATCTAATCAAGAAGAATACCCAAAATGAGTATTTATGAAATTCTTCTTTTGAAAATTCTAAACTTTACTTAAAATCGTAGAAAAATCGTATAAGGGGAAATTCCAACTTAAAATGACCATAACTTGCTCATTTTAACTCGGAATTTCGCGTATAATATGTCGTTTTCTACCTACTCGAAAAGATCTACGCATTTCTAAGCTTATTTTTACAAAACTAAGCCGTTTAGGTTCCGAAAAGGTAGCGACCAGATTTGCCACGAATTTGTAACCACTTGTTTTTCTTCTTGTAAACAAAGCTTATTTGAAAGATAAATATTTCAATTACTTTGTAAACTTTTTGAAAGGTATATACATTTTTGTAACGACTCATAACATATGTATGAAGTAAATGAAATTGTCTCAACTTGTAAAATTAAGTCTTTTGAACTTGAGATTCTATGGAATATTTATTTTACTTTTTGAAAGCTCTTGATTTTTTTTTTTTGAGATGAATATTTAACTTCTTTAAATTCCTAAGGTGTGGTTTCATTTTCAAAACTTGGATTCAAAAGTAGTAAAATGATATTTTTATTTCTTGTAATAATTTCCAAAAGAATTTCTACTTCTTGATGAAAGATGAGTTTTCATAAAACCTTTGTTTATGTAAAAATAATTATTTCCATGCATGTTCATCCATTTTCTATTTTAATTTAGGAAAGTTCTTTGAAAAAATTACTTCTTCATTTATTTGTTGAGACAAAAACATTATGTTCATGCATGAATATGAATCATAAACTATAGAAATATAAAGGAACATAATAATTAGAAAGCTTAAGTAAATAAATCAAGTATTGGGACCTTAGCTTCTTCAAGGTACCCCGGGACTAAGAAAAGACTAGTCCCGAAAAGAAAAGGAATTGTTTTGACTTGATGAGGACAAGTCTAAGACTAGAATGACTAGTCTTAAAATTAACTTGAATTTAAATAACTTGGAATGAAGTAAATGAATTGCATGAAGGTTAAATAAATTGTAATACAATGAGCTTATATGCTCTAAATAATATTTATAGCTATAGATATATTAGATAGAAATAACATAAAAGGAATTATAGAGAAATATAAAGGAACATAATAGAAACATAAATGATCATGGAGGAATTTTGATTATGAACAAAAACAAAGCATGAACCTAATGTTGCTTTCTTAACCTTCATGGTTTTAGAAAACACACACTAAGCTCATACTAAGTAAATGAACATGAAGAAATCTTGAGAATTTTCTTACCTAAAGAAGCTAAACTTAAGAGGACTCTTGCAAGAACTCTTGAGAGAATTTTGAGAGAGATTTTGAGAGAGTAACTTTAGAGAAGAAGAGGTGTGAAAGAAGTGAAGGTATGAAGGGGTATTTATAGGAAAATGTGGGAGATAATTTGTGTTAATTAAATAATTGAAAATCAAAACAAATTGGGCATGAAGGAGAGATGGCGGCGCTATTTTAGGGGTATGGGGGAGAGAAAAATTTAATTTTTTGTCTTTTGATTAATTAAAGTAAGAGATGAAAGATGTGAAGTTGTATTGGAAATGAAAATGTGTAAGAAATAGGTGTAAGGTTTGTAAGAATAGGTTGTAAGAAAAAGTAGAGATAGATGAATAGTGTAGAATGGTAGAAAATAGTGTAATGTAAAAGTAGACATGACAATTAAATACCGGTAGTAAGAAAGTACGCGTATAAAAGCGATATCTGATATTTTTAGTTATCGAAAAATTACGAAATTGATATTTTTGGAAATCTTATATTTTTACGAGTCTAACGGTATATTCGGAATATTTTTCCGATTCCGGGCTTCCGGACACGTCTTTCAAGAATTATGTCCGATCGGGTTCAAAGGACACTCGAAAATCTTCAATCTGATATTTTTATAAAACCTATAGCTATTACGAACTATTACAACTAATTTTTCCAACTTCGTTTTCTAGGGCTTGAGAAAACGGCAATGCCGGAGTTAAACGGTTACGGTAAACTAGGGTTTTGTTTGACTTAAGAATCCTTTTGACTTTCGATTAGGGTTTAGGTCTTAGCTTTGGATCAAAATTTCGGGGATTTACATTGTCTCTATTATTTAAAATATAAGCTTTGTTTTCTAAAACTTGTTCTTTTATTTCTTTCGAAAAGAATCATCTTTATTGGTAAAATCATTTGTTTCTAACCTTTTCTTGTTTATATTATTTGGTAAAATAAGTCTTTTCTTTAGGACCTTAAAAATCATTATTTTCCTAAGTGGGTTTGTAATTTTATTGGTTGGATTCATCTTAACTTTAAAAACTAGTTTGTTTCTTAGTTTTGTGATAGAGTTAAAAAGAGTTTAAATCTTAAGCTTTTTGTAAAAATTTTTAATACTAAACAATTTATTCTACTAAAACTTAGGTCACCATAATATACAAAGAAAATATTTATTTCTTATGTTTCCTTGGAAATCTATCTTTGTTGTTGAGAAAACTCTATTTCCATGTTGTTGATAATAACTTCATGATTTTGTGATAAATCACATAATCGGAAATCTAGTTTTGAGTTCTTTTTGTAAAGTAAAATTCTATTTTTAGATTAGTTGAGACATTAACATTATGTAGATGCAAGTATCATGAGCATATAAAGTAATAAGAACATAAGAAAATACTAGAAACAAATAATAAGTAAAAAAATAAAATAAAATATCAAGTATTGGGAACCTTAGCTTCATCAAGGTATCCCGATCAAGTATTGGAGCCTTAGCTTCATCAAGGCATCCCGGGACTAAGAATGGACTAGTCCCGAAAGATTAAAAAAAATAAACAAAAGATTGTTTTGACTTGATGTGGACAAGTCTAAGACTAAAAAGACTAGTCTTAATAATAACATGAAATAAATAAATTGCATAACTTGAAAGTAAATAAATAACAAATGAGCTTATATGCTCTAAATAAATATATATACATAATATACATAATACTATATATAAGTTAGATTAGAAGCAAACAATAACAATAATAATAACAACATAATAAAATAGGAAGCCTATGTACAAAAACAAAACATGAACATATTGTTGCTTTTACTACTCATATGAGTTTCAAAACAATACCATAGTCATGTTAAGTTACATGACATGAGTGAATAATAGTTGGAAGAAATATTTACCTAAAGTGTGTAAGTGGTATGAAGATTGTAGATGAAATGGGTATTATAGGAGTAGTGATATATGGTAGATAGTTTATGTATAAGGAATGGTTTTTGTGAGGAATTGGTTTAACAGAGTTTTGGTAGAGAGAATTCTTGAAGAGAAGATTTGTGGAGAGATTTTGAGAGAGTTTTGGTAGTGAAATGAATTGTGTGAAAGAATGAAAAATGAAGGTGGTATTTATAGAATTTTTGGAGTGTATTTTTGATGTAATAAAATAAATTGAAAAAGAAATAAAATAAATAGATAAGAGACGAGAGTGGCGTCGATTTTGGCTTGTAGAGGGAGGGGAAATTGATTTATTTTATTTATTTTGTAATAAAAGAAGTAAGGTGTAAAGTTTGATGTGAATAAAGTTGTGTTGGAAATATAAAAAGTAAGAAAATAGGTATGTAGGTAGTAAGATATAGGTGTAAGAAAAAGTAGAGATAGTGAAATAGTAATGAATAGTAGAAAGTACTATGAATAATAGACTAGACAATTAAAGTACCGGTAGTAATAAAAATACGCGTAATAATACGATATCTGTAATTTTTAGCTACTGAAATATTCTAAAACTGATATTTTTGGAATCCTTATATTTTTACGAGTTTATTGGTATAAATGGAATATTTTTAATATTCCGAGCTTCGGGACACGCTTTTCGAGCATTGATCCCGTTTGAGTCCGAAGGACACTCAAAATTCGCGAATCTGGTATTTTTTGTGTTACCCTATATTATTACGAACTATTTTAAACATTGGCTTAATTTCTTTTTCTAGGGTTTGAAAATGTGGGATTCCCAAATCTTAACACTAAGGTTCGTTATAGGCTTTGTGTAAACCCCCAAATTTTTGGAATCGGTTTAACATAAAACCCTAAACCGGAAGTCAAATAGAACCCTCAAGGTCAACAAAAGCCTAGTTTACCGCAACCAATTAAGTTCGGCATTGCCGTTTTCTTTTGCCCTGGAAAACGAAGTTGAGATAATTAGCTAGAGTAGTTCGTAATAACCATAGGTTTTATAAAAATATCAGTTTTGCAAATTTCTGGTGTTCTTTGAACCCGATCGGACACAGTTCTCAAAAAACATGTCCGGAAGCCCGGAATAGTAAAAATATTCCGAATACACCGTTAGACTCGTAAAAATATAAGTTTTCCAAAAATATCAGTTTCGTAATTTTTCAGTGAGTAAAAATAACAAATATCGCATTAATACGTGTATTTTCTTACTACTGGTACTTTATTAGTCATATCTATCTTATATTACACTATTCATTACTATTCTACACTATTCTTTTCTCTCTACTTTTTCTTACACCTACTCTTACACACTACATAACCTATAATTCTTACTTTTTACCTTTCCCATAACTTTATTTCACATCTACCTTACATATTACATCTTTTATTTAACAAAAATAAAAAAAATAAAATCTCTCTCCCCTCTCACCTCACATGGCCGGCGCCCCCTCCCCTTCTCTCTCCCTCAATTTGTTTTATTTTTCTTTTATTTTAATCATACAAAAATCCCTCCTCAATTTCCTATAAATACCCCCCCTCCTCTTTCACTTCTTCCACATATTCTGTAAATCCCCGAAATTTTCGATCCACAATTAAAGACCTAAACCCTGAACGGAAGTCAAACGGATTCTTAGGTCAAACAAAACCCTAGTTTACCGTAACCGTTTAAACTCCGGCATTGCCGTTTTCTCAAGCCCTAGAAAACGAAGTTGGAAAAATTAGCTCAAATAGTTCGTAATAACCATAGGTTTTATAAAAGTTTCAATTTCGCGATTTTCGGATGTCCTTCGAACCCGAACGGATACAGTTCTCAAAAAAACGTGCCCGGAGGGCCGGAATACTAAAAATATTCCGAATATACCATTAGACTCGTAAAAATATAAGATTTCCAAAAATATCAATTTCGTAATTTTTCGATAGCTAAAAATATCAGATATCGCTTTTATACGCGTATTTTCTTACTACCGGTATTTAATTATCATGTCTACTTTTACATTACACTATTTTCTACTATTCTACACTATTCATCTATCTCTTACAACCTATTCTTACAAGCCATACACCTATTTCTTACACATTTTCATTTCCAATACAATTTCACATCTTTCATTTCTTACTTTAATTAATCAAAAGACAAAAAAAAATTAATTTTTCTCTTCCCCATACCCCCAAATAGCGCCGGCCTCTCTCTCTCTATGCTCAAATTGTTTTATTTTTCAATTATTTAATTAACACAAATTATCTTTCACATTTTCCTATAAATACCCCCTCATACCTTCACTTCTTTCACACCACTTCTATACTAAAGTTACTCTCTCAAAATCTCTCTCAAATTCTCTCAAGCGTTATTACAAGAAGTCCTCTTAGTTTAGCTTCTTTAGGTAAGAAATTTCTCAAGAATTTTTCATGTTCATCTACTTAGTATGAGCTTAGTGTATGTTTTCTAAAACCATGAAGGTTAAGAAAGCAACATTAGATTCATACTTTGTTTTTGTTCATAACATCAATTCCTTTATGTTTCTTTATGTTTCTCTATATTTCCCTTATGTTTATTACTATCTAATATATCTATATAGCTATATATACTATTTAGAGCATATAAGCTCATAGTCTTGCAATTTATTTACCTTTCATGCAATTTATTTATTCCAATGTAATTTATTTAATTTCAAGTTGATTTTAAGACTAGTCATTCTAGTCTTAGACTTGTCCTCATCAAGTCAAAACAATTTCTCATTCTTTTCTTTTTCGAGACTAGTATTTTCTTAGTCCCGGGGTACCTTGATGAAGCTAAGGTCCCAATACTTGATTTACTTTATTATTTACTTAAGCTTTCAAGTTATTATTTTACATTTCTAAAGCTTATGATTCATATTCATGCATGAACATAATGTAATTGTCTCAACAAAAATAAATAAGAAAGTGTTTTCTTGAATTAAAGATTCTTTTAAAAGAAATACATATGGAAAATGGATTTCTTAAAAAACCCATGAACATGTATGGGAATGATTTTTCTTACATAAACAAAAGGTTTTATGAAAACTTATCTTTTATCAAAAAGTAGAAATTCTTTTGAAACATTACAAGAAATAAAAATGTCATTTTTGCTACTTTTGAAATCCAAGTTTAGAAAACAAAACCACACTTTAGGAAATTAAAGTAATTTCAAGAGATTTCATTTAGAAATAGAATATTCATCTTAATGAGAGATCTTTCAAAAGTAAAATAGAATCTCAAGTTCAAAGTCTTTTAAAAACCTTACTTTTTAAGTTGAGACAACTTCATTTACTTCATACATTTGTTATGAGTCATTACAAATATATATATACCTTTCAAAAGTTTACAAAATAATTAAAATGTTTATCTTTTCAAAATGAGCTTTGTTTACAAGAAGGAAAACAAGTGTTTACAAATTCGTGGCAAATCTGATCGCTACCTTTTCGGGATCCAAACGACTTAGTTTTATGAAAATAAGCTTAGAAATAAGTAGATCTTTTCGAGAAGATAGAAAACGATATATTATACGCGAAATTCCGAGTTCAAATGAGCAAGTTATGGCCATTTTAAGTTGGAATTTCCCTTTCTACGATTTTACTACGATTTTTAAGAAAAGATTAGAATCTTCAAGGATAGAGTTTTATGAAATACTCATTTTGGGTATTCTCTTGATTAGATAATCACGAGGAGGATTGTTCGTATCCCGAGGATTACTATGATTAAGTGGAATTTCCGAACGACCCATCCAATTCAAGAATGGTGTCATCATGGCCGAGTGAGTTATTCCCCCCTAATTTTCTCATACTCTTGATTGTGCTTGTAAAATTAGTTGCACTAGAATTTAAGAAAAATCAAAAGGAAGTGTATGATAATATGTTGAAAGAATACTAAGTATATCGAAACTCGATTTGTTTGTAATAAAAGTTGTTTGTGCATTAATATCTTGAAGTATTTGAAATTGGTTGATCACTTGAAAGAAGTTAAATGTAACTATTAGACTGTAATTAAAGAAATTATTCATGCACTTTATATGTTGAGTCACATTGCATTCACTACTATACAATTGGTGGGACAAGTGTATAATAGTGGTGGTAGACATAACCGGTATATCATGTAAGTGGCGAGTAGGAGCCGGTAAGAACTACTTAAATTGATGACTAGTAGGAGCCTGTAATAACTACAAGTTTTGATGGCGTATAGGAGCCGGTAAGATCTATAAAATTGTTTTTAAAAGTTGTGGCTGTAATTGGCCTGAATACCCAACCCCGAATGAAGGGCGTAAATTCATTCAACATATGATTCCTGGAAAGTCATATGTCTTGTATGCTCACGTGGATGTTGCATTTCATATGTTTGAATAATAAACTTGATTGATAAATTTTCTTTGAGTATGAATTTTGGGATTTACTCACTAAGCCCATAAGCTTACACCCCTATAGACATTTGTATTCTCAGGAACATTTTTTTAGCACGAGGCCTTCCCGTATCCGTATACATTTTATGTTGAAGCTTTTGGAGGAAATCTACTCGAAGACTTAGATTAGAATTCCTTTGAAATCTTTGATGTAGTATTTTGAATGTTGTGAAGTTTATCTCGATCCTTGGAATTAGCGGGGCTATGCCCTTAAGAAATTATGTAACAGACCTTTGGTTATTTATGATATGATATACTTTATTTCTAGATTCTTGTATGTTTATCTTTACTTGCTTAAACTATGCTTCCCAAAAGCATCTCCTATTACTGTGTTAGACGCCTTACATATAATACTAAGGCTTTCGCATGACTAAGGTAGCCATTCTTAAGCCTTGATATTATATGTGGCGGACTGCCACGTTTAGGGTACCCTTCGGGGCGTGATATTTTAAGTTGGTATCAGAGCAACAAGTTTATAGAAATAAAGGTAATAGGAATAAAAATCTAGAATAGAAAAAGATAGATATATTTACAAAAGGACTTAGATAGAAATAGACGAGTCTAGAAATTCTCAAAAAGGAGAATTTATGACCTCCCTTGCCCTTTAAGGTTTACTCTTGGAGAAGTTAGAGTTAAGGCCTAATGTTTGAATTTAAGAAATGAAGAAACCCTTGTGGATTACTGATTAAAAGTAGGAAACCCCTGTAAGGAGTTTTGCCTATTAGACAGACTTAAAAGTTTTTTACGATATGGAATGTCTTACGTACCATTACAACCCCTATGCTCCAAAAAGCTACGTTCTTTTTCCGATGTTAGTTTTCCTGATTTTCGAGTTTGGAATTCCATAGGACGATTATATATCTAAGCCCACGATGAGCCAGTAGATCATGGACGAAATAAGGATATTTCCAACCAACAGCCAGTCAAGATTTCAAATGACCTGATGAGAATATTCCGAATCGAAGACGATCTCGTGTAAGAAACCTGATCGAGAAAGAAGTGACGGAAGTATCCAATGAGGAGCATGCAGCGCAGACGAAGTTTGATCAACGGGAGCCAAGCAAGTCCAGAAATCAACCCTCCCGCAAAGGAAAAAGAATGATGGACCGAAGCAACTTGAAGCTGTTCGTAACTAAGATGGCTAAGGACGATTTGAAGAAAAGATCAAAGAAAGAAGGAAGGATCCACATGAGCAATCCCACGTGTCCAATAAGAATTTTGTAACCAGATCGACCTTGGGATTAGGATCGATTAGTAGTTCAATTTATGTTTTCGAAAAAGTGTTTAATATTTTTTGTATTTTGAATTTCTTTTTCCTTGATTTCTTTATAAATATTTTATTCCCTTCTATACTTTTTAATTAAATATGTTGGTTTAAACAAATTTCATCTCTTGATTTAATTGATTAAACTTCTCTTGTGTGATATTTCCCTTCTATACTTTTTATGTTTATCTCTTAAAAGTTTCCGCAATTTCCGTAGCTAAGTATGTAAAAGACTTAATAATCTCGTATTTACGTAAACGATCAAAACAGCCGACCTAGAAGGGGACGACCAAGGATGAGGCAGGCATCAAATAACCCGCATGAAGAAGTTAACCAACCAAAAGTGCCCCCAGTGGCTCCTGCCCCAGACCAGCAAGGCAATCTCCAAGCCACTCTGGGTCAATTAACACAGCTTCTTAATGTGTTAGTTCAACAACAACAAAGGAATATGCCACCTTCGGCACCAGCACAAGCACCACCCCAGCAAGCACCCCAAGCATCTGTACATGGACCTGCAGCACCTGATGCTCAATCACTTAACACCCTGCCGCCTCCGCCACCACCTCGACCATACAGAACTTCACTCCCAGATTTTATCAAAAGTAACCGTTACTTTGACGAAGCTTTTGGGAAACCCGATGAGGCTGAAGATTGGCTCGCGCAGTAGAACGGTCTTTTGCCGCCTATGAAGTTCCTTATCATCTTCGAATAAGCTATGGTACTTATATGTTGAGGTTCAACGCCCGCATCTGGTGGGAGTCCAAGAGTAGGGAATTGCCGCCACCCATCACCTGGGACATGTTTCGAAATGAGTTTCTGGAAAATTATTTCCCTGGAAGTTTAAGAGTAAGGTATAGTGCGGATTTCTTGCACATATCCCAGAAAGGAAAATCCATAGAACAATATGAGACGGAATTTAGCCGACTCCTGCAGTATGCTCCGGATTCTTATAAATACAGTGAGGAGCTGAAACGACAAGTGTTCCTGAATGGGTTAGATGAGGACTTAAGGATGCGATTAGAAGAGTTTGACATTCGCACCTTCAGAGAATTGGTTGAAAGAGCAAGAATTGTTGAAGGGGCCAAGAAAAGGAAAGCTGGGACTTTGAGAAGAAAGTGCATGTGTTTGGAAAAATTTCAACCAGGAACAAGCTCCAATTTCCCTTCCAAGAGGTTTAAACCAATTAGCAACTTTAAGGGAAATTTTAGTGGACAGAAGGATAATTCCAAGATAAAGCAAATTGTTGGAAATGCAAAGGAGCGCATTACCCAAGAGATGCCCCCTTCTCCAGAACAAGTGTTATTTCTGTGGTGACCCGAGCCATAAGATTCCGGATTGCCCAAAGAAAGCTTCTACGACTTGTTTCGTATGCAAGCAATTGGGACATTTTGCTAACGAGTGTCCCCAAAGGAATCTCACAGCAAACCGACCTGTTGGATCCTCCGGAGGACTTGCCCCGACAAGGAGTGGGAATGGAAGCGGAAGTCGCTCGGCATCATCTATGCATGGGCTGAGAATTTACAACCTTGAAGGGCAATGGGTCTGCGAGGAGGATGCCGAAGAAGGAGTAGAGTTGGCTGCCCTGGACCATGGAGAGGAGTATGACTATAGCTTGGTTACAGGTTAGCCTCAACCTTTAAAATATATGTCTGTTTTGATATCTGTTGAGTATAAAGTTATGATTATTTGGAAATAATAGATATCTAGGAACCTTATAAGGACAATAAGATAGTAACACGCGCGTCTTGAACGCAGGAACCATACAAATAGGGGACCTAACCGCTTATACCCTCTTCGATACCGGCAACACATTCCTTTGTTGCCACTAGTATAGCCTTGAAGACCGGTTTACCTATCACCACAATCACAACAAGTTTTCGTATAAAAACCCCCACCGGTAGTGTGGTGACTACCAAAGAAGTAATAAGGAATTGCCCCATGAAGATACAAGGCCATGAAGCAACTACCGATCTTATAGTAATAGAAATTAGCAAGTACGAAGTGATTCTCGGAATGAGTTGGTTGTCCATGGTGGAAGCAAAGGTAGATTGTAGAAATAAAAAGGTGGAATTCATGGGACAAGACGGAAGAAAGCTACATTTTTGGGAGAATCACAAAAGTTTGGAGTTAAGTTCGTTCGAGTAATTGAAGAGGTTGAGGAAGGAGTTGAAAGTTATGTGGGAAGTACGGAGGAGGATAAGGAAAGACCCAACATTGACGACATCCCCATCGTTAATGAATTCTCTGATGTTTTTCCAGAAGAATTGCCTGGGTTACCCCCAAAACGAGAAATCGATTTTGAGATCGATTTGATGCCAAAACAGAACCTATATCCAAGGCACCATACCGAATGGCACCTGTTGAGCTCAAGGAACTTAAGAAGCAATTACAAGAATTGCTTGACCAAGGATTTATTAGACCAAGTGTCTCGCCTTGGGGAGCACCGGTATTATTCGTGAAGAAGAAAGATGGATCGATGAGGCTGTGTATTGACTATCGAGAACTCAATAAGGTCACTATCAAGAATAGGTATCCATTGCCAAGGATTGACGATCTCTTTGACCAACTACAAGGAGCAAGTGTATTCTCACGCATTGATTTGAGATCTGGATACCACCAGCTGAGGATAAAACCAGAGGATGTGTCAAAGACCGCTTTTAGAACCCGGTATGGACACTATGAGTTCATGGTCATGCCATTTGGATTAACGAATGCACCAGCTGCTTTCATGGACTTGATGAATCGGGTGTATAAGCCGCTCTTGGATAAATGCGTGATTGTCTTCATTGATGATATTTTGGTCTATTCTAAAACACGGGAACAACACGAAGAACATTTGAGAATGGCATTACAAACCTTAAGGGAGCACAAGTTATATGCCAAATTATCCAAGTGTGACTTTTGGTTAGACCAAATATCTTTTCTAGGACATGTTATCTCAGGGAAAGGAATATCAGTAGACCTGAAAAGATTAAGGCCGTAATGGAATGGAAACAACCAAGGACGGTGACTGAGATTAGAAGTTTTCTTGGATTAGCTGGCTATTACAGGAAGTTTGTGCAAGATTTCTCAAAAATAGCTAAGCCACTAACTCAGTTGACCCAGAAGAATGAAAGATTCATTTGGAATGAGAAGAGGGAACAAAGTTTCCAAGAGTTAAAGCAACGGTTGGTATCTGCTCCAATTTTAACCTTACCCGATCCAGAAAAGCCATATACCGTCCATAGTGATGCGTCAAGAAATGGCTTAGGATGTGTGCTTATGCAAGAAGGGAAAGTAATTGCTTATGCTTCACGGCAGTTGAGGCCGCATGAACAAAATTACCCGACGCATGATCTTGAGTTAGCCGCAGTTGTCTTCGCTCTCAAGCTTTGGAGGCACTATCTATATGGACAGAGATGCGAGATTTATACGGACCATAAGAGCCTCAAGTATTTATTCACACAAAAGGAATTGAATATGAGGCAAAGGAGATGGTTGGAGTTGATCAAAGACTATGATCTTGGAATAAATTATTGCCCTGGAAGAGTGAATGCGGTAGCAGACGCTTTGAGTCGGAAAACCATGGAGAAGTTGCAGCCATGCTCACAACTCAAAAAGAACTCATAAAGGAATTCGAGAGATTGAGCATCGAATTTGTGGGCAAAGTGCGGAAATGGAAATTTCCCATTTGGTAATGGAGCCAACCCTGATCGATAGAATCAAAGAATCTCAACGATATGATGAAGTCATACAAAAGTTGAAAAGTGAGATACAGGGGAAGGTATGACGATTTTGAGATAGATGAGGAAGATAGTAAGAATGAAGGGAAGATTATGTGTACCAAATGATGAGGAGATGAAAAAGGAAATAATGGATGAGGCGCATAACTCGGGATATACCATGCACCCCGGTGGTACCAAGATGTACCAAGACCTTAAGTCGCTTTTGGTGGAATGGTATGAAAAAGGATAGCTGAATTCGTAATGAAGTGTCCCATATGTCAACAAGTAAAGATTGAACACCAAAGGCCAGGAGGACTTTTGAAACCATTGGCCATACCAGAATGGAAATGGGACCAAATTACCATGGATTTCGTATGTGGATTGCCCCGAACATCAGCCGGATATGATGCCATATGGGTAATTGTGGATCGACTTACCAAGTCAGCACACTTCATCCCCATCAACATGACCTACTCAATGGAAAAGTTGGCCCGGCTATATGTAAGGGAGATTGTGAGACTGCATGGAGTTCCAGCAGGGATTGTATCGGATCGAGATCCTCGATTCGTGTCAAAATTCTGGACAAGCCTTCAGAAGTGTATGGGACCAAGTTACAGTTCAGTACAGCTTATCATCCACAAACTGATGGACAATCAGAGCGAACTATCCAGACTTTGGAAGACATGTTAAGAGCTTGTGTTATGGAATTCAAAGGAAGCTGGGAAGTACACCTACCTTTGGTAGAGTTTGCTTACAACAACAGCTATCATTCAACAATTAAGATGCCACCATACGAAGCTTTATATGGAAGAAGGTGTAGATCGCCTCTATTTTGGGATGATGTGGAAAAGTTAACAATTGGACCAGATCTCATCCAAGACGCCTCAGATAAAGTCAGGATTATTCAGCAAAGGATGAAAGAGGCCCAAGATAGACAGAAAAGTTGCGGATAAAAAACGGCGATCCTTGAGTTTAACGTTGGTGATCATGTGTATCTGAAAGTGAATCCGATAAAGAGTATCATCGTGTACGGCTCGAGGAAGCTAAGCCCAAGGTATATCGGACCTTTCGAAATCCTCGAACGGTAGGAGATTTGGCTTATCGCTTGGCATTACCACCAAACCTGTCGGGAGTACATAATGTCTTCCATGTCTCAGTGCTAAGAAAGCATATCCCCGACCCTGATCGGATTGTGGAGCTTGAACCAGTCAGGCTGAAAGAAACTTGACTTATGAGGAGCACCCAGTTCAAATTCTGGATCAAAAGGTTCAAAAGCTGAGAAACAAGGAAATCCGATATGTCAAGGTGTTATGGAGGAATCATTCGCGAGAAGAGGCTACTTGGGAAGCCGAGGATGAGATCCGAAAGAAATATCCAAATCTCTTTGAAGAATCAGGTACGAATTTCAAGTTGCAAATTTCAAGTTTTGAGGACAAAACTTTCTTTAAGGGGGGTAGGTTGTAAATCCCCGAAATTTTTGATCCAATTAAAGACCTAAACCCTAATCGGAAGTCAAACGGATTCTTAGGTCAAACAAAACCCTAGTTTACCGTAACCGTTTAACTCCGGCATTGCCGTTTTCTCAAGCCCTAGAAAACGAAGTTGGAAAAATTAGCTCGAATAGTTCGTAATAACCATAGGTTTTATAAAAGTTTCAGTTTCGCGAATTCGGATGTCCTTCGAACCCGAACGGACACAGTTCTTGAAAAATGTCCGGAAGCCCGGAATAGTAAAAATATTCCGAATATACCGTTAGACTCGTAAAAATATAAGATTTCCAAAAATATCAATTTCGTAATTTTTCGATAGCTAAAAATATCAGATATCGCTTTTATACGCGTATTTTCTTACTACCGGTATTAAATTGTCATGTCTACTTTTACATTACACTATTTTCTACTATTCTACACTATTCATCTATCTCTACTTTTTCTTACAACCTATTCTTACAACCATACACCTATTTCTTACACATTTTCATTTCCAATACAATTTCACATCTTTCATTTCTTACTTTAATTAATCAAAAGACAAAAAAAATTAATTTTTCTCTTCCCCATACCCAAAAAGCGCCGGCCTCTCTCTCTATGCTCAAATTGTTTTATTTTCAATTATTTAATTAACACAAATTATCTCCCACATTTTCCTATAAATACCCCTCATACCTTCACTTCTTTCACACCACTCTATCTAAAGTTACTCTCTCAAAATCTCTCTCAAATTCTCTCAAGAGTTCTTACAAGAAGTCCTCTTAGTTTAGCTTCTTTAGGTAAGAAATTTCTCAAGAATTTTCATGTTCATCTACTTAGTATGAGCTTAGTGTATGTTTTCTAAAACCATGAAGGTTAAGAAAGCAACATTAGATTCATACTTTGTTTTTGTTCATAACATCAATTCCTTTATGTTCTTTATGTTCTCTATATTTCCTTTATGTTATACTATCTAATATATCTATATAGCTATATATACTATTTAGAGCATATAAGCTCATAGTCTTGCAATTTATTTACTTTCATGCAATTTATTTATTCAATGCAATTATTTAATTTCAAGTTGATTTTAAGACTAGTCATTCTAGTCTTAGACTTGTCCTCATCAAGTCAAAACAATTTCTTTCTTTCTTTTCGGGACTAGTCTTTTCTTAGTCCCGGGGTACCTTGATGAAGCTAAGGTCCCAATACTTGATTTACTTTATTATTTACTTAAGCTTTCAAGTTATTATTTTACATTTCTATAGCTTATGATTCATATTCATGCATGAACATAATGTTTTTGTCTCAACAAAAATAAATAGAAAGTGTTTTCTTGAATTAAAGATTCTTTCTAAAAGAAATAAATATGGAAAATGGATTTCTTAAAAACCATGAACATGTATGGAATGATTTTTCTTACATAAACAAAAGGTTTTATGAAAACTTATCTTTTATCAAGAAGTAGAAATTCTTTTGAAACATTACAAGAAATAAAAATGTCATTTTGCTACTTTTGAAATCCAAGTTTAGAAAACAAAACCACACTTTAGGAAATTAAAGTAATTACAAGAGATTTCATTTAGAAATAGAATATTCATCTTAATGAAGATCTTTCAAAAGTAAAATAGAATCTCAAGTTCAAAGTCTTTTAAAAACCTTACTTTTTAAGTTGAGACAACTTCATTTACTTCATACATTTGTTATGAGTCATTACAAATATATATATACCTTTCAAAAGTTTACAAAATAATTGAAATGTTTATCTTTTCAAAATGAGCTTTGTTTACAAGAAGGAAAACAAGTGTTTACAAATTCGTGGCAAATCTGATCGCTACCTTTTCGGAACCCAAACGACTTAGTTTTATGGAAATAAGCTTAGAAATGTAGATCTTTTCGAGTAGGTAGAAAAACGTATATTATACGCGAAATTCCGAGTTAAAATGAGCAAGTTATGGCCATTTTAAGTTGGAATTTCCCTTTACGATTTTACTACGATTTTAAGAAAAGATTAGAATCTTCAAGGATAGAATTTATGAAATACTCATTTTGGGTATTCTTCTTGATTAGATAATCACGAGGAGGATTGTTCGTATCCCGAGGATTACTACGATTAAGTGGAATTTCCGAACGACCCATCCAATTCAAGAACGGTGTCATCATGGCCGAGTGAGTTATTCCCCGTTAATTTCATACTCTTGATTGTGCTTGTAAAATTAGTTGCACTAGAATTTAAGAAAAATCAAAAGGAAGTGTATGATAATATGTTGAAAGAATACTAAGTATATCGAAACTCGATTTGTTTGTAATAAAGTTGTATGTGCATTAATATCTTGAAGTGTTTGAAATTGGATCACTTGAAAGAAGTTAAATGTAACTACTAGACTTAATTAAAGAAATTATTCATGCACTTCATATGTTGAGTCACATTGCATTCACTACTATACAATTGGTGGGACAAGTGTATAATAGTGGTGGTAGACATAACCGGTATATCATGTAAGTGGCGAGTAGGAGCCGTAAGAACTACTTAAATTGGGCTAGTAGGAGCCTGTAATAACTACAAGTTTTTGATGGCGTATAGGAGCCGGTAAGATCTATAAAATTGTTTTTAAAAGTTGTGGCTGTAATTGGCCTGAATCCCAACCCCGAATGAAGGGCGTAAATTCATTCAACATATGATTCCCGGAAAGTCATATGTCTTGTATGCTCACGTGGTTTGCATTTCATATGTTTGAATAATAAACTTGATTGATAAATTTTCTTTGAGTATGAATTTTGGGATTTACTCACTAAGCCCATAAGCTTACACCCCTATAGATATTTGTATTCTCAGGAACACATATTTTTAGCCCGAGGCCTTCCCGTATCCGTATACATTTTATGTTGAAGCTTTTGGAGGAAATACTCGAAGACTTAGATTAGAATTCCTTTGAAATCTTTAAGTATTTTGATGTTGTGAAGTTTATCTCGATCCTTGGAATTAGCGGGGTATGCCCCTAAGAAATTATGTAACAGACCTTTGGTTATTTATGATATGATATACTTTATTTCTGGATTCTTGTATGTTTATCTTTACTTGCTTAAACTATGCTTCCCAAAAGCGTCTCCTATTACTGTGTTAGACGCCTTACATATAATACTAAGGCTTTCGCATGACTAAGGTAGCCATTCTTAAGCCTTGATATTATATGTGGCGGACTGCCATGTTTAGGGTACCCTTCGGGGCGTGACATATTCACTACCCACAAATTCTTATCAAAACTCTCTCAAATTCTCCTCTTAAAAACTCTCTCAAAATACTATCCCAAAACTCTCTCAAAATAAATCCACAACAACTTCCACCTACAACAAAACCCATAACTACATACTACTACCAAAGTCTTCTTTAGGTAACCACTTCATACTATTTTCTTCTTCTTCATGTCATGTAACTTTACATGACCATAGTGTGAGTTTCCAAAGACTACAAGTTATGAAAGCTACATTATGTTCATGTATTGTTCTTGTTCATGAAAAACCTATTTATGTTCATGTTATTATTTTTGTTCATATTATTGCTTCTATATCTAAATATTATTATTATTATATATATATATATACATAACCTTTAGAGCATATAAGCTCACCTACAATTTATTTACTTTTATGCAATGCAATTTATTTACTTTCCTTTGCCATTTATTAATTCCTTGCAATTTATTTACTTATTCCTTGTTAATTTAAGACTAGTCTCTAGTCTTAGACTTGTCCTCATCAAGTTAAAACAAGTTTTCTTTCTTTTATTTTATTTTATTTTATTTTATTTTGGGACTAGTCTACTTCTTAGTCCTGGGAGCCTTGAAAAAGCTAAGACTCCAATACTTGACTTTATTACTGATGTTATTTTACTTGATAGTATTTTTCTCATAGTTTATGCTTATTTAAATTGTTGTCCAAAGTTTCAAGTTCTAAAAATAAATTGACAAAAAGAGATTTTTGACACTTCGAAATAAGTTTATGTAAAGGAAAAAATCTATGGTTTGAAAACAAAAATAAAATTATTTCTTTTCAAGTTACATGAAGAAACCACTAAGAGTTCTTAAGTCGCATATTGTTCCACATTTTTTTTATAAAAGAAAACAAATTTTTATGCATGGATGATTCTATGAAAAACATAAGATATGAGGAAAGAATGAGGAATTTTCAAATAAAGATTTTTGCAAATAAATAGACAAAGGAATTTATACAAGAAAAATAAATAGGAAGAATAGTGTATTTTCTAAAAACTCCAAAATAGTATTAGTATAGAAAACTTAGAAAATAGAAAAATTTAATTTTAATGGGGAAAAATAATGAAACCAACATAAAGCATTTTGAGAAAACAAAGGAAACAAGGTATTCATTTCAAGAAATTTACAAAAACAATTTTTGAAAACTATATTTTTCTAAAAACTTCAAATCGACATTATTTTACTCGAAAAAAATAATTGGACAACAAAACACTTGAGCATGCTTAAATATGAGTTATATAGTTATAAAAAGAGAATTTTTCAACTATATAGATAACTAAGTATTTATCAAACAAATTTTGATTTCTTGACCAAAGTTGTTTTGTGTTGGAAAATTCGTGGTGAACTTTGCCGCTACTGTTTCAGGGCCTATATGACCTTGTTTGTTAAAAGTAATTTGGAAATGGGTAGATTTTTTCGATTAGGTAGAAATCGGTATATTATATGCACGATTCCGAGTTAAAATGACCAAGTTATGGCCATTTTAAGTTGGAACATTCATTTATACGAACTTTAACGTTCTTTTGACATTGTTTTGTCAAAATTCAAGAAAATCATCAAGAAATACTCATTGTGGGTATTTTCTTTGGATAGGTGACCCCAAGGAAGGATTCCTTTACCCCGAAGATTATTACGATTAAGTGGAGTGTGTGAACGACTCATCCGCTTAGAGGAATAGTCGACATGGCATCGTGAGTTTATTTCTATTAAATGCTATACTTGTTGTGCTTATAAATTAGTTGCATTAGAATTAGGAAAAGATAAATCGGTATGTATGTAAAGTAATTCTTTGAAAGAATTTTAAGAATATCGGAGCCAGAATTGTTTTAAATGTGTGTTTTAGTATAACATTTGATCTGTATGATATTCCTTGATCGCCTTAAATTCAAAAATAATTATGCTATGACTATATAAATAAATGAATTCATACATACCATAAAGTGGGTCACATTGCATTTTGGGTTATTATCCTTGGGTGATAAGGATAGTAAGCTCATGTCGAAAGCAACACTTGGCGGAGGATCCGAAAGCGATTGCTTGGTGGCTTAATGGAAATGCTTGGTAGATGATCCAAAAGCAAGGTCAAATCAAGTAGATTCAGAATGCTTGGCGATGTGTGCTCGCAAGCATAAAACTTTTTAATTAAAACTACTTATTTTGAGGTTAAGTATCACCAAACCCCGAATGGAGGGCACAAATCCATTCAAAATATAGTTCCCGAAAAACTATATGCTTGCTTGCTCACGTGTATGTTGCATTACATTTGATTGTTAAATCAACTTGTTTGAAATCTTGTTACAAAAAGTTATTTATGGAAATAGTTCTCACTAAGCCTATTAGCTTATACTCCAATAGATATCTTTTGCAATTTCCCTACTTATGGTTAAGGCCACGAGGACCATGCGGGCAGGTAATTTCTTTTAGATAAAAGAATTCTAAGATGAAGTTTAGAATTAGAGATATTGCACAAATGTCTTGTAATAGATTAGTGATCAAAGGGAAATGTCCCTAAGTAAAACCATTGCTATGAATGAATGTTTATTATGAATCCTCTTTTCTTAATATGTTTTTTTATCTCCTTAAGCTTCATAATTCCATATATGGTCCTCTAAAGTTGTGAAAGTACGCCTTACACTTAATATAAAAGCTTTCGGAAATGGCTAAGGTTGTCATACTTAAGCTTTAATATTGAGTGTGACGGACTGTCACGTTTAGGATACCCTTTGGGGCGTGACACTTTGTTGACTTTAGGGTTCCGGTTTGACTTCCGGTTTCATCGAGATATTCGTAAGATCGTATAATTTTTTAGTTTTAATCGTTTTATATTTTTTGCTTGACATCTTTGTTTTATTTTATTTGTGATTATTTAATAGTTTTTAGCTCTCGGGATCGTTTAACAGAGTCTAGGGTTATGAGTTGACTCAGTTTGACTTTTGGTGAAAATTGAAAATTGTGATTCTAAAATTTTACCGAAGGATTTAAGATTTTATCATTTCGTAATTAAGCGGTATTTAGATTTATCGTTTTGATTCACGTTTTAGGGATTAGGTAGATGATTTAATTGGCGTACGGACGTTGATTATACCGGTAGTTGGACTTTATATTTTGTTTCAAGGGTTCTCGTTTTCTCAAGATTCAGAAAACTCATTTTTGATCTTGGAATTAAGTTTTAGCTTGATTCGATTTTTAGGGTTTCGTTTCCTGTGTTTTGACTCGGTCTAGAACTTGGTTTTTATCTTGAGTTGATTTTCGGGATTTAAATTTTGATACATAGACTTCTAGGATTATTTTCTAAGAATTATGAAAATTTTTAGGGGTTTACAGAGTTTGGAAGAGAAATTTAGAGAAAGAGTTTGAGGAGAGAATTTGATAGAGTTTTGGTAGGAAAAATGAGATGTATGAAAGATGTTGAAGGAAAGAGGGTATTTATAGGTAAATGTTAAGGGAATTTTGATGTAATAAAATAAATTGAAAAATAAATAAAATTGAGAAGGAGAGAAAGAGTGTGCCATCGGTTGGGAAGAGAGGAAGTGAGATAATTGATTTGTAATTTTTGTAATGAAAAGTAATAATATGTAAGATATGAAAGATATAAAGTAGTATTGGAAATGTAAATTTTAAGAAAGTAGATGTATAGATAGTAAGAAAAAGTAGAAATAAACGAAGAGTAATGAATAGTAGAAATAGTACAATGAATAGTAGATTAAACAGATAAAATATCAATAGTAATAAAAATACACGTAAACGGGCTATATCAGATAGTTTTAGATTTCAAAAAATTCTAAAACTGATATTTTTGGAGTCTTCATATCATTACGAGTATAACGGTATTATCATAATATTTTTACCATTTGATGTACCAGGGCATGATTTTCGATACCTGATCCCGTTCGGATCCGAAATGGACTAAGTTTTTACGAATATGATATTTTTAAGCTTCCAAATATTATTACAAACTTTAATCCACAATTATTTTAACTTTGTTGTTTAGGGGTTAAGAGCGCAGAATTGTCGGATCTAATCTCCTTTGGGCTTGTTGTTGGCCTAATTGATGTTTAGGGATCCGGTTTTTAATTCTGGCTTTAAGATTTATTCGCAAGAGTATAATTTTTTTGGGATTTATGATTTTTTTATATCTTTTGGTTCAAAATTTATGTTCTACTTTATTTAATTTTTTTTATGATGTATTTAATATTTTTAGTTACTGAGATTGTTTAATCGAGTCTAGAATTGTGTGATGACTTAGTTTGACTTTCGCTATTAATCTATATTTTTTTTATTCCAAAACTAATTGAAAGACTTAAGGTTCTATAATTTTGTTGTTGAATATTATTTGGATATTCCATCTCGATTTATGTGTTAAGGATCATATAGATGAATTGTTTCACGTTTAGGTTTTGAATCGAACCACTATTAAATGTCTATTTTGCTTTTGTAGGTTCTCTTTTTCTTAAGGCTATGAAATTTCATATTTGATATTGTTTAGGGTTTGATTTTAACTTGGGTCGGATTTTAGGGTTTCAATTCGGTATTTTAATTATCGAATTATTTTTTAAGAGTCACAAAAAAATCCAGGGTTTACAACCTAACCCCCATAAAGAAAGTTTTATCCTCAAAACTTGTTACGTATATGTAGTTTGTTTAACTTAGTGGGAAAACTTCTGTCGTACTTTATTAGCTTTCCCAATACATGGGATTCATTGTACTTTTATTTGTTTAATATTTGCATTTATCTCTTATAAGTATTATGATTACATTGTTTTGTTTCTTTGCCACACTTATTTGATATTTCTTGTTATTTTCATTAAAAAGTATTAGGTCTTATTAATGGTTATTATTCACCATTTATTTCTTAACTCAGCAATTTTGAGAATTTTTAATATTTCGTTAACTCTTATGTAACTGATATTTCATGCAATATAAATATATAAATCAATAAGATTTGGTTTAGCGATTCCAACCTTCACTTGACTTTCGGATAAGACTAAGACTAAACCAAGACGACAAATAACTAACAATTGACTCAACTAGACTTCAAATGAAAAGTTACGACACCTTACTGACGTGACAAAAGAAGGTTATAAATTCGCTTTTCCATCCTTGTATAAATATATATATATATATATATATGACATTGTGCATATAGAATATGCTGTGTTCGTATTCTTTTAAAGATATCAGTGTTATATAGTTTTCACTTTCAGGATCATCTTGACGAAGTTTGGAATTAAGATGTCTCTCTCTTTTTTTTTCCTTTTTTTTTATATTACTGGCTACAAAAATTATGGAAATTCTATGTTGAGATTTTTTTTTAATAGTTCTACCTTTTAGGTTGCAAGTAAAATATTCATGCTTTTAATGTTCTTCAATTAGGTGTTTTTAGTGTTAATCAGGTGGATGAGGTTTGATTTGATTTGTATATTTGTTGCATACTATTTTTTTAACGGTATTATATCTATCCATTCTATATTAGATTAGGTCGATTATTTACCCTACTGGCATTACTAATCAACGAATCGTTCTTTTAGTTATAGCAGTGTACAAGGATATTCGAATATCTAAGGGTACAAAGCTAACTTGATGCTGAAATGTATCTACAATTATCATCTTGTTCTATGGTGGCGAGTTTTATTTCCTTGTTACTGGCTTCCATGAAAACCCACTGTCGTTGTAGGTTGTGTCCATGTATTCCAGGTGAAGGTGTTCCTAAGTGAATCTTATTACTATTTCTTTTATGGCCTCCATTCTTTCTGTTACTAGATGGACACAATGACTTGATTTTTGGGTTTTCTATTTAAGACACGTTTTAGCCGAATATCCTATTTTTGTGCAGATGAAGCATGTATTGGTAGTCTTCTTGGGACAGTCCTTTATTTTGTGATTAGGGTTCCTATGGAGATAACACTTAGATTGTAGATGTGGGAATTGTTTGCGGTAATGCTTCTTCATCTTTTTTTTTTTGTTACTTAAAATATTATATCTCTTTCGTTATTGGGTTTTGTCCTTATTCAAACCATCAATGGGTTGGAGTATTCCAAACCTAACACTTGAAATTATTCCATAACAAGGCTTTTTCTTAAATGCAATGATATTTCTTTCTAGCCATTACTTTCTAGCATTCTTTACAATTCTGGCTCTTTCCACAAGTTCTTTAAAGCTCTTGATATCGAATTCCTCTAATCTGACTTGAAGGTCTTTGTTTAAACCGTTTAGAAGCACTTATCTTTTGAGTTCCTTGCCATGCTTATATGACTCCGAGGAATATTGTAATAATCTACCAAACTCTACTTCATATTACTCAAAGCTACGGCCTCCTCGATTCTTAAGTTTTATAGGGGGTATCTTCGATTTGTTTTGGTTATGGGTGCATCTCCTATTATAAACCCCCGAAGTTTTGAATTCAAATTAAAGCTTAAACCCTAATTAGAAGTCAACTGGATTTCTAAAGTCAACAAAACCCTAGTTTACCATAACCGTTTAAGTTCAGCATTCCTGTTTAAGAAACCCTAAGGGAGTAAGAAAGAGTTTAGTAAGTAGAATAGTTTGTAATTATCTAAGGAAGCCTAAAAAGATCAGTTTAGTAAAACCGCGACTCGTTTTAAATCCGATCGGACACAGTTCTTAAAAACATGTTCCAGAGCTCGGAATAGTAAAAATATTCCGAATATACCGTTAGACTCGTAAAAATATAAGATTTTCAAAAATATCAATTTCATAATTTTTGGTAGCTAAAAATATCATATATGACATTTATACGAGTATTTCTTACTACCGGTATTTAAATTGTCATGTCTACTTTACATTACTCTATTTACTACTATTCTACACTATTTATCTATCTCTACTTTTTCTTACAACCTACTCTTACAACCCATACCTTTATTTCTTACACATTTTCATTTCCAATACAACTTCACATCTTTTGTATCTTACTTTTAATTAACCAAAATACAAAAAAATAAATTTCTCTTCCCTCTACACTACATGATGCGCTGGCCCCCCTCTCTTTTCCCTCTAATTGTTTTATTTTTTATTTATTTAATTAACACAAATTATCTCCCACATTTTCCTATAAATACCCCCTCTTACTTCCATTTCTTTCACACCTTTCTCCTACTAAAGTTACTCTCTCAAAATTCTTCAAGAATTTTCTCTCAAGAAGTTCTCTCTAGTTTAGTTCCTTTAGGTAAACTTTCTTCAAGTTTTCTTTATGTTTATTTACTTAGTATGAGCTTAGTGTGTGTTTTCTAAAACCATGAAGGTTAAGAAAGCAATAATAGGTTCATACTTTGTTTTTGTTCATAATCTACTTTCCTTATATTGTTTTTATGTTCATAACTATCTAGTATATCTATATAACTATATATATTATTTAGAGCATATAAGCTCATTGTTTTGCAATTTATTTACTTTCCTTGCAATTTATTTACTTTCGTATTGTTTTTAAGATTAGTCTTTCTAGTCTTAGACCTGTCCTCATCAAGTCAAAACATTTTCTTTTTCTTTTGGGACTAGTCTTTTCGTAGTCCCAGGAGACCTTGATGAAGCTAAGGTTCCAATACTTGATTTATTTTCTTATTAGCTTATTCTATTAAGTTATTATGTTTCTTTATGTTTTCATAACATTATGATTCATATTCATGCATGAACATAATGATTTTTGTCTCAAACAAAATAAATAAGGAAATATTTTCTTAAAATAAAGATTCTTTTCTAGAAGTGAAAGTAGGAAATAAACTTTTCTAGAACTAAGAAATCATCTTAACAAACTTAAAGGAGTTCATAAGAAACTTTATAAACATACATGACATAGAAAGGACTTTTTGAAGTAAACAAAGATTTTACAACAACTTCACTTTTCTTCAAATGATAGAAATTTTTTTCATCAAAATAAAATGATCTCAAGAAATCAAGAAATTATTTCTCTAAATATAGAAGTGTTATTACTTTCAAAAAAGGTGTTGGAAGCTAAGTTTAGGAAATAAAAATCATTCCTTAGGAATTTAAAGAGATTACGAAAATAAAATTTAGGAAAAGAAAAGAAATACTCATTATAAATAACTTAAGATATTTCAAAGCAAAATGAATATTTCAAAAACTCTCAAGTTTCAAAATCTTTAAAGACTTTACTTTTTTATTATTTGAGACAACTTCATTAACTTCATACATTTGTTATGAGTCAATAAATATATGAATATTCTTTCCAAAGATTTACAAGCTATTATATTACTTATCTCTTCAAAATGAGCTTTGGATAAAAGAAGGAAAACAAGTTTATAAAAATTCGTGGTGAATCTGTCCGCCACTTTTTCGGAGCCCAAACGACTTAGTCTGATGAAAATAAGTTTAGAAATAGATAGATCTTTTTGAATAGGTAGAAAACGGTATATTATATGAGAAATTCCGAGTTAAAATGAGCAAGTTATGACCATTTTAAGTTGGAATTTCCACTTATACAATTTTACCGCGATTTTAAGAAAAGTTTAGAATCTTCAAGAATAGAAATTTCATGACAGACTCATTTTGGGTATTTCATCTTGTTTAGGTGGAGAAGGAACCGAGATCACCTTTCCGGAGGATTACTTCGATTAGGATCTACCGACATGGAGAGAGTTAATTCTTGACTTAAGTTACATTTCCTTGTTTTGTGCTTGTAAGTAGTAGCACTAGCAATTAAGAAAAAAATAAAATGAATAATTATTGTGTAACTTAGAATTATAATTGATTGAATATAAGTTAAGAATATCAAAAGAAGGTTTGATAAATAAATTGTGATTCTTGTATTGATATGATGGAAATTATGTCGATTGCCTTCAACTTGAGCTAAACATTATTTGGTTAAATATATATTGAAATCAATTCATGCATATCATACTTATGAGTCATATTTGTTTCACTACTATTCTTCATGTAGGAAAACGAGGAAATGGTAGTGGTGGCTGGTAGGAGCCGGAAAGTCTACATGGGCTAGTAGGAGCCAGAAAGTCTACAGGGCGAGCAGAAGCCGGTAAATCTGCAAATATTGATGGTCGTATAGGCCTGTAACCTCCCAACCCTTGACATGGAGGGCGTAAATTCTATGCTACACTTGATTTCCGGTTAATCATGTGTATTTTTTTTGTTCATTTGATTGGTGCATTCTCATATGCTTGATTAAACACTTGTTTGCTATATGGAAATATCTTGTAGATGGAATTATCTCACTAAGCTAGTTTGCTTATACCCTTGTAACTTTTTGTTACAGTACGATTACCTTTGGTTGGCCCCAAGGAGCTCCATATATCAGGTACGAGTTTAAGCTACTAGGAGTTTTTGGGAGAAGTTTTATGTATTTAAGTTTTGAACATAGGCTTTTAGGAAAATCTCTATAGTAGGCTTATGTTATAGTTGTTATTATTTTGTTGAAAGACTTCTAAAGCAGGCGAATGCCCCTAAGATGATGTAAAGATATTATTATGAAAATCTTATGTTTATTTATATAGGTTCTTGCTTGCTTTTATTATCTACTTAAATGTAATACCCTTGTGAGTCTCCTACTATCTTGATATCGAAGCTCCTGCGATATCGAAGCTCCTGCATGACTAAGGTTGTCATTCATTAGCTTTAATATTATATGCGACAGACTGTCACATTTATGGTACCCTCCGGGGCATGACACCTCTGCAATCTACAATTTTATTTAGTCCGGTGTGGTGCTTTCGAGTTTTTATTAAGTTTTAGATGTTCAGAAAGACTTTGGGAAAGATACCATAAAGAGTTCGAGTACAGAAATACATAAATATATAAAAGAAAATATTGAAAACTCATAGAAATCAAAGTAATAAAAAGGAAATTCATATCATTAAAAAAAATACATGAAACAAGAGGAAGGCTTAAATCTTCCACTTATAAAAGTTCAAAGAAAGAATGCAAAACATAATAATAATTTCATCTTATTTACAAAGCATTACTTAGACAATGTTTACAACACCGTTGATTTCTTAACAAAAGCGTTACTCTTAACAATACTTCTAGAGGCTTTACAAAAGATCTAACTTCCATTTTTGTTTGAGTTGCTCTTCATAGGTTGGGGACATCTTCTTGACACGTTGATCCTATTGACTCCTTATCTCCTTCATCAAGATCTTCTTCTTTTCCCATGTTGTGAGGTACTATTGTGGGATCTTTAAGCTAAATTCCAAATTCTCTTTTGAATGGTTCATCTCTCTTGGGGGATGAGATTGGGTCGACCCACAGACCTTACGACTTCATGCACTCTGTAAGCCCCGGAAAATTTCAAAAATAATTCCAAGATGAACTTCGAAAATAAACCCTAAAAATCACTCCAAATTAAAACCGAACTTTGAACGAGTCCCGAAATATAAACGAAAGTAAGAATTCATTAGTCTTGACAAAATCTAAAAATAATATAAGGACTACAAAAGTCCTTAAGTCCAAAAACCCTTACGTAAGATAAACTTCTTACCTAATCTATAATTCATAAAAATCGGGATAAAAATAAAACACAGTGATAATTTGCTAAAAAGCAAGTTAATCCATAACATGACAATTTAAAGGATCAGGAGATCACCAAAGGCCAATTCCATAACTAGGCTTTGGCACGATTAAGAAAACTTTATCTGCCAATAATAAAATATAGACTTTGGAAATTCCCCAAACGACCAGACTAATAATCCTAAGAGACGGAAATCACAATAAAGCCCTAACGATCAAATCAAACTTCCAAGAATCATAGAACGAGTTAGAAATTGAAATCTCGTAATCTTAAGAAGGAAGAATTCAAGAAACAAAATAACAAATTAAATAATCCTTAAGTTGACTAATTGTTCATAAAACCTTAAATCGAAGCAAAATAAATTCGAAAACAAAACACTATGAAGATCCTTTTTCAAAGCAAATTATAAGAATCAAGATTTCCCCAAAATCATTCCAAAAATCGATAATTGACTCAAACTCAAGAAAATCATATCCGGTAACCATTACCGATATTACTCCGGATATAATAATTCAATTCAAGATTTCCGAAAGCAGTGAGAGATATTAAATACTTATAAAAATAAAATTTAAAATAAATTTCTCAAACTACATACGTTGTATAAATAGAAAATCTCAGTTTCCAACTTGGCAATACCTAAACCGGAAAGTCATCCGGAAACCCTAACCGGAATACAATAGCTTAAGTCCGGCAATCTAGCGCCCTTAACTCTAGAGGCCAAGAGGTAGTAAATAAGTAGAATAGCTCGTAGTAATATAAGTTTGTTCACAAATATCAGATTGGTAAATTTTTGACCTATCTCGAACCCGTTCGGATACAGACTTTGAAAAGCGTGTCCCGGGACTCGAGATATCAAAAATATACCATTAGTACCGTTAGACTCGTAATTCCACGAGATTTCTAAATATATCAGTTATATAATTTTTCGGGTTATAAAAGTTACAGTTATAACCTTTTTACCGTATTTTCATTTCTACCGGTAATTGATTATTCTTTTGCACTATTCATTTCATTTCATTACACAATTTTATTATTTTTATAATGAATACCCGGATTTCCTAGTAATCAAGTAAACTTCGAAAACCAGAAAATGAAACCCTAAACCGGTTTAGTTTAAGCTTCGTGAGAAAGGCTTAGAAACCCAAATTCCGGCTTTTCCACGGTTTCCAAATAAGAAACTTTTATAAGAAAATTAATTTTTGGATATAGTTCTTGATTATATTTCAAACCAAGAAAAGATCAGATTTTGAGAAAATTCCAACTCCGGGTCATCCCGAGACCCATTATAGAAAAGCGTGCCCCGGAACTAGAATTTCAAAAATTTCTTTATGAATACTCATTTGAATCGAAATAAAATAAGGATTTCAAAAATATATTTTTCATAATTTTCCGGCTTATGAAAAATACAGTTATAGCCTTTTTATTCGTATTCCATTACTACCGGAAAATCAAATTGTCTTGTCAACTATTCCTCACTATTCATAAAGTACTACCTAGTCTACCTATTAGCCACCCTACAAATCTAACCCTTACCATCACTCAAATCACTCACTTTTCTCTACACATTTTGTCCCTTAACTTCTCTTACACTCTTAACAATTTCACATCAAAGATAAATCAATCAAAACAAAGTCAAATCAAACTTTTTCTTCCCCCCTCATGAATAGTGACCGACGTGAATAGTTCCCCATCCATGCTCCATTTGAAATTTTTTTTTTACTTCTTTAACCTAAATCTACTTCATATATAAGCTATCTTTTCTCTCTCTCCTCATTCTTTCACTTTCCAAAGTTTCACAAAGTAAAAAGCTCTCAAAAACCCCTCCTCTTTCCCTCTTGGCCGAAACTTTTTGAAGCCACACACACACACACAACTTCCATTCTTCTTTACATCTCCTTTCCACTTCAAGTAAGTAAGCCTTTTACCCTTTCCATCTTTAGATCTTTGTTATGGCTAAGTAATTCTTGGATATTTCAACCAAGTGTCCCCATGATCTCTTAGTAGGGACAATGAAATATCAAAACAAGAATACCGAACCATTACAAAATAGATCTAACCTTTAAAGGAGCTTTCATGACAAAAGCTTTATGTTTATCCATCAAAAAGTATTTTGAACTAAAGATCTTTTGTAAAAATATAGTTTTTATGTTTTCAAAACCTATTTAAGCACTTGATATAGTAGATCTATCATTTTACTACTCATAATCATGTAGGCATTTAAGATTTCATTTCTATTTTGTGTTTATGTGCATTAATAGTCTTTAATGCTTTTGTCTTTGGTAAATCACCTTCCTAGTATGTAGATCTATGGTTAGATAAGTTAATAAAGTCAAAAAGGAAAACACTTTTCAAAATATGAACTTGTGTAAATTCGGATGACTTTAGAAACCTAGGTTAAAAACACTTTTATCAACTTCTAAACATGTATTTTACAAGAGAAATGAAGCCTATGGGTAATAGATAATGTTTGGTAGTATTTTTCATGAGTCTAAATGAGATTTTTCTAAAGAAAATGTTGGAAACAAGAAATGAAGTCCAATAGAAGTTTTGAACTAAAAAGTCATATAGATGAAATTCGTAATAATGGATGTATGGTTAGAAAACACTATTTTTCCAACTTCAAAAATAGTATTTTCTTAAATAAATGAGGTCCTTAGGGTATGAGTATAATAAATACTTAAAGTTTTGAGTATAAAATATATTTTTCTCAAAGGAATCAACTTGAAAGTGGAATTTTCTAAATTCGGATTTTTGGAAACCCCATAGTAAAAGACCCACTTAAAAGTTTATAAATGAAGATTTTATTTAAGAAATAAAGGCCTTAGGATATAACTAATATGAGGGTCAAAATTCTTTAAACAAAGTGGAGTTTTCCTAAAGAAAAATCCTTAGAAATAGTAGGTGTGACCAAATGTAGCAAAGTTGATTTTTAGACAAAAGCAAAATATAGTGTCTTAAGACAAAGTTTATTTAAAATTCTTTAAGTCTAAAAATTTATAAGACCTTAGACACTTAAGAGTTCATATCATGACATACATGATAGGGAAAATCATTACCATTGCATTTAGTTTCATTTTACACTTAGGAATCTCAAGTGCATTCATGAAAACCGCATTTTCGGAATTTATGTTACCGCTGTACAGATCTGATCCATCGTTTCCGAGGCTTAGATATTTTCAAAACTTGATTTAAGCTTCGTATTTAGAAAGCTCTTCCGAAGTAGATAGAAATCGATATAAAATTTGCGAGATTCCGAGTTAAAATGACCAAGTTATGGCCGTTTTAAGTTGGAATTCCCGCTTAGGACGCGAATTACGAATTTGATAAGTTCGTATGAAGTCGTTGGATTAGTTTGAGTGAAATACTGATTAGAGTATTTCTTCCTTTTTAGGTTATCCCGAGTTCGACGATTCCCTACCACCGGATTATTATTACTAGAAGACCGGTGATCCAATGGCTGAGTGAGTTTTCTCCTTGTTTTGTTACCTGGATTGTGCTTGTAATTAGTCGCATTAGAATTTTAGGAACAAGATAAAAATCGATATGAATGGGGATGGAGTATATGATGAGACTGTGATGAATGTATGCCAAGGAATATTAAAGCATATCGAAACCACGATTTGATTGGATAACTGCATGGTTCATATTATTTATGTGTATGATATTGCCTGGTCACTCTAAAGAATGTATAAATATTTTAACCTAAGCAAAAAGTAAATTGATCATGCATCGCATCGGACATATTGCATTTGGTAGCGTAGCAGGTCGATCGGTATGGTCCGTTGATTGCCTCGTTTGAATAACGAGCCCGGTGCCAGAGCTCATTCTAGGGTACTAAGGCGCATGTGGATGCATCCTTGGATGAGCCTAGCCGAGTCGAGTGCTAAGAGCCAGGGCTTGGGGACTAGCAGCGGTCGTGTAGACTCAATACCATTCCTAACCCAAGATACGGAGGGCGTAAATCCGTTCTGTGTGTGGGTTCCGGTTACCCATGCATAATTGCTTGCTCACGTGTTTGTTCATGCATAGCATATGATTGATTAATAACTTGTTTGTTATGGTAGGAATTAAGGGAATTCTCACTAAGCTAGTGTAGCTTATACCCCAATAGTTGTTTAAATGAGCAGGTTATTCCAAGAATGCTAAGTGGGGACCGAGATGGTTGAAGTCGAGAATGACTTCGAGATTCCGGCAAGATATGAGAATGCTTGAAGTTTTTGGCTAAGCTTTACGATTTGCCTTGTAATAGTTTTATGTAGTGAAGTCTCGGGATGAATGTAATGAAGTTTGATGATTATTGAAGTGTAGTGTTTTGTATTTGGAGTATAGTGGATTATATTCCTTTACATTGTTACTCAATTGTATCAACATAAAACGTATCGTTCCGATGTGTCTCCTCTATGTGTTAGACGCCTTGTACATAGTATGGAAGCCTTCGCGTGACTGAGGTGGTCTTAGGCTTTAATATTGTGTACGGCGGACTGCCACGTTTAGGGTACCCTTCGGGGCGTGACACACTCACACATATAGAGGTCCCTTCCCTTGCACGAACGCCAAGTGACTATGGCATTTTTGTGCCAATTTCTGGTTTGGCGGATGTGGCGTCTACATATAACATTCCCTCAGTGTCTTTGGGCAATTATTTGCACGATTGGCTTCCTTAGTATGGACAAAGTAGATAGTACTAGCCTTTTTAGGACTGTCACAAAAGTAACATCTACATTGCAATTTAGGGAAACTTTTGGGAAAATGTCCTCCCTTACACTTCTAACATTTGACTTGATGAGTTATGGCATTTTCCTTCTTAGAAGGTTTGAGTAGCTAACACATCTTAGCCTTAGATTCTAAATTAGTTGTGGTGAAAGATGCTCGTGTTGTTAGTGTTGTTCCGAGTTGGGATCTCATAACTAGAGCGGCGTAAAAATCATGAGTGCTTGATGTAAGAACTCTTCTAGCATATCTATCAGATGTCTTAGAGCGGTTAAAATTTCTTGAGTTTGGTCTTGTGGTGGGAGTGATTCTTATTCTTATTGTTCTTCGAGAAGGATGTCTGATCACGACGTATTCTCTTTGGGTAGTTTCCTAGAACAGGAAAAATGATTGCATTAGGTATCTTTTTATCTAATTATAGTTTTATGCACATGTTATCTGCTTTGGAGAAAAAAAAAACGTAGCAAAACACTTTAATAAATGCTTTTACTCGTTTGATTAAAAGGTTGGTATAGACACTTACTATTATTCACCTAGAGGTCTTATCGATAAAAGAGGTAATTTTCTATCTTATTTCTACTTGATTTCGACTAGGAGTGGAGTAGGGTTGCTATACATCGAGTCTTATTGGAATCGCTAAGGTAGACTTACTCTATTCATCCTATATCTCAAATATTCGTCTCCTTCACGCTTTTCCAACATCATCTTGCTATGATCCTTCTCCAAATCATTAATACTTCCCTCAAGTTCGGGATCAACATTCTAAGTAATTCTTTTTATGTGATATTTTTGTTCATTATTCGTATCTTCCTAAACATCCTCTAATTTTTGTACAAGTATTTTTCGCTTTTCTCTAATAGTCTTTAGGATAGAATTCTATTCTTAGACATCAAGATTCGATTCTTATGGGTCATATAATATCTACCTTTTTATTTTTAAAGTCAAATTCTATCACTCTAATCTCCTAGTAGCCTTTAATTACTTGAGACCAACTTAAACTGTCATGTCCCAACGGGTATCCTAAACGTGATAGTACCATACACAATATTAAAACTTGATAATGACTACCTTAGTTACTCGAAAGCTTTCATATTGGTACAAGCCGTACATTCACAATAAAGAGAGACTGGTGCAATTATGCATTTTAAGATAGTGGCAGCAAAACTTTCAAGGCAATGCTATAATGATTCATCAAAATAAAAAGTATTCTATCTTCTATGAGACAAATCTCCATAATAACATAGTCTCACTAAAGTGGATAAATCAAACTGAAAGAATTTGAAGGAAATCTAATCTAAAGTCTTCAAAATAGAATTCTGTAAAAGCTCCCAAAAAATCGTAGGTTCTACTTAGACGGTCATGGTGATCTCAGGTACAGAAACAATGATCCTACAACATCAGAAATCTATTGGGGGATAAGCATAACTAGCTTAATGAGATATTCCTTACGCAAAAGTACTCATAAAAAAAGTAATCAAACAAGTCTATTAAGCAAGAATATGAAATGCAACAACCATACGATCAAACAATACATACGACTATCTGGTTTCGTATGTAGAATGAATTTACCCCTCCATTGAGGTTTAGGGAATGCTTTGAATGGGTCACCATCAACCTCCTTAAAATTCTACGCGTCTTGGGGTTCCAATCAACCATACTACTAGTCCTTGAGCTTTCCTTACCCAAAGCTATCAATTCGGCTCGGTTACACCATGAAGTCGTATTCCCCGAATGTCCTAATTCCTTAAGAGGTAGCTAGGCAGTTTGCCTTTCCAGTCCCACTCTAAGGAGTAGTAGCAAAATGCGAAGATGATATTCTAAGTGATATGCATGAGCAATTAAGTTATAAGAAATTTTCAATTTGGCATTGACCCATTTATGGTGATCAATCAATATTTGCACACATGCAACAATAAACATAAGGACAATTTATATTAATCAACTAGTCGAGCTCTGATATGCTTATCATTTATTGATCACACATAATGAATCACATACATAGTACCCATAATAACCCGCATGTATATTAATTTTATCTTTCCTTAATATCTAGTACTCTATTCTATAAGCACATGCGTGAATACATAAAACGTAAAGGAGAACTCACTTGTCTATATTACAACTTCTTAGCCATAGTAGTCCTTAAGAAGGGAAATCCCATATGACGACTTCTTATCTTGGTAGTTCAAAAAGAGATTAGAGATCTACTTTAGTTAAATTTTGAAAAAAGTCATAATAACAACACTAAAATCTATTATGAAGTTATCTAAACTTTTGAAAAGAATTAATGTTAAAATATTGATCTAAATTTTAATGGGAAATTTTCCCCAGTAGCAAATATCATTTAATTACAAAGAGTTTAATTCTTATTTTTTTTTATTAAAGAAAGGAGTCCTTTTATTTTATTAAGACAACAACAAGATGATCATGCATGAATATGAACTTGTAATTAAGTTCCAAGAACAAAAATAATTCATATAAAAGATAAAAGACATAGAAATTAGATAAGCACATAATAAAAGTCAAGTATTGAGAAGTCTTAACCTGTATCAAGACCTCTTGGACTTAGACATAGCAAGTCCTATAAGAAAATAAGAAAACAAATAAGAAAATCATGAGAGTCTTGGATTTATTTCAAGACTCCTCGGACTTAGATTATGGATAAGCCAATAAATGTGGAGGGAGTTTTTATGTAATAAAATAAATCAAAAAAAGAAATAAAATTGGGAGGGAGAGAGAATGTGTACCGCCAGTTGGGAAGAAGAGAGGAAGTGAGTTGATTTATTTGTAATTTTTGTAATGAAAAGTAATAATATGTAAGATATGAAAGATGTCAAGTAGTATTGGAAATGTAAATTATAAAAAATAGATGAATAGTAATGAATAATAAAAATACTACAATAAATAGTAGACTAGACAAATAAAATACCGATAATAATAAAAATACGTGTAAACAGGCTATATCAAATATTTATAGATTCCGAAAAATTCTAAAATTGATATTTTTTATTCCTCATATTATTACGCATCTAACGATATTCGGAATAGTTTTACCATTCAGTGTACCAAGGCATGATTTTCGATATATGATCCCGTTTGGATCCGAAATGAACTAAGTTTTTACAAATATGATATTTTTAAGCTTCCATATATTATTACAAACTTTAATCCATAATTATCTCAACTTTGTTGTTTAGGAGTTAAGAGCGCAGGATTGTCGGATCTAATCTCACTTAGGCTTGTTGTTAGCCTAGTTGATGTTTAGGGATCCTGTTTTTAATTCTGGCTTTAAGATTTATTCGCAAGAGTATAAATTTTTGGGATTTATGACTGTTTTATATTTTTTGATTCAAAATTTATGTTTTACTTTATTTATTTATTTTTTATGATTTATTTAATATTTTTAGTTACCGGGATTGTTTGATCGAGTATAGGGTTGTGTGATGATCTAATTTGACTTTCGATATTAACTTAGATTATTTTATTCCAAAACTAACCGAAAGCCTTAAGATTGTATAATTTTGTTGCTGAATATTATTTGGATATTCCATCTTAATTTATGTGTTGAAGATCGAATAGATGAATTATTTCACGTTCGAATTTTGAATCGAACGATTATTGAATTTCTATTTTTGTTTTGTAGGTTCTCTTTTTCTTAAGGCTATGAAATTTCATATTTGATATTGTTTAGGGTTTGGTTTTAACTTGGGTTGGCTTTTAGGGTTTCGGTTTGATATTTTAATTCTAGGATTATTTTCTAAGAGTTACAAAAAAATTCGAGAGTTTACACAATACCTCTATCATTTAGAATCAAATCAAAATCCCTAATATTTAATATAACAGAATCAACATATGTGAAAATTAAAGCACAGAATAAAAAACGCAAGTATAACTTATTCCACTAAATCACAACAATTCCAAAAGAGGGTAGGTGGTCTTCTAGCTACTATGTGCACAAACTCCTTTCTATGAGTGATGGGAGAAATCTATAGAATGAAAGTGTGTGAGGGACAATAATAAAGTGTATGTGTGGAGGCTTTCATAATATCTTTATATAGTGCACATGTAGCTAGGGACCATAACTCTAGCATGAAACTTATGGTCTAAGCTATTAAACGAACCCATCTATTTTAGTACTAATCCCCAGGGTATCTGCACATATAATATATAATATAATATATATTATAACCCCACATTAATATCATATGACAAAGCACATTATAATATTATTAATTGGTTACCAGTACAAGTGTCAAATAATTTAATTTAGTTGTAATATACATACAAAAACCTTTTATGCAATTGCATGTGCATCCACATGCCCATATGCGTTAAACCTACAATTAAGTCCAAGTTATAACAATCTCCCACTTGGAATGTACATTCATGTAACTCAAGTGCATCTCTTAATGTTGCATGAATAAACAACTCATAAGCTAGCTATCAAAGAATCGTCATCTTAATCAATCTCATCCATTAGTTTCTTTAGCACATCGATGAAAAAGGGTTTTCGCCAAATTTAACCCTCAGCTAAATCCACAATGGTCACATATACTAAATTAACTAAATGACATGGATTGAGTATAAATGTTACATGAAAGTTACATGTCAATTTTGATCAATACACATCTACTTTAATAGGTCCTTCCAAAATGAGGTCATTAACTAAACATACATTCATATTGAAAAATAAAATACTACATAACTGAATAAATCAAATGCAAATGTTATGACATAATAAGATAGCTTAAATGAGTAAACGATACAAACTCCTACTAAACCTAGGCATCATCGAACAAATAACACCCAAATAAGCACTATGCACAATTAGAAAAAAAAAAAACTTCTAATTCTAATGCCTTGGTAAATGGATCTGCTATCATAGAGTTTGTATCTATATGGGCTATGCTAACTAAACCATTGTGAACCTTTTCCTTTACAAGAAGAAACTTAATGTCAATGTGCTTTGACTTTAACAAACTCTTGTTGATCTTTAACTAGAGGACTGATACCCTACAATCATAAAATAATTTAAGTGGTCTCTCAATCTCATCAATCATATGTAGTTTTGAAATAAAATTACCAAGCCAAAAAGCCCATTAGTTGCCTCACAAGAAGGTACAAATTCTATTCCATAGCAAAAGAAGCGATGAGTGATTACTTAGCACTCTTCCATGCTATAGCTCCTTTTACTAGCAAAAAAATATAACCGATGTGGACTTTTAACTATCATGGCATTCTACAAAGTCAGAATCTGAATATCCAATTACCTCAACTTTATCTGATTTTCTGTATGTGAGCATGTGACCTTTTGTCTTTTGAAGATACCATTACCCTTTTGGATGCAACTTAATGATCCTTACCTAGATTACTTTGGCGTCTTCCTAACATCCCACAAATGAATGTAAGATCTGGATGAGTACAGTCTTGTAAGTACATCAAACTCTTCATTGCCGATGCAAAGGGAACTTTTACCATACTGCTAGACTCAAAATCACTCTTAGAGCATTAATTTAAACTAAATATATCATCCTTACTGATAGGGGTATCATGTGGTTTATAAATTTGTATGCCAAAACCTTCTTAATGTAGGCCTTGTGATAATCTCGGGATTCCACAAGAATAATCTCTGTGAGTTTGGATTCTTAATACAAAAGAAGTCTCACCAAGATCCATCATTTTAAACTTTTTTGGGAAAAAAAACTATTAACCTCTAGCGACAAACCTACATCACTACTAGCAAGCAAAATATCATCCACACACAAAATTAAGAAAAATAAATATATTCCCATAGAATTTCCCAAAGGAAGGTTCCTACTGTCAGGACGAGGCTTGTAATCACATGTGATAATGAGCTCTTGTAATTGTTAGATGTTCATTACGAGTGCTAGTTGGCCCAAAAGAAGGTTAAAGCTTAACTAGAACTTATCAATTAAGCTTGATCACCACAACAAGAAAATCATTGTAACCTAACTCTTTGTCAAAGACTAGACTCAGTGTTATACCGGCTTTCTTACGATGGGGTAGTCATTATAAGTTTCGACCCTTTTTCCCCATTTATTTTATAACCATGAACATGATATTGATTATATGTTTATTTTTTTTTCAATTATTATATATAACCCTACTTCACATTATTCCAACAACATCCTAAAACTCAATGGTTCCAACTTTGAGCTTTGGAAACAAAATGTCACAATTCATTTGGATTGCATTGATTTTGACTTAGCACTTAAGGAGCCATGTCCTGCTGAGCCTATAAATGAGAGTACTTCCGAACAATCTTTGAAATGGGAAATACGCTATTCTTTGAGGATATTAAGGTTTAAGGGGAGGATGAGGTCAAGAACCTTGTCTTTAAATAGGATATTGCCCATTGTTCAAGCTCCAAGTCAAGAGCATAGTATTAAGCAACATGTTTCTCTTGCTTTAGTTGTTTCGACAACAAATCAAGAGTGTACTCCTAGTAAGATTTAAGAACAATTTGATGACAATGTTCCTCTTCACCAAACTCAATAACCTAAAAAACTTAATAACCAATACCAAATGATTATATTGTATTTCTCAATGAACATTAGGAAATAATTGAATCATTAGAAGATGATCCTGTTACTTTCAAGATTGAAGAGTTGAAATCCATGGAGGACAATAATGTTTAGGACCATATGCCATTACCAAATGGTGTAAGGCCCATTGAGTGTAAATGGATTTTCAAAACTAAAAGGTACTCATAAGGCAATGTGGAAAGATATAAGCGTGTCTTGTTGCTAAGAGTTAAACTCAATGCAAGGGCATCGATTACAAAGAGACTTTCTCTTTGGTTTCTTTTAAAGACCCTTTAAGGATAATTTTGACACTTGTAGCACATTTTGATTTAAAGCTTCATCAGGTGGATGTCAAGATAATGTTTCTTAGTGAAAACTGTAATATCCTAACTTGATGGTATTACAATTCACCACATGTCCTTAACATAGAGGAACATGCTAAGTCTATGAAACACTAATCCACAAATAATCAAAACATATATCTCTAATACTTACATATAAAGGATACCTGTTTAAAACAACTCATAAAAATAAAAATCCTAAAATTATCTTGTTGGCATAAACCAAAGCCAACTTTAAATAAACTTAAAACATAAAAGGAAAATCCCCAAAAACATTCTTAAACATAAAACATGTAAATTTCATAAAGTCTTTAACTAAACATCAATAGGGAAGGCTAGTCCACTATCGTCCTCCCTGTAGTCTACAAAAATATCAAATCTAGATAAGTCATAATATATCTAATCTTCACCTATTCCTGAAAAAGATAAAAGAATGAGCTAAACTACCTTAATACGCCATATCACAAACACAAACGCGTGATCATACATCATACATAATCACATACACCCTATTTTAATGCAACAAACACATGTTATTATCTTTTTAAATAGCCCACAAACAGCACAATCTAAAGCTATCTATAGTCCAGTTTTAAACCTGGAGTTACTCATGACTCCATAAAAACAAATATAATAGAAAATAGGTAATATATATACATATATGGATGTTAGGTACTCCCCACATACCCAATGCCATCACTGCACAATCCTAAACTAACAGAATCATTCCTATGCATGAGTTTGCTCGGGACACCCTCACACATAGATCATCAGGCGCCAACATTACTATCACAGTCTGTCTGGTCTTTACTAATAGTAGCCAAACACAAACAACAAGCATATTTAATCAAAGGCCAAATAGATCTAGGCCGTTTATCAATTCTAGCCTACAAGCACATATAACAAGTAACGTATGGTCGTACCTAACATCTCTTATAGGAACAAAAATCCTAATTCACAAAAACACCTGATCACATAAATAATTTATCATTCTCAACATGATTTCATAAAACAAAATTATCCTTATTACATAAAGCCTAATTTCCATCATCATCTAAAATTCAAATCTAAAAAGACTTCAAATCTTAAACTTACACACCTTTCTCCTTTGACGACAACAAATTCAAAATCTCCAAATGAACAAAAATTATTCCAAAATTCCTTAAATTATGATTTCCTTCAAAATAATTCAAACAAGATTAAAAAAAGATCGCCTCTATATCACTACAAAAATAAACAAGATCCATACTTACATATAACTTTGATTCTTTAATTCTCCTTGATTGCAGAACACAAATCTTCCATAAGAACTAGGGTTTTTGTTTAAATTCCCTTCAAAATAATCAAAACAAATTCAGAAAAGAATCCTTTTACATCACCAAAAAAATAGGAGGATTCATGCTTACCTAGAAAATTGGAAATCTTGATCTCATTTGATTGTAGAATTTAACTCACCAACAAGACTCAGGGTTTCTCTCCAATTTTCCCTTCAAATATAAAAATACACTTTAGAGAGAGATCATTTCCTTTAAGTTTCTAAAGAAGTCAAGAGATCAACAAACCTTGATCTTGATTCTTGATCTCCTTTGTAGCAAGGATTACAAATAGAGACAGTTTTGAGAGGTTTCTAAGGTTTAGGAATGAGTTTTCGAGAAGAGGAAGCCTAAGTTATATAGAAAACAATGAGTAACTGTTTATCTTTTATAACGTCTCTTCATCTTTAATAATGTCTCTCTATCTTTGATAGCATCTATTTATCTTTAATAACGTCTCTTTATCTTCCATCACGTGTCTGTTAATCGACAAAATAATTTATTAATTAATGATACATTAGGGTTGACCATAAAACCATCTTATTTTTATATGAAATGACACTTTCACCCTTCTTTATAAATGATTTAACCACACATTACAAAAACCTTGATGAAACGATTTATATGGTGCAACCTGTGAGTCTGAATGATGACGACTCCAAGCAAATGGTTTGCAAACAGAGAAAATCCATGAGCGGAGTCAAACAGGCTTGTGAACTCCTAGATTTTACTCCAAGCCTTAAGTTCAAACCTTAGAAGCGAAACTCAACAAAACCTATATCAAACCCTAGAGTTTAAATCCGGCAATACCGTACTCTTAAACACTAAACAATGGAATTGAGAAAATTGGGGATAATAGTTCACAATAATATAGGAAAGCTTAAAAATATAATATTTGCTAATTTTTAGTATGCTTCAGATTTAAACATGAGCAGTTTTCGAAAACTGTGACCTGATACATCGGACAATAAAAATATTCCGATAACGCAGTTAGATTCATAATAATATGAGGAGTTCAAAAATAACAGTGTTATAATTTTTCGGTAGCTAAATATATCATATATCACATTTATACATATATTTTCTTTACTATTAGTAAATTATTAGTCTTGTTTACTATTCATTATCGTATTATATATTCATTACTATTCATTTTTCTCTACTTTTTCTTACTACCTATACATCTATTTTCTTACTTTTTACCTTTCTCATACATCTTAAATCACATCATATCTTACTCATTACTTACTTTTCTTTACAAAATAAAAATTTAATTATATTCTTCCCCTCTTTCCCTTCAAAACCAAAGCCTCCCCTACCCCTTCCCCCTGCCACCGTCGTATCTATCTATTTATTTTTCTTTTTTGTTTTATTTTATTACACTTAATTTCTCTCCATCTCCAACTATAAATACCCCATCTTCCTTCACTTCTTTCACACATCTACTTTTACATAACAAAACTCTATTAAAATCTCTTCATAAATTTCTTTCTACCAAAAAATCCTCTCCAATCAATTCTTTCCAACTTTCTTTCTTCTACATAAAAACCATCTTCCACATAATACTACCCACATATTCTTACAACCATTACTTTATTTCTTCAACAAATAAACATCTTTAGGTAAAAATTTTGTACATTTATTTTCCCATGTCATGTGACTTAGAAGACAATGGTATTATTTCTTAAAGCTTATGTGAGTTATAGAAGCAACAATAAGTTCATGTTTTGTTCTTACACATACCAAAAATCCCCAATATGTTATTTTGTTATATTATGTTATTATGTTGATATTATTGTTATTATGCACCTAGTCTAACATTATATATATATTATTAAGTATATGTATATCTATATATTTCTTATAGCTTAAATGCTCACTAATTCTCACTAACATACTCTTATTATTCTTATTATTATTGCTCTTATTATGTTTTTTTTTCTTTCCTTTCCTTTCTTTTTCTTTTTCTTTTTGAACTAATCTATTCTTAGTCTCCAGATACCTTGATGAAGCTAAGGTTTTGAATACTTGACCTTATTATTTTGCTTATTTCTGCTTCATATATCTTTCCTATATTCTTATGTGATATTTTAGTCTTCTTCATAACTACATAATCATAAACATGCATCATTATAATGACATTATCTCAACAAAAATAAAGAGGAATTTTCTTTAATAAAGGAAAATGGAACCAAACTTTTTTATTATATAACTTTGACACTAAATAAAGATTTTATCATCAAAGCATAGAAAATTTATTTTAATAAATTCTTTTCAAAAATTTAAACAAACTCATCATAAATTTTATTAGATGTCAATAAGGATGATTTTATCAAAGAAATTAATAAGGAAATAAACACTTTTTTTTATGATATGTAACATGAAGTTTATTAAAGCTTAGTGTCAATAATCCTTTAATATGCAAATTTTTCATAACAGCTTAAATTAGCAATTTACCAACTCCATAGTAAAAATAAGAAACTAGACTAGTTTTCAAAGTTAAGATAAAAATCAACTCACTAGTATTATAAATCCACTTAGAGAAATAAAAGTTTGCCAACAACCTATGAATTAAAGTTTTTAAATGATGAACTCATTTTAAAAGAAATAGAAGAATATAAAAATAATAAACTAAAAAACAATAGATATTTTCAACAACTTAAGAAAATATTAAAAGTATCTCCTTCCAAGTAAAAATTGGTAGAGAACTTAATAGACCAAGTTGTTAGAAATAAAAAATATCTTTAGAGAAGTTAAGAAATAAAAATATAAGAGGAAAAGACTTATTCATAATTTTCAATCAAAAACATTTAAAAGAAAAAAAAAATATGTAATACTACTCAAGTTATTAGAGACTATCAACAACTTAGGAGAAATTTTGCGAACTTCATTTTTATCAATAGAGGTAAAATTTGTAGACATCCTAAAAGACCAAGTTAAGAAAAATTAATTTATCTTTTAAAAATTAGAAAATAAAATTTATAATAAAATAATCATTTATAATAACCCAGGAATATATAGTGTGTTAGTGTTTTTGCCCAAGGCCAAATATTTGATATTTTCACATTATTCTTAAATAGTTTAAGAATAATAAATGATTATGACATATAATTAATATTTAATGAAATAATGTATTTTATTAAATATTAAATAAATATCTCATCATATTTATCTTCTAGGGTTTCCTTTAGGGTTTCATATATGTCCATATATATAGATCTATAGACAACCTTTTAGGTTAGACTCTTTGACGTTACATTAGACGGCAGAGAAATTCTGCAAACCTAAAAGAAATTTTCGAAACCCTAGAGAGTGTGAGAAATTCGTATCTCTAGGAGCCCCTTCGAAACCAAATCTAGAAGCGTTCTAGATTGCGCTAGCACGCAAGAAGAGAATCCAAATCAAGGTTATTCTCGTGTGGATACTGTAGAGGGCGCTCGCAACGTGGCAACGTCTACAGATCTGTATCATCAAATATCTTTTTGAAATCTAAAAGGTAATAAAACTTGAACTTTTATTTTCGTTTTTTTTTTTTGTATTTAATCAAAAACACATGGATACTGGAATTAGGGTTTTAATTTTAAAGAAAAATTCCGCTGCAAAATTGATAATAAAACCCAACAGTGGTATCAGAGCCGCTTGTGTTTTTTATTTGATCAAAATTATGTTATGGTTTGCATGTGATGTGAATATAAATTGCCTTCCTGCTTATGATTGAATTCGTATTCTATTCATATGATGATATGAAATTGTTTTATTTGAAAATTTGAATCTTTTATGTATTGCATATGATGATATGCATAAATCGTTTTATTTGATATTCGAATCTTGTATATATTTCATATAGATGATATGAAAGAACGTCTGTTTAATGAATCGATGTAGTGATGTTATATATCTGTTATACGTTTTGGATTATGACGTTTAATGCTGATGCATGTAAATATCTATATATGATGTAGTAATATTTCTGCATAAATTCAATTCGAATGTGTTAATGCCATGAATTACGAATTTATGAAATTCGGCATTGTGGAAACGAATTTCGGAATCATTTTAATCATATGAAAAACGAAATCTTCAGATCTGAGATTTTAAAAGATAATGCCTTGATTCGAGGGGTTGAACAAATCCAATGTCAAATGGTTACAACGGATGTATATGTTGATATACTTGTTCCATGGGGTTATGTTATGGATTTTTACAGATGGACGAAATTGATTATTTGTGAAAAGTTAAAGAAATCTGTTGTAATTAGATTATAAAGTGCATCACGAATTATTTTGTTGAACAGATAAGATTCAATCTTGTTGAACAGATAAGGTTCAATCTTGTTGAACATATCTAAAATAAATAAATAAATAAAAATTGTGATCTGCAGTTTTCAATATGGTTTGATTATCAACGTTTTCTTTCTGCTATATTTGAACAAATTGTTAAGGTTGTCTTAATAATTTTGAACTTAATTTTTACATATTCTTATGGACAGATTTTTATTAAAAATTCATTTTTTGAATGGAACCCGCAACTCAAATTTTCGATTTATTATGCAAATACTATGTTTAATATGATTAAGCGTCGGGGTTGTTTGTTGGTCGAGTTTCGTGTATGACACAAACCAAAAATTGATTTTTTAAAAGAATTTTTCATATACAAATTGTAAAAATCATTTAGCTTCTGGGGCTGCCCTTGAACCCCTCAGGGGGCACTACCCCCTAGACCCCCGCAGGGGGCGCTGCCCCCTTGAACCCCCTAAAGTATTCGACTTAATTACACTTAACATTAATGCGCTTTTGAAGTGTTTTATGTTACATATTCTTGTGAGTGCTTAAGTTATATGCATGGTGCATAGCATGGCCCCTAGGTCTTATGTGACTGGCAGGTTTATTTATTTATTTATTTCATGGGTGTAATTTTATAAATACGACCTGCGCGTCGTTTGTTTTGTAATTTAGTTTTACTAGTTGTAGTAGGATTTTTGTATCTTTTTCATCATTGTAATGGAAGACATGAAGATGTAATGAAGACCTTTCCCAATCCATGATGATGGAGAAGTGAGAGCCTTGATGAAGATACAAGGAGTTTTTCAACTCAGATCCATGTTGATGGATCTTTACCTTAATATCGTGCTATTGGTCTTCATATTGGCTTATGAAGATCAATATAGATTAAGGGCCATGCTATGACACGTTTTTATATTATGCATAACATGATAATATGCTGACATGTATGTGATACTATGTTTACAACCATATACTTAATATCCTTTACATGTGATAATAAGATAAAATATCACCTTTTAAAATCCCTCAAATAATATTAAGTCATGAAAAATGCCTTCCATGGTTCGACACTTGTCAAGACTTAGATCGTCTAATTGTAGGTTCTGCCAAAGCAGGGTGCAATAGACTATCCTAGTCACACAAGGTGAATAATGGTGCTATCCACATGTCGTAATGGTTAGACTTAAATAGGCTATCAAAACGGTTTTGGGCCTATGGCATTAGATGGGATTAGTAGGCCGGGACATGTGATGTCAATCCCATAACGAGAGTTACATTTGATGTAATTGGAAAGGGTTTCCTACCTAAATAACTAAATTTTGGGTGTCATGCCATAGCTGACTCAAGGTTTAGTGAAATATGGATCTTGACCCACTAAGAAACTTTATTTAATGGTTTCCAAATTAATACTAGAGGGTTATTAATTTGATAAAAATAGTGGAACTATGAAAATGGCTTAAATAAAGATAATTAACTTTGCATACCTCTATATGTAGATCATGGCAACCAACAACACAACCTTGCGATCAATTCTTGAAAAGGATAAGCTGAATAGTAAAAACTTCCTTGATTGGTATCGTAACTTAAGAATTGTTCTTAAGCACGAGAGGAAGTTGTATGTGATTGATGAGGCAATCCCTGATGAACCTGCTCTTGATGCTCCAAGAGCTGAAAGAAATGCTTTTAGTAAGCATAAGGAAGACTCATTGGATGTGACCTGCATTATGCTTGCCACCATGGAACCTGAGCTTCAGAAGCAAATGGAAGACATGGAGGCGTACGATATGATCGTACACCTAAAGGAAATGTTCCAAGAACAGGCAAGACATGAGAGATTTGCAGTCACCAAGGAGCTGAATTCTTGTAAAATGGCTCCAGGTAGCTCCGTGAGTACACATGTACTCAAGATGAAGAGCTATATTGATAGACTTGAGAAGCTAGGCTCTCCAGTTTCTAGGGAGATGGCTACGGATTTGATCCTAGGCTCTTTGCCTCCTAGCTATGACCAGTTTGTGATGAACTACAACATGCACAAAATGGATGTGTCTATCATGGAGCTGCATGGGATGCTTAAGAATGCAGAACAAAATGTTAAAACAAATAACAATGTTCTGATGGTTCAAAAGGGACAAGGCAAAAAGAGAAATGCCAATGGTAGAGGCAAGGGCAAAGCAAAAGGTCAGCCCAAAGCTAAAAAGCCCAAGCCTCAACCTAAGGCCAAACCACCCAAGGAAGGGGTTTGCTTCTTCTGCAATGAACCAGGTCATTGGAAGAGGAACTGCAAACTTTATTTGGAGGATCTGAGAAAGAAGAAGAGTAGTGAGACTACTGCTTCAGGTATTTATGTCATACAAGTCAATCTATCTACTTCTACATCATGGGTATTAGATACTGGATGTGGGTCTCACATTTGTGTAAATGTGCAGGGATTAAAGCAAAGTAGAAAGTTGGCTAAAGGTGAAGTGGACCTACGTGGCAAATGGAGCAAGGGTTGCTGCATTAGCTGTGGGAAATTTTGAATTAACTTTGCCTTCTGGACTTATTCTGATTTTAAATAATTGTTATTATGTGCCTGCTATGAGCAGTAACATTATTTCAGTTTCATGTTTGGACAAGGATGGTTTTAGATTTATTATTGAGAATAATACAATCTCCATCTATCGTGGAGACATCTTTATGGTATTGCTCATTTGATGAATGGTCTCTATATTCTAAACTTTGATGAATCTGATCATAAGTCCATTTATAACATTAATACCAAAAGGTTCAAATCTAACAGTTTGAATCCAACTTACTTCTGGCATTGTCGTTTAGGCCACATTAATGAGAAACGCATATCAAAGCTTCATCAAGATGGGCTTTTAGATTCATTTGATTTTGAATCATATGAATCATGCGAATCTTGTTTGATGGGAAAGATGACAAAGGTTCCTTTCACAGGACAAAGTGAGAGAGCTAATGACTTACTGAGCCTAATACATACCGATGTATGTGGACCATTAAGTTCACCTGCTAGAGGAGGTTACTTATACTTCATTACTTTTACAGATGACTTTAGTAGGTATGGATATGTATACCTAATGAGGCATAAATCCGAATCATTTGAAAAGTTCAAAATGTTCAAAAATGAAGTACAAAATCAACTTGGCAAAAATATAAAAACGCTTCGATCAGATCGAGGTGGTGAATATTTAAACCAAGATTTCTCTGATTATCTTAAGGATTGTGGGATAATCTCACAGTTGACTCCTCCAGGAACACCACAATGGAATGGTGTTTCTGAAAGGAGAAATCGAACTTTATTAGATATGGTTCGATCAATGATGAGTCAGACAGATCTTCCAATATCCTTTTGGGGATATGCCTTAGAAACTGCTGTTTATATTGAACAGGGTTCCATCAAAATCGGTTGAAAAGACACCATACGAGTTATGGAATGGGAAATGTCCCAGTTTGTCTTTTCTAAAGATATGGGGTTGTGATGCTTATGTTAAAAGACAGGTGTCTGATAAGCTAGCAGCTAAATCTGACAAATGCTTCTTTGTGGGATATCCTAAAGAGACAAAAGGATACTACTTCTACAACCAATCTGAGAACAAAGTGTTTGTTGCTCGTAATGGTCATTTTCTAGAAAGAGAATTTGTCTCTAAAGGAATCAGTGGGAGTACGATTCAACTCGAAGAAGTTCGAGAACCACAAACTAGCATAGAACCCATGATAGATGTTCAATCAGACTCGCAATTAGTTGCTGAGCCTGAACCACTAACTGAAGGCCCACGTAGGACTGGTAGGATTCGTCACGAGCCTGAGAGATATGGATTTCTCGTTACTGACAATCGCGATGTCATGCTCATAGACCAAGATGAGCCCACATCATACCAGGAAGCAATGATGGGCCCCGACTCTGAGAAATGGTTATTAGCCATGAGAACCGAAATGCAATCCATGTATGAAAATCAAGTATGGACTTTGATTGATCCACCCGATGGTATAAAAACTATTGGATGTAAATGGGTTTTCAAGAAGAAAACTGACATGGATGGCAATGTGCATACCTACAAAGCACGACTAGTTGCAAAAGGTTTTAAACAACTCATGGTATAGACTATGATGAAACCTTTTCGCCTGTAGTCATGCTTAAGTCTGTGAGAATTCTTCTTGCCATAGCTGCATATTATGACTATGAGATATGGCAAATGGATGTCAAGACAGCCTTCTTGAATGGAAACCTCATTGAGGATGTGTACATGACACAGCCTGAGGGATTTGTTAACCGAGGAATTCACATAAGGTATGTAAGCTTCAAAGGTCCATTTATGGATTGAAGCAAGCATCTCGAAGTTGGAATCTTCGTTTTGATGAAGCAATCAAAGAGTTTGATTTCATCAAGAATGAAGATGAACCTTGCGTTTATAAGAGAGTTAGTGGGAGCGTAGTAGTTTTCTTGGTGCTTTACGTAGACGACATATTGCTCATTGGAAATGATATTTCTACATTACAAAAGGTCAAAACATGGTTAGGAAATTGTTTCTCAATGAAGGACTTAGGTGAGGCTGCCTATATTCTAGGCATCAAGATCTATAGAGATAGATCTAGAAGGATAATTAGCCTAAGTCAGAGTGCATACATTGACAAGGTACTAAAAAGGTTTAGTATGGAGAATTCCAAAAGAGGATTTCTGCCAGTATCACATGGAATTAAATTGAGTAAGACTCAATGTCCACTTCAAAAGAAGAACGGGAACGCATGAGTAGGATTCCATACGCCTCAGCTATTGGTTCCATCATGTATGCCATGTTATGCACTCGACCAGATGTCGCTTATGCTTTAAGCATCACAAGTAGATACCAATCAGATCCAGGTGAAAGTCACTGGATAGCAGTCAAAAACATTCTAAAGTACTTAAGAAGGACTAAGGATGTGTTTTTGACATATGGAGGACAGGAAGGTGATCTTGTAGTAAATGGTTACACAGATGCCAGCTTCCAATCTGATTCAGATGATTTTCGATCGCAATCTGGTTATGTGTTTTGTTTGAATGGAGGTGCTGTAAGCTGGAAGAGTTCCAAACAGGACACAGTTGCAGATTCTACTACGGAGGCTGAGTACATAGCAGCATCGGATGCAGCTAAGGAAGCAGTTTGGATCAAGAAGTTCATTAGTGCATTGGGAGTTATTCCTAGCATTGCAAATCCAGTGGACCTTTATTGTGACAATAATGGGGCCATTGCACAGGCTAAGGAACCAAGATCACACAGCGATCCAAACACATACTCAGGCGTTACCATCTCATTCGAGAAATCATTGAAAGAGGAGATGTTAAGATATGCAGAGTACCCACAAATGACAATGTTGCAGATCCATTGACTAAGCCTCTTCCCCAGTCTAAACATGATAGTCATACTAGAGCACTGGGCATTAGACTTATGATTGAGTAGAGCTAATGCAAGTGAGAGATTGCTAGTGATGTGCCATAGCACATATGGATTTTATGTCATTTGATATTTATTATCTTTATAAGCCATTCTATTTTTCAAGGTTTATTATTAGCCTTTTTACCTTGATAAAATAATTCCATGAGTAATTTTGTTATTCCTTATGTCATTAAAGTATGTGACTTTAATAGTAAAACCATAAAGGAATAAATAACTTTATTCTAAATTATCCCTAATCGTTCATTATATGGAATAATAATGAATTAAGATTAGTATGTAGGCTGGATGATGGTCATGTTTTACTGATCATGGATATAAGATATCATTTCAGCACATAGATACATGTAAGAGTACATTGTATTGGAATGACCAATTATGAGAATACTATATGGATCAATATGATAAGTATTTCTCATTACAGTAATTATTTAAGTCCTTTGACCTGATGACACCATAGATTCCTACATAACAAACTCCATATTTTAATTCAGTTCTTTATCATCTTTAATCAGATGATTATAAGACTGATATTGGATATAGAATAAGTTATGTGGAGGAATGTGAGTGTTCATGAAGGAATTTGTCCCTCTCATTAAATTGAGAGAGATATCTTTTGGGCCCCTTGTTGAGTAAGACTGAGATATGCATGGCCGTGCTCAAATGAATTGATAAGGAGTTATCAATGTTATTTGTTTAAGTCAGTCAAACTCTGGATTCAAGAAATAGGTGATTAAACAATATAAGTGTGTATTGATCCACACCTTATGTTTAATCATAAGATATCATGTGACAAAGGGACTAAATAATTAACTGTCTATAAGGTAAAATCGGATCACCGATCTTCACTTAATTTGGGTAGGCATAATGTCTTGCTAGAGGCTGCTTATGTCTCGTAGGTCAAAAGGGTTTTTGATCTACTGCTAACATTAAGTGAACCTACAGGGTCACACACAAAAGAATGAACTAAAAGGATCAGGGACTTGATATAAATGAGTCTGATGGGAATGATAAAGTCATTTATTAATCTTAATTTGTTAGGATTGATAAATAATTATTCGGCCTAGTGCAAGTGGGAGATTGTTAGTGTTTTTGCCCAAGGCCAAATATTTGATATTTTCACACTATTCTTAAATAGTTTAAGAATAATTAATGATTATGACATGTAATTAATATTTAATGAAATAATGTATTTTATTAAATATTAAATAAATATCTCATCATATTTATCTTCTACGGTTTCCTTTAGGGTTTCATATATGTCTATATATATAGATCTATAGACAGCCTTTTAGGTTAGACTCTTTGACGTCACATTAGACGGCAGAGAAATTCTGCAAACCTAAAAGAAATTTTCGAAACCCTAGAGAGTGTGAGAAATTCGTATCTCTAGGAGCCCCTTCGAAACCAAATCTAGAAGCGTTCTAGATTACGCTAGCACGCAAGAGAAGAATCCAAATCAATGTCATTCTCGTGTGGATACCGTAGAGGGCGTTCGCTATGTGGCAACGTCTACAGATCTGTATCATCAAATACCTTTTTGAAATCTAAAAGGTAATAAAACTTGAACTTTTATATTTTTTTTTTTTTGTATCTAATAAAAAACACATGGATACTGGAATTGAGGTTTTAATTTTAAAGAAAAATTCCGCTGCAAAATTGATAATAAAACCCAACATAGTGTTCTTTCAAACCACTTAAAGAGGAAATTGTAAAAGCTCAAGTTTTCAACAGCATAAGACAAATTATTTTATGAAATATAGTCGTTGAGACAACACCATTAAAATTTTGCATACAATATGAGTCTATATATAAATATATCCAAAGAATTTTTCAATCATATAAATATTTATATTTTTGCTAAAGAATTTTGGATAAAGAAAAGTTTGAAAATTGTGTTTCAAGAGCTGGGATTTTCGTAGCGAATCTGTTTTGATCTATTTCATAACATAAAAGAATTTTTATGACAAAAATAACCCTAAAAATAGATATATATTTTTTAATAGGTAGAAAACGGTATATAATATGCGAAATTTCGAGTTAAAATAAGCAAGTTATGATCATTTTAAGTTGGAATTTCACTTTATATGATTTTTGACGAACTTAGTGAAATAGAATTAATAAGTTTAAGTAGAACTTCCAAGAAATACTCATTTTGGGTATTTTCCTTGTATAGATGATGTGGAGACCGAGTTCCCATACCTCGAGGATTATTTTGACTAGAAGTTTCTACTCAAATTGCCGAGTGAGTTTATTTCTTACATTTTTGCACTTTTACTTTTGCTTATAAATTAGTGGCATTAGAATTAGGAAAAGATAAAATGGAAATGTGCATGTGCTTTACAAATATGGTTGAAATTATGATTAAGTATATCAATGTGGGAATTGTTTATGATGAATGTTTGATCTAGTATAGGAATGATTGTCTGCAAATTCTATGATTACCCATAAAATATTTAATCATACCATGAGTACTTAATTAAATTGATTCATGCATACCATTGGGTGAGTTCATTTCATTCATTACTATACCCTTGGTGGGATAAAGACATAATAAGGAGGTCTGTAGTGCCCGTAAGATATACAAAATGGTGAAGGGTCGCCCAAATTAAATTGCGGTGCATAAACACCTAAATAAACTATATTTTTGCAGCTGGGTAGTGGCTTGAATAAAAACTACAAAGGATTTATATTTGTAAAAATCAATCTATACGGCCTGGAACACTTAACCTCGAATGAAGGGGTAAATCCATTCAACATATGATTCTCAAAAAATCGTATGTATTATATGCTCACGTACTTGTGCATCTCATATAGTTGTTTAAATTATCTTGTTTTGATTATTGGTTGTTGGGTGTTTAATTATGGAAATAATTCTCACTAAGCGCGTAGCTTATACCTTCTTAGATATCTATTGCAGCACTCATACCTTTGGTTGGAGCCAAGAGCTTTTGGATAGAAATCAAGAGCTAGAAGTAGATATAGACTTCCAAGTAAAACTCAAAAATGTAATTATTTCCAAAATGAACTATGTTGGACTTAGTTATTTTGATGGGGAATACCCCTTAATGTTTGTAAGACTCTATATTTTTGAACCTTGGTTATATTGTCATGATTTACTTTCTTAATTGCTATTATGTATAACTGCTTAAACGGCTTGTTCCAAAGTTTGGTCCGTCGTGATCATGAAAGAACGTCTTACACTCGATGTCGAGACTTTTTGGATGACTAAGGTTATCATACTTAAGTCTTAATATTGAGTGTGGCGGGCTGTCACGTTTAGGATACCCTTCGGGAATATGATAGTTTAAGTTAGTATCATAGCATGGTTAAGAATTTAAGATCATAACAATAGAAATTGACTTAAGAATAAACAAGTAGAACCAATATAGAAAGGTTTAATATTGGTAGAATAAGTTTACTGATTTTTTTTTTCCTTTTGCATGAATAGATGACCCTAGATGAAGCATGTTTGGAAGCTCAACAATTCCGTAAGAGACTCGATGAAACCTTTGCTAATTATCACTTAAGGCTTGGAGTTCTATGCAAGGAGTTCGCCTTAGCAGGAAGACCAAATTCTATAAAGGAGACGTTCATTTTATGGAAAAGAGGGCTAGGAAACACCGAATGGCAAAGGATTGTGGAGACAATAAGATATTGCCTAATACAAAAAAAGAGATGGTCAGAATTAGAGGTGATATATGCCATCGAGAGAATTGTTGTGCAAGCATATGGACATGCCATGCTACAAGAAACTACCGTTGTGTTGTAAAGAGAAGGAGAACTAACCTTTCTGGACTTCCAAACATGGAATTCGATTGAACCATTGTTTGTTTATGCCCATGATGAATTAAGGGACTATAACAACTAGTGTAGAGCAGATCATAATGATGCTTTTTATTGACAAGGAGTGTATCAAAATATCCTCAAGGCACCGAGCAATGTGTCAACTCAATCACCCGCATTAATCGGGATTTAACTCGCTAACGATGAAGCGTTAGTGGATGTTGCTATAGGAGAAGCTGAAAATGAGGAACCCAAGATGGAGGAAGAAGAAGCCAAAGAAGATCTAGAGGAAGACTCGAAAGAGAAACCGGAACAAGGACCATTTAGAGGAGACCCCACTATACCATGGGTAGAGGAGATATGGACCGAGGGAGATAATATCCATCATGGAAACAACCAACAAAATGAAGAAGGGTAAGCTAGGATGAATGCAACGAATCATGAGACCACTTTTCCAACGAATGAAGATGCAATAAATTTTCTAGTAATGATGAATATCAAGTCTATCATGAATCCCTGGACCTGCGACTTTGGAGGAATTGGTATGTACAAAGTGAGTATTCAGCTAGCCATAGGAGCATGTCACAGGAATCCATACCTTATCAAATTGTTGAAGAAGAAACCCGTCAAGAACATATGTGATCCCCGAAAGTGATGACAGTGCCAGAATGCCTAAGCAAGTGAGGGAGCTCATGAGGGAAAGAAGAATGGCAATAGCAAGGTATTTGAGGCTGCTTATGGGCAAGAAGCAAAGACGATCATCAAGCCGTAATCCGAGTGATGTACCATCCCCATAGGTTCAAAAAAAAGAAAGAGGAAGGAAGAATGCAGAAGAAAGGAAGAAGTAAGAAAGCTAGAAGGAAGGATGAGCATCCCATGAGTCCAACAGCAAATTTTGTAATTGAGACCTAGACTATTAAGTCGCATAGTTTAATTTTTGTTTGTGGAAAAGTGTTATGTTGTTTTTTCTTTATAAAGTGTCATTTCATGCATTTTGCAATCTTTTTATTTTAGTTGTAAGGGCCTTGAACCCATTATCCATTAAATGAAGTTATCATTTTGGAATTTCGGTTTAGTGATTTAGTTCTTTTCTTGATTATTTCATGACTCCTTATTTCAAGCTTTGTGATTATTCATATTAGTTCAATTTCCATGATTTCCGATAACATCCGCTTAAAACTTAATAAAACTATTAAAAGAGAACATAGAGCTCATCTAATTAAAAATCTAAATAGATGTAGAAGAAGAAGGAGACGCCAAGAACAAAGCGCCTCAAATCAACCCGTAGAAGAGATAAACCATCATGTTGCACCACCTTAAAATCCCCTAAATGTCGGACCTTAAGTAAATCTACAAGCTGCTTTTAACTACTTCATTCAAATAATGGCAGCTCTAAGATAGAACAACCCAATACTGACTCCAGCTCCGACGCAACCTGCACCACACGCATCTATGGAAGTACCTATCCTGGGAAACGTATAACCCCAAACCATGCCTTTGCCGAGACTACCCTTTATGCCATATAGGAACATCTTACCTGAGTTCATCAAAAGCAATCGATACTTTGATAAAGCCTTTGAAAAACCACATGAGGCTGAAGACTAGCTAGCACATATCAAGAGGTCTTTTAACATTTATGAAGTGCCATAACCCTTAAGAATCACCTTTGGTACCTACATGCTTCATATCAATGCTCGAGTCTGGTGGGAATCTAAGAAACGGGAATTGATACCTCTAGTTACATGGTAAATGTTTTGCCGAGAATTTTTGGAAAACTACTTTCTTGGAAGTCTACGAGTGTAATACAGTGCTGATTTCTTACAAATTGCTCATGAAGGTAGAATTGTGGAACAATATGATACTGAGTTTAGCATATTGCTCCAGTATGCAACTAACTTTTACAATTATAATGAGGAGTTGAATAAGCAAGTGTTTCTTAATGGTTTAGACAAGGATTTACGAGTCAAGTTAGTGGAATTTGATATAAGATCTTTTCAGAAGCTAGTAGAAAGACCCCGAATTGTTGAGGGAGCCAAGAAGGGAAAAATAAAAAAATTCGAGAAGGAAGCAATTTTCAAAAGAAAGCTTCAAAGGGAAACAAGTTCTAGTCAACCACAAAAGAGGATTAAACCTTTCAACAACTTCAGAAATGGCGCTAGCAATGGAAATTTTGCACAAAAACCCGTTGTTTATTGGAAGTGCAAAGAGACGCATTACCCCAAGAGGTGTCCATAATTGAAAGGAAAGTGTCACTTTTGTGGAGACCTAAATCGCATAATGATAAGATGTCCGAGGAGATCAATCAACACTTGCTATGTATGTAACCAATTGGGGCATTTTGCCAAGGAATGTCCGCAAAAGAAGAATGTTCATACCAGATCCTCTGGAGGATCAGCTCCATTGAAAATTGGAAACGGGAATAGAAGAAAGAATTCATCTAGAATCTTAATACCTGAATTCTGGATTTACAACATGGAAGGTCAATGGATGTGTAAGGAAATTAATAAGGAGAAAAGATGCAAGTTTGATGCCAATGAGGAAGCTGAAAGCTACAACAATAGTTTGGTTATAGGTTAACCTTAATCTTAAACTATCTTTTGATTATTTGTAGTATCTTTATATATGATCCAATCTATAATAATAGAATTCCAATATCCCTATAACCTAAAACTTTAGATAAGTGTAATATGACATACTTGACCTAGTTAATGATTAGTGCATGTATCTAGCATGATTGCTTATGTCCTGTTCGATACTGAAGCTATCCATTAGTTTGTCATTCCTATCTTTGTTAAGAAGACCAGTTTACCTATAGTCACCCCCCTTGATAGCTTCAGAGTAAAGATACCCACAAGTAGTAACCATACGAGAAATGTTAAAGGAATATCCCTTATAGATCTTAGAACACCCTATGCCAAGCGATCTAAATTTGTGGAGAAAAACAAGTACGATGTGACCTTTGGTATGAGATTGTTGAAACGCACCAGTGTTAAAATGACCTAGATTTAAATTCTATTTAAATTCCATGTGTTTATTTATTTATCTTAAGTATTGAATTGAATGAGCATGATGATTATAATGGTTAAGTTGCTAGTGGTCTAAAATGTATTATTTTGCATGTATATATATTGAAATTAAAATCTTTGTTTTATATGTATTAATGTGCGTGTGTAGTAAAATTATTAATTATGTCTCTTATACATTAAGATGTTAAGTTAAGTTAGAATTATAAATCAACTTTAATTTTGCTTAAGGTTAGTTGATAAAGTTCTTAGTAGTTAAGTTAGTAATTAAGCCAATATAAGCCCCAAATGAGACTTAAATACACCCCAAATGCCCCCTAAATTTATATATGCCTTAAAGGGCAAATTTGGAATATGTTCAAAGTTGAATTTTGCTTAATTAACCTACTTTTAGGGGCAGCCATTATTTTATATGAATTTTGCTTCTTCTTTCTTTCTTTTCTTCTTCCTCTTTCAATTCCATTTCCAAGTTCAAGTCAAGATCAATAACAAGTTTTGAAAATCAAAGTTTTCCTTAAGACAAGGTATATATATATATATATTTGAATTGATTTAGTTATGATTGTTGTTTTGTTTTGTTTTTCCTTCTTGAAGTGATTGTATGAATTCTTCATTGAATGAGTTAAATGTTATTTAAATTGTTTGTTCATGCTTGGGATGAGCTAGGAATGCGTTTTATGAATATGTGAGGTTTTGCATGTATTGTAGAAGTAATATGAAGTGTTGGGAGGATGTGAAGAGGATTTGTGTAGGAAAATTTAGAATGGATTAAAGTGGAATTTGAAGTGTTTAATTGTATTGATTTCTTGTGTTGAGTTGCTAAGATTGAGTAGTGTAGGTAGAGGTTAGTATATGAGGTTGAAAATATAGTTGAGGAAGGTTTTAAAGTGTTTTAGGATTGAATTTTTCAAAGTAGAAAAACAGGGGATTTGTGTTTTTCGTTTAAGCCTGTTTTTAAAACGTACGCCGGCACCTGGGAATTCAACGCCACCGGCTTAGAGGCAGCGTTGGATTCAAATCTCTTAACGCCGCTTTGCAACGCCGCCGACTTTTACAATAAAAATTGCCAGCGTTTGTTCTTTAGAACGTACGCCGGCAATTTGAGTTTCTACGCCGCCGGCTTTCGCTAGAAAAGTCAGCCAGCGTTCTTTCGTTCATATTGTACGCTGGCCGCTGGGAATCAAGGCCGCCGGCGTATGTGTCAAAGCTGCCCGCGTATCTGGGTAAGCAGACGGCTTAGACCTCTCTGGACGTTTTGAAAAATTTTGGGTTTTGGATTCTACGCCGGCTCAAGGCTGCCGGCGTAGAATGTAGGCAGACGGCGTACCCTTGAACACTGCCAGCGTTGGCAGTGTTGATTTTCAGAGTATTGAACACCAGCTCAACGCCGCCAGTGTTGAGTACCGGCATATCCCCTATGCTTTTGAATTTTAAAAACTTTTTCTAAAATTTTCTGAAGTTTGTTATTTGAGCAATTAAGTATTTATTAAGCGATTTACGATATAATAGGACCTTTAAATGCTTATTTATGACTTTGTATTCAATTATTTAAATTTCTTTGATTTATTTGTGATATATAGAGATAATATGAGTATAATTGTGAGAGTGAGATCTATATTTATTAATTTATTGATTATTGTAATATTCTTATTTCAGTTAAGGATTCTTCGGTTAGTTCATCACCGAGAGATCCTAGTTATATACTAACGGGTTCAGGTACGCAATAACTTGTATGATGATTGCTAGGAATAGGCATTCCAAATCTGATTTAAATCAATTTGACTTAATATTTGAATGAATTGGATGTCTATTATGCTATTTAATCTGGTCCGAGGAGCAGCAAACCTGTCATGATGCAATGACATGTTAGTTAGGCACTTAACCAAGTCATGATGCAATGACTTTACCATGATGCAATGGTACGCTATGATGCAATAGCAATTCTTTTTGGTTAAGTGGGTAGCCGATAGGGGGAATAGTATCTGAGTAACGTTTGCTTAAACTTAGGGAGAAATACCATGATTTAGTTCAAAGTTTATGGAAACTTGTGAACTAGGCTTATGTTATGGACTGAGTTTAAGTAGAGTCGGGCAACGGCTTTTAAACCCTAAATGAAGCTATTATCTTCATGAAAAAGATATAGGAGATATAAGTATTCGGACTGCTTATATCAACCCCCTGAGCAGCTGCTGTTACTCAGGATCCCTGAATTCCCAAAGCGTGACCGAGGTTTGAATACCCTCTTATTGATTTGTGAAAGAAAGTGTAATAAAGATAATCACCATCTAATGATGCATTACATTGACTTGATGATTTGTTTTTGCATTGATTATTGTGTACTGGGCCTCCGGCTCACTTTTGCTGCTTTGCAGGTATTGGAGACGAGTTTTATGATGATTTGGGCTATGGGTCCGATTTCGAGAGATTTCTGGATGAGTGGGACGAATAGGATCCGATCACCTAGACCTTTTGAAGGAATTTTGCTAAGGGAAAAGTTATGTATAGAAGGCTTGTTAGTTAAGCCAATTTTTGTAAAGACCTTAAGATCCTTTAGGATTCTTATGTTTTAAGAAAACATGTAAATTTTGTAGTGTCTTGTATTGACACTAAACAATGTTTATATGATGTAAATGTATGTATAGATTGCTTTTGTTAGCAATCTTGTTTTGTTTAAAAGTTCTTGGTAAAATTATAGTGATTTTGATCAAACAATTTTCATAAACTGTTAGTTTTAGGACAACCTTACATATAATATGAAAACGTTATACGTGGTTGGGGACTCGGTACTCTAAGTCTCGGGATTTAGAGGGTCAGGTCTTTACAGATTGTATCAGAGCTATGTTTATAAAATTGGTTGATTAAATAGTAGTGACTTGACCTTAGATGTGGTGAGTTTAGTTAGACATATATAGGACTTGTTTATATTAAGTTTTATGTTTGAATGTCTAATTGGTTTATTAATTGTTTTGATGTTTATTTGACCTTGTAAAATTATGATATGTCATACATATGTTGCATGTTGTTTAAAAGATGGATAGGTCAAGAAGAGTAACCCGATAATCTTCGAAAAGAGAAAGTATGTCACCTCCTTCTCAGTCTACTATTTTAGCTTCTGCATCAGCTAGTATTCTAGCTTCTACTTCGACTCCATCACCGGCTTCGGCTTCTACTGCACCAAATCCACAGCCTCCTCAAATGCCAGCATACTCCAGCTATGCCTCAGATGCCTGCTGGAGATCCGAATAATGTGTTCACTATGTTTCGAGATATGTTTGCAATAGTTCAACAGTATCAACAAATGATGTATCAACAACAACAACAATTTATGCAGCAATATCATCCATCAACTGTGAGAGAAGAACCACAAGTACCAATGGGAGACCGAAATGATCAAGTCAAGTTACATGATTTTGTCAGACTAGTACCTGATTTTGATGGAACTGTTTTGGATCCAACTCGAACGGAAGGTTGGATAGTGGAGCTCGAGAAAGCGTTTGCAGCTTGTGAAGTACCTGAGCATAGGAAAGTTGATTTGGCTATATATATGTTGAAGGGAGATGCATATAATTGGTGGAGATTGAATAGTGAAGGATATGTAAGGCCGATACCATGGAACAGATTTAAGGAAGCCTTTTTCTTGCAATACATTCCATCCACAGTGCGGGAACAAATGATATCGAGTTGGTTGAGTCTAAGGCAAGGAAATAAAACTGTTGAAGAATATCATGCAGAATATTGCAGATTGCTTAGATTTGCCGGTACAAATTACAATGATGAGAGCATGAAAGTTCAAAAGTTTCAAGATGGCTTGAACATGGAGATTAAGAGTGAGGTCAAGAAGTTTCAATTATCAACACTGTCTAAAACAGTAATTAAGGCAAAGTTAGTGGAACAAATTAATAATGAAAATAAAGCTCAGAGGGATAGACGTGCTACATTTATGGGCAAGAGATCGGTGACATCATACACTCCTTATTCAAGGTTTGGTAATGTTAACAAATGCAAGCGACCATATTTGGGTAAGAAACCAAGCTCGGGACAAGTGGTGAAGACTTCTATGCCATCCATTCCATTTGATAGGCGATGTCCTATATGTTTTGGGCCTCATGAATCATTTCAATGTAAATGGACTCCTGGAGCTTGCTTTGCATGTGGGAAAATAGGTCATAAAGCTTCTGACTGTCCTGAACCTAAATTGAAGCCCATCTTTTGTGCTCATTATCAACAAAGAAGTCATCATGTGGCAAATTGTAAAGAAAAGTCTAGGAATGAAGGACCAAACTTTGGAAAGGGAATGACAGCTGCTAGAGTATTTGCTTTACAACAATGTTAGAAAGCTCCTTCGGTTGATACATTGGCAGGTATAATACAGATTGCAAATCATCCTGCATATACTTTAATTGACACTGGTGCTACTCATGCATGTATTGCTGAAAGCTTTATGAATGAGTGTGGTTTGTCTTCTGAAGTGTTGTATGATAGAGTGATGAGTGTAAATACTCCTTTTGGTGTGCAATCCAAAGAGCCATGTATATGTAGGAATGTTGATGTTGTGATTTCTGATGAAAGCATGCCAATAGATATGTTAGTTTTGCCTTTAATCGATTTTGATGTTATTCTTGGAATGAATTGATTAAATCGTTACAAAGCTACAATAGATTGTGGTAAAGCGGAAGTGAGTTTTGAGTTGGAAGGTAGAAGACTACTTCATGTGTTGGAAAGAAGGAGACCGAGGAGTATGTATTCTATGGAATTGTGGGAGAAGGATATGGGAACTACAATGGGTAGTGAAGAACTCCGAGTTGATATGGTGCCAGTAGTAAGGGAATTTATTGATGTTTTTCCTGATGAATTACCCGGTTTGCCACCGGATAGAGAGATTGATTTTGGGATTGATTTGATACCAGGAACTACACCTATTTCTAAAGCTCCATACCGTATGGCTCCGACCGAGTTGAAAGAATTGAAAAGCCAGTTAGAGGAATTACAACACCTAGGGTTTATTCATCCAAGTATTTCTCCTTGGGGTGCTCCGGTATTATTTGTTAAGAAGAAAGATGGAAGTCTAAGAATGTGTATAGACTATAGAGAATTAAATCAAGTGACAATCAAGAATAAGTATCCACTTCCTTGAATTGATGATTTATTTGATCAACTTAGAGATGCTGCATTATTTTCCAAGATAGATTTGAGATCCGGATACCATCAACTCAAGATTAAGCAACAAGATATATCTAAGATTGCTTTCAGAACAAGATATGGACATTTTGAGTTTATGGTTATGCCTTTCGGTTTAACAAATGCCTCTGCTGCTTTTATGGATTTGATGAATAGGGTATTTAAGGATTATCTGGATCAATTTGTAATAGTCTTCATTGATGATATATTGGTGTATTCAAAGAATGTGGAAGAACATGAGAAACATTTGAGACTTGTTTTGCAAAGATTGAGAGAGAGGAACCTTTATGCTAAATTTAGCAAATGCAAGTTTTGATTGAGAGAAGTTGCATTCTTGGGACATATCATTACAAAAGAAGGAATAGCTGTTGATCCGGAAAAGATTAGAGCAGTATTGGACTGGCCACCACCGACAAGTGTCACGGAAGTACGAAGTTTTCTGGGGTTAGCAAGCTATTATAGAAGATTTGTACAAGGTTTTTCCAAAATCGCTTCACCATTAACTAAGTTGACGAGAAAATATGTGAAGTTTGATTGGGATGAAGATTGTAATCGGAGTTTTCTTGAGCTGAAGGAACGATTGGTTTCTGCACCGATTTTAGCATTACCAGTTAGTGGAGAAGAGTTCGTGATTTATAGTGATGCTTCACTTCAAGGACTCGGATGTGTTTTGATGCAAGATAATCGAGTTATAGCTTATGCCTCAAGACAATTGAAGCCCCATGAGAGGAATTACCCAATTCATGATCTCGAGTTAGCCGCGGTGATATTAGCATTGAAGCTTTGGAGACATTATTTATTTGGTGAAAAGTGTAAGATATTCACGGATCACAAGAGTTTGAAATACATTTTCACTCAAAAGGAATTGAACATGCGACAACGAAGGTGGTTGGAGTTAATCAAAGATTACGATGTTGAAATTTTATATCACCCGGGAAAAGCTAATGTGGTAGCCGATGCGCTCAGTAGAAAGAAACCGATGAATGTGGAATCTCTGGTTACCACTCAATGGGAATTACAAAAAGATCTTCAAAGGATGAATATTGAGATAGCTATGGAAAATGTTGACATTATGCTAGCGAGTTTATCATTGCAACCGACGAATCTGGATCAAATCAAGCAAGGACAACTTGAAGAACCTGGAAGCCAGAAATTGAAAAGTTTGATAGGTAAAAAGAGGAGAAAAGAGATGAGGATTGATGATAAAGGTATTATCAGGTTTAAGGATAGAATTTATGTACCCGAGATCTATGATTTGAGACACCAAATTATGAAGGAAGCACATTCCTCCTCATATTCAATTCATCCGGGAAACACGAAGATGTATCGAGACTTGAAGCGACATTTTTGGTGGGAAGGAATGAAGAAGGACATTGCAAGATTTGTCTCTAAGTGTTTGGTATGTCAACAAGTGAAGATCGAGCATCAACGGCCTGGAGGAGAATTGCAACCATTGAAGATTCCGGAATGGAAGTGGGATGAGATAACTATGGATTTTGTGACGGCTTTGCCAAAGACAGTAGCCAAGAATGAAATGATTTGGATCATCATGGATCGACTCACGAAATCATCACATTTCATTCCACTGAGAGTCGGGTATTCACTTGAAAATTGGCTCAGATTTACATTCGAGAGATAGTGAGATTACATGGTATACCAAAGACCATCACTTCAGATAGAGATACTAGATTTGTCAGTCGATTCTGGAAAAGTCTTCATGAAACTCTTGGAACAAAGTTACAATTTAATACAGCTTTTCATCCACAAACTGAGGGCAATCAGAAAGGACGATTCAAATTCTTGAAGATATGCTTAGAGCTTGTGCATTAGATTTTGGAAGGAATTGGGATGAACACTTACCTTTGGTTGAATTTGCTTACAATAATAGTTATCAGGCATCGATTCAGATGGCTCCGTATGAAGCGTTATATGGGAGAAAATGTAGATCTCCTTTACATTGGGATGAAGTGGGCGAGAGTGTTGATTGGACCTGATTTGTACAACAAGCAGTTGATAAGATTCAAATGATCAAACAGAGATTGAAAGCTGCTCAAACCGATATAAAAGTTATGCCGATTTGAGAAGAAGACCTTTGGAGTTTGAACTTGGAGATCATGTGTTTCTCAAGATATCCCCAACTAAAGGAGTTTTCAGATTTGGTGTGAGGAGCAAATTGAATCCAAGATACATTGGGCCATATGAAATATTGGAACGAATTGGGCCATTAGCTTATTGATTGGCCCTACCACCAAGTTTATCAGGTGTTCATAACATTTTTCATGTGTCTCAGCTTAAAAAATACATATCTGATTCCGATGCAATATTGGATACAAATCAACTAGAGATACTACTAGATTTGACTACTGAGGAAAAGCCAATTAGAATCTTGGGAAAAATGGACAAAGAATTGAGAAATAAAGTCATACCGATGGTAAAAGTCCAATGGAGTAACCAATCTGAAAGAGAAGCGGTTTGGGAAGTGGAGAACATAATGAGACAGAAATATCCGGAACTTTTTGAGTAAGAAGGTGAGTTAAGTTTCGGGGACGAAACTTCTTGAAGAAGGGAAGAATGAAATGACCTAGATTTAAATTCTATTTAAATTCCATGTGTTTATTTATTTATCTTAAGTATTGAATTGAATGAGCATTATGATTATAATGGTTATGTTGCTAGTGGTCTAAAATGTATTATTTTGCATGTATATATATTGAAATTAATATCTTTGTTTTATATGTATTAATGTGTGTGTGTAGTAAAATTATTAATTATGTCTCTTATACATTAAGATGTGAAGTTAAGTTAGAATTATAAATCAACTTTAATTTTGCTTAAGGTTAGTTGATAAAGTTCTTAGTAGTTAAGTTAGTAATTAAGCCAATATAACCCCCAAATGAGACCTAAATACACCCCAAATGCACACTAAATTTATATATGCCTTAAAGGGCAAATTTAGGGGCAGCCGTTATTTTATATGAATTTTTCTTCTTCTTTCTTTCTTTTCTTCTTCCTCTTTCAATTCCATTTCCAAGTTTAAGTCAAGATCAATAACAAGTTTTGAAAATCAAAGTTCTCCTCAAGACAAGGTATATATATATATATTTGAATTGATTTAGTTATGATTGTTGTTTTGTTTTGTTTTTCTTTCTTGAAGTGATTATATGAATTCTTCATTGAATGAGTTAAATGTTATTTAAATTGTTTGTTCATGCTTGGGATGAGCTAGGAATGTGTTTTATGAGTATGTAAGGTTGTGCATGTATTGTAGAAGTGATATGAAGTGTTGGGAGGATGTGAAGAGGATTTGTGTGGGAAAATTTAGAATGGATTGAAGTGGAATTTGAAGTGTTCAATTGTATTGATTTCTTGTGTTGAGTTGCTAAGATTGAGTAGTGTAGGTAGAGATTAGTATATGAGGTTGAAAATGTAGTTAAGGAAGGTTTTAAAATGTTTTAGAATTGAATTTTTCAAAGTAGAAAAACAGGGGATTTGTGTTTTTCGTTTAAGCCTGTTTTTAAGACGTACGCCGGCACCTGGGAATTCAACACCGCCAGCGTAGAGGCAGCGTTGGATTCAAATCTCTTAACGCCGCTTTGCAACGCCGCCGGCTTTTACAATAAAAATTGACAGCGTTTGTTCTTCAGAACGTACGCTGGCAATTTGAGTTTCTACGCCGCCGGCTTTCGCTAGAAAAGTCAGCCGATGTTCTTTCGTTCATATTGTATGCTGGCTGCTGGGAATCAAGGGCACTGGCGTATGTGTCAAAGCTGCCTGCGTATTTGGGTAAGCGGACGGCTTAGACCTCTCTGGACGTTTTGAAAAATTTTGGGTTTTAGATTCTACGCCGGCTTAAGGCCGCCGGCGTAGAATGTAGGCAGATGGCGTACCCTTGAACACTGCCAGTGTTGGCAGTGTTGATTTTCAGAGTATTGAACACCGGCTCAACGCCGCCGGCGTTGAGTACCGGCATATCCCCTATGCTTTTGAATTTTAAAAACTTTTTCTAAAATTTTCCGAAGTTTGTTATTTGAGCAATTAAGTATTTATTAAGCGATTTACGATATAATAGGACCTTTAAATGCTTATTTATGACTTTGTATTCAATTATTTGAATTTCTTTGATTTATTTGTGATATATAGAGATAATATGAGTATAATTGTGAGAGTGAGATCTATATTTATTAATTTATTGATTATTGTGATATTCTTATTTCAGTTAAGGATTCTTCGGTTAGTTCATCACCGAGAGATCCTAGTTATATACTAACGGGTTCAAGTACGCAATAACTTGTATGATGATTGCTAGGAATAGGCATTCCTAATCTGATTTAAATCGATTTGACTAAACATTTGAATGAATTGGATGTCTATTACGCTGTTTAATCTGGTCCGAGGAGCAGCAAACCTGTCATGATGCAATGATATGTTAGTTAGGCGCTTAACCAAGTCATGATGCAATGACTTTATCATGATGCAATGGTACGCTATGATGCAATAGCGATTCTTTTTGGTTAAGTGGGTAGCCGATAAGGGGGAATAGTATTTGAGTAACGTTTGCTTAAACTTAAGGGGAAATACCATGATTTAGTTTAAAGTTTATGGAAACTTGTGAACTAGGCTCATGTTATGGACTGAGTTTAAGTAGAGTCGTGCAACGGCTTTTAAACCCTAAATGAAGCTATTATCTTCATGAAAAAGATATAGGAGATATAAGTATTCGGACTGCTTATATCAACCCCCTGAGCTGCTGCTGCTACTCAGGATCCTTGAATTCCCAAAGCGTGATCGGGGTTTGAATACGCTCTTGTTGATTTGTGAAAGAAAGTGTAATAAAGATAATCACCATCTAATGATGCATTACATTGACTTGATGATTTGTTTTTGCATTGGTTATTGTGTACTGGGCCTCTGGCTCACTTTTGCTGCTTTGCAGGTATTGGAGACGAGTTTTATAATGATTTGGGCTATGGGTCCGATTTCGAGAGATTTCTGGATGAGTGGGACGAATAGGATCCGATCACCCTGGACCTTTGGACGGAATTTTGCTAAGGGAAAAGTTATGTATAGAAGGCTTGTTAGTTAAGCCAATTTTTGTAAAGACCTTAAGATCCTTTAGGATTCTTATGTTTTAAGAAAACATGTACATTTTGTAGTGTCTTGTATTGGCACTAAACAATGTTTATATGATGTAAATGTATGTATAGATTGCTTTTGTTAGCAATCTTGTTTTGTTTAAAAGTTCTTGATAAAATTATAGTGATTTTGATCAAACAATTTTCATAAACTGTTAGTTTTAGGACAACCTTACATATAATGTGAAAACGTTATATGTGGTTGGGGACTCGGTACTCTAAGTCTCGGGATTTAGAGGGTCGGGTCTTTACGAGTGTTATATTGGAATGTTGAGAGATGAAGGTGTAGGGTGCCCTTTGGGGCGTGGCAAGGCTTCCCATAAATGGTACTAAAGATTTCATCAAGTTAAATTATCATTTTCTTCTTAGGTCAATATAGTTGATGATTCTGTGTATCACAAGTTCTATTGAAGTAAATTTATTTTCCTATGCTAAGAGTACCACATTTGGAACTTCTTGATGAAGTAGTGGTGTATTTAGCTTTGATGTTCCTGTCTCATCCATTTAGTCATTTTAAAGTGAATTGTAGTTATCTAATGGAAAAAATGGATAGTTAATGAGCTTATCTCTCATTTAGTATAATTGGAGAAAAGGATGAGGCAGTAGAAGACCGACAGCACTAATTTTGCTCCTACCTCTAAGGGTTCCAAGAAAAGAAAGGACAAACTGGCTTTAGATGCTTCAAAGAAGAAAAAGCATAAGTCTAAGGACATAAAGTGTTTTTTTCTTTTTTAAGGATCCCTCTTATGTAAAGAATGAATAACCCTTCACAAGAATACCAATGTAAACATTAAATCTAGTCTTTGGGCAAAGAGTCAACTTATAATGATTTTGTTGTTGTATTGATCAAGCTTAAGTGATAAGTTCTAGTTAAGAGTTAGCCCTCCTTTGGGCCAACTGGCACTCATAATGAACACCTAACAATCATAAGAGATCGTCACCTCATGTGATTATAAGCCTCAACCTAATAGTAGGAATCTTCCTTTGGGCCGATTACCATTTGCATAAAACTTGCAATCACAATTTCTCACTAGTTTCCATCTAATGGTTTCCATGGGAAAGCTCACTTTGGTGAGGTGCCATTTTAACCTAGTGGATATACTACCAAACATGCTCTGTAGAATTTCTTTAATTCGACAATTTCATCTAATAATATCCATAAAAATATCCACTTTAACTAATTTGCAATTGTCAAAACACATTCACAAGAGCAACTTTATGCCACTATAAGTTTATATATGGTCCTTAAAAATAGTAACACAATATTGTAAACAATATTCACATCCTTAAAATACAATATTGCACAACATTAAGAGCAATTTTGTTTAATTAAATTCATATCAAGAAACATTAGAGGAGACCATCTTAAACAAATAGTTAGATAACCCAAATTATTTTTATAGCCATAAAACGAAACAAGGAAATTACTAAATCAATCACCAAATTCTTTTTCTCAAAAAACACCATAAAATGGACTGACCTTTAGTGTGCTAATATGATTGAGAATTATAACTATAGTCACTATATGATTGTGGACACAAGTAGCAAATGCCTACTTTCTTTTATTATTATTATTATTATTATAACCACATCCAATGCAGATTATCCTTTCACATTATGTATTTAAGTCAATGAGCACCCTATGTCTTTGAAGATTCCATAGGCCAACAAAATTTCCAATTACAACATATTGAATTCTTATGACTTCACTATATACGTATACATACATGTGCACCTCATGCCAACTACAGTAATAAGCAACACAGTGTGTACCGGGGTTGGAAATCATGGTTTTTCAACATAGTTTTACAATCATGTGACTTGATTTCTCGGAGATTGAAATCGTGGTTCTTAGCATGATAAAAAATAAGTTATAAATCTTAGTTTTTTTTAAAGATAGAAAACATGGTTTCTTCTAATTTGTATGAAATCATTATTTTCATCGTCAAATTCCATTGAAATCCATTTATTTATATATATATATATATATTGAAAGATTCATTACCAATTCAAGGCTTTAATTTCACATATGTGGCTCTAATATCAGTTGTTGGAATTTAATCAAATCTAAATCCTTAATATTTAATATAACAGGATCAACATATGTGAAAATTAGGACACAAAATAAAACAAAAGTGTACCTCATTCCATTGAATCACATCAATTACAAAAGAGGGTAGGTGATCTTCTACTTGTTGTGTGCACAAACTTCTTTCTATGAGTGATGGAAGAACTCTATAGAATAAAATGGTGTGGGAGAGAACAATAAAGTGTATATCTAGAGGCTCTCAAAATAACTTTATATAGTGCACATTCAGCTAGGGACCATAACTCTAGCATGAAACTTATAGGCTAAGTTACCGAAAGAGCCCATCTATTTTAGTGCTAGCCTTAGGGTATCTACACATATAAAATATGTATCTATTATAACCCAATACTAATATAAGATGATAAGACACATTGTAATATTGATACGCGTTTGATCGTAATTAAGAATAAAACAATGAATTAACCCAATAGCAATCCTACGATCAATGCTAAGGCAATTGTACTTGTCTATCGTAGTATAGATTTTTACAGGTGTCGTCCTCTAGGATTTGAATACCAAGTACTAGTATTACCATTTTTCAACTATTTAACTAAATAATTGAGATGATATTATTAAAAAAAAACACTAAATGACTAAATTAATAACCCAAAGAGTTAACTATGCGTGCTTTCTTAAATTAATCAATCAATAACACACTGATCTTGATACACCCTAAACGTTAATTTCATATAATAAAAACTAATTAACGAATCATCTATATCTTCAACTGCAAGAATTCGTTATTAAATTAATTGCTCTCTTCAAGCTAATTAATTCCTAATCGTATATGAGATAGTGGAAATCTCTTCCCATCTAACACCACATAGAATTGTATTAAAGCATAAGATTCCTTTTAATAATGTAAAATTAATACAGAAAATCAAAGTTCCTTATCTCTAGGTGAACATGAAATTTCTCTATTAATGAAGATCTATTCAACTAGATGAAATATCTTTCTATCTAAAAGAAATCAAACATGTAATCGATTATGGCCACAAATTAATCACAAGAACAAAGAAAAAACATATGAATAGACTCAAGAACATAAACTTTCATTAATAAAAAAGAACAAGTTTAGCACATGGGTTTAGGGTTTCGTAAGCTTGAGGGTGTAAGACTCTACCCCTCCATGGATTCTACAATCATAGCATAAAATCTAGAAGAATAGAAAGTAGTCATAATGGAAAATAAATCCTCTTAATGAAGTTTTGTGATCTCCAATGATGTTCTTACACTTCTTCGCTTGAAAATCGTAATTTTTTGTCTTTAGGGCTTTTGAATGGGTAAAAGTTTATCAAAGATCCTCAAACAAGCAAAATAACATGTCTATTTATAGCTAGGACACCTGTCAGGTATGCTCAACCCTCTAGCTTGGTTGTGCACACAAGTTGTGCACAACTAGAACAAATAAAAAAATCCTCAAAACTCAACACTACATAACCCTGATCCTTAACCATTCTCGAGCTTGTGCAGAACTACAAACCACTCACTATGCTATTTTTCTTCTCTATACAGCCTTGTTCCTTGGCCGTGCTCGTGCTTATGTAGAGCTATAACTTGCTTTTTGGATACTTTTTTCACTCTGCACAACTTCTAGCACTACTTGTGCTGAAGTTAGGGCACACTAAAGGATACATTTTAGTCACTTTTTCACTTTTTCATTGGCACCTAGCTTGATTATGCACAAGGTAGTGCATGTAAAAAAATCAAGTCTTGTCCATATTTTATTAATTTTTCCTTGATTTTCCTTAAATCATCTTCAAATCTTTCAAATGTCTTCTCGTAGCCTTGAAATTAATATTTCAGGAATTAATTATCCTTTTTTTAATTATAAGCACATAAAATACATATAAAACATTATTAAATGAGCACTAAAAAAAAGGGTATTTTAACAATTATCAAATATTATTAACTGATCACAAATATAAGTACTAAATAATTTAATTTAGTTGAAATAAACATACAACAACCTTTTAAGCAATTGTATATGTGTCCACATGCCAATATGCGCTAAATCTACAAGTGCGCATGAATTAAGTCCAAATTCTAATATAATTTATTTGATTAGTCAGCTTCTTTTAACATATTACTCACTAAGTTAACAAGATACTCATTATAACATGGTGCAAGGGGGTGAGGTAAATTTCCACAAAGGGCATCACCACATTTGATGCTTCCTCTTAGACATAAATTTAAGGTAAATTATACCTGAAGTTCCAAACATTTGGAGGTAAGTTCATTTGAGTCCCAAGTTTTCAAATAGTTCAAAAGAGGTTCCAATATTTGGAGAAGTAAGTCAATTTAGGTTTCTATTGATACGTGTCAATAAGAGAAAGGTCTTATAAGTGTTAATTAATTATCTCTCTTATTGACATGTGTCAATGGAGACCTCAATTGACCTACTTCTTTAAATGTTGAGACCTCTTTTGAACCAATTGAAACATTGGAACTCAAATGTATTTACCTCAAAAAGTTGAGACCTTCTAGTATAATTTACCTATATATTTTATGTAACCAATAAGTGAAAACATTTTAGTCCAATCCAACAACATCAACATTTTAGTAAAAAATACATATTAATTGTAAACACATCAATCTAGACCATATAACATGCTAAATCTAGTTTCATGTTCCATTTTCATAATATAGTGAAGCAACAAAGATAAAGTTTAACCATTTAGCCAAGTTGTTAATCAGTTACTTTATATCCACTTTAAGGTCTTTTAATTTAGTCCAACACATCATGTGATCCAATAAACTAGAGCATCCTATCCCATTCTCATTCTTACTGTCCTAAGTTTCACACTATAAATAATTAAAACCTATCACTCTAATACCATTTAAAAATGTCATGTCCCAAGTGCACAGGGTGTACCAAATTTAGCCACATATATCACCTCAAGTGATATATGTAAGACATCAATTTGCTAAGTAGGATTTCTATTTAAGTTTTAACTATGAAAATTTTACTACATTTTTGTAAACATTTCAGGAACAAACTACCCTACCAGTCTTTAGACCATATGGTAGGCTTCTAGAAGGTTTTCTATACATAGAGGTGATGGTCATTTGTAATGGTAGGGACATAATATTATACCCTCATAGGGTACCTTGGTAATATCGATGCATCATGTAATAAACTAAAGCTATAAGCATTTGTATTAAACCATCTAAGTCTTCCAAAAAGGCACATGAGCATTGTCTAACTAGAATGTCCTTTGACATGGATAGTTATAGCATAATCAAGGTTGTTTAGAATAAGAAATCTTGCATACATATATATCACATACAAGAATAGGGTTACATACCACTTACATTAAATTCTTAACTATTACATAAAAACTATACAAATATTATTCTTAGATTTTTTTTTTTATACACAAAATACTATGCTCTTTCTCCAATCCAAGTCTTGACTCCTATGCTAACTTATATCAACACCAAGTTCTAAGTATAGATCAACTCTAATGATCCATGTAATCAAACAAACCTGTACGAATGTGAGAAAAGCACAACTTAGTGAATAAATAGATCTCAACACTTATCAAATAGAATCAAACAAGTTTGTTTAATAAGTATATATAATGCAACAATCAACCATATGTAACGGATACAAGCTTAGATAACCAAGATCTAAACAAGGTGTAGATTTATGCCCTCCTACTAGGGTTTCAGGAATTAGTCAACAAGTAATTCACATTTAGGAGAGACTAAGAATTAAGAAAGAAGAAATATCATTTATCTTCTCCTTTGCATTTATGTTTAAGTGTCTTAGAATTAAGCATAACCTTAGAACTTAAAAGCTCCACTAAGTACTAACCGTTTCATGTCAACACCACAAGAAACATCCCTTTAGATACTTACTTAGTTCCTGTGGAATTGAATAGAACAGTGGTAACCTTACATAGAGCCAAAATTTCATTTCTCTTACTAGAAAAACTAAGCATTAATATAGAATCTAAATGCCAAAACATAACATGTTTACCCATAAATACAGTTTATGCAATCGTGCAATACATGTCAATTTAGTTTAATAGCCGAATATGATTAAGTCTAATCATTCAATAACCATATGAATTTCAAATAATTATCAATATACATTTCTTAATCATTATCACACAAATGATTATCGCTATTATTATTGGAATTATTTCCAATCATCCAAGTATTATAAAGCATGCATTATTCATATCCCCATGCATAATCAGTTGCAGTTGTAATTATAACTTGCGTCACTATTTTATACACACAAATAATGTAAAAAGATCATAGTTACTCACTTATGCATTTTTCCTTAGCTGTCGTAATAGTCTATGGGAAATCTTGATCTTGATTTATAGTTCCTATAAAATAACAAGCATCATTACTAACTATATATAATTAAATAAGAATTCCTATTAATTCTTAAGTATTAAAAACTCATGTCATAATTTCCTTAGTTTATTTGTCTTTAAGAAATTATAAGGTACTATGTATAAGTAGCCATGACGGCTCAAGAAATCCCTTAAAAAAAAAACTATAGTTTTAACCACAGGATCAATCATGGGCATTACAGTTATTACAGTTAAGATGAGCAATTGATCGTAGTTATCCATATATCTCACAATTTAAATCATCAGGTCAACTGCGGACGTAATCCATGCCACAGTTGACGCTATAGGCAAACTTCATGATATGAATCTAAGGGGGTCAAAAATTCTTTCATTCAAGAAACTAGGGTTCTTCATTCTTTTTATCAAGAAAGTAACTAACTCACCAAGAAAGATAGTGTCATGCCCCGAGAGGTACCCTAAACATGGTAATCCACCGTACACAATACTAAAGCCTAAAGATGACTACCTCAATCACGCAAAGGCTTCCATATCATGTACAAGGCGTACATCATAACCAAAGGAACGCACCAGAGTAGCGCAATTTATATTGATAATAGTAAAGTAACAAGGCAAAGAGAATACTTATCATAAAACATAAACATGGTAAATTTCAATTCGTAGGGGTATATCCTTCTATTGTCTTCAAATCAAAATAAATACACTTCTAAGAATTTCTAAAACACTAACATAGCATACATTTCATATAAGGAACCTCACAAAATAACTTCATCTTATATTTCCATTTCCTTCATAGAAGCTTAACATTCTTCCATGACTTCCTTAACATCATGATCCTCAATTTAAGCCACGTGTATACTTGTTTCAACAAAATCTATAGGGTATAAGCTACAACTAGCTTAGTGAGATATTCCTTTTCATTCGCATCATGTTTTCAAACAAGTTCATTTAAATTCTCACACATATGCTATGCATATAATGCAACAATCACTTGATTACACAAATATATATAGTTATCCGAAAACCATATATAGAACGGATTTACCCCTTCGTAACAAAGGTTAAGGAATTGGTGATGAAGATCCTCGATCTTCTACTACTATTCCCCAGGTCCCCACCCAAAGCGTTCGGTTGGGTCGGCTCCGAACCTAGAGTCACATTCCCCGCGCGATTTGGATTCTTTAGGAAGGAACATGACCCGTGTCATAGCACGATAACAGTCAATCCAACTCTACGCGTAGGAGTAGCAACCTTCCGAAAGAGATGTGACTCGATAGATGCTATGCGTTAGCATTTTATTTTTCTTAACCCAAACCTTATTAAGATTTATTAGGGGGATCAATCAATTTAGCAAATAATAAGCAGTCATACAGGTAAGTAAACGAAAATACTTAAACAGGCACTTTGAAGTTACGATATTCTTAATTCTCATTTCATGCATAAACAAATAATCACATATATACATATCCCTGAATTCTCATACATATCCATTTTTATTTTTTCTTAGTATGCCGATGCCACTACTTTACAAGCACAAGCAAGGTAACGAAATTAAGAGGAATAACTCACTCGTCCCTTTCGCGATCTTCTTAGCCGTAGTATTCTTTAGGGAGGGTAATCTCATATCTTTCATCACGTAGATAAAAGAAATACCCAGGATGAGTATTTCGTAGAAATTCTACTTAAACTTTCTAATTCTATTTAGTATGTTCGTCAAATTCGTATAAAATGAAATTCTAATTTTAAATGGCCATAACTTGCTCATTTTTATTCGAAATTTCGCATATAATATATCATTTTCTACCGATTCGAAAAGATCTATCCATTTCTAAGGTTATCTTTGTCATATAAGGTCATTTGGGTTCCGAAAACATTGGGTACAGATTTCAAACGAAAATTTCTACATTTTTGCAAAACCATTTTCTAACTCAACTTTATTCAAAAATCCTTTAGTAATATATATATATATATATATAATTGATAAATCCTTTGAGTATATAGATAAGCACACTTTATATGCAAAAATTCTAATGATAGTGTCTCAACAATTTATTTCATAAAACAATTCATTTTGAGTTGTTAAAACTTTAACTTTGACAATTTCTTTTCAAGTATTTTGAAGAACCTTTATATTTTCATAGGTTATTATAAATGAGTATATTCTTATTTTATTTTCTTCATTCTTTTTCCAAAAACAAGTAAATTTTCCTTTAACTTTGGTCTTTTATGATTTTTACTTCTAGTGATAAAAGATCAAAGTTATCAAAAGTGTATTAAGTTGTTGAAAACCTATTTATAAATTTGTATTTAGAATGGTTTTAGAAAATTGGTATTTTCTTCTTATATTTCTTGTTTAAAATACAAGTTCTTGTTTTTCAAAATTTGATATTTCATTTCCTCTATTTTATTTGGAAAGAATCCTTTTTATTGATAAAAATCCTTTGTTTTTGATCTTATCATACTTTGTATTCTTTGAAAATAAGTTCCTTCTTTAGAAACTTGAAAATCATTATTTTTCTAAGTGGGTTTATAACTTTATGAGTTGATTTTATCTTAACTTTGAAAACTAGTTTTTTTCTTGGTTTTGTCATGGAGTTGAAAAGAGTTTAATTTTTAAGCTTTTTGTGAGAACTTTGAAAGCTAACAAATTATTTTACTAAAACTTAGGTTACCATAATATACAAAGAAAGTATTTATATCTTATGTTTTCTTGGTAAAGCTATCTTTGTTATTTAAGAAAACCTTGAGAAAACTCTATTTCTATGTTGTTGATAATAACTCTGTAAGCCCCGAAAAATTTCAGTAAATAATTCTACGATGAACTTCAAAAATAAACCCTAAAAATCACTCCAAATTAAAACTGAACTTTGAACAAGTCCTGAAATATAAACGAAAGTAAGAATTCATTAGTCTTGAGAAAATCTAAAAATAAAATAAGGACTACAAAAGTCCTTAAGTCCAAAAACCATTACGTAAGATAAACTGCTTACCTAATCTATAATTCATAAAAATCGGGATAAAAATAAGACACAATGATAATTTGCTAAAAAGCAAGTTAATCCATAACACGACAATTTGAAGGATCAGGAAATCACCAAGGCCAATTCCATAATTAGGCTTTGGCACGATTAAGAAAACTTTATCTGCCAATAATAAAATATAGACTTTGGAAATTCCCCAAATGACCAGACTAATAATCCTAAGAGACAGAAATCACAATAAAGCCCTAACGATCAAATCAAACTTCCAAGAATTATAGAACGAGTTAGAAATTGAAATCTCGTAATCTTAAGAAGGAAGAATTCAAGAAACAAAATAACAAATTAGATAATCCTTAAGTTAACCAATTGTCCATAAAACCTTAAATCGAAGCAAAAATAAATTCGAAAACAAAACACTATGAAGATCCTTTTTCAAAGCAAATTATAAAAATCAAGATTTCCCCAAAATCATTCCAAAAATAGATATTTGACTCAAACTCAAGAAAATCATATCTGGTAACCATTACCGATATAACTCCAGATATAATAATTCAATTCAAGATTTCTGAAAAGCAATAAGAGATATTAATTACTTATAAAAATAAAACTTAAAATAAATTTCTCAAACTAAATACGTTGTATAAACAGAAAATCTCAGTTTCCAATTTGGCAAAGGTCTAAACCGGAAAATCATCCGGAAACCCTAACCGGAATACAATAGTGTAAGTCCGGCAATCTAGTGCCCCTAACTCTAGAGGCCGAAAGGTAGTTTAAATATGTAGAATAGCTCGTAGTAAAATAAGTTTATTTAAAAACATAAGATTGGTAATTTTTTGACCTATTTTGAACCCGTTCGGATACAGACTTCGAAAAGCGTATCCCGGGGCTCGAGATATCAAAAATATACCATTAGTATACTCGTAATTCCATGAGATTTCTAAATATATCAGTCATATAATTTTTCGGGTTATAAAAGTTACAATTATAACCTTTTTATCGTATTTTCATTTCTACCGGTAATTGATTAGTCTTTTGCACTATTCATCTTATTTCATTACACAATTTTATTATTATTATTTTTTTATAATGTATACCCCGGGTTTCCTAGTAATCAAGTAAACTTCAGAAACCGGAAAATGAAACCCTAAACCAATTTAGTTCAAGCTTTGTGAGAAAGGCTTAGAAACCCAAAATTCCGGCTTTTCCACGGTTTCCAAATAAGAAACTTTTATAAGAAAATTTAATTTTGAATATAGTTCTTGATTATATTTCAAACCAAGAAAAGATCAGATTTTGAGAAAATTTCAATTCCGAGTCATCCCGAGACCCATTATAGAAAAGCGTGCCCCGGAACTAGAATTTCAAAAATATACTTATGAATACTCATTTGAATCGAAATAAAATAAGGATTTCAAAAATATAAATTTCATAATTTTCCGGCTTACGAAAAATACAGTTATAGCCTTTTTATTCGTATTTCCTTACTACCGAAAAATCAAATTGTCTTGTCTACTATTCCTCACTATTCACAAGTACCACCTAGTCTACCTATTAGCACACTCTACAAATTCAACCCTTACCATCACTCAAATCAATTCCTTTTCTCCATAACTTTTGTCCCTTAACTTTCCTTACAAATCATAACAATTACACATCATGTTAAATCAATCAATCAAAGTAAAAGTTTTTCAAACTTCTTCCCTCCTCCATGAATAGTGCCGGCGTGGTGACCCCCCCCACCCCCCCCCCCCCCCCAACAAGCTCCATTTTACAATTTTTTTTAAATTATTTTAACCCCATTTAACCTAATTTCATATGCTATATAAACTACTTTTTCTCTCTCTCTCTTCATTCTTTCCTTTCTCAAAATTTCCAAAAGGTAAAAGCTCCCAAAATCCTCTCCCTCTCCACCTTATTGCCGTGAGCTTCAAGCTCACACACACACACACACACAACTTTCTTTTTCTTCTATTATCTTCTGTTTTTACCTTAAAGTGAAAGAACCTTACCTCCTTATCCTTAGATCCTTGTAATGGCAAGGATATTCTTGGATATTTTCAACCAAATGTCCCCATGAGCTCTTGCTAGGGACAAGGAAATATCAAAACAAGAATACCAAACCATCACAAAGTAGATCTAACATTTAAAGGAGTTTTTATGCCACAAGCTTTATGTTTCTCCAACAAAAAGTGTTTTAAACAAAAAAATCTTTTATAAAAATATAGTTTTTATGTTTTCAAAACTCATTTGAGCATATGAAATAATAGATCTATTATTTTACTACTCATATTCATGTAGACATTTAAGATCTCATCTTTATTTTGAGTTTATGTGCATTAATGGTCTTTAATGTTTTTGTCCTTGGTAAATAACCTTCCTAGTGCATAGATCTATAGATAGATGAGTTAACAAAACCAAAAAGGAAAACACTTTTCAAGAAATGAGTTAGTGTAAATTCGGATGACTTTGTAAACCTAGGTCAAAAACACTTTTATCAACTTCTAAACATATATTTTACAAGAGAAATGGAGCCTATAGGTAATAGATAATGTTTAGCAATATTTTTCATGGATCTAAATGTGTTTTACTAAGGAAAATAGTTGAAAACAAGAGATGAAGTCTAAAAGAAATTTAGAGTTAAAAGTCTTAACAACAAAATTCGTAATAATGGATAGATGGCTAGAAAACACTATTTTTCCAACTTCAAAAATGGTATTTTCTTAAATAAATGGAGTCCTTAGGGTATAGGTAAAATAAATGCTTAAAGTTTTAAGTATAAAATACATTTTTCCTAAAGGAATCAACTTGAAAATGGAATTTTCTAAATTCGGATTTTTGGAAACCCCCTAGTAAAAGACCCACTTAAAAGTTTATAAATGAAGATTTTATTAATGAAATAAAGGCCTTAGGATATAACTAATATAAGGGTCAAAATTTCTTTAAACAAAGTGGAGTTTTCCTAAAGAAAAATCCTTAGAAATAGTAGGTGTGACCAAATGTAGCAAAGTTGATTTTTAGACAAAAGCAAAATATAGTGTCTTAAGACAAAGTTTATTTAAAATTATTTAAGTCTAAAAATTTATAAGACCTTAGACACTTAAGAGTTCATATCATGACATACATGATAGGGAAAATCATTTCCATAGCATTTAGTTTCATTTTGTACTTAGAAATCTCAAGTGCATTCATGAAAACCTCATTTTCGGAATCAATAATACCACTGTACAGATCTGATCCCTCATTTCCGAGGCTTAGATATTTTCAAAACTTAATTTAAACTTCATATTTAGAAAGCTCTTCCGAAGTAGATAGAAATCGATATAAAATTTACGAGATTCCGAGTTAAAATGATCAAGTTATGGCCGTTTTAAGTTGGAATTCCCGCTTAGGACGCGAATTACGAATTTGATAGTTCGTAAGAAGTCGTTGGATTAGTTTGAGTTGAAATACTAATTAGGGTATTTCTTCCTTTTTAGGTTATCCCGAGTTCGACGATTCCCTACCACCGGATTATTATTACTAGAAGACCGGTGATCCAATGGCCGAGTGAGTTTTCTCCTTGTTTTGTTACCTTGATTGTGCTTGTAATTAGTCGCATTAGAATTTTAGGAACAAGATAAAGATCGATATGAACGGGGATGGGATATATGATGAGACTGTGATGAATGTATGCCAAGGAATACTAAAGCATATCGAAACCACGATTTGATTGGATAATTGCATGGTTCACATTATTTATGTGTATGATATTGCCTGGTCACTCTAAAGAATGTATAAATATTTTGACCTAAGCAAAAAAGTAAATTGACCATGCATCGCATCGGACATATTGCATTTGGTAGCGTGCTACTCCTACGCAGGTCGATTGGTATGGTCCGAGGACTCGTTTGAGTAATGAGACCTGGGATCAGAGCTCATTCATAGGAAACTAAGGCGCATCGGGGATGCATTCCATGTGTGAGCCTAGCCGAGGCGAGTGCTAAGAGCCGAGGGCTTGGGGACTAGCAGCGGTCGTGTAGACTTCAATACCATCCCTAACCCAAGATACGGAGGGCGTAAATCCGTTCTGTGCGTGGGTTCCGGTTACCCATGCATAATTGTTTGCTCACGTGCTTGTTCATGCATAGCATATGATTGATTAATAACTTGTTTGCTATGGTACGAAATTAAGGGAATTCTCACTAAGCTAGTATAGCTTATACCCCAATAGTTGTTTAAATGAGCAAGTTATTCCAAGAATGCTAAGTGGGGATCGAGATGGTTGAAGTCAAGAATGACTTCGGGATCCCGGCAAGATATAAGAATGCTTGAAGTTTTTGGCTAAGCTTTACGATTTACCTTGTAATAGTTTTATGTAATGAAGTCTTGGGATAAATGTAATTGAAGTTTGATGAATTATATTTTGAAGTATAGTGTTTTGTATTTGGAGTATAGTGGATAATATTTCCTTTACATTGTTACTCAATTGTATCAACATAAAACGTATCATTCCGATGTGTCTCCTTTATGTGTTAGACGCCTTGTACATAGTATGGAAGCCTTCGCGTGACTGAGGTGGTCATTCTTAGGCTTTAATATTGTGTACGGCAGACTGCCATGTTTAGGGTATCCTTCGGGGCGTGATAAACTCCATTATTTGTGACAAGTCACATAATAGAAAATTTAGTTTTAAGTTCCTTTAATAAAGTAAAATTCTACTTTTAAATTAGTTGAGACAATATTATTATGTAGATGCAAGTATTATGAGCATATAAAATAATAGGAACATGAGAAAATACTAGAAACAAATAATAATAAGCAAAATAATAAAAATATCAAGTATTGGAACCCTTAGCTTCATCAAGGTATCCCGATCAAGTATTGGTTGACTTAGCTTCATCAAGGCATCCCGAGACTAAGAATAGAGTAGTCCCAAAAGAATAAAGAAAATGTTGTTTTAACTTGATATGGACAAGTCTAAGACTAGAAAGACTAGTCTTAAAGAAATAGCATGAAATAAATAAATTGCAAAGCATGAAATTGAATAAATAACAAGTGAGCTCATATGCTCTAAAGATTATATATAAATACATAAATATATTTAGTTAGATATGAATGAGAAATTAGTATTATAACAATAATAAAATCAACATAACATAATAAAATATGAAGTTCATATGTAAGAACAAAACATGAACATGTTGTTGCTTTTACTACTCATATGAGTTTCAAAACAATACCATAGTCATGTTAAGTTACATGATATGGATAACTAAATGGTTGGAAGAAATTTTTACCTAAAGTGTTTATGTGGTATGAAGATGGTAGTGAATGTATGGTTATGTGGTTATTGAAAAATGGTAGTTGTATTATGTACAGAGAGAAATTTTGTGAGTATTTGGTGAAAGAAAGTTTTGGTAGAGGAAAATTTTGTGGAAATTGTTTGTGTAGAGAATTTGAGAGAGTTTTGGTAGTAGAATGAGTTATGTGAAAGAATGAAGGAGGAATGGGGTATTTATAGAATTTTAGAGTGAAAATTAGATGTAATTAAATTAATTGAAAAAGAAAATAAATGAAGAGGGAAGAGAGAGAGAAGTGGACGGCAATGAAGGGAAAGAGAGAGAAATTTGATTAAAAAATTAATTTTAGAAGAAAAGTGTAAGAGAAGTTTAGTAATATATGGTGTAGAATTTTTATGGGGAAAGAAAATTATAGGAAATAGGTATGTAGGTGTAAGAATAGGTAGTAAGAAAAAGTAGAGAATGAGGAATAGTAATGAATAGTAGAAAAGTATTATGAATAGTAAACTAGACAATTAAAATATCGGTAGTAATAAAAATGCGCGTATAAATACGAAATCTGTAATTTTTAGTTACCAAAAAGTTCTGAAATTGATATTTTTTGAAAATCTTATATTTTTATGAGTATTGGTATTAACAGTATAGTTTTGCCATCTGGTGTACCGAGGCATGATTTTTGAAAAATGATCCCGTTCGGATCCGAAGGACATTAGAAATTCGCGAATATGATATTTTTAAGCTTTCCTATATTATTACGAACTATTTTCAACAATTATTTTCAATTCATTGTTTAGGGTTTAAGAGCGCGGGATTGTCGGATCTTAAACACTAGGGTTTGTTGCAAGCTTTGTTGACTTTTATGGTTCCGGTTTGACTTTCGGTTTTGTTGAGTTATTCGTAAGATTATATAATTTTGGAGTTTTGACCGTATTATATTTTTAGTTCGATATCTATGGTTTATCTCATTTTATTTGTGATAGTTTAATAGTTTTCAGTTGTCGGGATCGTTTAACCGTGTCTAGGGTTATGAGTTGACTCAGTTTGACTTTTGGTGAAAATTGAAATTTTTGATTCCAAAATTCACCAAGGGTTTTAAGATCTTAGCATTTCGTTGTCGAGCGCTATTTGAATATATCGTTTCGATTTGCGTTTTAGGAATCGGGTAGATGATTTGATTGGCGTATGGATGTTGATTCAACCGATAGTTGGATTTTTATATTTTGTTTCGAGGGTTCTCATTTTCTCAAGACTAAGAATTTTCGTGTTTGACCTGATTTAGAATTTGGTTTTAACTTGGGTAGATTTTTGAGATTTCAATTTTGGTATTAGACTTGTAGGATTATTTTCTAAGAATTATGAAATTTTCAGGGGTTTACAAATAGGATCTTTCTTTAAAACTCACACAAGAAAAGAAAGGATCTTTTTTTTTAGGGTTTTATGTAATAGATAAATAAAACTAAGCAAAGATAAAGGAAATGAATGCAATCGTAATTCGATATGACTTAAGAATCACCAAATTAAATTGATTCGCAAAAAGGATCATAATTGGATTGGTTTCACGAATTACAGAACTAATCATTAGTTAAAAGAATCAACGATTTAATCAATGAGGATGAATAAAGGAAATTAGATATTTTTATATTCATGAAACATTGCAATTAAATGCACTAGAAGAGAACACTCTCACAAACACAAAGGTTTTTCACTCCAAAAGTATTTAAAGAAAATCTATCTCAATACCAAGCAAACAAGTCTATATATAAACTACTAACGAAACCCTAAATACATAAAAATAAATTAAAAAATTCATAAAACATAAGCTAGCAGCTTGTTAAAGTACGTTAGCGGCCTTAGACTTATAAGCTGGTGGTGTAGAAGACAACTTTAAAATTGTTTAATCAGGACGTGTTGAAGGCCGGTATCTCCCCTACGTCGGCGGCCTATGTTACCGGTATACAGTGTACAATTTACAATTTCCAATCCTTCACGTTGGCTTTAAATCTGTTCATCTATTCCTTTATTTTCCATATTGTACTTGAACCTTTTACATTATTTGAAATGCATTGTTCTCCCTTGATGACATCCTCTAATTCCCATCATTTGGTATCAGAGCACAAAATATCTAAGAATCCATATCTCAGTCCGATTAAAGGTAACTCGAGTCATTCATATCCTTATTGGTCTTTTTGTTAGTTTTGTCACTTTGTCTTCTTCCGGATTAAAAAAGAAAAAAAAAAAGAGTTTTGTCTTTTATGGTTTGAATTAGGGTTTGATTGACTTTTTTTCAAGCATATTAATGTTAGGTCTCAAGGCAGGTCGCTTGTGGTTCGCTTTAGTTTGAGATTCAAGGACGAATCTTTTTTCGAGAAGGAGCAAATAATGAGGATCAAATGGCATCAATTAAAGCCTCTACTAAAGCCTGCTAGCCTTCATCGTATATGCTGGCCCAATGTTGCCGGCCTTAGATTCTTTATATTGCAAGCATTCAAAAGTAAGCTTCGGCTTTGGGAAAGATTTACAACACTAGCATCTTTAGACTTAGCATTATTTATTATGTTTTGATTGTATTAATTTCTAGCTTCTTGTCAAGTTTATCTTTACATATTCCTAGGAGTCATTAATAGGTTATTTAATTTTCAAGTTTTTTTTTTACATATTTTTAGGAGTCATTAATACGTTATTTATTGTCAAGTTTGTCTTTACATATCCCTAGGAGTCATTAATATATTATTTTTCTTATTTATTGTTGCTTAGTTTTTAGGCTAATTAAAGTCTATATAAACCTATGGTTTGTAATGGATATCTTATGATGAATGAAATTTGAGAGTTTTCTCTTTGGAATTCCTGAGTCAATTCGTTTTGAACTTATCGGGAGTTTCCTGTAGCATTCAAATCTTTTGACTTATCAATTGGTTTGCCATCATCAGTTGTGACAACTGCAACTATACTAAGGTTCTTGCCTCCAAATAGGCAATGGATCGTGGTTTCTACCAGTTTTCTTAGACGATCCAGGGTTTATTCTTCAGATTTTGATAACGAGTTTCGTCACAGGTTGATGTGGTTCGTCTTATCTTATCATTTCACTTCCCCTTGATTTCAATCATAGACAATCAAGGTCAACTGCAGCTTAGAATCATAGGTGTGACTTTGGCCATGATTTGTTTTGCACACAAAACAACAAACCCTTTTACTTCACTTAATAAACTATTTCTCCCTAAACTGATTCATGGGTTAAACCGCAGCTAAAAATCGATTTAGTTTAACTACTTCAAACATTACTACACCTAACAAATTTACTAATTGAACTCAAATCCATCATTCTTTCATTTAACTAAAGTTCAAGTGTGGATATTAAGTGTAGTTTTTCTCAATTCTACTACATAAACTATCATGTTTGTTTTTGTTAAGTAAAGTTATACTCGGTCATAAGTTTTTAGTAAATATACTACAACTCTAGACATAATCAAATTCATAAAGTAAGTACATAAACATTTTTTAGTTTTAGTTCCTTAACTCGCTACATCTGTTAAACGTAGTGTTTTACTTTTAAATAGTAAAATACATAAGTTTATTAGTGTATTTGACAAACATAACATGTTGTAACTTTAAAAATAAAATTACCTTAGTTTAATTGATATGTTTTATGTGATCGCTTGGCCTACTTCTTTAAAAATGCTAGATGTAGTGTTTGTATATGATTTCTTAGAGATTTCTAATGTTGAAGTTGGTAATTTAGAGAAATGACTTGTGTGTTTTTATTGTTAATGTGAGTAAGAGGAGAAAGGTGGTTTATGTTTTACTTGTTTAGTTTTGTGTTTGGTAAAGGAGATATTGTAACAAATGAATTAAATGATACTAGTAAAGCAGATTTTAAAAAAAATGTTTTATCTTCTAGTGATGATGATATCCAACTGGTGTAAATTTTCGAATTCCAACTATTTCTCTTGCAAGTAAGAGAGAGTAATAGTTTAAATATTATTTCCAGCAAATTAATGAAGAAAAATTTATGAAAAGAAAACGAATTTAACCTTTTCATTATAACTTAAAACAAATATCATTAAACATTTTGGGCAGTTTTGAACGAAATTTATGTGTAGATTATGAGAATTAAAGTATATAATATATATAAGACAAACAATTTATGATATCAAACAAATATTACTTAATGTACAAAAAAAATCATTAATTATTTCAGGAGAATAATATTAAAGACAAGATTTAGATTTCGAGTCTCATAAAAGTTAGTTTTAAATTAATATCTAGAGTTTTATATCTAAGCGACTCATGTCACATAAAAATTTTTATGGTTCACAATATTCTGAAAAAATTTAAAGTTATATATCCATGCTTAAAAAAAAAAAATTAACCTATGTCATATAATCTTGTCTTTTGGTATCTGTTATTTCTATGGAGATTTAACTTTTTAATTTCTAAACTTAACTTAAGGAAAAACTTGGGGATCATACATAATGGTCTAACTAATAATATGATAGTTTCTATCATGCCCCTAAAGGGTCTAACGTGTTCACAGTTTTATCATGTATAATACTTATGCATTATACACAAAGGCTCTCATTAACCAAGTGAATTTCTAGCCAATATTAGTTTATGAAATGCTTGATTAGGTTTAATAAACAATTGAATTACATTAGAATGTAACGATTTGCAAAAGATTTCCAAAAGTTACTTAATAAGAGCATGCTACTCCAAATATATCAAAAGTAGGAAAGTATGTCACAAATCCTTAGTAGCAACAAGTAAACCTATTCAAGGGTATCATATGAGTTTATCTCATGTAACAGTAATATTGACATTGTAAAAATCTATAACAAGTCGATTATCAAGTACGCTTTAAAAAACAACAACAAGACTATCAATCAACACAATCATTTAGTGTGTCAATTCGTCAAGCTTATCTAACCACTCATGATTGTCCAACCCGTATCCCATATAATCATGACAGTCCACATCAGAGTCATCATCACCTACAAAAGAAAGGAGTAAACTGAAGTCTGGCACAATAGTAACACAAGCATATGCGATATGATCATACACACTCTTAATCTAATTACAAATGCAACAGCCAACAAGCTAAATCTTTTAATTTACGTGTAACAATCAACAATGGAGTACTTAGGCTCCGGCAATAAACTAAGAACCCAGAGGTCTTGTGTAACAGCAACTACTAGGAGATTGATAAAGGCTAGCCTGATCACCTAGAATGATCTAGTAAGTAGCTCGTTTGGGGGTCACAACCATTTCTTATCCTTACCCACATTAGTCAATCACATTGTGTGATGGAGTCAATGATCCTAAACTATACAAGTGTAACTTCTCACCAAATTGGATAAGCGTTACCTCAATACTGTCATCCCATCGACTACCCATTAAGCCACCATCCCAAGTGCTTAAGTACTGTGTTGACATTCCACAAAACAAGGGTATCATTCCCTGAATCACATTAAACAACCAAGCACACTCAAGAAATTAGTAAAATCTTATTCAAGTATTAGTCTATTTTAGGATGTACGACCTCAACAAGCACATCATTGAATACCTAACAAAATATCGTGTCTCAAAGATAGATCAAGTAATATACAATAATATGAATAAGCATATATTTAAAGAAAGATTATTCCATAAGAATTAGGTATAAACCCTCAATTATGAAATTTTTATTTGATTAGTCTATTTAGATAAGCTCATATACGTGATAGGTTAATTAGCAAGAGTTAGATTTAGATCTATAAAGATAATGAGCTTAAGAGATTGGATTAAGGCCAATAGAGTAGTTTTGAACCTAGGGATGACTATATGGGCTTGACATTATAGAGATTAGTCCATTTAGGAATTGGGCCCACTAATTAAGTCAAGCCCATCAAAATTATATTTTTAATTTCTTATTTGGAATTATTAGGCTTTAAAGATCCTAAATCAAGTTGAATAGTATCTTGGCTAATTGTTATTATATTTAAGCTAGGCTTAGAAAATTGTATTTAAGTCCATTGAGATATATATTTAGAGTTTAATTAGATTTGGGTTCAGATTTTGAATTTAAGTCCAATAGGATTTAAATTTAGATATTAGATTGATTACTCGGATATAAGCCCAAAATATTATAATTAAATTTTATTGAGTTAATTGGGCATTTTGATTTCCTAAATAAACCCAATCTAACACTAATTGTTTATTTAGGCTTTTCGCCCCAAGGAATTCTATTTGAGCCTAATAAACACTTAAAATTGATATATGGACTTAAATATTTGGATTTAGACCCAATTAGAGTTTGGTAATGGGTATTGGGCTTATACCTTAGAGTTAAGTCCGTAAAAGCTAAAGTTAAGGTAATTAGCTTGGTTTTCAACTAATGGACCTCAAGTGATTTATTGTGAGCCCATTTAAATGATTAATGGGCTAATTAGGCTAGAATTGAGTTATTGGACTTAGAAATATCATATTAAGCCTAAATAAGGAATTCACTCAAAATAGGCTTTAATTAATACTTATTATTTAATTTTAATAATTTTGATAATCCATATTTCTTTGTGATTTGTAATTTAATTTTATAATTTGATTAAAATTAATTCTTAAAAGCCCAATTTAAAGGAAATAGGTTCGATTCACTATTACCGATTCGTGTAATTTTCATTCTAATCAAATTAATTTGTTCAGGACCAGCTCTCAACAATTATGACCGGTTCACATCAAAATAAACCAAAGTGATGCATTTAATGACTAGTTTAGCTGGTAAATTAATATGACTTACAGCTTTTTGGTTCAATTCATCTTCAAACATCGTCCGATTCATTTTAATTTTAATTAATCACACTAGAGCTAATTAATCTAATTGATAATTATCAAATTATTTAATATGTTTAGCTGATTTAATTATATAAATTTATTTACAAAATATATTTATTCAACGTATATATTAATTCATCAGTTTTAATCATGAAATTCGCAATTGTATACATGCATGCATAATTTTACAATTTGGTTGATATATACCCATGTAATTAACCTCAACTCAATCAAAATTCATTTCATCAAATTATAATCAACTCAACACATATATATTTATACATTCAATTCAGTATTCACACACACACATACACATGCATGAGTGTGCACATGCACACACACGCATAATGATGCATATTTCTTTGATTAATAATTATAAATCATCAATAATTTGACTAATCACATGATTCAACATATATTGTATATGTTCGAATATTAATTCGACATAAACATATATACATCTAATCAGCATAAATTTCAAATCAATGATCATTTCATCAAATAAATCATGATTCATGTATAAATCCACAAATTATTGACCTGCACATATATATCCATATATATGTGGTAGCATTTACTTATAGAAACATAATCATCATCAAAATCAAATTAACATGTAGATTTATGATTTGTTCATCAATCAACATGATAGTTAAACATCAAACATACATTTCATCTTAATCAAACATCAAATAAGTTAGATCTACTTACGAGAATGTAAAATCAAATGAAATTTCAATTGAACCTTCAACTACAACTTATCAAATAGTTGTAGAATCTTCACCTTAATAAACTATACTAGAATAGGTGAATTGAGTATGTAGCTAATTTTATGAATTTCGAGTTCAAGCCTAGATGTAACATGAAGTTCTTACCATCCCTTAGTTTCCATAGACACAACATGCCTCCAATCAAGGAGTTCACCCACCCCTATTAATTAGTTAAACTATGCTCACTTGGAGTTAATCCTAATAATACATAACCCACTTCTAGGACACTCACTTTAGTAGTACTCTTTTACAAATTACAAAATACTCACAAAAGTATTAATCACTTTTCTGTCTTAAAGGTATGCAAATTTAAGAGCAAGAAACAAGAATAATGATTTGCAAGATTACAAGATATTTTATGGCAATTACTAAGCTCAACAACCTGTCTTCATCTGCAAATATATAAACATATATATATATATATATATATATGCTTCTCATTTGTTTTGCCTATTGATAGCTTTATCCAATAAATTTCACCTATAATTAATGGTTCAATAGCTATTTTTCTATAGGTTACCAATCAGATGCCATATTGCTACTATCGAGCCTGGATTTTTCCATTATCTGGTTCATTTCTCCTAACCCGATTCACATTAAACCCGAACCCATTTAACATGAATCCTCGACTAGGGGTTAAGAGAAATTTTAATTTTTGAAAATGATTTAGAGTCGCCACTAGATATAAATCGGGAAAAAATAAAAGCTATAATCAATGGGTCGGTTGATCCTAACTTAGCTACTAGTCTGCGAAAATTTGATTTGAAAAATCAAACTTTTAAAACCAGATATCATGGATTTGGGGGCTAACCTATTAAAACCAAATTGGTTACCACTTTTGGAATTTCAAATTTATAATTTATCCTTTTCATGCTCAAAAATTCAAGTGAAACATTATAACACAAATATTTACAAGTCAAATCATTCATTTTTATTTTTTATGTATTTTTCTTCATTTTTATTTTTTATTCATTTTTTTAGAACATGAATATCAACAAATATATTTCCTTTTTTTTTCAAAAAACTTATATTTACGAAATAATTATTCATAATATTAAAAGCAAAAAACATTTTTTCCATTTTTATTGTCGCCCCGTAGGTGCCTACGTACTCGCTAATCGAGATCAGACAAAACGTAGTTCTTTAAAAAAGAACCTTAGTTTGTTGATCAATTTTAATTTTTGAACTCTTTTCACTTTAAATTAATTAAGTTTTGAATTTTTATGAAACCATTTTTTAATAATCCTATGATCTAATTAATTGATTTTCATTTCATGAAAATGCAATTTTTCTAAGTCCAAAATCATTTTTCTTTAAAATCATTTTATAATAATTCATGGCTAATTTAATGCTACATGAAAAATCAATTTTGATTAAACTTGATTGAATATTTTCATAGCTAATTTAATGTTATATGAAAATATTTTGATTGAAAACTTTTGGATGACTATTTTCATAGCTAATTTATGAAAATAATTTGATGAAAACATTGATTATTTTCATAGCAAATTTATGAAAATAATTTGATGAAAACTTGATTATTTTCATAGCAAATTTATGAAAATAATTTGATGAAAACTTGGATTATTTTCATAGCAAATTTATGAAAATAATTTGATGAAAACTTTATTATTATTTTCATAACAAATTTATGAAAACAATTTGATGAAAACTTGATTATTTTCATAGCAAATTTATGAAAATAATTTGATGAAAAATTTGATTATTTTCATAGCAAATTTATGAAAATAATTTGATTGAAAACTTTATTATTTCCATAGCAAATTTATGAAAATAATTTGGTTGAAAATTTAATGATTATTTTCATAGCCAATTTATGAAAATAATTTGGATGAAAAAACTTTGTCTATTTCCATAGCTAATTTAATGCTATATGAAAATAATTTGTTTGAAAAACTTTGATTATTATTTTCATAGCTAATTTAATGCTATATGAAAATAATTTAGATTGAAAAATTTCATTCAATTTCATGAAAAAAAAAAATCTCTTTCATTCCACAAAAATCTTTTCCTTTTCGTTTATTTCATTCATTTGCTCATTTTTTTTTTAAAACCAAAGTATTTTTTGAAAACAAAAACAATTTTGTTTTAGAAAACTCATATTTTCATTTTTTATCATTTTTATTATTTTCAAAATTCAATTAATATCACATGTAGATGTACAAATCTGCTTACAAAGGCCTTGAGCCTAATTCTTTATTTGGATTTAACTCTTTGGGCTAATGTGACAGGGCTTAAAGAGTTAGGCCCAATTTAATTGGGATGATCATGGGAGTTTTGGCATGGAAGGCTTGGAGTAGGGCCCGTTGGAATTGGCCTGCCCAATTCCAACCTTTCTCAAATTGGCTCACACACATTACAATGAAGGCCTCAATGGGCCTGGGTCCATAAGGGAGCCCACATCCATATCCATAATGGGAGGGACTCATCCTGGCCATCGATTGTCTGTCTCATCTGACGGATGACATCGACGGCCAGATTCTCTATAAATACCTTAGTCCTTACCTCATTTGGAGAAGGGTGAAATCTTGGACAAACACCGTCGTGCTATCGGATTTCCATCTTAGTGAATCAATTACTCGACTCACTTAAGAACGCACACGATATTAGTGGTACTTAGTGAGGTTGATGCTCAATAGCTCTCTCGCCTGTCACACTTGTGTTAGAGCCTATTGAGATTGCCTACTCCTCCTCCTTACACGATACTCTCTTGATCATCCTATCACGTGTTGTTTCCCTAGGTCATGCGTAGCGCGATAGTCACGCAACACGCACGTGATCGTTGCATCCGGACTCATACCCACACATTTTGGCGACTCCACTGGGGAAAGGGAAATCAACACTTGTGTGATGGCACCTCTGAGAAAGAGACCTACCGATCCTACTGAGAGTACAACTCAAGAAACTAATGTTAATCTCGAGGCCGCTGAACATGACATGCCAGCACTTGAGAATGTGAACCAACCTGCTGGTGCTCAAATTGACAATGCTACGATCTTGCGTGCTGTGCAAGAAAATACCAAGCAAGTCAATCAATCAATGCAAGAGTCTGCAAAACAATTCCAACAATTCATGACAATATTTGCTCAGTACCTGCCTGGAATAGCTGCTATTGCTACCATGCAACAAGGTACAACTTCGCTGACCCCTGCTGTTGTTGCGCAACAACGCGCTTCTCAGGCACCTAAAGTTGCTCCATCTGTTAATCCTACTCCTATTCCTAAACAAGATCCTACCAGAGTTAGAGAGCAAATCCCTCCATTAGAGCATGCAATCACACAACCGCTTGCACCTCAGGTAATGAATACTGGAATTCAACTTGGAACACCATCAACTTCCCAGCCTGCATTACACGCTCAACTTGGAGGATCTTCATCCTCACAGGCTACACCACCAATTGTCATTGGTGGACCTACTGTTCAACCCAATGCAACTTTACTCCAAACAGCCACTCCAGCTACACCAGTTGAAGTTACTACTTCAACTCCTAAAGGTACTTTCGTCACGAAGGAAGATCTGGACATGTACCTGAGGGAAATACAAGCTAAGTCTGATGTGGGAGTATTGGATCTCAAGCTCCCATACAATCAACGTATTGCTGCTAAGCCATACCCTTAGGACTATGTGAGTCCCAAATTCATGCTATTCAATGGTAAAAAGGAAAGTGCCAAGGAACATTTGTTGAAGTTCATTGAAACACTAGAGGTTTATGAATTTGATGATGATTTAAAGTTGAAGGAATTTTCTAAGTCCCTCACAGAGAAAGCGTACACTTGGTACGTCAATCTTCCCCCTGGATCTGTAGATTCATGGGCAACCAAGTGCAAAATGTTCTTAGAAAAATTCTTCTCCACACAAGAACGAGTGACCTTGACTGATATGGGACGAATCCGTCAAAAGCCCAAGGAAGACTTGATGGATTATATCGAGCGCTTCAGGGAGCGTTCACTAGACATCCAAGATATATGTGATGAAAGAGAGTTGGTGAAAATTTGTATCCAAGGCATGTTTACTGAGTACACGGTGCATCTAGAAAATCTGTCTTTAGCTTCATTCTCTACTCTGGTTGAGAATGCACGAAGGACTAACAATTCTGTTGCACGACAGAGAGGAGGAAATATGAAGTTTAACAAGAGAGATCCATCAGTGAATTTGGCTCAAAGTGACGATTTCAAAGAAGGGAAGAAACCAAGAGTTGAGAAGCCCAAGGGTGAGAGGGCAAAAGAAGCACTAACATATCCTTGCTCAATGGGAAAGGTGTACGCTGTGCTAGATCAGCGGTTAAGAGATGGAAATCTCAAACTCCCAAGAGTAGAACGTTTGCCAACTCAGGAAGAAAAAAAAATCCTAAATTTTGTAGATTTCATAGGATTGTGGGGCATCCTACTAAGGATTGTTTTACTTTGAAGAGGATCTTTAATGAAAGAGTTGAGAACGGTGAACTTATCATCGAGAATAATGATGTCAGGAATAACCCACTTCCAGCTCATGGCAATCAACGTGGTGCTGTGAATGCCATTACCCATGATCCTACTATAATGAAGTCAACAGACACACAACTAGTTGGAGGACATGAAGAAGATGATAATACACTCAAAATTGAAACTCATGGGGATGATAATGACGTCTTTACTTTACTAAAGACTTCAAATTTTAAGAATTTCTTTGATCTCCTTGGATTTGATGATCATGCACGATTTGCAGCAACGACTGTGCTTAACCAAATTGCGCAAGGTCATTATAGCGGATGCGACATAGTTCAACCTAAGAAAGGAGTGGTCTCTACAAGGGATTATGCAATTACATTTACTAGAACTGATGCACACTTGAAGAACTTCAATCACAATCGTCCTTTGTATGTAGAGAGTATACTCAATGGTTACCCCATCAAGAGGACATTTATCGATAATGGATCCTCACTCAATATCATGCCCATGTCTACTTTCAAAGCTGCAAGAATAGATATCCGATACTTGATGAAGCATCCCATCGCAGTGAATAGTTTTATCGAATCTTCCACAATGACAATGGGTTATGTCAAAGCAAGTTTTAAAGTTGGGCCCATTCATGCCTTGCTACATTTCATGTAATTGATGCACCGGTGTCCTATCACCTTCTCATAGGAAGGACATGGCTGCACGAGTACAACATGATACCCTCAACACAACATCAGTGCATGAAAGGTCATTGGAGTGGAAGTGATATCCTAATCCATGCGACAAAGAATCCATTCAATCGTAATGAACTCCACTTTGCTGAAGCTACCTTTTTTTATGAACATGAATATAAAAATGAAGCAGATATGACTTTAGTGGAATCCAATGCGGAATCACTACCCACAGGAGAAGAAATTAAGACTCAAGAATTTAAAAAAAGAAAGAAGCGTGGTTGTCGTAGATGTGTAAAGAAACAAAAGAAGGCTTATGATAGGATGGAAATGTAAAGCAGTGCATGAATTGAAGAAAGAGCTGTTTATAACAAAGAGTGTTATTATCACATCTCACTCATTTCCTTTTTGTTTCTGTGTAAACAAAGCATTAGATGCTTTTACCTAATGAATGAACTGTATTACTCAATCAGTGAGTATTGTTCGTGAAAATATGATGGCATGATCACTTATTCTCCTTTCCATCACTATTGTCGCTGCAAAGTAAGAAACTAATCTTCTTAGCTCGCAAAGCTAGTTAAAAAAAAAAGGGGATCGACATCAGATTAAGTAAGATTACCCTTTAGTAATGAAAGAAAAACAATAACAAATATAACATTTGATTTAGACATCGTTGCTGACAGGTCAGAGCTTAGCTCCCAGGCGCACGATGTTGATAGCTTATCACCGCTTTCTTCTTGGTATTTCTAGTTGTCAAGTAGTGGAGATAATCCCCTTGACTAACCCCTATTGAGCCAAGTAATCATTGGCATATGGTATTCTACACAAGTACTATATAGTTGAGTAGTGGGAAATACCCCCTTGACTAATAAAAATTTATCGATAATAAATGCTATCGCTGCATGAGCGCGATTGATAACAAATGCTACCGTCGCTGCATAAGCGCGATTGATAACAAATGCTACCGGCACTGCATGAGCGCGATTGATAACAAATGCTACCGTCACTGCATGAGCGCGATTGATAACAAATGCTACTATCGCTGCATAAGCGTGAATGTTCATTTTCCTTAAATAGATTGTCTAAACATCGTTGCGGGGAAGTAGCAGTGCTACTCCAATGCACATGATAATTCCACTTATCTTTTATATTAGATAATATTGCTGCTTGGTTGAAGCTTTGCTCCTAAGCGCGTATGATCATAAAGAAAAAGGTATGTTTTAAAATTAAGTGTTGTGTTTCAATGACAATCCTTGTTATCTAGACATGCTCTTTGTCTGTGATGCCTATAATAACTCTACAAGTGTCAAAGGGATTGAAGTGATCCTACTACTACGTCTTTTCATGTGTTGCAATTATATGAGAGCTACTACTCCAAAGTGCATGATAACTAGATATATCACCAAGGCGAGAATGAGTATCAAGAATATAAATGGATATAGAGATGATGAGTTGACTTTATTGTCCTGGTCAGTTTCACATATTCGATACAACTCATATTGAAAGGAAGAAGGGAGACAATATTGCATGACCAAGAAGATTACAGCAAAGAAATACACGAGTAGATGCCTATCATAAATCAATAATGTGCAATACACATTTGTGATGCTTGAAGTGCAAAATGTTTGTTTGTACGTGATCCTCACTTATGCAACGATGCATGAAGTTCATTTGTGCAATATGCTCAAAACATGTACGTGCATGTGACACCAGCTTCAATGAAAATAATGCTTGTCTTCAAGCAAAGTCAATATGTTCCTTCAAGGTATGGCAATGATGGCCCGAGCGAATTCAAAGGAGCGTAGGACACGACATCCAAACTTGAGTTAAAAAAAAAAGTATCGCATGTACTATGAGTTGTGACAAGCATAGGTGCTAGATTTATACAAAGCAAGAGGGGCAATGATATGTTACAAAGTCTCAAGGAGCGATGGTATAGGATTCATACTTCGAGTGAAACCATCAATCATTATCCATATTATCAAAGTGAAGGTCCCCGAGTGCCATTTTCCAAAACACAGCACGAGTCATCAACAACTTGTCTCCTGTCTTTAATTTTCTGACAAAGTCAATAATACAAACCAAACGGTTGTCTATTTTGGAGTATTTACTTATTATGGTATCGTTCATCTACAAGATGGTGAAGAAAGCAAGCTTGATACTAAAATAATAAAAAAAAAGGGAGAAAGAGTCTTGGTACAATGAAAATAGTAGATCAAGTTGTTTATGCAAAACTTTGATTTAGAGGACAAGATATGCTACTTGTGAATTGAAATCAACAGCATGAGACATACACAACAACCATATTAGCTAGCAAAATATCATACTCATTCACCAAACGACTAGGCGCACAAGATGAGAAAGATTCCTCTCTTACAGTGGTGCGGTTTCAAGATCATTGCATGGGTAATTGAGACACAGACAACCAAGGAGAGCCTCTCTCATAGCGGTGCGGTGCCAAAGTCATCACGTGAGGAATGGAACACGGACGCAATGTGCAGTTCCAAGATTGTCACGTAAAGTTTGGGACACGGACGGCTGAGAGTGTCATCATACAGTGTGTGATCTCAACATTGCCATTTACGTGGTCGGAACACGGACGATGAAGAGCTTCGTCTTAAAAATCATAAGGCATCATAGTCCTTTAGTGAATGAATAGAATACATGATAGACAGGAGTGTTTGAAGTTGAGTATTCTTTTGGCACATGTTCAAGAATCATTAATAGTTGATGACATTAATATGAGTTCATAAAACAAGAAAATCATACTTGCAAAAACAAAGTCAAAAAGATACGTGGTGAAGATCCAACACTTCAATCTAGATCCCTGCATGTAAGAAAATGAGATGAGTTGGTTTAACAAACAAGAAAGGTTTGGCTCATGCAAAATTTTATTGTTATGAAGACATATATAATAAAAAGGTGCACACATTCTTTGACAAGTGCTAAACCCACTTATGATGGTCCTACAAGACAAGGCATTAAATGGATAGAAAGGCATGAAGCACATATACAATTTCCCAATACAATAGCCAAATGCCTAGAAATAGTCTTTCATGTTATTTCGGTATGCATAAGCTAGATTCAACACGGTGGAAATTGTTACGTGATAGCATACTAGCCACAATTGTTTCACATATTACATATCAAAGCACAAACCAAGCAGCAGTTGTGTCACCAAACAAGAACCGGATTTTTTCAAGTTAACAATAAAGTTTGCATCTGTTTCGATCAGAATTTCCAATTTCAACTGAGAACAAGACAAATGTGTCACACCAAGCTCTCTACAGACTATCAAGCATTCTATTATTCAAGCACACAACAAACATCGGCAACAGCCACCCACAACACTACCGAACACTCCAGTAAGCAACCATGACAGCCCCTAGAGCACCCATTTGCTCGTTCCAACACAGCAGCTAGAACACTCAATGTCAACAGCCGAACAACATGCCAATATACACCATAGGAGATGTAATACCTGGAATATCATCTGGCATAAAATGTACACAAATGTCGAGTGCATAGCAGATCGGCTTGGATGGGTTCCCCTGCAACCGTCACCAGAAGAACATCAATTGCTCTTACTAGAATTGTCAAGGAATGGAGATTCACTTAGGATTGTTGAGTATTAATGTTGGACGCTCGACAAGAATGCCAATGCCTTTCCCAAAACATTGATGCTCATTTGTGAATGAAAAAGAAATAAAACTTCGAATCCACTTTCCTACACCGATCAAACTTAAAACTCCCATCGTACTTACATCGGTAGTGAAGTATGTGGCAGTGTCAGCAGAATAGAGATGATGAAAACACGCTTGAGATGCAGTGCTCAGGAGCATGCGTATGTTAACTTTAATAATTTTCTACGCTAATTATGGCACACATTTTCTTTTGAGATTTCTCACCTTCATGATCTGCTAGTGTGACTACGATGAAAAGGAAGAGGGATTCAGATTCAAAGTTATTTACAAAATAAAAAAGCAAAGAATGCACCAGAACGATACCATACTACGGTAAGACAATAAAAAACAAAACAGTAGAAGTGGACATTGTACACTTGACTGTTGGCAGGTAAGGATTCAGGAACCACCTAGTTGTTTTAACTTCTGCAAAAGGTTTCATTATTTTAGGTTTAAATTCGTCGATAACAACGTGGTGGTGATTATCGGAAGTTGAACTAGAACTACTTTCCATCGTGGGTTGGGGGTTGCGTAATTTACAAGAAGGATTCAGATTCAAAGTTATTTACAAAATAAAAGAGGAAAGAGATTTGCTTTTTTACAAAATTTTTATATCATAGAAAAAAAAAAATATATATATATATATGCATGATCTTCTTGTCTGGTCTTACAATGAGAATTAAAAGCTTCGTGCTGCAAAACAAAGAGATGACAACCTTAGAAAAGGATGCCATTGCTTTTGCTGTTACCTCGCTGCTGGAGCAAATAAAGAAAATAAGAATATTGTGGACGAGGAGAATAACGGAAAAGCTGTCTGTTCGTACCGCAAGCAAATCAAATTTTAATACCTCCTTAATAGTACAGAGCTTGTACAATGAATATGCTGGCATGCAGAGGGACATGAAATAAAAGATGATCAGCCTTACAAACTTTGTGCAATCTACCATAGCCTAGGAGGAGCAGCAATGCTGATACATATTACACGTCGGATTGAGGAGAAACCACACTGGCTTTCAATGTCAACTAGATGTTGGCAATTCCCTATGCATAGACCTTGAAGCTCCTTCAAGCAAGACAGATTGAATAGCCTCTCAAGGAATTTACAGTCCTGCAAAGACAGAGAACAGAGATGTTCAAAGCAATCCACCTTAATCTCAGTTAAACAGCATTTGGTAAGCATTGAAGAGGAAAGCATTACCAATCTTGAGCATGATCATCCTGAAGTGCCACAGAGTTGAAATTACATGAAAAATCAAGTTCCTAGTGAGAAATTCTAAAAACGGTCCACTGCAACTCCACTGCAATAAAGCAAAAAACATATTACAGATTGAGGAGGAAATTATTGATGCCATCTTAAATAGCTCGAAATATGGGCTGGGAAAGACAACAAGAAATTGCGAACTACAAGTATTTGAAGACAAGATGCATTCTCAATATACATTAAAAAAAAAAGATTATAGAAAAACAAAAGCAGTCCCAGCAGAGTCCTTCAACGCTGCCTACTCCTTCTTCTCTTAAACCTGAAATATTTACATTGACATATATAATTCAATTCTATTTCATGGAGGGCAGTGGCAAGCATTTCAAAACTACTTACCGAGAGAGAATGATGAAGATAGAAATGCTACTGATCAAGGTATGTTTTCAATGGAAAAGGAAGTTGGAGTAAAAAGAGAGACAGAATGTGAAGAGTTATGGTCCTTTAGTTCTTTATGGGAAATGCTTGAAGAAGAAGAAAGCAAGCAGGCTGTGGGTTAAAAAAAAAAAAAAAGGTTGAAGCTGCAAAAATGTTGAAGCTATAAATATTTTGGAAAGAATGGGTTGTTCCATGGTATAAAATTGTACCATGTCCTTGTGCTGGTGTATATGGAAACTTAGCAATGCATGAGAAGCAGAATTTGTTACACCCATCAACCAATGGAATATCAACACCTTACTAATAGTACAAGATAGTACCATATTATACCATGTCCTTGTGCGTGACAATTTGGGGAAAGGGATGAGGTGCATGGGTCACGCGTCTGCAAGCCCCCAACATGCACTAGAAAGCTCAAATTCAAGCCGGCGTAGCAGATGCACAAACTGAGGAAGACAGAAGAGTGGTGTGGGGCCCACATGTGTACTCCTATGTTATACGTACAATACATGCGCTCAATTGCATGTTGCGCATTTCACCAACTAAACCAATGATCACCTTGTTGTCTAAAGATTACCATAAGAAGCAGCAAGCTAGCAGTATTTGGAAATGGCGGACCACTAGATACATGACCGTACATGTTATGCATCATATGTGCTGGCGGAGTCACCTTCCTCATGTTCTATTTCTTCTGAGTTTCGATACATTCAATGAGCCGATAGGGAGGGCTTTTGACTAGTGTCTTAACCAAATTCCCTACTGGATTTGGCTTTCGTAGATTCCACAGTTACTGCTTTCAATGCAGAGGTCAGAGGCAACACACACCAAACTTGTTCTGTTAAAGATTGCTGCTGTGTATCCTCAGGCTCTGTACTACTGGCTTCGTACATACTTATTAGAACGGCGTGATGTTGCCAATAAATCTAAGTTAAGCAGAATGGCAATTGCTCAACAACGAATGCAGCAGAATGTTGGAATTGGCCAAAATTCCGATTCTCTTGGAATGGTTGATGAGAATGCTCGAGCACAGAGCCATGGAGGCCCCACATTGATGCCTGAGAATCAAGGTTCACAATCTAGCTCTAGTATTGGCCCAAATGAAGCTGGATATCACGGTCCAGAATCTGAAAGACCTGCTTCATCTGAAAGCAGTATACATGCGGGAAATGATTCAACTCTACAACAAGGCTCTTTAAACATCAATGAGGGTGGTCAAAATGTCCTCAGAAGTAATAGTGCATTGGGTTTGGCAGCGTCTGCTGTGAGTGGCTTTGATGATATTGTCTGAGGAGCTTTATATTGGGAACCATGTATATGGATGTCCGCCTGGAGAATGATAATGAAAGAAGCTACGCTTGCGCGCTTTGCATGCAAGGAATGGATATGAGATGTGATGTTTCTGACTAATTGGAGTGCTGGATTCGTACGAAGGCATTGAAGGTCATTTCTTACCTATTGAAAGATGAAGAGGAAAACCACACACCCTATACTTTTGGTGCTTCCTTTGAGATGAAACAGGAAAGAAGCTCTCAAGGTTTTCTGAACCTCACGCAAGTTTTTCCTTTAGTTCATGGAGATTCACAAGGAAATGTCCATTTGGAGCGATGCCTCCATGGCTAGATGCTACTGACAATAATACAATGCAATCATCTAAAGTTAGCTTTGTGTCTGCTTCAAATAAGCATGGAAAGTCTCATAAATTGAACCCAAAACGGGTTGGAGCTGAGATGCCATCTGAAATACAACCTTATATCAGCAAAAGAATGCGAATTGATGTATCCAAATGATTTTACAGAACGATATCTTATGAATTATGTCCATAGATGAATTAGTTGCATAAATATGGCGAAAATGAATCAAAAACTGGAGTTCCAATCAATTTCTCTACTCTCTAACGAGACTGGAGGTTGCTTATCGTTCCTTTTCACGTGTTGAACAAGAGTGGAATCTTGCACAAAGCAGTATAGGAGCTGCTTCCAATAGCTTATATTCTGCTACAAATGAGCTCTGCATTGCTTCTGTCAAAGCAAAGTCCGCTTCAGATGATCTGCAAAACACTGTACTGTCAATGAAGGACTCTGCATATGAAGCCAGTATTGTCCTCTCTGCTTTTTGTCGTGTCATGAGGGGCCATACAGCTTTGACATTAGAATGCAGTTCCATGCTTGAAGAGGTTCTGACAATTATGGAAGATCTTCATGATGTACATAGCCTAGGAAAGGAAGCTGCCTCAGTGCACCACACTCTTATGGATGACCTTTCAAAGGCTAGTGCAATTCTTCTGCCACTTGAGTCAGTTTTGTCAAAGGATGTTGCTGCAATGACTGAAGCCATCTCAAGGGAAAAAGAGAGTAAAATGGGAATATCACCAATCCATGGGCAAGCCATATACCAGTCATACTTTTCAAGGGTCTTATGCACACCAAAAGCAGAACCTAGCTAAGCAAGTTGCTGTCTCCTATCCATTTGTTGTCTCCATGGTAGAACATTTATATCACTATTCCTCGAAAGTCTTGTGGGAACTGTTCAAGTTATGAGCATGTGGAATCCAATCCAGACCAGAACTGTTGTACACGTTATGACCAAAGTTGAGCTCCACTATGAAATTTTATTAAGTTTAGCTAAAGAAATGTTGCCTGCAATAAAAGGAGAAAATGATGATCCTAGTATAGAGGAAAATCAACCTGTTAAGTGCAATTCTACTGCTGGCAATTCATACCAAAACGATCTCACTAGTTATCTCTTTGGAGATGGGTACCTCAGGAAGAAGGGCACTATTACTTGGAAGCACTAATTCAGCATGATATATTTTGACTACATCATAGCAAAGGAAACAAATTGAATACTAGAATAATTGAGAACAGATGGAAGAAAGAGCTACTGATATGATAGAAGCAGCGGATCAATTTCCTTACACAAAATCTTGGTTCAAAGGACAACAAAGTCAGCTCTAACAAGACGCAATACGATTTCAGTCTAAACTAGTAGATGAAGTTAAACGGTACTGCAAGAATCCAAGCGTTCAACAGAGACGCTCAAACTTTCACATCACAAACTTCATAAGAAAGACAACGTGGCAAGCAGCAGTGCGGCAAATTTCAGCGCATATGCACTAAGCAAGACTTTTGTCATTTGAAAGGGCTTGAAATAATGCCCAACCCCTTCGATGAAACCCGAAGGACTTTGGTCAGGGGGCAAAATGTAGACGTACAAATCTGCTTACAAAGGCCTTGATCCTAATTCTTTATTTGGATTTAACTCTTTGGGCTAATGTGATAGGGCTTAAAGAGTTAGGCCCAATTTAATTAGGATGATCATGGGAGTTTTGGCATGGAAGGCTTGGAGTAGGGCCCGTTGGAATTGGCCTGCCCAATTCCAACCTTTCTCAAATTGGCTCACACACATTACAATGAAGGCCTCAATGGGCTTGGGTCCATAAGGGAGCCCACATCCATATCCATAATGAGAGGGACTCATCCTGGCCATCGGTTGTCTGTCTCATCTGACGGATGACATCGACGGCCAGATTCTCTATAAATACCTTAGTCCTTACCTCATTTGGATAAGGGTGAAATCTTGGACAAACACCGTCGTGCTATCGGATTTCCATCTTAGTGAGTCAATTACTTGACTCACTTAAGAACGCACACGATATTAGTGGTACTTAGTGAGGTTGATGCTCAATAGCTCTCTCGACTATCACACGTGTGTTAGAGCCTATTGAGATTGCCTACTCCTCCTCCCTACACGATACTCTCTTGATCATCATATCACGTGTTGTTTCCCTAGGTCACGCGTAGTGCGATAGTCACGCGACACGCACGTGATCGTTGCATCCAGACTCATACCCACACATCACATATATCTAAAACATATTCAAAATTCATCACATCAAAGTTATATTACAAATACAACAACATTAAAATTATATCTCATACATCAAATATACATTTCTAAAACAAACTATGCACATATACATATTCACAAGATATTCAAAAATATCACGAATTGCTAAAACATATAAATTTACACAAAAAATAATTATTCTAATTTTTCTGGATTTTTCTGAATTTTTTTTATGAATTTTTATTGCATTTTTTCTATTTTTTTCCTATTTTCCGTAATTTAAATATATAATAAAATATACAAACTCACCTGAGCCGTTGGATTAAAGCGGATTTGATCTAGAACGCTGATCTGGATGTGGACAGTTGACCGTTGACCGTTGACTGTTGACCGTTGAATGCGCGGATAGACTGAGACCAACAATCAATTTGCTTTCTTCCCCTAGGAACCTGTTTGATTCCAACTTTTTTGAGTGATTTTTGCTGCGATATTTGTATGGATTTTTTCTCTCTATGTTATCTTTTTTTTTTTATTCTCTACTTCTTCTTTTTTTTTCTCTCTTTCTCTGTTTTTGTGTTTTTCTTCCATGTCCTTATTCTTATTACGTGCCAGGTATTTATAGATGCTCAACCCGTTCACCTACCACTCATCTACCATTCACCTACCACTCACCTACCACTCACCTACCCACCGTTGACACGTGCGCTTACCTCATTAGCCAATGAGAGCATGTGGAAAAAAAATAAATAAATAATTTGCCTCTTCATGGAATCGAACCCAGGTCCTGTGGCTGGTCTAGTCATATGGGTCAATGGTCTTAACCGTTAGGCCGTTGACCTGTGCCTGGTTGGGTCCAGCAAAATTAATATTTAAGGCTCTTGAAAATTCTATTTTAATTAAACAAAATAATTTTTGAAAATTTGTTTAATTAACTTTAAAAACAATTTATGACAAAAATATGTATTATATCAAGCTCGAATAATTTAAAAAAAAAAGAATAATAATAATTTTTTTAAAATTTTACTTTTCTTTACTACTCTCATTTTTCTCTCATTTTTTTTATTTTTTCTTATTACTTCTATATCTTATCTTATTTTTGCTGTTTTTTATTTTTTGTGCTATTTTTGCTTATTTTTTGATTTTTTCTAGTTTTTACTTTTTTTGTGAGCTCAACATAATACTAATTTTTATCATAAATTTAAGCCTTAAATTGAGCAAAAATTGGGTGTCTACAGCTACCATCCAAATGCCAATTCATATGCTCATCATCCTCAGCTAGCATCTCCACCTGATATAGAGAATATGAGAGAAAATGGACTACCATTTGAACGTCAATAATAGATGAAGAAGACTTCGCTTTTGTCGTGAATTTAATCATACTGGCATCTAAATGGTATAGGCTTAGTGTCCGACAACTATACACTTGAACATCCTTTATCTTAATATATCTAAACACAACCTAAAAAACCATCTTAAAGGAATTTCAAAGCATTCTTATTTACATTTTAAAATCATGCATATGTTCTCTTGAATATTTAGAGAAATTTACGATGATTCAAATTTCATGGGTAACTTTGTCTTATTTGGAAGAAATTAACTTTACAATATTTGTCTCATCAAAATGACGTGAGAAATTTCAAGTTCAACAACTATTACTCCTTCAAGTAAATTTTTAATTGAGCTTGATTTGTTGTAGAGATTCTAAAAGAATCAATATGAGATTAGGTTAGACATAGAAATAGATTTAGGTAATTAGATGAGTTAGGAACTTTACTTTAATAGGCCAAATGTGTGAATGGAATTATATGAAATTAAGAGAACTTTTTAAAAGAAACAAGAGAGAGTGGAGTGTGCATTTTCTTGTAGAGAGGAGAGAGATTTTGATGATGTAATGTAAACCCTGAGAATTTTTCATACCAGTAAAAATAGATAGAAATATAAATATAGAAAATAGATTGTTAATATTGAACTCAACAAATAGAACTACGAGCAGTAATGAACCTATGGATAGTTTTAAATCCTAAAACAGAGTTTCCTAGATAGTATTAAATACTACTAATAAGATTTCATAGTGGGTATCGAAAACTCAAGATATAAGAATAACTTGGTTAAGATATTAAGTGCGATAAAGAATAAATAACCAATTACACTTATAGTTAGAAAACAATAACCTAAAGATAAACCATTATGATTATAAATACATAATAAAAACATAAACAGATCTATAACTAATAATCTAGACTCCAAATAAATATTTTGATCAGACCATTATTTTAATTAGAGTATTCCTAAGCTATTAGAGCCTAAAACGTAAATTAGCCTATTAAGCTTAGAAAACTATAATCGAGTGAGATAAAACCTAAAAATAATTAATCATGTAAACTTTAAAGCTAAAGCTGAACTCAATAACAATCTAGAAAATTTGTAGAACTCTATATCAGTTTTTGCAGATAAAAATCTTGAATAATTGTCATATTTGTACTTGTTTAACTTAATAAACTACTCTAAAATCTAGATAATTACTAACAAACTAATATTATATTAATATATATGTAAACAAATTCGGTGCATTTGAAGAATTATGGCTAGGATTGTCTTGATAATTGTTGCAGCTGAAATTTACATAACAAGAGTCAAATAAGCAAATTAAAGTCAATAAAATCAACTCGAGAACCAATCCAAATTTGCCATCTGTACAACTCATTAAATGAAGAGAAGAATCAAGTGGAATCATGAAATTTTGGTGGGCAACTTCTTCTTTTTCAACCGAACAACAAGGCTTCTATAACTCCATTATATAAGCTCCTCTATCAACTAAAAAAAAAAAAAAAATCTTTAATGCACTATCAACTAAAGCCATTAACCCACCTAAAACAGCCACAATAATAGCTTAAATTCGTCCCAACCAAAATACCAAAACAAATCAACAACTCAAACCTAAAACAACTCCATTAAAGCTTAACAACAAGCTTGGGAAAGGAAAAACAAAGTGAGTAATTTCGTTTTATAGTTAGTAATATGTTAGAACACTAGCTTAAACAAAGTTTTATTGATTCTAGGTTCAAAGACGACTCAAAAACAAAGTTCACAACATCGACAACAAGGTAAGTTTTAAAAAACTCTAGTTACACTCTTTTTTATCATAAAACAAGGATTATGGACATGTTGATGTGTTATAAGATGATATATGTGTATATATATCATGTATAAACACTTAAGAATGAATTAAATACAAGTTGGACATGGAAAATCATCGAAAAATAAATCAACGCACGTAAAATAATACATTTCCATGAGAGCATGGGGTAAATACCTCTCGGTTTGTGATTTCCACAAGCATCGTGTTTCCAGAGGAACACGGCTAGTACACAACCGTGTACCAAGCTGTGTTCCTTTTGGCCCCAATAAAAATATAAAAAATTTAAATTATAAATTTGTTTCAGTTCTGAAATAATAATAATTATTATTTTTTTTTTTTTTGATGTTATTATTATTCTTCAGATTATCATTAATGTTAATAATATTATTATTAATGTTGTTGTTGTTGTTATTATTATTATTATTATTACTAATGTTAATGTTATTAGTAGTATTATTAATGGCATCATCATCATCATCATTTATGATTATTATCATCATTATTAGTAATGTTATTATTATGAATATTATTATCATTATTAAAGATATTATTATTATTATGATTATCACTATTATTATTATTATTATTGTTATTGTCATTAAGATTACTACTATTTTTATTAATGTTATTATGAAAATTAATACTAATATTGTTAACATATTATTATTATTATTATTATTATTATTATTTGCAATGAGAATAAAATTAAGATAATTGTAAAATACTTATTTGATATAGATAAACATATAAGAATGGAAGTCTAAATAAGTTAAAATTATGAATAATGTGACTCCTAAAAATGATAAGATAATTATATGAAGTAAATTAAGAGAAATATGATGAAACTAAATAATAGTAAATAAATATTCGTTACTGTAATAGGTTAACTAAAGAACAGTATAAAAAGTGATGATAATGGTAATGATAAAATATCAATTCATTGAATGTAAATTCTACAACTATCCAATAAGAATATATAAATATCCAACAAGATTAATAAAAGCAAAATGAAAATAAATATTAAATAATAATTTACTATCATAGGACCAATATAGTAATAGGAAATAAAACCAAATGCCACTATAGGACACATAAACACTTATAGGAGTTTAGTTCTATAATTTACGTTTTATTGATAAATATTTTATTCATCTCAATAGGTGATTTTGACACTATAGAGGATTTTCTAGCTGACATTACGACTAGCCAGTATGAGTAAGTGAGTAACTCAGTCTTATTATATTGTGTGTTCTTGTAGCTTAGTTGATCTTTAATGAAAGATAATAACCTAAATTTGCTATATGGGTTTACGAGAATTGTTTGCTGTATAAATTGTTAATTGTTAAGTTACTCTAATGATAATAAAACAGAATTTTGTATGATCATATTGTTTATATAGTATGTTGCTTGTCTGTGAGAAGATTGATCACCTTAAACCTAATTACAAACTACTGGTACCATAAATGAAATGAACATGCATTGTATGATTTGCATAAGCAGTATTTGAGTAAGTGGCAGCCTACTACGTATTAGTTTTTCGGATCTCTGGTAATGCTTGGCTTATCTAGGCAAGGAAGCTATTAGTTATTCACAAGATTACCTTTGTTCTATTGATACCATAGAAACTAAATGGTAAATGAAGGACGTTGGTTATGGTATTGCTTGAAATGACTAATACTTAGTGGAGATTCTAAAGCTAAAAATAGGAAATGAGTATTAAGATATGATAAACTTAAAGTGAATGTTAAAGTGAGTATTGTTGTTTTTTGTTTGCTTAGTCTCTCTTGAGTAGGTGGGCTATAGTATTATCTTCCTTCAACCCTAATAAGATGGCGTAAATCTTCATCTTGCTTTAGATTCTGGGTTATCCAGGTTTGTATTTATGCATATGCTTGATTGATGCATTTCATATGATTTTTAATAACTTGTTTGATATGTGGTAAGTTCTAGTTATTCACTGAGCTTGTGGTTTCACTCACACTCCAATAGTCCTTTTAAGTTTACACTTAGGCCATGGCTGGTCACTTCCAAGAATTTAGCATTGGTAAGAACTTTAAGACTTGAAGTTCATGAAAGATTATGGGATAAGTTATTTGCTTTTGTTGTTAGTTTAAGTTAGTTAGTATTTAAATTCTCAGTTATGTGTTTAGAGACTATTCAAAAAGATAGTATGGATTGTAATATTATATTGAAGAACTGAGATGATAGTTATTCACTATTTTATGACTTACATATATTTGTTATTTCTTATCAAAGCAACTAAACGATTTTGTTGTTTGAAAACATGTAATTCCCTGAAGGTAATCTACTGATAGTATTCAAGTGTAGCTTGTTTACCACTACTAAGGTACCCTCGGGGCATGACATATAAAATGAGGGGGAAATGAAGAAAATGGGTCTATATAGTGTGGATTGGGAAACTTGTATGAGTAAGAATAAGTTTGAAGGGTAAATGACTTAAATAACCTTAGATATTCAGTCATGTGAGTAATAGCTATGAGGGTAGTTTAGGAGATGAATGTTAGTAGAAACTTGATTAAGATGCTACAATGCCCTTAAGGAATTAAGTAAGGCAGTTAAGACATGTGAAGGTTTTTTAGTGATTTGTTTAGGTGATGATTAGTAGAAAATTTGCATTAATTCCAAGACTACTCTTATAAGAACAAAATAGAGGAAAGTGTAGAATTTGGGTAGTCAACTTGATTTTAGAGGCTTAGAGTTTTTAGGAATTAAATAATTGAAATTAGGCTTTTTGATTAGGAATTTAGGAATTTATGTATTGAATTTTGGTAAATAAGCTCATTTAGATTATTTGAGAAATGCTTGAATATTGGATAACATAAGATGGAATATGGAATTATTTTTTATCTCTGCTCTCAAATTAATTCAATTACTAAATTAATTAACTATTTATATCAACATGATTAACTTTGGCTCAAATTATATCCTATCGCTCTCATTTATTTTTTAACTTAGTTATCTAATTATTATTATTTAATTAAGCATAAATTAATGTTTAAATTTACTCATATTTTCTTTTTATATTTTATTACTTTCTACTTTAGCTTAATAAATTTAGGATATTTCAGTTTCCATGATGATCGATGTGGTTAATTGGTGATGTTAGTATGTGAATTGGAATGATGCAGTTATTCATTTCCATCCTATTCAATGATTAAGGCCATTCTTTAAAATCTTAGGTACGTAATCTAAACCTAAGTTGTAATTTACACTATCATATTATTAATTTTTTTGCCATTATAACTTGTTATAATAGGTGAGATTGTAAAAGTTGACTATAAAATACTTTTTTTGCCCTACTCAAAATGCCAACACACTCTTCTATTACTATAAAAGCAAATTGCCAAAAAGCAAGGAAAACACTGGCTTTAATTAACAGGTGTTACTTACACACTTCAAATGATGCTGGTAAGATCCATGGTTTTGTAAGAAGATAAGTGTTGTTCCAAGTCATAATTATATCTTATAGGCATAGTTGCTACCTATAATTTTGTAACTTTAACAAGTTTCCATTTTTCTACTACTCGTCAAGAAAACATAGAAATTCCCCGTTTTTATTGCATAGTTGGGATTTCAATTTTCAATAAACCTAGATTTATATAGAAGAAGAATTTTCCTCTTACCTTTTGAACTTATGTTTACTTCTATACTAATCAATTTTGGAAGTTCAATAATTGACAATCAAATTAGATTGTTTATGACTCTAGGCATATGGTTTTATTTCAGAACAAGTGTATATGAGATGGGATAGCTTTCAGGTTTAATTTTACTAAGCCATTACATCAACTCTTATGAATTGATCTAAATGAAAACTTCTATTGCATTACTTCATTATTTACCAATTATTTTAATTCTTCCAATTATGCATATTCTTACTCAAAGCATCTACATAATGATATCCTTCTCCACTAAATCTCTTAGAAGCTTTCTTGTTTGCTCATTGATAATTGTATAGAGCCATTTTTCCTAAATTGGTAAGCTTTCATGGAAACTTACTAACTAATGCACACCTAGCAACATTTCTCTAGTTTTATCTAAATATTATACGTTGAATAAAAAGTTATTCATATAATATGATGGGAACTATACTTAGAGATCTTTAGATCTATCTTAGGTCTTATACAATGTTCATTATCAAGTTGCGTAAAACTTGTGATGTTATTTAAAATTTTGATTGCTTTTATAAATGAAAACAACTTAAAAATTGCTTTTAAACACATTATTTCAATTGGTAAATGTTTTGGATAAATGGGAATAAAGCAACCTAATTAGCCATGGATGAGCCTAAGGGGGGCATAGGGGCCTCTATCCCCCGAGCATAAAAAAAAAATAATAATTTTCATTAATTGTTAAGAAAATAAATATTAGACCTTTTATGTTTGTGTTTTAATCAATGACCTTTTTATCTTTTGTTTCATTCTTTTTTTTTTTTTAATCTTTTCAGCATGGTAACTACTAAAATTAAATTTCAATTGTAAAAAAAGGGGGTTAACATGACAAATAGTACCTAAACTTTGACAAAACATATACTTTAGTACCTGAACTTTGAAATTGATTAATTTAGTACTTAAAAAAAATTTTCATGCATGCTAACAGTACCTCTGTCAAGTTCTTTTAGGTTATAAGTTGATCAATTTCAAAGTTTTCCGTATATTAAATTGATTAATTTTAAATTTCAAGTATTAAATTGATCAATTTCAAAGTTTGGATACCATCTATGACTTTATCCCTTAGAAAAGTGTAACTAAATATATTCTCATAAGATACTATATATCTATTTACATTTATCCCATAATTATGTTTTTAGTACTAAGTGTTTCATCTTATTGCACAAAATATTAATGAATAATAATAGTTGTCTAACTTGATGTGTGTGTGCGTGAGTGTATGTGTGTATATATATAACAAGTTAATGTTATAAATAGACTAAATACATTAGACAATTGATTATTTGATAATTTAAATTAATAAGGGAGAATGTCAACTTTAGCACTCGAAACTTCACATAAAAATTTAATTTGATAACTGAACTTTGAAGTGATCAATCTAATACTTAATTAAACTTTTTGTGGCTATTTTTACTAGCCTACTAACTTCATTGTCCTATCTCCTAATGTAGAAGAAGTAGTCTATTAGTGGTAGACAATATCAAGAGAAGTAGTAAAAATTTAATGACAAATTGTCTCTTCTACGCCAACAAACAAGGCAAATGGTATTAAGGAAGCAGTAAAAATAGTCACAAAAAGTTTTATTAGGTAAAATTTAGTGACCTTAAAGTTCAAGTATCAATATGAATTTGTGTGCAAAGTTCAAGTACCAAATTTTACATTCATCTAATTAAATCTAACATTTTAGGTGCAATAGTAGACACTCTTTTTCTCGTTTATGTGCACGTAATTCCTTTGTATTTGAAATTGAGCATTGAGATACTAAATGTCAAAAACACGTACTAGTTTTTACTATAAAATAACATTCTAGTTATAATATATAACTATCGTGATATCGCTATGATAGACTTCCGAGGCCATCTACCAATTGAATATATGCGGACTATGAGATGATAATTATGTAGTTATTGAGGGATTTTAGAGTTATTATAATTTTAATTATGGATTTTTAATAGATTTTGAGTCATTGCATGTCCATATTTAATATGAATACATGTCGAATTATAAATATCCCTAAATTTAGGGTGTTATATCTCCATTAGTACTACAACCCAATTGATCTTAATTAAACTAACGGCCTTAAAGCTCCAAGGTACTGGCATTAATAGGACTTTAAGCTAAACTAAGCTTAGATCCAAAAAGGATTAGGCATAGAATGGTCTCCGGTTGTCGGGCTACCCTCAAGCGATATGAAGGTTGTTTTGGAGGCTGTAAATCAAACTAGTGAGTTACAACCCACTAGTACGGATGAGTCAAACAGCTTGCCCTGTTGCCACCCACGTTCATTATCATGCGTCTTAACCCACAGAAGATGGTAAGCTGCACCTAATATACACTCGAAGCTTTTTATTAGTTTATTTTCTATGGATTGAAAGACGATAGATGGTAACTCATCTGGTCATCTTTCAATGCAGATCGTGCCACCCACCATTTCGAGTAGGTTATGAGGCACATATATACTCGGCAATAATATGTATGTATCTTTCTTGTTGCACCGCAATTAGCCTACGAGACTCGGTTGGAGGGGTACTAATGAATTAAGCCAGAACACAAACTACTTTATTTCGGTTCAATATTTACTCAAGTTTGATTTGACAATAGTCAAATTGAACTCCAATTTGAGCTATCCAAAGAGTTTATCAAGTTAAGTTTTAACTTTATACGTTTAGCTTAATTAGCTCATGAGCTTAATTGAGCTCTATCGAGCTCGAGTCGAGTATAAAATATTAATCAAATTTGAATTAATTTTACGTATTAATATTATTTTAATTAAAATTATAAATATATTCTTTTAATAAATCGAGTTAAACTTAAGCTTGAAATCTTAGCTTGGTTTAACTTGAATCAAACTCAAGTTTTGAAATTGGTCAAACTCAAATTTGATTTTAATATTATACCGTTTTGACACATCTCGTTTACAATCCTAATTGACACTTCGAGTTTTGGTTTAATATTTAGCTTATTGACGATGGTATATAATAACTCACCACCCTACATACTTACGCCAACCACCATCATAAATTGGTCCTTCACAACTTACCTATAGAGATTAGGCCACAGCGGGCATATTCATCGTCTTGGGACTTCATAATCATTCCTATTTTCAACCATAGTTACATATGTTATCTTATAAACAAGGTAAAATTTATCTCATTGATTGTAAGAATTTAGAAAAGCTTACTAAAAGTTATATAAATTACGTGTGTATATGTACAACCACGTCTCAAATGGATATGACTAATGATTTGGATTGATTAATATCCCCATTCCACTTCATTTATTCAAATCTCTTAAAATTTTGCTTACGTACAAATTTACCTCTGCTCTCCACTGAAACTTATAAAGTGCAATTTTTTTTAGTGAAAAATGTTAATTATCTTTAGCTTTGTTAAATGATCTAGGTTGAAGCAGTCTAAAAGTGCACTTTAAAAATTTATGAGAGAATTCGCACTTAATTGAAAGTTTGAAGGAGTAATTTCCAATATTCCATTATCTTTTTGCATTACATTGTTTATGCTCACAAGTAACATCATCATCAGTAAAACATGCGACATCAAAAACATAGTATAAACTATACATTAGAAATGTTGACGTGGATTATTTACCAAAAGGTAGATATGTAAATAGAATTTTAACGGTAGGAGCTTTTCTAACATAGTGATACATACGCCAATTTTTATTTGTTCTCGCGTATCATTAACTTTTGTATATACCAATACCATGACGCACTTAATTACTATATGTACTTAAGAACCGCTGTTATATTTAGAAAAATGATAGGGCACCTTCCCTAGGGTTTTATCCCTGGCAACGAGATGCTATAAAGTAGATGATTTCAGTTATAGGATTAAATTCGTTCAATCACGTGTTTGGTGTTTGCTTTCATATACGATTGGTTAGAAAGTGAAATAATGTTAATATGATATAGCGAAATCCCACCATCGCTTCCTACGTTATTATTATTATCCGTACAACCCCTCTTGTAGTTTACTGTTGAGTATAACTATTCCATTCAATTAGAGTCTATGCATTAAATTATCACAACAAAAGCTCTTTACTTTTCTTTTAAAAAATCAAGTAGTTGGGTGGTGGACATATATATATTAACAATCATTTAAATCAGCATTTAACTTACAGTTTCACATAAATATATTTAATTTAATTAACTTCTTTTGTCTTATTATTCAACTCTTTTTGTCCTGAAATTTGATTTTTTTTTAAAGAAAAGGAAAAAGGAAATACTTGATTTCACTGTTATATTATAACGTCTCCCAAAAATTTTGATTGCTTACCTAGCATATAATGATCAAATATGGTAGATATATCCACCCTATTAAATGGACCGCACCAAATCGATTAATGGAGTGGAACCTAGATATAGTTAATATATTAAAATCTATATCCGAACGATTTACATGTCAAGTGAGCTCTCTTTTAGAAACTTTCTCTTTTTGCTCGTGGAGTAATATATGCCGTGTAGTATTCTGTTCAAAAGAAGAGTAATTTTATTTTAGGAAAATAGTATGGTCACATCATTAATTTTAACGGGATCGGTCCTTTTAATATCCAACTGCTCACAGTATATCCAATCGTGATCGAACTACTAAAATAGTTAATATTTCAATTACTAAATTTTTTTTAATGATTATGGTTGACTAGGATAACAATGTAGAAGGTTCATTTTATTTTAATAAATAATGATGACATTTCATGGTTTAAAAAATACTTACATATTAAAATTAAACCGATATGTATATGTTAATAATCAATTTACGCGGCATATTAGTTATTGCATTAGTACAGCTAAAAGATTGAGCATTTAGCTTGAGCATGGTCATTGCTCATTGGAGCAAACAAATATATAAAATTTCTCTTTGAATTGGTTTATGGATGTAACTTGCTTGGAATTAGTGTTCGGGAAGGGAAACAACATGGCATGTGTTTTCCTGTTTTTACAAATTACAGACCCTTTTCTTTAAGTTAAATGCATAGCCTTATTGTTTTTCCATTAAGCAATCCTTGGTCTTTTGTTTAACATGGTACATAATATATATTCTTGTGCCTTAAATTATATATATGTTTTAGTGAAAACCCCAAACCTCGTAAATCTTGTAATAGCGTTTGAGAAGGGAGCCTTGCAAGGCGCGCAACACCAGGATTCAGTTACATATGTTAATAAAATAGTTTTATGATTTGATTACTGACTTTGAAAGTATAAAAAATAACCCAAAATTTGTAGGATTCATTATGCTTTTCTTTACCCGCTCTTTTCAAAAGAAAATCATTACATTACTGTGAATTGTAATCAATGTTAATGTTGCTGAAGTTTTTTTTTTTTTTTTTAGTTGGTTATATCTTTTTGATAAAGTAAGAAATGTTGTAGGAAATTTTATAGAGATAAGGGGTGAGCGGGTAATCCCATCTTATAAGGAATCCACCTCGTTCCTGCTTAATAAGATAGGGTCATAGTGGATATTAAGAATCATAGAATAAGTTATAAATACAAATTTTTAAGAACCTACTCTCAAAAGATAAGATATAAGGTATAAAAACCTCATACCGATATTCATCATGGAGCTTGTACTCTAATAATATAGAAAGTACATGTTATGAGGTATCTTATATCTATCCTATTAAATATTATAAACTAATGTTAATCTATGAGAAATAAATAGCACACTCTATTGTTTTTTTCAAGATTTATTATTTCTAAATTACCTTTCGAAAATTTTTATTATAGAAGATTTTATACTCTTTTATTTTAGAAAGACTTGTTATTTTTATTTTTATTTTTGAAAAACTATAATTGTATGTATATAATTGAACTCCCAAAATATATAGATATTTTATTTATCTTCTAAGACTAATTGATTTGGAAATAGCTTTAAAGTTTTCAATTTTAGAATCTCTTGCAAATTCTACTACTTTGTTTAGTATCATATAAATAGATTCCACAAGTATTTGTTATTGGTTTCAATTTTTACGTATAAATAGATTATGCATGTTGCAAAATGTGTGATATTAACAGATTATCTTTAAAATCCATTTCCACATATCGTTCATAGTAAATATATGAAATTATAGCAGTTTTACATATTACATTAAACTATATCAGATACTCTAAACTTCAAGTTTAAGATAGACGAAAAAAAGATAGAAATTTTGTTTGTAAAATTAAACCAAGCTTCTTTTGTGCATGTGCTAGATCTAGATATTTATTTGACTTTATCAAAGACAAGCAAATTGAATACATGAATGACAGAGAAGATTTGCTTTCTTACGAAGCAAAAGTGTAGCTAATATTTACCATACAATTTTTACTTGTATCGTACTTATTTAGAAAATGACAGCTATTTTTTGGCCATATCATGGGCTGTCAAAAAGTTGTCTTTAATTTTGTTTCTTCCACATAATTTTTTTTAACTGCGTCTTGTTAGTATAAACTCATGTCCTTCATTTTGTAATATATGTAATATAACTTTTATGAGTGTATTTTATGTATGTGAGATTTGTGAATCAAATGAAAATTAGAGGTACTCCAACGTGCCTCTTGTGTGAGCAAGTGTGTGTTTATTTAATTTTAGCTATTCCTACATCCGGTATCAGAGCCAGTTTGCAACAATTTCAACAGGCGCAATCGACAATTTCCAAGTTTGGTGGGAGAACAAATTTTGCAATGTGGAAACATTTGATGGAATTATTTTTAAGGAGCAATGGCTATTGAGAGATTTTGGAGAACCAGAAGATGGAGAATTGTCAACAACTGAAAAACAACATATAAAGCGTGATAGTTCTCTTAATGAAAAAGCCTTGTTTTTTATATGTCAATCTGTAGAGATATCTATTCTTGAAAAAATAGTTTATGCTAAAACAGCAATAGAAGCATGGAATATTTTACTCAGTACCTATGAAGAGGCAGACCCAGTAAGAAGAACAAGATTGCAAGGATTAAAAAGACAATTTGAGTTTATAGAGCAAGGAAAAGATGAAAGTATACATGATTATTTTTCAAGAATGAACAAGTTGGTAAATGATATGAAAAGTAATGGTGATAAAATAACTGAGAAAGAAGTTATGGAGAAAATTATGCATACGCTCACAAGTTGATTATGTGATAACAACTATTGAAAAGTCTAAAGATCTTGACAAAATGACTTTGAATGATTTGCAAGCTTCATTAGAGTCACGAGAAATACGAATGAATGAAAGACTTGGATGCTCAGATGAACAAGTATTAAAGGCTCAAGCAAAGTTAGAATTTTCAAAGCGAAAAGAGAATATAGAAAAAGGACACAATTCTAAATGGGAAAAAGGAAAGAATTTTAGAAATGTTCAAGTAGCCAGAAAAGACAACATTGGAAAAGGAAAGTTAAATGTTCAATGCTTCAAGTGCAAGAAGTTTAGTCACTATCAATCTAAGTGCAAATCACTTATTCAATGCAATAATTGCAAAAGGTATGGTCATTATAGTAAAAACTACCGTGCGAAAGTGTTAAATGATCGAAATAATCATGCCAATATTATAGGGAAAGAAGATGGTGTTAAGACTTTATTAATGGCTAGTCATGCTATTGTCCAAAGCAATGACAATCAATGGTTATTGGATACAGGTTGTAGTAATCATCTAAGTCAGAAGAAAGAACTATTTTCCAACTTAGATGAGAATTTTCTAACAATAGTAAAGCTTGGTGACAATACCTCAATTGATGTTTTGGAAAAAGGAAAGATCGGTATTTGTTTGAGGGATGGATCACTAAATTATATTTCTGATGTGTTTTATGCTCCAAGTATTTGTCAAAATCTTCTTAGTGTGGGACAATTGAGAGGGAAGGGTTATGATTTGCACTTCAATAAGCAAGGGTGAACAATAACATATAAGGAGAAAGGAATGATTGCTAAAATGAATATGTCTAAAAATCGGCTCTTTCCACTAAGCATCAAGTATGATGCTGGATTATGATGTACTGCAACTATTGTCAATGACAATTGGCTTTGGCATATGCATTTAGGACACTTCAACTTTAAAAGCATCAAGTTTTTAGCAGATAAACAATATGTTTTGGATTTGCCAAGTGTTCAAGTTCCTGACCAATTATGTGAAAATTGCATAATGGGAAAGAAACATAGAGATCCTTTTCCTCAAGGACATTCTCAAAGAGCTACAAAACCATTAGAGATTATTCATTCAGACTTGTGCTACGTGGAGGTTCCTTCTTTCAGAGGTAACAAATATTTTATTACATTTATTGATGACTTCAGTAGAAAGACATGGGTTTACTTCTTGAAGCAAAAATCTAAGGCATATGAGACAATGAAGAATTTTGTAACATCCATTCAAAAACAGAGTGATCATGTTCTGAAAATTCTAAGAACAGATCGTGGAACTGAGTATATTATTTGTGATGACTTCTTAAGAAAGCATGGGATCAAACATCAATTAACTGCAAGGTATACACCTCAACAAAACGGGGAAGCAGAGAGAAAGAATAAGACCATCATGGATATGGTGAGGATTATGTTGTATTGCAAGAGATTACGAAAAGTTTTTTGGCAGAGGCAGTAGCATGTGTTGTTTATATAATGAATAGATGTCTGATGAAAAGTGTTCGAGATAAAACTACTGAAGAAGCATTGAGTGGTAAAAAGCCAGATTTAAGTCATTTGAAGGTATTTGGATGTATTGTTTATGCCAATGTACCTAACAAACTGAGGAAGAAGCTTGATGATAAGGAAGAAAAAGTGTATCTTTATTAGTTACAACAACGTAACAAAAGCGTATAAATTGTTTAATCCTATTACTCAAAAAGTGATTGTAAGTAGCCATGTTACTTTTGAGGAAGATGGAATTTGGAATTGGTCAGAAAAGCAGTAAAGTTCATCACATGCTCTAGTGATGATTAATCAAAATAATGAGCCTCAATTAATTAAGGAACTTGGAAAGTCTAGTAGTCGAATTACTACTCTTGCAGAGCCTACTGAGGCAAGAAGATATCCACAAAGAGAGCACCAACTACCAGGTCATTTGAAAGATTATGAGCTTGGAAAAGATACAGATCTTGATGAAGAGGAGGATGTTACCTATTTTGCTTTCGTTGCAGATAGTGATCCAATAACATTTGAGGAAGCAGTAAATGATAGAAGATGGATTCAAGCAATGGATGAAGAAATTCATGCCGTTAAGAAAAATAACACATGGGAGTTAACTACTCTTCTAGAAAGAAAGAAGGCAATTGGAGTTAAATAGGTGTCTAAAACAAAGTACAAACCTAATGGAGATGTGGAACGTTTTAAAGCAAGATTGGTTGCAAAAGGATACAAGTAGAAACCTGATATTGATTACTTTGAAGTATTTGCTCCAGTTTCTAGATTGGATATTGTACGAATGATTATATCTCTTGCTGCTCAAAATCATTGGAAGATATATCAAATGGATGTTAAATCAGGTTTTGCAAATGGTGTACTCGAAGAAGAAGCATATATTGAGCAACCACTTGGGTATATGAAGCAAGGAAGTGAAGATAAAGTTTAAAAATTGAAGAAAGCACTATACGGGTTGAAGCAAGCACCACAAGCGTGGTATACTCGTATTGATGCATAATTCCTTGAAAATGGTTTCCATCGATGCCCATATGAGCATGCCTTATATGTAAAAAGCAATAAGGATGGTGATATCATTATTGTTTGTTTGTAGGTGGATGATATGATTTTCACTGGCAACAATCAGAAACTATTAACATAATTCAGGGAGGACATGATTACACAGTTTGAGATGACAACTATGGGATTGGTGTCTTACTTTCTTGGTATTCAAGTAAAACAAACAGGTGATAGGATATTCATTTCCCAAAAGAAATATGCTCAAGATATTCTCAAGAAGTTCAAGATGGAAATGTGCAAGCTAATATTAACTCCAGTTGTAGAAAAGTTAAAGCTTGTAAAAGATGGCAGTGGTGATTTTGTTGATGCTACAAGTTTTAGAAGACTTACTAGAAGTCTAAGGCACTTAACAGCAATTACACAAGATATTATTTATGGAGTTGGACTTGTAAGCAAATTTATGGAAATGCCATGACAATCTCATTGGCAAGCTGCAAAAAGAATTCTCAGATATATCAAAGGTACACTTGAAGATGGAATACTTTACTCTTATGATAATAAGGTATAGCTAATCAGATATACAGATAGTGTTGGGCCAGTGATACTGAAAATAAAAAAAGCACTTATCATTATGTTTTTAACCTTGGTTCAGGGGCATTTTCTTAATCATCCAAGAAGCAACAAGTTGTAGCTCTTTCAACAATAGAAGCTGAATATATTCCAATTACAAGTTGTGCAACTCAAGCTATTTGGTTACGGAAAATGCTTAGTGAAATGCAACATCAAATAAATGGTTCTACAAAAATATTCTATGACAATAAATCAATAATTGCTTTGACAAATAATCCAGTCTTTCATGGTCATAGCAAGCACATCGACATCAAGCATCACTATATTCGAGACTTGGTAAAAGATAAAGAGATTATTGTTGATCATTATTCATCTGAGAACCAAATGGTAGACATTTTCACAAAAGCACTTAAAGCTGACGCATTCATTAGAACGAAAAAAAAAGCTTGGCATGGTGAATTAAAAAGCTTGGTTTAAGGGAAGATGTTAATAAAATTAAACTAAGCTTCTTTTGTGCATGTGCTAGATCTATATATTTCTTTGACTTTGTCAAAGACAAGCAAATTGAATATATGAATGGTGGAGAAGATTTGCTTTCCTATAAAACAAAAGTGCAGCTAATATTTACCATACAATTTTTACTTGTATCGTACTTATTTAGAAAATGATAGCCATTTTTTTGGCATATTATGGGCTGCCAAAAGTATCTTTAATTTTGTTTCTTTCACCGTATTTTTTTTTTTAACTACCTCTTGTTAGTATAAAAAGACTCATGTCCTTCATTTTGTAATATATGTAATATAACTTTTGTAAGTGTATTTTGTGTATGTGAGATTTGTGAATCAAATAAAAAATAGAGGTACTCCAACAAGCCTCTTGTGTGAGAAAGTTGTGTGTTTATTTAATTTTAGCTATTCCTACAGATTTCATAAATAAATCAACAAGTTCAAAAGGGACATAAGGTGGGTAAAAGGTGCCACAGAGTAGGTTTAGAGTACAAAATTTAATACATTATGATTTACAGGGTAGAATATAATTAGTATTTTATAGCATATCCATCCTATACCCGCTTACCCTAGTAGAGACACCATCTAGATCACCAAGAAAAATAAACATTTGTGCGCAAACATTACATAAATATGCAAGTAGTTCTTTTTTTTAATTAATCACATGCCTAGGTACGTGGATACACCCCAAATTTTAACACCGACACTAATCCACAATATCTAACTAGTATGCGTCCACCGTGTTTGGATGGGTGAGAAGCCATGAAAATTAAAGGACGTTCATAGAGGAGAAAGGAAAGTGCAAGTTTGGCTACTCTAATAACGATAAGAGTATAATTGGATAAATTATATTAAAGTTCAAATAACGTTTTAATATTTTGAGTGATTAAAAATAAATATCAATATTTTATAAAATAGGTTAAATAAATCATTTTAAAATATTAAGAAAATCATCAACATTATATAAATTAATACAAATAAAGAATCCTTTTTTTTTTTTTTTTTGTGTGTGTTTGGTGATCACTCACTTAAAAAGTTGGTTTTTGACAACTTCATATATTGGTTTTTATTTGACTTATTTGTGAAGCTTTAATTTTCTTTTAACAACCGGAAATGGTGATATTTCATTTGAATTTACCTTAATCATCAATGCCTTTAAAGTAATTTTTTCCGAATATAAATGGTTCGAAATGTTTCTGCGTCATTTTCTGTATTGGCCAAATTTGAAGACAGAAAGAAAAAAGAATGGAAATATTAAAAAATTAGAAAAATATCTTTAAAATAGAAATATTATTATGTACCAAAGATAAAATAGAGTCTAATTTAGTAAAATTATGGTTTATTTATTCTTTTCCTTTTTTGATTATATCAACTTGACATCACCACCATGAGTCAAGTCTATCGGAGACTTTTTTTTTTTTTTTTTCGGCCGTTTCATCAGACTTAATATTGTCTTTTATTATTTATGGCTTTGTAGCCTAATGTGACATCTTCCCTAATCTCAATCTCAATCAGATTGTTCATGTGAGAGATCGCAGATTCTCATCTCTTCCTTCTAGTTGTAATTGGCAAAAAACAGAAAACAAAAAAACAACCCAAGGCCTATTTAGAGCCAATGGACCTGCTAAGAACAGTAAATTATTAAAAAAAAAAAGAATAGGGGAAGTAAATAAAAAAATATAAGTAAATGACGTTTCATATTAAATTATTTCCATATGGATGGTTAAGATTTGTTATTAATTCACAACATTTAATATAATGTTAATCACAATATAAGTCAACCAAAAAAAAAATCACAATATAAGGGATAAATATACATTAAAAACATGTTCCATTTGGTTTATATAGACTTGTACCAAAAATAAAATCTCTTTTCTTAACAATGTAAGTTTAGAAGTCTTGTAATCTTAATTTTAGCATATAAAGTATTTTATACTCTTACATCACAAATGCCATAATTAAAATTGGATTTGTTTGTATATAAATAAATGCACATTCTAAACGATTATGTATGATATAATGCGTTAAAGACTATAACACTCTTAGCCTCAACTTTTATTTTGAGTAAAAAAATTGTCTTATTTAAAATTAAATGTTACTTTCAACATTTTTTAATTTTAACTTAAAAGAAATATATTGTGGGGTCCTACGTTTGGGACTGGCTCCATGGACTTCGTGGTTCTAAGATCCTTCCCAACTTATAGTTCACTAGTCCAGTTTTGGGTGCACAAATTATATGCAAGACCCATGTGATCAGTTCAAATAAAAAAAAAAAAAAAAAATCGAAACCGTGATAATGTGAAAGATTAATCAATTGAGGGAACAAAAATTATTTTCAATCATTTCCCTCTAAATCCGCTCTTTTTATCCAAAGAAAGATAATTGTTTTAGGTTTTTTTTCCCCATAAGATTCCTTGCATTTTCAAATTACTCAAAGTGTCCAAACATACTTAGCTAATAATTATTAAAGTTTACACACAAAAGCTAGAAAGAAGCATGAAAACATCAATTCACACATATATAATAGCATAAAACCTGGCCAGTTGCTATCTATATGTTATTGCCACCAAACTAATCATGCATGAGTATGCTAAAGGAAATATCTGGACCACAAACTCGGCTTACTAATCATATTAAATTGGGAGTAGATGTGATATTTAGTACCCTATTAATTTATATAACTAACCATTTAATTTATTTTTAGCCAGATGAATTTCATTTATTAAAAAGATATTATATCAATTATATAAAATAAATACAAACTCACAAATGAAAAGTTTGAAGTATGAAGACCCAACCATATAATTGGGCAAATCTCCTCGATAGTCAAAATGTTTCATCCTACATAAATGATATAATTGTTTTCTAGTAATAGAATCAAAACCATTTAATTGGAGAGTACATTGAATCCGATAATGGGGATAGCATAATCTCATATAAGTCATTAAAACAAAAATAACACACACACACACATATATATATATAAACCACTTATTTTATATTCTACTAATAAAATATTATTCGTTTAATGTTCATAATCTTAAATCACCAAATGTCAAATGGATATATCAAATTAGTATACAATACCCATATCTAATATTAGATATAGAAGATCAGCAAATATTGAGAATAGTATCAATGGATCTATGGGTTTAAATGGTGAATGATGGGAAAAGATTTAAAAGAAGATATAGTCCACCCTGAGGTCAAGGTGAAGGGATGTGGGTGGTTATGATTGATAACTTTAAATAATATAGTCAATTGAAAAAAATGAGTGAAGTTTATGTAACTAACCGCAAAATTTATCAAGACTTTAGTTAAATAAATAAAGTTTAGGGACCCTTTTGATATTTTTTAAAATTTAAGTACTAATATCTAACCGTCAATCATCGGAAAAAAAATGTCATAATCAATCAATTTTAATATCATATAAACTGAATTTATTTTATTATATTATTTCGGATATTCATTTAATATTTGAATCGATATTAAATTAATTATGACATACTTATAAGTTTGTTTAGAAGGTTTTTTTTTCATCTATATCTTATTTATATTTGATCTGCATCTGTATCTGATTTGTAAGGTTTATTTATAAGTAAAAATATTCATTTTTTCATCTATATCTATTTTTGATAAATAATCTAATTAAAACATATATAAATCAAATATAAAACCCGCTGCAAACTAACCAACAAAAAAAACATACATTTCAGGGCGTCCAATCTGTCGACGAAGAACATTTACTCATTTGACACTGTATGTTAGGATATTTCGTCTACCATTTGCCACGGCGTACTGAAGTGTTGGATTGTATCATAAATTGTGACAATTAAAGAATGGTGCAGATGACAAATAAACGCGCATGGAGGTACAGTAATATGTGGTACTACCCCTCGTCATTGGATAAAATGCTTCTGACAACAACACCTCCCTCCGTTGTAATGGTTCCTGTCCGAAAATGAGTAAACAAGCATTTATATTATCGTTCCCAAGAACGCAGTTGAATAGTGCCGACGTTAAGATGATTGATGCCAAGCATTAGTGATTTTCGGGCCTCGGTAACGGCCTTACTGGCTGCCATTAATACATGAACAAAAATTTCACGATTGCTTTAAAAACCTTCAAATGATCTATATAATTTATGGTTAAAATAAAATAACATCACTACACTATAAATGGTCTAAGGCATCAACAGTATGTGGTATCTTTGCTTTTAAATTTGTTACTTAAACACTTAAGCAACAAAATTTCCCTGATGCATTAAGTGTCTTTGCTTAAAATAAAAAACAACAAATATTTAAGTTAATGCAATGTAATAAAAGCATTGCATAACTAAAATGGACACACTAGATTAATGAGTTAATGCAACAAAATTATTGTTTGAAAGCAAAAGTAATGTTGCAACACCTTAATTGGTTAATGGTAACACAGTTCAAAATTTAGCAACCCCTAATTACAACTTTATACGATGTGATATTTTATTTTTTTGCATCAATTTTTTATGGCACAAGCATCGATTTTGTCTCTCTTTTTTTTTTTTTTAAATATACTATAAGCAACAACATTTACATTGATGCATATCTGAACCTATGAAGTAATATTTTCTTTCTTTTTCAATATTTCCTCTAGGTGTGAGCAGATACAAGATGGATAGCGCATAAAGCATTACCCATACCATACCCTATAACGTGCAAGGTATTGACTTATATATCCAAAACCTACCATGTAGCTCCTTATACCACCCTCTATCCTGTACTCTGTAAAATCTATAGAATACAAAGTACCCTATGGAACCTATAATTTTTTTTAAAAAACAAAATCTCTATATTTTTTTCTTTCCTTTTAATACATAAAGTTTATAGTCTTATGTTTTCATTTAATATATGCGACACTATCTTATTTTCATACATTCAATATAAACATGCGAAAAGAAATTTAAAAAGTAATTTGTTAATATCACAAGTTTTATAATATATAGAATATATTATTGTGTGAAAGTTAAAACCTACAACAAATACTTATGGAATTTTTTTATGTGATATTAAACAAAATTATAAAACTTGCACAAAATTCCAAAATTAAAAACTTTGAAACTACTTTTATATATTAATTAATGTTATAAAATAAACAATATCTCTATATAATTCTGTGGTTCAAGTACGTACATACAACCATAGTTCTTTTAAAATAAAAATAATTAGTCATTCTAAAATTAAATAGTACAAATCATTCTATAATAAAACTTTCTGAAATGTTGTCTACAAATAATAATATTAAATATAAGTGGTTGCAAAACAAAATTTGAAATATCATTATTTGGTATGTATTACTATTATTATATAATATTTAATAGGGTAAGTACATAATACCTTAGAACATGTATCTTCTATAGTATAATACAGGTTCCAAGGTAGATATAAAGTCTTTAGACCTTATACTCGTACCCTACTCTCCGAAAAATTGATACATGTATCCTACTTAGTGGTCCTCAATACCTATCTAGACTATACCCGGTCAAGTAGAATCCGCGTAGATACTCTGTACGATAGGGTTACCCGCTCACCCCTAATTTCCTCTACTTTAACCTATGTTAATTTATTACAATGAAGGTAATTAATGACATATATTAAAATATTACTAACATTGAAACTTGAAAATGTGCATGACTAAAAAATTAATTACATCAAATATAGGTCATTAAAATAAAATTAGTTACATTAAATATTGAATTTCAAATATACAATATGTGAAAAAAATCTATTACTAAAGTCAATCTTAGATCAATAATCTATTATCTTCAAATCCTTGGATATTTTCATCAATTTCTTTATCTAGAGAGTAATCCTGCAAAAGAGAAAAGAAATGATAAATAATTTGTATAGGAAACTTAAGCATGATGAATCATTTAGATAGAAAAAAATATGAATAATCAATTTAATTCCTGTTTACGAGAGACATAAATTATACAAATGAGGCTTATATTAATATTATATAAGTTGAGTAGTATCTTGTAAAATAATATATTTAAGGTAGTAATTAATTTCTTGGCTATCACTATAAACAAGCTATTTATGTATATTCTATGATACAATATATGTGATGTAACATAAAAATATAAAATATCTAAAAAGTGCTTGATCAATCAAGATTTTTTGAATTTTCATAGACATTTTGTTGGCTTGGTGGAAGTGCTTCTTCGTTACTTGTGACTCTTTCCTTTGTGTCTTCATATTGTTCGTAAACAATGAGCTTTCCTCCATATCTAAGGGAAAAAAATATAGACACATATATAGGAAACCATAACGATAAAGTATTTAATTAACTTTCTCATGAGAAAATTGTCTTGCCCGGACGGTACCCTAGTAATAGTAAACAAGATTCACTTGAATACTATTACTAGTTTACCTTCTAAGAATGACATATTTTTAATAAACATGATCTTTTAGTTACTTTGATAAGAAGAAAAAATATATATAAGACATAAATTAGTAAATAAATATCATCCAACGTAGAGAATATCATAATAATATTACAGACCATAATTCTCTAGAAAATCTCTAAGTACATGACTTAAAGTTTCAAATGCTAACTACTTGTAACTAAAAATAGAGATAAATATCTTATCCTGATCTATTCTATAAACTTCTAGCTTCTAGATTCTTACCGGGATCATGCTCCTGGAAGTAATGAGCCAAGGTCACGGTCTAAACCTGAAAGGACTATTGGAGTGTGTGTGAAACCACGGGCTCAATGAATAACCAGAACTTACCACATATCAAACAAGTTTATTAACAATATTATGAAATGCATCAATCAACCAAATGTACAAATACAAGCATGGATAACCCGGAATCCAAAAAAGATTAAGATTTACGCTCTCTTATCGGGGTTGAAGGAACACAATACTATGATCTACCTACCTAGGAGAAACTAAGCACATAGGAAACAACAAAACTCACTTTAATTATAACTTTGAATTTATCATCTTTTTTTTTAACACTCATTTCCTATTTTAGCTTTAGAACTTCACTAAGTGTTAGTCAATCCAAGCAATACCATAAGCGGTGTCCTTCATTTACCATTTAGATCATATGGCATCAACAGAACAAAGGTAATCTTGTGATTAACTAATAGTTTCCTTGCCTAGATAAACCAAGCATTACTAGAGATCCGAAATACTAACACGTAGTAGGCTATCACTTACTCAAATACTATTTTATGCATATCATGCAATGCATTTAATTTCCTTTATGGTACTGGTAGTTTTAATCATGTTTAAGGAGATCAAATCATTCTCAGACAATCAACATGTTATATAAGCAATATAATCATATAGAATCTTGTTATTATTTTTATTAGAGTGACTTTGCAATCAATTTTTCATACAACAAACAATTCCCATAAACCCATATAGTACATTGAGGTTATTATCTTTTATTAAAGGTTCACTATGCTACAAGCACATACAATGTAATAAGATTGAGTTACTCACCTTCTCATACTGGCTAGTCGTAGTAATCAACAAGAAAATCCTCACCAATATCAAGGTCACCTATTGAGATGAATAATATATTCATCAATATCATACAAACTATATAATTAAATTCCTATAAGTGTCTAAGTATCCTAAATTGATATTGGGTTTTCTTTTTTCTACTAATTTGGTCTGCGAATGGTCCTATGGTAATCAATTATTATTTAAATATTTATTTTTATTTTGCTTGTCTTGATCTTGTTAGGTATTTATATATGTTCATCGGGTATTAAAAAAATTGATATTTAGTAAACTTATATTTTTATAGTTATTACTATCGCTATCTTTATATTGCTCCTTATCTGACCTATTATAGTAACTTGTATTTTTTTTACTATTATTTAGTGTCATCATGTTTCTTTTGGTTTACTTTATATAATTTTCTTGTTATGTATAAGTATCACATTAATTAAAAATTTAGCTTATTTAAATTTTTATTCTTATGTATGAAATATGTTTTTTACGATTACTATACCTTATCTTCATTTATGAAGTACATTAATATAAAAAATAATGATAATAATATATAATAATATTAGTAATGATAATTATAAAGTAATTTACAAGTAATACTAATACTATTTTCCATAATAACTTTATTAAAATACTAGTAATTTCAGTGACAACAATAATAATATTACATATCACAATAATACTAATAATACTAATAATACTAATAATAACTATAATAGTAATAATATCATTAAGAGTAATACTCATAATAATATTATGGATTATAATGACAATAAAAATCATTAGAATAGTAATAATAAACATAATAGTTGATATTAATACTAACAATTATCATATAATAGTATCATTAACTATATTACTAATACTAACATTAGTCATGCTAATAATTATATTAATAATAAGGATAACAATAATAATAATAACATTAATAAAAATTTTATTAATAATAATAATAATGTTACTAATAATAATAATAATATCATTATTGATAATAATAATATTAATAACCATAAATATAATTGAAGTAGTGTCATTAACTTTAACTACCTTAGTGGAAATAATAGTAAATTAATAGTAATTTTCATGACACTAAGAATATTAATGTTAAATAATAGCTAAAATATTTTTAATAAGTTTTAATAATATTAATAGTAATATTGTTAATATACATAAATACCATATTATTAATAATATTAAAATTTTTTAGTCTTTCACTCAATATTCAATAACTACTATAACAATAATAACACTCCCAATAATATTAATAATAAAAAAATTAATAATAATATTAATTATAATAATTATTATATTATTTAGCTTAAATAAATTAGTTAAAAATTATTTTTTAATGAATGTCGAGAGGTCTACGGGGTGGAACACGCTCGTGTTCCTCCTGTGCTCATCTAGGGAAGACATTGTTCATTGTCTTCCCTGATGAGTTTGATCCGTTTTGCTCTATTTTTCAAGTGTATGTGTAAACCTCTAAAACTTTCGGTTAATTTTAAGTTTGATCTTAAAATTAAAAGTCAACCGAAACCCCAAAGGTCAACAAAAGGCTAGTACAAACCCTAGATTCTAGATCCGGCATTCCCGTTTTCTTTAGCCCTAAAAAACGAAGTTGGAATAATTATCTATAATAATTCGGAATAACTATAGGTTTTATAAAAATATCAGTTTTATGAAATTCGAGTGTCCCTTGAACTCGAATGGACACAGTTCTTGAAAAACGTGTACCGGGGCTCGGAATACTAAAAATATTTCTAATATACCGTTAGACTCGTAAAAATATAAGATTTTCAAAAATATCAATTTCATAATTTTTCGATAGCTAAAAATATCAGATATCCCATTTATACGCGTATTTTCTTACTACCGGTATTTAAATTGTCATATCTACTTTACATTACATTATTTACTACTATTCTACACTATTCATCTATCTCTACATTTTCTTACAACCTACTCTTACAACCCATACACCTATTTCTTACATATTTTCATTTCCAATACAATTTTACATCTTTCATTTCTTATTTTTAATTAACAAAAATACAAAAAAATAAATTTTCCTCTCTTCCTACACCAAGAATAGCGCCGGCCACCCCTCATGCATGCCCACTTTGTTTTATTTTTACTTTATTTAATTAACACAATTTACCTCCCACATTTTGTAAGCCCCGAAAAATTTCAATAAATAATTCCAAGATGAACTTCGAAAATAAACCCTAAAAAAATCACTCCAAATTAAAATCGAACTTTGACTAGTCCTAAATCACGAACGAATTCAGAAACTTCTTAATCTTGAGAAAATGAAAATCTTTAAACATAAAATAAGAACTCAATAGTCTTCAAATTCAAAACCACGACGTACGAAAAATTTCATATTTAACTCGGACTTATAAAGTCGGATAATATAGAACCCAAAAACAATTATTAAAAAGTAAATAACGATTGACTTTCGAAAATATAACTCAATTCAAGAATTTCGAAAACATTAAGAGATATTAAATACTTACAAAAATAAAATTTAAAATAAATTTCTCAAATTAAATATGTTGTATAAACATAAAATATCAGTTTCCAAATTGGCAAAGATCTAAACCAGAAAATCACCTAGAAACCCTAAGTGGTATACAATAGTTTGAGTCCGGCAATCTAGCGCCCTTAACCCTAGAGGCCGAGATGTAGTTTAAGTATGTAGAATAGCTCATAGTAATATAAGTTGTTCAAAAATATTAGATTGGTAAATTTTTGACCTATTTCAAACCCGTTCGGATACAAACTTCGAAAAGCATGTTCCGGGGCTCGAGATATCAAAAATATACCATTAGTACAGTTAGACTCGTAATTTCATAAGATTTCCAAATATATCAGTTATATAATTTTTCAAGTTATAAAAGTTACAGTTATAACCTTTTTATCTGTATTTCAGTACTACCGGTAATTAATTAGTCTTTTGAACTATTCATTTTTATTTCATTACACAATTTTATTATTCTTATAAGGCCTTATATTTTTTGATAAATATTTTATATATTATAGAAAATTTTGTTTTTCTAAAATTTAGTTAGTTCGGGCTTTTACGAGATCAAATTTTGTTTAAGACCCGATACTAAAAATAAAATAAATTAATTTAATAATTTTAAAATATTTTAAAAATATTTTTATTTTCATAAAATAATTTTTTAGAATTTTTCGAGTTATAAAAATATCATTTATAACCATATTCGCGTATTTTGATCATACCGGTAACATATTTGTTAAAATACTAAAATAATTCAAATAATTATTTAATTTTAATTATGAAAAATCTGCTACAAATATTTAGAATAAATTTTCTAATTTTATTTTATTTTTTTATTTTATTTTATTAAGAAAGTACTTTTACAACCCATACTTTCAAGTACACCTTACACATATCATTTCCTTTTCACTTCAATCTTTCTACACTTTATTATATCACTTCATGGCAGATTTTTCTTTCTTTTGGCTGCCATTGTCCTTTATTTACTCCATTTTGACTAAATAATTATATTCCACTCCTTCTTAAAGAAGCTATACACACCATTTATTACACAATTCAAATTCAAGTCAAATTTCAACAAAATTCCTCTCTCTCCCTCCCACATAATTCACGAGCAGCCCCCTCCCTTGCTGCCTTGTTTTATTGTTTTTTCTCTCATTTATTCAATTAAAACACTCATTTTCTCTCTCTCCTTCATTTACTCATTCTTTCCTTTTTCATTCCTTAGTTTTTCTCTCTCTTTTTCCTCTCTTTCTTTCTTCATTTCCTCTCGTTCTTACATGAAAAACAAGCTGCCCCCACTTCTAAAAATGGCTTCCACACTTCATTCTTAAGGATTTTTAAGCAAATCTTCATCTCAAAGCCTCCATAGGTGATATAGGTAAAGTGTAATGAAGGTTTCATGCATCAAATGACCTTCCATAAGCTTAAAAGCTTAGGATGATGATGCCAAAAATGAAACACTCCTCTTCTCCATTATTATTATCTTATATCTTAATTATTTTCTTGTTTAAAGTTGTTATATTTTATAGATCTAACTTTTTGTAGCTTTGATTTTTGTTTATGCCATAGTTCTTACTATATGAGTTATTATTTTTGTGATTGCTTATGATTTGTGCATATATTCGTCATTCACATATGTTCATGCATTTAAAACTAGTATAGAAAACTAGATCTAGAGTTTTGAGTTCATAAAATGCATTAGACTTTGTTTTATGTTCATGGATAACTTGAAGTAGCATAATGATAGTAGGAATGTCTTAGAAAACTCAAGATCTATTTTATTTTCAACAAAAATCATTTTTGAAAATTCAGATGAAAATGGAACCATATTTAGAAAAGTTATTTTTCAACTTCAAAATGTGTATTTTTCATTTAAAATGAAGGGCTTATGGTATAGATAACATAAATGAAAGATTTTGATGAGCAAAGTTTAGATCTAAGAGTTTAAAGTTTATTTTCATGAGTTTCATTTAGATGTATGTTCATATTATGTGTAGATCTTAGATTTGAACTTGAACAAAAATTGTGAAATTCGTATTTTGGCAAGACCCCCATTTAAAAACCACTTTCCAAATGTCAAAATGTAATTTTTACTTAAGAAAATGAAAGCTTAATATATGTATATCATCAAGACTTCTTTTTACAAGAATCAAAAGTCATTTTCAAAAGTTATTCTCAAAATAAAAATCTTATTTCAAATTTTGGCCAAGGCATATTTTAAAAACATGTTTTTCAACTCAAAAATGAAGTTTTTATTTCAGAAATGAAAGGCTCTTAGGATATGATATATAAGGAATGAATTTTCATAAGTTTAGATAGATTTTATCAAAAGATATGTCCAAGAATAAATTTTGTAAATTCGGATTCCAACCAAGGCCAATTTTGAAAACCTATTTTTCAACTTCAAAACATGACTTTTAGTAAAGAAATGGAAGCCTTAAGGGATAGGTTTGATTAGGAAATGGTTTTTGAAAGACTAAATGAGTTTTACAAAGAAAATAAGCTCAAATGAATTTCTCAAAATTTGGATTTGAAAATAGTCACAATTTAAACACTTATTTCCAAATGCCAAAATGATAATTTTGATAGGAAAATGGAAGTCCTAGGGTATATATATATATAATAAAGACCAAGTTTTGATAAGGATAAAAGAAGTTTATCAAAATATAATTTTAGAATAACAAATGGTTTCCAAAAATAGGTTAAACAATGTTTTCATTCTTTAAAATCTTGTAAAATTCGTACTTAAGCAAACCACCTATTTAAACACCTATTTTCTAACCCCAAAATGAAGGTTTTTGTTGAAATAATGAAGGTGATGGTTATATAGGTCATCAAGGTTAAATTTTGCTAAAAACAAATATGATTTTTCAAGAAGAAAAATTATTTTTCTTAAATCTAGTAAAATTCAAATTTTTGCAAAGTAAATATTTTCAAAAAAAAGAATTATTGGTATATATTATACATATAGTTAGATCTCTCATAACCATCATGACAATAGCTTGTAGGAAATACATATATGTATGATGCATTGTAGAAATAAAGTATGAAAATTGAGTTTATCCAAAACTTGTAAATTCGGATGATTTCAAAGCCATGCCTTAAAAACTCATTTATCAACTCCAAAACTTGTGTTTTATATGAAAAATGAGGAGTTTAGGTTATAAGTATCATCAAGTGATGATTTGATAAATTAAGATAGGATTTGCTAAGAAAAATATGTGGAACAAGGAGTAGAAATGTAGTAGGAAAAATTTGAGTTGCTAGTCAACTTAGGAAATTTGTAATTTTAGAGTGAGGTCATGAAAACACATACTTTCCAAACTCAAATGAAAGTTTTATTAAAGAAATGAAGTCCTTAGTGGTAAGGAATGATTAAGCCTTAACTTTCTAAGTACCAAATGATTTTTACTTAAAGGAATTACCATAAAAACAAGTTTTGCAAAATTAGGATTTTTGGATGAGCCAATTTTAAAAGCATGTTTATAAAGTATAAAATGGGAATTTTTATGTAGAAAAGAAGGCATAAGTAATATATAATTAAGACTCAATTTTAATAAGGATAATTATATTTTCTTAGAAATAAATCCAAAACAAATGGAGATGACCAAAGTTAGGAAATTAGTTTTCTTGAAAGTAAATAGTCATGGAGTTTTACAAATAAAAAGTTTCTAAAATTTCTTTTAGTAAAAATTGTCAGAAGCATGCATGCATCAAGCTCATAACATGCCATTCATGATAGGAAATCATTCATATTGCATGTATAATTGATTTGTCAAGTAGAAATATTACAACCAATTACAAAACTATTTTTCGGAATTGGAACTTGCTACTGTTCTGATCTAATCCAACTTTTTCGAAGCTTCAAAGTTTCCAAAACTTAAATATAACATTAGAATTAGATAGATATTTTGAAGTAGATAGAAATCGATATATAAATTGCGAGATTCTGAGTTAAAATAACCAAGTTATGACCGTTTTAAGTTGGAATTCCTGCTTAAGACGAGAATTACGAATTTGATAGTTCATATAAAATCGTTTGGAATAGTTGAGTTGAAATATTTATTAGAGTATTTCTTCCTTTTAGATGATCCCAAAATCGACGATTTCCTACCACCGGACTACTTGTACTAAGAGACTAGTGATCCAATGGCCAAGTGAGTATTACTTCCGATTTCATTTATTGTATATGATTGTAATAATAGTTGCGCTAGATATTTGGTAAAGATAAAATGGATATGCATAATGGGGACAAACGGGGATTATGTATGCTTGTTATTGATATGAGAAATGGAATGTAAGAATATCGAAGCCGAGTGATTAACTATTGCTTGTATAGATGAATTAGAATTGATTGTCTGCGATTATTGATTGATCACTTAAAAGAATTGGTATAATTGAGTATTCGGAATTGAAGATGAAATTTAACTCATTCATATCACGATGGGGATGGAGCATTAGCATTTGTTGGTTTATCGTTGTACCTTAAACGATTCTTGTTAGTTTATCGTTGTACTTTAAATGATTCTTGTCAGTTATCCTTGTACGTTAAACGATTTTATAGTTTAGTTGATCGTAAGCTTAAACGGCATCGTACCGCAGGATTCGTTAATCTGCTAACCCGGGATGGAGGGCACAATTCCATCCACATATGATTTCTGGCAGGTCATATGTTTGTTGAATTCACGTGTTTGATGCATATCACTTCTCTGACTAATCACTTGATTGTATGATGTGTTATAAATGTAATCCTGGAAGTTCTTACTCACTAAGCTAGTGTAGCTTATACCCCAATAGATATTTAAATGAACAGGTTATCTCAAGTACGCTAAGTGGGGACCATGATGGTTGGAGCCGAGAATGACTTCAGGATTCCGGCAAGGAATAAGAATGTTTGCAGTTATTAGCTAGGTTCTATGATTTGCCTTGTAATAGTTCTACGTAGAGAAATCCTTGGATGAATGTAATGGAAGTATAATATGATTTGTATTTTGAAGAATAGTAAATTGTATTTCCTTTACATTGTTACTCAAGTTTACCGATATAAAATGTATCTCTTCGATGAGTCTCCTCCATGTGTTAGATGCCTTGTACATAGTATGGAAGCCTTCGCGTGACTGAGGTGGTCATTCCTAGGCTTTAACATTGTGTACGGCGGACTGCCACGTTTAAGATACCCCTCGGGGCGTGACACATTTTCCTATAAATACCCCCTCATACCTTCACTTCTTTCACACCTCTTCATTTCTAAAGTTACTCTCTCCAAATCTCTCCAAATCTCTCCAAGAAAGTTCTTCCAAGAAGCTCTCTCTAGTTAATCTCTTTTAGGTAAAAATTCTTCAAGAATTTCCTATGTTCATCTACTTAGTATGAACTTAGTGTGTGTTTTCTAAAACCATGAAGGTTAAGAAAGCAACAATAGGTTCATACTTTGTTTTTGTTCATAATCTAAACTCCTTTATGTTTCCTTTATGTTCATAACTATCTAATATATCTATATAGCTATATATATTATTTAGAGCATATAAGCTCATTGTCTTGCTATTTATTTACTTTCCTTGCAATTTATTTAATTTCAAGTTATTTTTAAGACTAGTCTTTCTAGTCTTAGACTTGTCCTCATCAAGTCAAAACATTTTCTTTTCTTTTAGGGACTAGTCTTTTCTTAGTCCTGGGGTACGTTGATGAAGCTAAGGTCCCAATACTTGATTTATTCCTTTAATTGCTTATTCTTTCAAGTTATTATGTTTCTTTACATTTCCATAATTTTATGATTCATATTCATGCATGAACATAATGATTTTTGTCTCAACAAAAATAAAGGAGGAAGTGTTTTCTTAAACTAAAGATTCTTTTCTAAGAAATAAATGTAGAGATTAAGTTTCTTAAAAACTTATAAACATGCCTAGGAATGATTTTTCTTAAATAAACAAAAGGTTTTATAAAAGTTTATTTTTCATCAAGTATTAGAAATTCTTTTGGAATGATCACAAGAAACAAAAATATTCATTTATGAAATTGTTATTACTTTCAAAAGTTGTTGGAATCTAAGCTTAGAAAAATAAAAATCATTCTTTAGAAATTTAGAACAATTACAAGAAATTAAATTTAGAAAAAGAAATACTCATCTCAAGTAACTCAAAATCTTTTCAAAGTAAAATGAATATTTCAAAAATTCTTAAGTTCAAAATCAATGAAGACTTTACTTTTTCATAACTTGGAACAACTTCATTTACTTCATACATTTGTTATGAGTCATTACATATATGTATATACCTTTCAAAAGCTTATAAAATATTTAGAAAATCTTTCTCTTCAAGTGAACTTTATTTTAAAAGGAGAAACTCAAGTTTTTACAAATTCGTGGTAAATCTGGTCGCTGCATTTTCGGGACCCAAATGACTTATTTTTATAGAAATAAGTTTAGAAATGTGTATATCTTTTCGAGTAGATAGAAAACGATATATTATTTGCGAAATTCCGAGTTAAAATGAGCAAATTATGGCCATTCTAAGTTGGAATTTCCTCTTATACGATTTTATCGCGATTTTTTAGAAAAGTTTAGAATCTTCAAGAAGAGAAACTTCATGAAATACTCATTTTGGGTATTCTTCTTAATTATATAATCTCGAGGAGGATTGTTCATACCCCGAAGATTACTACGATTAGTGGAAATCCTGAACGACTCATCCATTTCAAGAAAGGTGTCATCATGGCTGAGTGAGTTTATTCCCCGTTATTTTTCATACTTATGATTGTGCTTGTAAAATTAGTTGCACTAGAATTTAGGCAAAAATCAAATGGAAGTTGTATGATAACATGTTGAAAGAATATTAAGTATATCAAAACTTGATTTGTTTGTAATAAAGTTGTTTGTACATTACTATCTTGAAGTGTTTGAAATTAGTTGCTCACTTGAAAGAAGATAAATGTAACTACTAGACTTTAATTAAGAAATTTTGTATGCACTTCATATGTTGAGTCACATTTCATTCACTACTATAAAATTGGTGGCACAAGTGTATAATAGTGGTGGTAGACATAACCGGTATATCATGTAAGTGGTAAGTAGGAGCTAGTAAGAACTACGTAAATTGGTGGCTAGTAGGAGCCTGTAATAACTACAAGTTTTTTATGGCGTATAGGAGCCGATAAGATCTATAAAAGTGTTTTAAAAGTTGTAGCTGTAATTGGCCTGAATACCCAACCCCGAATGAAGGGCGTAATTCATTCAACATATGATTCCCAGAAAGCCATATGTCTTGTATGCTCACGTGGTTGTTGCATTCCATATGTTTGAATAATAAACATGGTTGATAATTTACTTTGAGTATGAATTTTGGGATTTACTCACTAAGCCCATAAGCTTACACCCCTATAGGTATTTGAATTCTCAAGAACACCTATTTTTGAGCCCAGGCCTCCCCATATCCGTGTAAGTTTTCCATTGAAGCTTTTGGAGGAAATCTACTTGAAGACTTAGATTAGAATTCCTTTGAAATCTTTAATATAGTATTCGGATGTTGTAAAGACTATCACGATCTTTGGGATTAGCAGGGGTGTGGCCCTAAGAAATCATGTAATAGATCTTTGGTTATTAATGATATAATATATTTTTATTTCTGGATTCTTGTATGTTCATCTTTACTTGCTTAAACTATGCTTCCCAGAAGCGTCTCCTATTACCGTACTAGACGCCTTACATGTAATACTAAGGCTTTCACATGACTAAGGTAGTTATTCTTAAGTCTTAATATTATATGTGGCGGACTGCCACGTTTAGGGTACCCTTCGGGGCGTGATAGTATGAAGCCTCTAAATCACTCCTATAAGCTTATACATGATAGTTCTACACATATGTCAACTCAAATCATCAAAACTCGTCCTTAATCCATGATTTTCGGATCAAAGTGGTGCAACTTAGGGTTTATCTATTTTACCTTATTTGAGCTATTTCGGTTCTTGTTGTGACCTTTTAATGAGTTGTTTTTTATCCTGAGATTATCAAGACACGTTTTAGAACTTGTTTGAACAAAATAAGTCGGAATAATGGATCAAACTTACCTTGTCTTCCCTTCCTAAGCTTTAAAGGTTGCTTTAATGGAGTTTGATGCTTGTTTGAGTTTGTTTGGAGTTGTTTTTAAATGATTTTCGTTTTCTGGCTTGAGGAAAGTTTGTTTAGATGATTAACATCGGTTTTGTGTGTGTAATATCCTTTGTTTATTTGTTCATTATGGAGTTTTTATAGAGAAAGAAGAAGAAGAAATATTGCAGGCTTTTACCCGAGATTTTGCATATAGAATTCTCTCCATTTTCCACTGTTTTAGCAAGTTATTTTTACAGCATTTATTAGCTTATCTAATTGTCTCCATTTGATTGGCGTGTACGTGTTTTTGTTGACTAATTTGGTGTTATTTGGATTAAATTAAGGAGGATTTTGGCTTGCATCAACCGAGGAAATCCAAACCACAAATTCACACACATTTACACCGTAAATTAGATTGATTTAAAGAGAAAAATATTATTATATTTGTTAGTTAATAATTATCTTAGTTTTGGGGTAGTTTATTAAGCTAATCGGTTATAATTTTGACAATTATTCGAGAGTTTTATCTTCAAAAATTTATTTAGAGTTCTACAAAATTTCTAGATTGTCATTGAGTTCATATTTAGGTTTAAAGTGTACGTGATTAGTTATTTTTAGAATTTTATCTCCCGCGATTAGGGGTTTCTAAGTTTAATAGGTCAATTTTCGTTTTAGGCTCCAATAGCTTATAATTACTTTAACTAAAATAATGGTGTGATCCAAACATTTATTTGGAGTCTAGATTGTTAGTTATACATCTGTTTATATTTTTATTATGTATTTATACCCCTAACAGTTTATTTTTAGGTTATCGTTTCCTAACTATAAGCGTAATTGGTTATTTACTCATTGTCGCACTTAAAATCTTAGCCAAGTTATCTTTATATCTTGAGTTTTCGATACCCACTATAAAATCTTGTTAGTAGTATTTAATACTATCTACGAATCTTTTTTTAGGGTTTAAATTTTTATATAGACTCATTATTACTCATAGTTCTATTATAAAGTCTTTGTTGAGTTCAATAGTAACCATCTATTTTCTATATTTATATATTTCTATCTATTTCTATATATATAAAAATTTTCGAGGTTTGAAATTTTGGGTCACCTTTAATTATATCTTGAGTTATCAACTCAAGATATGAAATCTCGTTTTTGGTATCAATTAGGATCAAAGAAGTTTTTATTCAAGTTTTTAACTCATATACAAGCTAAGTTCAACTCATAGATATATTCTGGGGTCTTTATTGAGGTCTAGATTTACTAGCTAATTTACATTTTTTATTCTAGTGTCATGTACTAGTGTGAAAATTTTTCGGGGTTTACATTCTCCCCCCTTAAAATAAGCTTTGTCCTCAAAGCTTACATGTGCACCTGAATTTTTAAATAGATGCGGATAGCTTTTCTTGATCTCATCCTTCAGTTCCTACATCATTTCTTTAGTTCGAGAATCCCACAGTACTTTGGCATAACGAATTTCTTTATTTTTGAGAGTTTGCACTTTTCTGTCTAATATCCGAGCAGGTTGCTTTTCATATGTTAAGTTCTCCTTCAAATCAATTGTTTCCAATTCAACCACTTTATCTGGATCTGATACATATTTTCTTAGTACTGATACATGGAAAACATTATGTATACCAGATAAGTTGGGTGGTAATGCACAACGATATGACAGATTTCCAACTCGTTCCAATAGCTCAAATGGTCCAATATATCTAGGACTCAACTTTCTTTTTGTTTGTCCACTATGAAGACTTTTGATTGGACTTATCTTCAAATAGACATGATCTCCTTTATTAAACTCTAATTTTCTTCTTCTCAAATCTGCCTAGCTCTTTTGCCCGTCTTGAGCTTCTTTCATTCTTCGTTTTATCACCATGACCTTGTCAATTGTCTCTTGAACTAATTCAAGTCCAATCAATACTTTCTCTAAGTTATCCTAGAATAATGGTAACCGACACTTTTTACCATATAACTGTTCATATGATAGCATCCCTATACGTGAATGGTAATTGTTATTGTATGCGAATTCCACTAATGGTAAGTGTTGATCCCAATTTCCTTTGAATTCTAAGATACATGATCTTAACATATCCCTCTAGTGTCTGAATGGTCCTCTCTGTCTGCCCATCAGTTTAAGGATGATAAGCTGTACTGAACTTTAGTTGTGTTCCCAAAGCTTTTTGCAATCCTTGCCAAAATCTAGAAACAAACCATGGATCTCGATCTGACACTACTACCAGGTACACCATGTAATCTCACAATTTCCTTTAAGTATATTCGTGCTAACTTTTTCAATGGATATGTCATATTGATTGGCAAGAAATGAGGTGATTTAGTGAGTCTATCCACAATGACCCAAACATCATCATAACCCACACTTATCTTAGGTAGTGAACACACAAAATCCATGGAAATTTGATCCCATTTCCATTCTGGAATTGGCAATGGTTTCAATAATCCATCAGGTTTTTGGTGTTCCGCTTTCACCCTTTGACATACATCACATTTAGCAACAAATTGAGCAATATCATTTTTCATTCCATTCCACCAATATGCACTTTTTAACTCTTGGTATGTCTCCGTTTCTCCTAGATGTATAGTATATTCGGAGTAATGTGCTTTATGCATTAATTCCTTCCTCAAGCTTTCATCATGTGGCACACACGATCTCTTATTCATTCTCAATACACCTCCATCATCCACATGAAAATCCTTATATCTCCCTTATGACATCCCTTGTATAATTTCTTGGAATTCCATATCTTCTTTCTAAGCTTTCTTGATTTGTTGGAGCAAAGTAGGCTCTAAGATTAAATTTCCAAGTTCCGCTTCCAAGCCTTATATTGAAAATTCCAAATTTAATCTCTTAAATTCTCTGATGAGCTCTTTTTGCTTGGTCAACATTGAGGCTACTTCTCCATAATTCTTATGACTTAGTGCATCAGCTACAGCATTTACCTTACTAGGATGGTAATTGATGGTCAAGTCATAATCTTTAATCAATTCTAGCCATCTACATTGCCTCGTGTTTAATTCTTTCTGTGTAAATATATATTTTAGACTTTTATGATTTGTATATATTTCACATTTCTGTTCGTACAGATAATGACGCCAAATCTTGAGTGCGAAAACAATAGCAACCAATTCAAGGTCATGAGTGGGATAATTTATCTCATGTGGTTTCAACTGCCTAGAATCATATGTTATTACTTTTCCATTTTGCATTAGCATACATCTTAAGCCATTTCTGGATGCATCACTGTAGACGATATATGGATCCTTCTCATTAGGCAAAACCAATATTGGTGCTAATACTAACCTCTTTTTCAATTCTTGAAACATCGTTCACGTTGATCATTCCATTGAAATTTCTCATTCTTCTTCCTCAATTGCGTTAAGGGTCGTGTAATCTTTGAGAAATCCTGTACAAATTTCCAATAATATCTTGCTAATCCCAAGAAACTCCTAACTTCTGTAACAATTTTAGGTCTTTTCTATTCCACAATATGTCCTAAGAATGATATAATCTTAAGCCAAAACTCACATTTAGACAATTTGGTATATAGCTTATTGTCTTTTAATATCTGCAACACACTCCTTAAGTGTTCGTCATGTTCCTCTTCTGTGGATGAGTACACTAATATATCATCTATAAAAACAATCACATAGATATCCAACAAAGGTTTAAAGATACGGTTCATCAAGTTCATGAAAATAATATGTGCATTTGTTAGTCTAAATGGCATGACAAAAAATTCAAAATGACCATACCTAGATTGGAATGCAGTCTTTGGTACATCCTCCGCTTTAATTCAAATTTGATGGTAACTTAACTTTAAATCAGTTCGAGAAAATAATTTTGCTTCCCTTAATTGATCAAAAAGATCATCAATCCTTGGTAAAGGACATTCATTCTTAATAGTTACTCTGTTTAATTCTCTATAATCAATACATAGTCTCATTGAACCATCCTTCTTCTTAGCAAACAATATCGATGCTCCCCATGGTGAAACACTGGGTCTGATAAATCCTTTATCCAACATTTCTTACAATTGTACCTTTAATTCTTTCAATTCCATAGGTGCCATGCGGTACAGAGCTTTTGACACTGGTTCAGTTTCAGGTATCAAATTGATAGAAAACTCCACTTCTCTCTGTGGGGGTAATCTAGGTAATTCATCTAGAAATACATCTGGATATTCACATACTGTCCTAATAGTATGAACATCCAATTCTTTGGATTCACCCTCGATTGTTCCAAGAATACATCTATTTAACTCCATATCTTCTTCATTTTCAACTTCAATTATTGTTATCCTACTTTTGACCTCTTTGAGTATCTCACCTCTATACTCCTTTCTTTCTCCTTGATTATTAACGAAAAGATATTGTTTTGAGATGACTGTTGACTTTTTCTTTTACAGTAATCAATCATGTTGTCACGGCCCAAAGGGTACCCTAGACGTGACAGTCCGCCACACTCAATATTAAAGCTTAAGTATGACAACCTTAGCCATTCCCATAAGCTTTTATATTAAGTGTGAGGCATCCTTTCACAACTTTAGAAGACCACGTATGGAATTATGAAGTTTAAGCAGATATAAATAACACATTAAGAAAATAAGATTCATAATAATCATTCATTCACAGCAATGATTTTACAAACTTAGGGTCATTTCCCTTTGATCACTAATCTAATACATGGATATTGGTACATCAATGCTAAAACTACACTTTATCTAAATTTCTATTATCCGAAGAGATTACCTGCCCGCAGGGTCCACGTGGCCTTAACCATAAGTAGGAAAACTGCAAAAGATATCTATCGGGATATAAGCTAATAGGCTTAGTGAGAACTATTTCCATAAATAACTCCTTGTAACAAGATTTCAAACAAGTTGATTAAACAAACAAATGTAATGCAACAAACACGTGGGCAAACAAGCATATAGTTTTCCGGGAACTATATGTTGAATGGATTTGCACCCTCCATTCGGGGTTTGGTGATACTTAACCTCAAAACAAGTAGCTTTAGTTAAAAAGTTTTAATCTTGCGAGCACTCATCGCCAAGCATTCCGAATCTACTTGATTTGACCTTGCTTTCAGATCTTCCGCCAAGCATTTTCCTTAAGCCGCCAAGCAATCATTTTCGGATCTCCTGCCAAGTGTTACTTTCGACATGAGCTTACTATCCTTCTCACCCAAGGATAATAACCCAAAATGCAATGTGACTCACTTCGTGATATGCATGAATTCATTTATTTACAAAGTCATAGCATAATTATTTTTTAATTTAGGACGATCAAGGAATTTCACACAAATCAAAATGCTATACTAAAACAAACATGTAAAACAATTCCGGCTCCGATATTCTTAAAATTCTTTCAAATAATTATTTTACATACAATCGATTTATCTTTTCCTAACTCTAATGCAACTAATTTACAAGCACAACAAGTATAGCATTTAATGGAAATAAACTCACGATGCCATGTCGACTATTCCTCTAAGCGGATGAGTCGTTCACACACTCCTCTTAATCATAATAATCCTCGGGGTAAAGGAATCCTTCCTCAGGGTCACTAGCCAAAGAAAATACCCACAATGAGTATTCCTTGATGATTTTCTTGAAATTTGACAAAACAATGTCAAAAGAACGTTAAAGTTCGTATAAAGGAATGTTCCAACTTAAAATGGTCATAACTTGGTCATTTTAACTCGGAATCGTGCATATAATATACCGATTTCTACCTAATCGAAAAGATATACCCATTTCCAAAATTACTTTTAAAAAACAAGGTCATATAGGCCTCAAAACAGTGGCGATAAAGTTCACCACGAATTTTCCAACACAAAACAACTTTAGTTCAAGAATCTAAAATTTGTTTGATAAATACTTAGTTATCTATATAGTTGAAAAATTCTCTTTTTATGGTTACTTAGCTCATATTTATTCATGCTCAAGTGTTTTGTTGTCCATTTATTTTACTTAAGTAAAATCATGTCGGTTTTGGAGTTGTTTTAGGAAAATAAGAATTTCATGTTTGTAAACTTCTTGAAATAGCTATTTTGTTTCTTTTTATTTTACAAAAAGTTCATATTGGCTTATGCATATATATCCAAGTAACGTTTTGAAAATAAAATTTTTCTTCCTTCTAAGTTTTCTATACTAATATTATTTAGAGTTTTTAGAAAATACCCTATTATCCCTATTCAATTTTCTTGTACAAATTCCTTTGTTTATTTGTTTGCAAAAATATTTATTTGAAAATTTCCTCATTCTTTCCTTATATCTTATGTTTTTCATGGAATCATCCATGCATAAAAATTTGTTTGCTTTTATAAAAACAATGTGGAACAGTATGTGACTTACGAACTTTTTATAGTAAAAGTAGTTTCTAAAATCTTATTGGTTTCTTCTTGTAATTTGAAAAAAAATAATTTTTTTGTTTTCAAACCATAGATTTCCTTCTTTATATAAACTTATTTCTAAGTGTCAAAATCTTCTTTTTGTCAATTTATTTTTAGAACTTGAAACTTTGGACAACGATTTAAATGAACATGAATTATGAGAATAATAGTAAGCAAAAATAACATAAGACATAAATAATAAAGTCAAGTATTGGAGTCTTAGCTTTTTCAAGGCTCCTGGAACTAAGAAGTAGACTAGTCCCAAAATAAAATGAAAGAAAGAAAAAAAGAAAAACTTGTTTTGACTTGATGAGGACAAGTCTAAGACTAGAGACTAGTCTTAATTTAACAAAGAATAAATAAATGAATTGCAATGGAATAAATAAATAAATTGCTTTGCATGAAATAAATAAATTGCAAGTGAGCTTCTATGCTCTAAAGAATATGTATATATAGTGTAATATAAGATAGATATGACTAATAAAGTACCGGTAGTAAGAAAATACGCGTATAATAGCTATATCTGTTATTTTTAGTTACCGAAAAATTTTGAAATTGATATTTTTGAAAACCTTATATTTTTACGAGCCTAACGGTGTATTCGGAATATTTTTACTATTCCGAGCTCCCAAACACGTTTTTCGAAAACTATGTCCGATTGGGTTCGAAAGACATCCGAATTTCACAAAACTGATATTTTTATATAGCCTATAGCTATTACGAACTATTCTGGCTAATTATTCCAACTTCGTTTTCTAGGGCCAAAGAAAACGGCAATGCCAGATTTAATCGGTTACGGTAAACTAGGGTTTTGTTGACCTTTTAGGGTTTCTTTTAACTTCCGGTTTAGGGTTTTATGCTAAACCGATTCCAAAAATTTGAGGGTTTACACATGTCATACCCAAAATAATATCATATTTTTGCATATCTACAAAGATTAAATCAGCAGACGATTCTAACCTCCAATTGCTAGTGGATATCCTCTCATCATCTCATGAGTTATCACTGAATCTCCTCTTGGTGTGGTGACTCCTAATTCCTCACTCATGGTCTCAATTGGAAATCCTACATATCTTGCTAGTCCAGCATTTATGAAAGAATGGGTTGCTTCCGTATCAAATAAAGCATACACAGTTTGATCTCTCACTTGAATTATTCTTATTTATCATTTATTAATTATATGTTATTTTTAATTCATAAGGATATTTATTGTTCATCTAATCGTGTTTGTGTTTGATTCTACAACTCAAGAAAAGCAATTATGAAACTACATATCTGCAATGAGATCATAATTGTTAGAATCGACTTCTTCCCGTGTGTTTCCTTCATCTTCCTCTTCTAATTCCACATCTTCAATTGGAGCTCCATGCATAGCATAGACCCTAGCTGCTGTGGTGGCTTTGCTAGTATTGATATTCCCATTTTTAGGTCCGATCACACTGACCACTCCTTTAGATTGTGAAAGACCAGTAGTTGTATTTATCCGTTGTGGACAATGAGTTGATATGTGTTCAACCTTGCTACAGATGAAACAAGTCGCACCATTCTTCTTTGGGCAAGTAGAAACCATGTGTCCACTTTCACCACAATAATAACATTTTTGCTGGAGATGCGAACAATTTCTTAGGTAATGAGCACCCTTACACTTCCAGCATGAAATATTACTTCTGTCAACATTTCTACCTTTCATATTTCCCATAGTTTTAAGGAACTTCTTTTTCTTTGGAATAAAACTCATTGCTACATCATCATGAGTCCTTTTTCCAAATGTTTTTCCATGTTTTCTATATCTTTCAACCTCATACTTCTTGGCACGCTCAATGATCCATGCTTTTTCTACCATAGCTACAAAATCTACAATCTCAAACTCAACCAATCTCCTTTGAAAATTCGGCTCTAAGCCGACCATAAATGTTTGCCTCTTTAATTCATCACTATCTCTATAGACATCTGAGGCAAATTGTAATAATCAGTTGAACTCGTGTTCATATTCATTAATGGTTTTACTGCCCTGTGTTAGATTCATTAGGTTAGTACTATATATTTCACCTTTAGACTGCTCGAGAAGTATTACTTCAGAAACTCCTGTCTAAATACTTCCCAGGTAATGGGTTGTGGCAATGTCCTTTGCTTAGAATTCCATCATATTCTTGATCTTAACCTTAGCAAATACGTTCTATATGGTACCCTTAGAGCTTCCGGTACCTAGAAAACATCAAGGGATCACTCAAGTTGAGTTAGCCAATCCCCAGCTTCTTCTGGCTTTCTTGGTAGTCCTTGAAAGTACCTATTGCATTTGATAAATTCTGGCAACAAGTTCCTCTAAAGACATAATGATGGTGGTGGTCGTAATTCTTGTTCATATCGAAGTGGTCCTTGCACTTCAGTAGCAGATTCATCAAGGTTTACTGGTCTATTTTCCTGAATTTGAACTGGTGTAATATGCCGTTCATTTCCTCTAAAGGATACTGGAGGCATTAGTGGCACCTTAACTGGCAGTGTGGCATGTATTGCTTGCATATTTTGCAAAGCTTGCAAAATCAATATATTTTGTTGTTGAAGGTTTTGCAGCACATCTTCTAGTCGGTTTTGGGCTAGTGCAGGAGCATTTGATGGTAGATTTTCAGATATTCTCGCGTTTCGACTCCTATCTCTTCCTCTTGGAATTCTATTAACATTAAACATGTTATCTATATTAAAACATGATTTACATTTACTAAAAGACATCAAAGACATTCATATATATTTATCACACATATAATACTTAATCAAAACACACATAATATTATATAGTTAGTGCTTTATATACATTTCAAAATTTGCACTAACTCTATTCCTAACTTCTTCTAGTGATAACATCAAAAGGTAGATATTCGTCATCTACATGTCATACACTACATATATATACATATCAATAAAAGTCTATCAAAATATTACATCTCCTTATCATCTATCAATACAAACACATCATGATCTAAAACTAAATCTGACTTTATGGGCTAGGGAACAGACATCCCTTGCACTTTTCCTAGGGGCCTAACTAAGCATAATGGTCCTCCTTTTTAGAGCTATTATCACTGATATCAATTCTCCCCTCTCAATCCCCTGGTGGTGCCAAAGTCAAATCTGTATCCATCATTCGGATACCTCTAGGAGCAGGCCTCTGCTCATCCATCGAACTAGGTGGTGGTATATCTCTCTCGATCCATCCACCATGAGTAGTCCCGACCCATTGTGCATAATTGTAATTAGAAACAAATTTTTCAGCTTCCATTCTTCTCTTTTTGCCTTCTTTCTCATCTATCAAGGCAATAGTCACACTCTACATATAGACTATGGTATAGATTCTTTCTTGCTTTGTCTTGCCAAGTGGTTTAAGAAAGTGTCTGGTCTCACTTTCATCCTTTGGAATAATGGGAGGCCTATCTGATAAAACATCTCTAGGAAAGCTGCTATAAACTCCCAAAGTTTTGCGATCAGTTAAGCTTAAACCCTAATCAAAAGGTCAACCAGAAACCCTAAAGTCAACAAAACCCTAGTTAGTCGTAACAGTTTAAGTCCGGCAATCCCGTGTTCGCAACCCTAAGTGAGTAAGTAAGAGATTAGTATATAGAATAGCTTGTGATAACATAAGAAAGCTTAAAAATATCAGATATGCAAAACCGCAAATTGTTTTGGACCAAAACGGATACAATTCTTGAAAAACATGTCTCGAGGCTTGGAATAGTAAAAATATTTCGGATATACCGTTAGACTCGTAAAAATGTAAGGTTTTCAAAAATATCAGTTTTATAATTTTTCGGTAAGTAAAAATAGCAGATATCGCATTTATACGCGTATCTTCCTACTACCGGTACTTTATTAGTCATATCTACTTTACATTACACTATTCATTACTATTCTACACTATTCATTTATTTCTACTTTTTTTAACACCTACTCTTACACTCTATACACCTATTACTTTTTACCTTTCCCATAACTTTATATCACATCTATTTTACTTATTATTACATTTAATTAACAAAACTCCAAAAATTATCAATTCTATAGCCGACGCCGACGCCCCCCCACATCTCTCTCTCTCTCACTCAATTTTTTTTTCTTTATTTAAATCACACAAAATTCACTTCTCATTTTCCTATAAATATCATCCTCCTCTTTCACTTCATTCACACATTTACTACCTACAAATTCACTACAAAAACTCTCAAAAATTATCATCTCAAAACTGTAAACCCCCAAATTTTTGGCATCGATTTAGCATAAAACCCTAAATCGGAAGTCAAACGGAACCCTAAAGGTCAACAAAACCCTAGTTTATTGTATCCAATTCAATCCGGCATTGTCGTTTTCTTTGGCCCTGGAAAACGAAGTTGGGATAATTAGCTAGAATAGTTCGTAATAACCATAGGTTTTATAAAAATATCAGTTTTGCGAATTTCGGGTGTCCTTTGAACCCGATAGACAAGGTTCTCGAAAAACGTGTTCGGAAGCCCGGAATAGTAAAAATATTCCGAATACACCGTTAGAATCATAAAAATATAAGGTTTTCAAAAATATCAATTTCAAAATTTTTCGGTAACTCAAAATAACATATATGGTTATTATACGCGTATTTTTTTACTATCGGTACTTTATTAGTCATATCTATCTTACACTACACTATTCATTACTATTCTACACTATTCTTTTATCTCTACTTTTTCTTACATCTATTCTTACACACTCCATAACCTATAACCTTAACTTTTTACCTTTCCCATAACTTTATTTCACATCTATCTTACATATTTCATCTTTTATTTTACAAAAAATCAAAAAAATAAAATCACTCCCCCTTTAAAGTATGTGGCCGGCGCCCCCCCCTATGCCCATCTCCTCAATTTTTTTTGATTTTTTCTTTATTTTAATCACACAAAAATCACTCCACATTTTCCTACAAATACCCCCCTCCTCTTTCACTTCTTTCACACGTTCACTACCCACAAATTCTTACAAAAACTCTCCCAAAATCTCCTCTCAAAACTCTCTCAAAATACCATTCCAAAACTCTCTCAAAATATTTCTACAACAACTTCTACCAACAACTAAAACCCATAACCACATAACCATACCAAAGTCTCCTTAGGTAACCACCTTCTATTATTTTCTTCTTCTTCATGTCATGTAACTTTACATGACCATAGTGTGAGTTTCCAAAGACTACAAGTTATGGAACTACATTATGTTCATGTATTGTTCTTGTTCATGCCAATCCATTTATGTTTATGTTGTTTATTATGTTAATATATTATTATCTATATATATACATATTCTTTGGAGCATATACTCACTTGCCTTTTATTTATTTCATGCAATGCAATTTATTTATTTATTCCATTACAATTTATTTATTTATTCCTTGTTGAATTAAGACTATCCTCTAGTCTTAGACTTGTCCTCATCAAGTCAAAACAAGTTTTCTTTCTTTTATTTTATTTTATTATGGGACTATTCTACTTCTTAGTCCCGGCAGCCTTGAAAAAGCTAAGACTCCAATACTTGATTTATTATTATGTTATATTATTTGTTTATTATTATTCTCATACATAATGTTCATTTAAATTGTTGTCCAAAAATTTTATTTTCTAAAAATAATTAAACAAAAGAAGAATTTTGTCACTTAGAAATAAGTTTATGTAAAGTATAAAATCTATAAGATAACAAAAATAAACTCATTCCTTTTCAAGTTACAAAACGAACTCACTATAATTTTAGAAACTACTTTTACTTTAAAAAGCTACTTAAACCTTTATTATTCACCTTGTTTTCAAAAGAAAATATTTGTGTTACAAATATATTTCTTTTATAAAAAGATAAATAAATGAATGGCTAAGGAATTTTCAAGTAAAGACCTTTACAAACAAATAGGCAAAGAAAATCTATGGTTTGAAAACAAAAATAAAATTATTTCTTTTTACAAGAAGAAACCATTAAAATTTTAGAAACAACTTTACTATAAAAAGGATTCTTAAGTCACATATTGATATACCTTGTTTTTATCAAGAAAATAAATTTTTATGCATGGATGATTTTTATGACAAAAATAAGACATGAGGAAAGAATGAGAAATTTTCAAATGAAGATTTTTGTAAACAAATAGACAAAGGAAATTTGTACAAGAAAAATAAATAGGAAGAATAGTGTTTTTTCTAAAATAGTAGAAACTTAGAAAATAGAAAATTTATTTTCAAAAAGTTACTTAGGAAAAATAATAAAACCAACATAAAGACTTTTTAGAAAACAAAAGGAAACAAGGTATTCATTTCAAGAAATCTACAAAAACAATTTTTGAAAACTATATTCTTCCAAAATTGTTTTATCCAAGAAAAATAATTGGACAACAAAACACTTGAACATGCTTAAATATGAGTTATATAGTTTAAAAAGAGAATTTTTCAAACTATATAGATAACTAAGTAGTTATCAAACAAATTTTGATTTCTTGAACCAAAGTTGTTTTGTGTAAAACCCGTAGTGAACTTTGTCGCCACTGTTTCGAGCCTATATGACCTTTTTTGTTAAAAGTAATTTTGGAAATGGGTAATCTTTTCGAGAGGTAGAAATCGTAATATTATATGCGCGATTCCTAGTTAAAATGACCAAGTATGGCCATTTTAATTGAACATTCCTTTATACGAACTTTAATGTTCTTTTGACATTGTTTTGTCAAATCTCAAGAAAATCATCAAGAAATACTTATTATGGATATTTTCTTTGGTTAGGTGACCCCGGGGAAGGATTCCTTTACCCCAAGGATTATTACGACTAAGTGGAGTGTGTGAACGACTCATCCACCTAGAGAAATAGTCGACATGGCATCGTGAGTTTATTTCCATTAAATGCTATACTTATTGTGCTTGTAAATTAGTTGCATTAGAGTTAGGAAAAGATAAACCGATGTGTATGTCAAATAATTCCTTGAAAGAATTATTAAGAATATCGAAGCCGGAATTGTTTTAAATGATTGTTTTAGTATAGTAATGATTTGTATGAAATTCCTTGATCGCCTTAAATTTAAAAATAATTATGCTATGACTTTATAAATAAATAAATTCATGCATACCACGAAGTGAGTCACATTGCATTTTGGGTTATTATCCTTGGGTGAGAAGGATAGTAAGCTCATGTCGAAAGCAACACTTAGCGGGAGATCCGAAAGTGATTGCTTGGCGGCTTAATGGAAAATGCTTGGCAGAAGATCTGAAAGCAAGGTCAATCAAGTAGATTCGGAATGCTTGGCGATGAGTGCTCGCGAGCATAAAAACTTTTTAACTGAAACTACTTGAATTGAGGTTATGTATCACCAAACCCCGAATGGAGAGTGCAAATCCATTCAACATATAGTTCCCGGAAAACTATATGCTTGTTTGCCCACGTGTTTGTTGTATTACATTTGTTTGATTAATCAACTTGTTTGAATCTTGTTACAAGAAGTTATTTATGGAAATAGTTCTCACTAAGCCTTTAGCTTATACCCCAATAGATATCTTTTGTAGTTTCCCTACCTATGGTTAAGGCCACGTGGACCCTGCGGACAGGTAATTTCTTTTTGGGTAATAGAAATTTAAATAAAGTGTAGTATTAGTAATGATGTATAAATACTCATGTAATAGATTAGTGATCAAGGGGATATGTCCCTAAGTTTGTAAAGTCATTGATATGAATGAATGATTATTATGAGTCCTCTTTTCTTAAATGTGTTATTTGTATCTTCTTAAACTTCATAATTCCATATATGGTCCTCTAAAGTTGTGAAAGCACGCCTTACCCTTAATATTAAAGCTTTTGGAATGGCTAAGGTTGTCATACTTAAGCTTTCATATTGAGTGTGGCGGACTGTCACGTTTAGGGTACCCGTTGGGGCGTGACAAAAACTCTCTCCACAAACACTCTCAAAACTTTCCCAAAATACTCTCAAATCCCTTCCATATACACAAAACCTATTCACACATAATTCTTCAAAAAATTCTCTTTAGGTAAAATTTCCTTTATATGTTTCTTTCTACCATGTCATGTAACTTTACATGACTATGGTGTGAGTTCCCTAAAACTTAATGTTATGGAAGCTACACTATGTTCATGTGTCGTTCTTGTTCATGAAGAACTACTTATATATATGTTGTTATTTTATTTTGCTCATATTATTATTGTTATTAAATCTAATTAAATATGATTATGTATATATATATTCTTTAGAGCATATAACCTTACTTATAATTTATTTACTTTCATGCAAAGCAATTTATTTATTTTCTTTCTTTGCAATTTATTGATTTCATGTTGTTTTAAAACTAGTCTCTAGTCTTAGACTTGTCCTCATCAAGTCAAAACAATTTTCTCTCTTTTATTTTCTTTTCTATTAGGGACTAGTCTATTTCTTAGTCCCGGGAGCCTTGAGAATGCTAAAACTCCCAATACTTGACTTTATTATTCATTATGTTACATTTGCTTGTTATTATTCTCATAATCATGCCCATAAAATTGTTGTCCAAACCTTTAAGCTTCAATTATACTTTTACAAAAAGGAGATTTTATCACCTAAGAATGGTTCTTTATGAAATTTAGAATTTATGATATGACAAAAGTAAATCTATTCTTTTCAAAACTTTAAGAATAACTCACTATAATTTTAAAGCTACTATTGTTTCAAAAAGTTTTTTAATCACTTCTATATTACATTGTTTTCCAAAAGAAGATGACTTTTGGTACTAAAATGTTTTCCATAAAAATATAATATAAGGAAACTTGTCACGCCCCGAGGGGTACCCTAAACATGGCAATCTACCGTACACAATACTAAAGCCTAGGAATGAATATCTCAGCCACGCAAAAGCTTCCAAATCATGTACAAGGTACATCACAACCAAGGGAACGCATCGGAGTAGCGCAATTTACATTGATAATAATTAAGTAACAAGGCAAGGAGAATACTTATCATAAAACATAAACATGCTAAATTACAATTCTTTAGGGGTATATCCATCTATTATCTTCAAGTCAAAATAAATACACTTCTTAGAAATTTTCCAAACACTAACATAGCATTCATATATATAAGGAACCTTACAAAATAACTTCATCCTATGTTTCCATTGCCTTCATGAAAATTTGACATCCTTCAATGACTTCCTTAATGTCATGATCTTCGATTTAAGCCACGAGTATACCTATTTCAACAAAATCTATGGGGGTATAAGCTTACAACTAGCTTAGTGAGGTATTCCTTTTCATTCGCAGCACGGTTTCAAACAAGTTCATTTAATTTTTCACACATATGCTATGCATACAATGCAACAATCACGTGATTACACAAATATATATAGTTATCCGGAAACCATATATAGAACGAATTTACCCATTTGTATCAAAGGTTAGGGAATCAGTGTTGAAGATCTACGACATTCTACTACTAGTCCCTGGGCCCCTACCCAAAATGTTCAATTGGCTAGACTCTAAACCTAGAGTCGCATTCATCGGGCGATTTGGATTCTCTAAGAAGAAACATGGTCCGTGACCCAGCACGATAACAACCAATCCAACTCTACGCATAGGAGTAGCAGCTTTCCGAAAAAGATGTGACTCGATGGATGCATGGCATGAGTATTTTATTTTTCTTAAGCTAAACCTTATTAACATTTATTAGGGGGTGATCAATCAATTTGGCAGGCAATAAGTAATTATATAAGTAAGTAAACAAAACACTTAAACAGGCAATTTGAAGTTACAATATTCTTAATTCTCATTTCACACATAAGCATAGAATCACATATATATACATATCCCTGAATTCCTCATACATATCCATTTTTATCTTTTTTTAGTATACTAATGCCACTACTTTACAAGCACAAACAAGGTGACGAAATTAAGAGAAATAATTCACTCGTCCATTTCGCAATCTTCTTAGTCGTAGAAATCCTCAGGAAGAGTAATCTTGTATCCTTTCTCACCTAAACAAAAGAAATACCCGAGATGAGTATTTCGTAGAAATTTTACTTAAACTTTCTAATTCTATTTCACTATTTTTGTCAAAATCGCATAGAATGAAATTCCAATTTAAAATGGCCATAACTCACTCATTTTAATTCGGAATTTCGTATATAATATACCGTTTTCTACCTATTCGAAAAGATCTATCCATTTGTAAGGTTATCTTTGTCATACAAGGTCATTTGGGTTCCAAAAATGTAGGGTACAGATTTAAAACGAATATTTCTAGATTCGCGAAATAATTTTCCAACTCAACTTCATTAAAAAATCCATTGATAAACTCCTTTAGTATATAGATAAGCTCACTTTATATGAAAAAATTCTAATGATAGTGTCTCAACAATTTATTTCATAAAACAATTCATTTTGAAGTGTTAAAGCTTATTTTGACAAATTTCCTTTTTAGGTATTTTGAAGAAACTTCATATTTTCCTAAGTTGTCATAAATGAGTATATTTTTATTTTATTTTCCCCATTCCTTTTTTTTTTCAAAATTAGTAAATTTTTCTTTAACTTTGGTCTTTTATAATTTCTACTTCTAGTGATAAAATTATCAAAAGTCTATTAATTTGTTAATAACCTATTTAAAATTTATATTTAGAATGGTTTTTAGAAAATGAGTCTTTTCTTTTTGTATTTCTTGTTTAAAATATAAGTTCTTATTTTCTAAAACTTGGTCTTTTATTTCTTCTAGAAAAAAGAATTTTCTTTATTGATAAAATTCTTTGTTTTTTATCTTATCATATTTATATTCTTTGAAAATAGGTTTCTTCTTGAAAATCATTATTTTCCTAAGTGGGTTTATAACTTTATAGGTTGATTTTTATCTTAACTTTGAAAATTAGTTTGCTTCTTAGTTTTGTTATGGAGTTGAAAATAGTTTAATCTTAAGCTTTTTTGTGAAAACTATGAAAACTAACAAATTATTTTACCAACACTTGGGTTACCATATTATAAAAAGAAAGTATTTATTTCTTGTGTTTCCTTGGTAAAGCTATCTTTATTATTTGAGAAAACTTTGAGAAAACTTGTATTACTCTATTTCTATGTCGTTGATAACAACCCATTATTTAATGACAAGTAATATAATAGAAAATTTAGTTTTAACTTCCTTTAATAAGAGAAATTCTACTTTTAAATTTAGTTGAGACAATATCATTATATAGATGCAAGTATTATAAGCATGTAAAATAATAAGAATATGAGAAAATACTAGAAACAAATAATAATAAGCAAGATAATAAAAATATCAAGTATTGAGAACCTTAGCTTCATCAAAGTATCCCGGTCAAGTATTGGGAGCCTTAGCTTCATCAAGGCATCCCGAGACTAAGAATAGATTAGTCCCAAAAAGAACAAAGAAAATAAAAAAAGATTGTTTTGACTTGATATGGACAAGTCTAAGACAACAAATACTAATCTTAAAAATAACATGAAATAAATAAATTGCAAGGCATGAAATTAAATAAATAACAAGTGAGCTTATATTCTTTAAGGATTATATATAAATACATAAATATATTTAGTTAGATATGAATAAGAAGTTAGCATAATGTAAACCCTCGAAGTTTAGTGATCAATTGAAGCTTAAACCCTAATTAGAAGTCAACCGGATTTCTAAAGTCAACAAAACCTAGTTTATTGTAACTGTTCAAGTCCGGCATCCCTGTGTAAGAAACCCTAAGAAAGTAAGAAAGAGTTTAGTGAGTAGAATAGTTCGTAATTACCTAAGGAAGCTTAAAAAGATCAGTTTAGTAAAATCGCGACTCGTTTTGAACCCGATCAGACACAGTTCTTGAAAAATGTGTCTCGGGGCTTGGAATAGTTTCTTATGATTTATGCATAGATGCATCATCCACATGTCTATCTAAGTGATTCATGCATTTAAAACTAGTGTAGTAAACTAGATCTAGTATTTTGAGTTCATAAAATACATTAGACTTTGTTTTATGTTCATGAACAACTTGTAATAGCATGATGATAGTAGGAAAGTTGTAGAAAACTCAAGATCTATTTTATTTTCAATAAAAATCTTTTTTGAAAATTCGGATGAAAAATGAACCATATTTAGAAAAGTTATTTTTTAACTTCAAAATATGTATTTTTCATTTAAAATGAAGGGCTTAGGGTATAGATAACATAAATAAAAGATTTTGATGAGTAAAATTTAGATCTATGAGTTTATAGCTTACTATCATGGATTTCATTTATGTTTATGTTCATATTAAGTGTAGATCTTAGTTTTGAACTAAAACAAAAATTGTGAAATTCGTATTTTGGCAAGACCCCTATTTAAAAACCACTTTCCAAGTGTCAAAATGTAATTTTTACTTAAGATAATGAAAGCTTAATATATGTATATCATCAAGACTTCTTTTTACAAGAATCAAAGGTGATTTTCAAAAGTTATTTTCAAAATAAAAATCTCATTTTCGGATTTTGGTCAAGACATATTTTAAAAACATGTTTTCCAACTCAAAAATGAAATTTTTATTCAAGATATGAAAGGCTCTTAGGATAGGATATGTAAGGAATGGATTTTCATAAGTTTAGATAGATTTTATCAAAAGATATGTCCAAAAATGAATTTTGTAAATTCGGATCCCAACCAAGACCAATTTTTAAAACCCATTTGTCAACTCCAAAACTCATGTTTTATGTGAAAAATGAAGTATGTAGGTAATAGGTATCATTAAGTAATGATTTTTACAAGTTGAAATGAGTTTTGATGAGATTAGTGTTATAAACAAGAAATAGAATCAAAATGGGAAATTTTGAGTTAGTAGTCAATTTGTGAAATTCGTAATTTTGAATGAAGGCCATAAGAACACCTATTATCCAAGCTCAAAATGAAAGTTTTATATAATAAATGGAGTCCTTAAGTAATAGGTACCATAAAGTCTTAAATTTTAATGCATTAAACAAGTTTTTCCCAAATGAATCATTCAAAAGGTGGATTTTCTAAAATTCGGATTTTTGAGTAAATCATATTGGAAAACATATTTGCAAAGTGTAAAATGCAAATTTTTGTGTAAGAATGAAGTCCTTAGTGGTTATGCATGATTGAGCCCTAATTTTCCAAATATCAAATGATTTCTACTTAAAGAAATCACTCAAAAACTAATTTTTACAAAATTTGGATTTTGGAATCAACCCCACTTGAAAACATGTTTACAAAGTGTAAAATGGAAATTTTTATGGAGAAATGAAAGTCATAAGTAATAGATATAATTAAGACTCAATTTTAACAAAAATAATTATATTTTCTTAAGAAATAAATCCAAGACAAATGGAAATGATCAAAGTTAGTAAACTAGATTTTTCATAAGTAATTGTTATTATGGTCTTGCAAAATAAAAAGTTATAAAATTTTCCTTTAGCAAGAATCATCAAGATCATGCATACATTAAGCTCATCTCATGTCATTCATGTTAGGAAATCACTCATATTGCATGTATAGCTAATTTATATAGTAGGAACATTACAAATATTTACAAAACTATTTTTCGGAAATTGAAATTGTTACTGCCCTAATCTGATCCAGCCTTTTTCAAAGCTTCAAGGTTTTCAAAACTTAAATATAATATTAGAATTAGAGAGATCTTTCGAAGTATATAGAAATTGATATATAATTTGCGAAATTCCGAGTTAAAATGACCAAGATATGGCCGTTTTAAGTTGGAATTTCCGCTTAGGACGAAATTGCGAATTTGATAGTTTGTATAAGATCATTTGAATTAGTTTGAGTTGAAATACTTATTAGAGTATTTCTTCCTTTTTAGGTGATCCCGAAATGGACGATTCCCTACCACCGAATTACTATTACTAAGAGACCGGTGATCCAATGGCCGAGTGAGTCTTCTTCTTATTTTGTTACCTTGTTTGTGCTTGTAGCTAATCGCATTAAAAGTATAGGAACAAGATAAAAATTGATATGAATGGGGACGGGATATATGAGGAGACTGTGATGAATGTATGCCAAATAATACTAAAGCATATCGAAACCACGATTTGATTGGATAACTGCACTGTTCATATTATTTCTGTTATATGTATGATATTGGTTGGTCACTCCAAATAATGTATGAATATTTTGACCTAAGCAAAAATTAAATTGGTCATGCATCGCATTGGACATATTGCATTTGGTAGCATGCTACTCCTACGCAGGTCGATCGGTATGGTCCGATGACTCGTTTGGGATAACGAGGCCAGTATTAGAGCTCATTCATGGGAACTAAGGTGCATCGGGGATGCATTCCATGTGTGAGCCTAGCCGAGGCAAGTGCTATGAGCCGAAGGCTTGGGGACTAGCAGCGGTTGTGTAGACTTCAATATCATCCCTAACCTAAGATATGGAGGGCGTAAATCTGTTATGTGTGTGGGTTCCGGATACCCATACATAATTGTTTGCTCATGTGTTTGTTCATGCATAGCATGTGGTTGATTATAACTTGCTTGTCATGATACAGAATTAAGGGAATTCTCACTAAGCTAGTGTAGCTTATAGCCCAATAGATGTTTGAAATGAACAGGTCATCTCAAGAATGCTAAGTGGGGACCGTGATGGTTGGAGCCGAGAATGACTTTGAAATTCCGATAAGGAATAAGAATACTTGAAGTTATTAGATAAGTTTTATGATTTGCCTTGTAATAGTTTTATGTAATAGAATCTTTTGATGAATGTAATTGAAGTTTAATGATTTGTATTTTGAAGAATAGTGAATTGTATTTCCTTTACATTGTTATTCAAGTGTATCAATATAAAATGTATCTCTCCAATGTGTCTCATCTATATGTTAGACGCCTTGTACATAGTATAGAAGCCTTCGCATGACTGAAGCGGTCATTCCTAGGCTTTAATATTGTGTACTGCGGACTGCTACGTTTGGGATACCCATCGGGGCGTGACACATGGTCAATTTGATTATAACATCATGGCCTATTAATTTAATAATTTATGGTGATCATATATATTGCAGACAAATCAATTCTACACTAGGTCATACAAATAGTTACAACAAGCTCATTTCGATATTCTTATCATCAATTCACCCATGTAGAAATCATATACATACAATCAATTTTATCTTATCCTAGTTTTAATGCCACTAACATTACAAGCACAAGCACAAGCATATAATTTAAAGATAGTGAACTCACTTTGCCATGGCGCGAAAATCTACTTAATCGTAATAGTCTTCGAGAAGGTCTAGTCCGTCTCCCAAGTCTCCTAATCAAAAGAAATAACTTTAATGAGTATTTTTATGAAGTTTGAATAAACTTATAAATTCTATTCTAACAAGTTCGTCAAAATTCGTCTAAAAGGAAATTCCAACTTAAAACGATCATAACTTGGTCATTTTAACTCAGAATTTCGCATATTATATACCGATCTCTACCTATTCGATGAGACCTATCTATTTCTAGAGTTATTTCCAACAAACAAGGTCGGTTAGTCCATGAACAGTAGGGTACAAAATACTATACAAATTTCCATTCTACAATTCAACTCCTAATTTCAAACCGAGCATCATACTAAAACTTTGATAGATACTTAGCTATCATTATATCTTGTAAGACTCTATTAGATACATAAATAACTCAATACCATGCATGATTCATGGGTGTTGGTAATTTCTAATTTCTCATGTACCTAAATAATGTCAAATAAGAAGTATATGACATTACTTTCCTAACATTCTTTCTATAAGTGCATCATGTATATATTCAATACCTACAAGCTATTGTCATAAAGGTTATGAGATGAACTATCTATATGTATATTCTTAGTGATATAGTACCAAGAATTCTTTTTGAAAAACTTTTACTTTGCAAAACTTTTGAAATTTACTAGACTTAAGAAAATAGTTTTTCTTCTTGTAAAATCACACTTGCTTTTATCAAAACTCAACCTTGATGACCTATATAACCATCACCTTCATTATTTCAATAAAAAACCTCATTTTGGGATTAGAAAATAGGTGTTTAAATAGGTGGCTTACTAAATTACGAATTTTACGAAATTTTAAAGAATGGAAACATTGTTTAATCTATGCTTTGAAATCATTCCTTGTTTTGGGATTATACTTTGATAAACCTCTCTTATCCTTGTCAAAATTAGATATTTATTACATGTATCCCCTAGGACTTCCATTTTTCCATAAAAATCATCATTTTGGCATTTGGAAATAAGTGTTTAAATAGTGGTCATTTTCAAATTCGAATTTTGAAATTTTCATTTGAGATTGTTTCCCTTGTAAAAATCATTTAATCTTTCAAAAACCATTTCCTAATCTGACCTACTCCTTAAGGCTTCCATTTCTTTAATAAAAATCATATTTTGGAGTTGAAAAATGGGTGTTTGCACTTCAAGCTTCTTTTATTACGAATTTAAAACTTGTTATTGGGATTGAAACATAACATTTGTAAACTTTTCCTTGTTTTGAATATATCCCTTAGTAGATCTAAGCTTTTCTCATCAAGATCACTCATTTATGATATCTATTCCCTAAGTCCTTCATTTTTAATGTAAAATACACATTTTAAAGTTGAAAAATAACTTTTTTAAATAGGGTTCCTTTTTTATCCGAATTTTCAAAAATTATTTTTGTTGAAACTAAAGTAGATCTTGAGCTTTCTAATATTTTCCTACTATCATCATGCTATTACAAGTTATTTATGAACATAAAACAAATGCATAATGCATTTATGAGCTCAAAACAACTAGATCTAGTTTATTATACTAGATATAAATGCATGAACACTATGACTAGTATGTGGATGTGGCTAGATGATGAATACATGCATAAAATGTTATTAATAACAACATAACTTGATAATAAAACAAGATAATAGCAAAATAACTCAAATAACAAGATCTATAACATTGTAATGGCAAGGATCTCATGTTCAAGTGTTTCCACATCCTTAGCAAAATAACTCAAATAACAAGATCTATAACATTGAATAATCTTGCCATTACATGTTTTTAAGGTAATAAAGTAAAGATCTATTACCTATTAGATGTTTGGAACAAGAAACTTGAAGAAAAATATGTGAGTGTGTGTGTATGTGTGTGTTACAATTTTGCAAGGGGAGAGGAAGAGGGAAAGAAAAATTTTTGCAAGAGATTGGTTTAGTGAAAAGTGAAAAAGTAAAGTGAAGTGAAGTTGGTATAAAGGGATATATATAGACAAATGGATTAGGGTTTGTGTAATAAAAGAAAAAAATAATACAAATTGAGAGAGGAAAGAGGGGGAGGGGTAGCACCAGTTCATAGAGAGGGAGAGGAGGAGTTGTTGCTGTTGTATTGTGTAAGATTCAAAATTAAATAAGTAATTTAAGTGGTAAAAGTTATATTGGAAAAGTAAATTGTAAGGAAAATGATGAAATTGTAAGAATAGGATATAAGGATGTAAGAAATAGGTTATAGATAGTTGTACTTGTGAATAGTGTGAAAGAAATCAAAAAGTAGATTAGACAAAGTACCGGTAGTAATGAAAATTCGATAAAAAGATTATAACTGCAACTTTTATAACCCGAAAAAATTATATAACTGATATATTTGAAAATCTTATGAAATTACGAGTCTAACGGTATTAATATCATATATTTAATATCTCGAGCCTCGAGACATGCTTTTCAAAGTCTGTATCCGATCGGGTTCGAAATAGATCGAAAATTCGCTAATATACTCTTTTTAAGCACCCTAATATTATTATGAACCAAACTACAATCTTCACTCGTATTTCAACTTCTTGGTTTAGGAACACGGGATTACCAGATCTAAATTGCTAGGGTTTCCTTGGGATTTATTGACTTAGAGTTTCTGGTTGACTTTCCAGTTTAGGGTTTAAACTTGATATTACCCTAAAAATTAGGGGCTTACAGCCGGTCCATTCGAGCCCAAAGTCAAGGGCTCAATCTACTCCTTGACTGCCTCTGGCTATTTTCGACACTGTTTCCTATTTTGGTCGTAACTTTCTCATTCAAACTCCGTTTGAGGTTATTCAAGATGGTCTAAAAATCTTAGAGAGAGCTGTACAACTTTTATGTTTTGAGTTTTGACAAATTCCAAATAAATCAAAGCCTAAAATGTGCTTGAAGCCATCTACAACGACAAGCAAAAAGCAAAAACACAAACATAACAAAGCCCAAACATATCATAAAACAAGTTTTTGCTTATTAGATGTAACTTAACCAAGTTTTGGAGCATTTTTGTAATACATTTTCTCATCAAAAAAAGATTGTAACCTCCACATGGTTTAACAATCTCTCCTTTTTTTATAATAACAATTATTGCACAATATTGCTCCCCCTCAACTTAGGGGTAGGCAAAAAAACCGACTAAATCGAAAAACCAAACCAAAACCAAAAAACCAATCCGAAAAACATGGTTAACTAGTCCATTGGTTTTGGTTTTGGTTTTGGTTCATGGTTTTAATTTTTTCAATTTCGGTTCGTAACTGCAAAAAACCGACGGTTAACAATTAACCGATATCTATAAATATATAATATTATATATAATTAATTTTTTAAAATATAAAGAGCATAAATCATGCTAAACTTTGTAAAATGTCATGTAAAACTGAACATTGGACAAATATAATACAGCTTATAGTACACTTGTATTAGATCTCTGTTTTGTTTTATGTTATTATCTTGGGTGCTAAAGCATGATGTATTTAGTTATCTATAAATGCTTGAAGTTTTCTTGTAAATTACAAATCTTGAGTAATGACAGGGTATTAATGTTTGTTGGCCTAATGCATCCTAGCCATTTTTTGTTTTAAAGCTATCTTTAATAAAACTTGTTACTAGGTTGATCATTGTATTGACTTTACATCTTTAACTTGTTAATTTTTAATTTTTTAATGTAATTATGAAACAAAAGTGTTTAACTTTTTATAGACCAATCGAAAATATAGTTAACTACAACTTTTAATTAACCATTATATTAAATGGTTAAAAATCAAAAACCAAAATTATTAACCAAAACAAATGGTTAACCGTTAATAATAGACTAGTTTAGATTTGAGATTTTAAAAAACCAATTATTATAGACCAGTTCAAAATATGAGGTCATGGACTGATTAACTAGTCCATGCCCAACCCTACCTCAACTTAGTACTCCTCCTCAGTTAACCATTCGGTTAAAAGCTCACTTGTAAAAGATGTAATGCTCAATTAAAGGTTCCCAAGCTACATGCAATAAATAACTTATTAAATGCAACTTAACTCCCTTAGCTAAGCATTCCATATAAAAGCTCATTTGTTAAGATATGATCTCAACTAAAGAACTTAAATTACATTTAATAAACAACTCATTTTTAGCATAAAAACACATAAGCCTAGAATTTTTAAAAACCATAGAAACTTTTCTCTAAAATGAGATTAAGCGTTTAACCTTAGAGACTAGCTCCGATACCAATTGTTGAAAAACAAAATTAAAGCACAACTAGGCTTGTTTACACGTGCATGCAGAAGCGGAAGCTATAAGTCGGGTTTTTAAATCGATTTTAAGCTCACTTAACAACTTAATATCTCTTTTTTTCAATTTTGCCCAAATCATGCAATTATATCAACGATAATAAAGAGATAAGAGAAAGAGAATATCACACCAATTTAACATGGAGATCGGCCCGCCCCCTAGTTTCCATAGTCCACAATTGCCTCACTCAAGAAGAACTTCACGTGTTTCATTCAGACAACAATTGCCTCATAAAGAGGACTTCACAAATGTCTCACCAAGAAGACTTCACAAATACCTCATTAAAAGGACTTCACCAATGCCTACACATATGTAAGACTTCACACAAGTGTCTCAATACATGAGGACTTTACCTATTACCTCAAACAAGAGAGGACTTTACTAAACACTCAAACAAAACAAGTGAATAGTGCCTTATAATATTAGCTCACTAATCTCAGTATGGCACTATTCACTCAATAAATACAAACACCAAATGAGAGCATATTTTGACAAAATCCATATAAAACAATCTCAACTTTCTTACATAAAAATGCCTCAAACACTCTATTTATAAGCTCTCAAAGTAATCTTATCGTTGCCCTTCAAAACGATCACCAACAGTCAAATCAGAAAGTCTATAACTACTATATTTTGGCCTTGACAGACTATACCAACTCACCTGTCCATTTTCCACCGGCGAGCCAATCCATCGAGCCTAAAGTTGAGGGCTAGATCTACCCTTCGACTACCTCTAGCCATTTCAATACTATTTTGTATTTTAGCCATAACTTTCTCATCCAAATTCCATTTTAAGTGATTCGAGATACTCTAGAAAACTTAAAGAGAGCTCTATAATTTTATATTTTGAGCTTTTAGAGATTCTAAATAAATCAGGGCCTAAAATGTTCTTGAAACCACCTGCAACAACAAGCACATAACAAAAACACAAACATAACAAAGCCCAAATATGTCATAAACAAGTTTTTGCTTATTAGAAATTAACTAGGTTGTGGAGCATTTGTGCAATACATATTTCCCATCAAAACAAGATTGTAACCTCCATATGTTTCAAAAATAGTATGTTTTGTGGTTTTTATCAATGATGAAATAGAAAAATTAAAAGATATGAACAATTAATCATTAGATATGATGCAACAAAGATAAAATCAAACTAGTTGTTCTAATCGATCAATATTATGCACGACAACAAGAAACAATGAAGAACAATCTTGAAAGAAAAGTCAATCTTATTCAAGAAGGCAATTTGTCACAAGGATATTACAAGTTTACTGAGGGTAAAACAAGCAACAAAAATTGCTAAACATATCACTAATAACCCTTATATACTCCCACAAGTCGAGTAAGTGAAAATATGGAAAAACAAAGACTTACTAAGTAAAATAGGAAACTAGCGTTTTAAAAGCATGCAAATCAAAGCAAGTGATCCCTTTGTTAAACATAGCTGTGACACGGGTTGTGATCCTCTTGGATCAAAATTCTTCTTTTCCAGTTCCTGGTTGTCACGGGCGTGATATGGCTGACAATGGCCACCATCACGGGCATGATGAAGTTCGTCATTTCCTCAAGTCCTCAATTCCTCTTATGATGACTTGATAACACCCTTTGTAATGGGCATGATGTTGAGTACGGCTAGGATCACAGCTGGTATGGGGTCAGTGATCTCCACTAGAATTCAATCTTCACATTTAGACTCTATCACGGCTTGAACATGGGTGCCTTCTCCATCACGGTCTGGATCGCAGACAGGATGGCGAGTGTGATCTCCTCTAACAATGATTTTTTCAATACTTATCTTCATCTCTAAATTGGGTGGTCGTCCAAGTGATCCATGATCCCTATTAGAGTGCCACTTATTTGCTTCTATATTGGCAAAATGCATCTATTAGATAGAGTTATAAGACAGTTAGATGGGATTCTAAGTATCCATTAGAATTGTGAAATAAATCCCTATAATATACATATCCTGGGTTTCAAAGGGAAATCAAGAGAGATCTAGATGATAAAATACTCTAGATTTATCACACAGTAGGATGATAGATGATAGAGGCTTGTAAATATCCATCATGATGATTCACTACCATCTATGGTCTCTATCAACTACTATAATTAGTACTAAAGGATCACTAGGTAATATATCAATCGCTTAGGAGCATTATTGGCTGCAATGGTAAGTTTTCTATCTAAAATCAATGGTTACATATATATATATATATATACATGTTATTACGATAAATTATTGTTCTTACATATGATTGTGCAGTCGGACATATTTACACAGATATAGGCATCTATGGATGTTAATGAAATGCATGCTTTAGCAGATCTAGGGATTGATAGGCTACATGGATATGGAGGTGTTAGACTATTATATCCAGGTCAACAGGAGCAAGATCAAGAGGATATACTAGAACAAGGGAGAGGGAAAGGGAAAGGGAAAGGGATAGGACGAAGACGGGGACAGGGACGAGGACGGGTTTAAGATCGTGACCTACTACTAGATGATGATGCAGATATTCCTCTAGATGTTGATTCAGTTCCACATCCACTTCCACCTGTTGGTGATGCTCTAGATCCTCCTCTACATCCACCTGCAAAGGCTGATCCAGATCTTTCTCCACATCCTCCTATTCATGTTGACCCAATTCTACCTCCACATCTACCTACAATTGCTGCTACTACTTTAGTACTTGGTGTTTGGTATTTGTGTTGGGTTTGTTTGAGTTGTGTATGGTTATAAAACCCATTTTAAAAGAACAACTCGAAGTGAAAGATTTCAAAATTTATAAAACTAATTGGTTCTATCCAACTTTGGTTATTAATCACCAATAATAAGGCAAGCACACCCTCCAATGTAGTATAGAAAGAGTTAGGTCGAACCCTAAGGGAAATCAGTGGCATCTATCATACTCACATTTCATCCATCTAGCTAAAGAAAAATTCAGCAAATCATAATGAAAATAGAAGTTATGCCAATGTTAATAATATTCATAAATGTTCTTTGAGGAAAATTAGGGATCGGTTTGCAACAATGCAAGATGACAACCTATGATTTGCTTCACCAACTCCTTATTATGTAATTTTTTAAGAAAAAACTCAGAGAGAGAGTTGTTTACTGGAGTATTTGCACCAACGGATTCACTGAGGTAAACTAAAGCCTCTCTCAAGGTCAGTAGTTCTAGCCAGAATCCCTGCTCAAGCTATCATCAGTCTCAATCCGCATAAAGATTAAAATCCTTTGTTTTTAAAATCAACTCAATGAATTTCAATACAAGTGATAGAAAGTCTTCATCCACCCTCTCTCGAGATATTTAGGATCAACTCCATTAGTTGCTAAAGATCTATTCAAAAGAATAATCTCTCAGCCTATTCAGTTGAAATCAAACATGAATCGAACTCGTGCACCACGTAATTAAACCTACGAAATTAAATCAAGCTACTAATTATAAATACCCACTCCATATTGAATTGAAAGTGGATTTGAAATCACATGAATCAAGTTTTAGATTCACAAACCCTAAGCTATAGGAGATTATTTCTCCATAGATTTAGAAATTACGAACATGATCTTGAGAAATAATATGAAATTAATTGAAGAATATTACGATTCAGCATAGGGTCTTGCAGAAATTACAAACAATGGATTAAAATGACTTTACCCAGAAAACTTCAAGATTTTCTAAACCAAGAAGAAACAAAATTATTTTGCTCTAGAAATTCTCTCACTACACTACGCTACATTAGTACTATTCTATTGTATGCACACTGTACATCATGCTTATTACAACACTATGCAGGCTTATTTATTGGACGATGGCATAAATCATTAAGATTTTAGTGCTGATGTGGTTGATTCTTTATAACGAAATGCAAATTCTTTATCTACGCACGCGTCTGTATTGAGTGCTCAAACAATTGCTCATCAAGGGGTAAGTCAAGTGCTCGAGTGTTGCATTAAAAGTAAGATTGACTTTACCTAGTAAAACGCGGTAATTTCTGTTTATTCGTCCATCGAGGGCTAAATTGAGTGCTTTGAGGACTCAATGTTTTGATGATTTAAGGCGTAATACAAGTCGAGTGAAGATTTGTGCTTCACTTCAGCAACCGTTGTGGGTCATATTTAGGGCTTAACATTGAGGTGCAATAGAAGCTTTCTTCAAGTTTGGCTCGATCTCCTCAGAACAAGTGTCGAGGGTCATGTTGAGAGCTAAATTTAGAGCGTGATAGACCAATTTTTCCTTGTTTTACCTTTCATTTTAGCCTTGATCAGTATTGTTCAAGGCGCAATAGTTCTTTTCTTCACTTTTGCTGTTGTTTTTGCTCCAAATATGATTAAAAACACTTTAATTCTTCTTATTTTGATTCAATGAGCTGAAAATACAATAATTTAACGTTAAACGCACCAGATTCATGGGAATTTAATTAAAAACTCATCAAAATAAGCCTAAATTTCTATGAAAAGAATAAAGTAAAATTAATTTATCATTTAGCTTATTTGAATGGTCCATCATCTTATCTAATGATCTCTCATATACCTACTGAGAGAACATTACAGTTGAACACTATTACTCCACTTGCTCCTATAAAACCTGCTCATCTAACATCACTAGATATGAGAGAGGGAGTAACACAGGTATGACTAACATATAGTTCTATGTTTATTCCTTAATATCGTTATATTTCGTATAATTTAATAATTTCTAATAAAACTACCAAACATTTTGCAACAGAACCTCATCCTATCAGGAAAGATGAAAAAAGAGGACCAAGTGATACATCAATAGGAGGACAATAGAAGGAAAAACAATTTAAAAGGACGTTCATTAGAAAAAGAAAGAAACCTAGAGATATGTATAGGATTTTATTTGTAAAGACATGATTTGTAAGTATACTTACTTCATTTTGTATATTATGATGCTATGATACTATTTTTTTCAACTATTATAGATATTGTATGGAGTTGAGTATAGTTAAGACTCAATGATGTTTAAGTTTCGCTGGATGACATGGCAATGGGTTGACAATTGGATGAAGTCGAGTTGACTTCTTGATCTGAGATGATAAATATGATTGTTTGATGTATGAATGTGAAGTGTAACAAGTTTTTCACAATATACTAAAATTGGGCAAAAGAAAGGGAAAATTGAATAGATGTAAGTGTCAAGCCTTATATTGCATATGTAACACCCTAAAATAAGGACATTACAACCTGCCACGTGTCCTTCTCTTTTAAGAACACGCTAAGGTGAAAAATCTAAACCACAAGTATACACAATATAAAACTCCATAAACTTTCATAAAACATACCTATAAGTTATCTCATGAAAGAAAAATCCTTTGAAGAAAACACCTTGTTGGTATAAACCAAAGCCAACATACTTAATAATCCAAAAACTCAAATAAAACTTATAACAATATCAAAGTTTATAAAAAGTAAATTTTCAAAACTTTACATCATCTTCTAAGTCTATCTTTAAGATTTATAACATCTTAAATGTCAGCAAGACAATCTAGTCCACTAGCGCCCTCTCCCTCATCCACATAAATGTTATATCGTGATATGTCATACATAACTAGATCCTCACCTGATCCTGAAAATGATAAAAGAATGAGCGAAAACACCCAGTACGCCAAACCACAAACAAAATGCAAATGCTGCACAACATACATTTATATATATATTCATGCAACTAATACTAATGCAACGAACACAATTTATTATCTTTAATTAATCAGCAAACAACACAGTTTAGAACTATAGTACTCTAGTTCCAAACCTGGAGTTTCTCATGACTCCTGAAAAACAATCAATATAGAAAATAGGTAATTATAAATATATTGGTGTTGGAGAATCATCTACACACCGCGGTGTAAACCCCAGTTTTTCAAGTAGCCAAGATAACTCAAGAACCGGAAACCAAAACCCTAAACCGGAATAGCTTAAGTATGGAGTGAGAACTAGGAACCCTAATTCCGGCTTTTCCTCGGTTTCCGATTAAGAAACTTTTATAAGAAAATTTAATTTTGAATATAGTTCTTGATTATATTTCAAAACAAGAAATGGTCAGATTTTAAGAAAATTTCAATTTCGGGTCATCCCGAGACCCATTATAGAAAAACGTGCCCCGGAACTAGAATTTCAAAAATTTCCTTATGAATACTCATTTGAACCGAAATAAAATAAAGATTTCAAAAATATAGATTTCATAATTTTCCGGCTTATGAAAAATACAGTTATAGCCTTTTTATTCGTATTTCCTTACTACCGGTAATTAAATTATCTTGACTACTATTCTTCACTATTCACAAGTACAACCTATTACAACCTATTTGTACACCCTACATTTGCAACACTTACCATCACTCAATCAATCTCCTTTCTAAAGACTTTTTGTCTCTTAAAAATCAATACAATTTATGACAAATTGTACACAATTCAAATCAAAAGCAAATCAATCAAAAAATCAAAATTTCCCTTCCCCCACAAGCATTTGGCCAGCGTGATGCGCCCCCCCACCCCCCCCCCCCCCCCCCCCCCCCCCCAACCAACAAGCTCCAAATTGCAATATTTTTTTTATTTGTTTTATTCCATTTTAACCTAATTCCAAGTGATATATAAGTTACACTTTCTTTCTCTCACCTCATTCTTTCATTTTCAAAACATCCAAAAAGGAAAAAAGCTCTCAAAGTTCCTCCCCCACACACTCCTTGCCGTGAGCCTTGGTGGCCAACCACACACACACACACAACTTCCTTTTTCTTCTATTGTCTTCTATTTTTACCTTAAGGTAAGAGAACTTGCTTCCTATATCCTTAGATCTTTGTAATGGCTGGGTTATTCTTGGATATTTCAACTAAATGTCCCCATGATCTCTTGGTAGGGACATTTAGTTGAAATATCTTTTAAAGGAGCTTTCATGCCAAAAGCTTTATGTTTATCCATCAAAAAGTGTTTTGAACAAAAGATGTTTTATAAAAATATAGTTTTTATGTTTTCAAAACTTATTTAAGCACTTGATATAGTAGATCTATCATTTTTCTACTCATATTCATGTAGGCATTTAAGATCTCATCATTATTTTGAGTTTATGTGCATTAATGGTCTTCAATGGTTTTGTCCTTAGTAAATAACCTTCCTAGTATATAGATCTATAGGTAGATGAGTTAATAAAGTCAAAAAGGAAAACACTTTTCAAGAAATGAACTTGTGTAAATTCGGATGACTTGGGAACCCTAGTTGAAAAACCCTTTTACCAACTTCTAAATATGTGTTTTACAAGAAAAATGAAGCCTATAGGTGATAGATAATGTTTGGTAATATTTTTCATGAGTTTAGATGAGTTTTTACTAAAGAAAATATTTGAAACAAGAGATGAAGTCCAATAGAAGTTTTGAGTTAAAAGTCTTGAAAACCAAATTCGTAATAATGGATGGATGGTTAGAAAACACTAGTTTTCCAACTTCAAAAATGGTATTTTCTTAAATAAATGAAGTCCTTAGGGTATAGGTAAAATAAATACTTAAAGATCTAAGTATAAAATGCATTTTTCCTAAAGGAATCAACTTGAAAATGAAGTTTTCTAAATTCGGATTTTTGGAACCACCCTAGTATAAGACCCACTTAAAAGTTTACAAATGAAGATTTTATTAAAGAAATAAATGCCTTAGGACATAACTAATATAAGGGTCAAAATTTCTTTAAACAAAGTGGAGTTTTCCTAAAGGAAATCCTTATAACAAGTAAGTGTGACCAAGTGTAGTAAACTTACTTGTTAAACAATAGCATGAAATGATTTTCTAGGAAAAAGTTTATTTAAATTCTTTAAGTCTAAAAATTTATAAGACCTTAGACACTTAAGAGTTCATATCATGACATTCATGATAGGGAAATTCATCACCATGGCATTTAGTTTCATTTTTCATTTAGGAATCTCAAGTGCATTCATAAAAACTGCATTTTCGGAATCAACATAACTGCTGTACAGATCTGATCCCTCATTTCCGAGGCTTAGATATTTTCAAACCTTGATTTAAACTTCATATTTACAAATCTCTTCCGAAGTAGATAGAAATCGATATAAAATTTGCGAAATTCCGACTTAAAACGACTAAGTTATGGCCATTTTAAATCGGGACTTCGAAAATGACGCGAATTTTGATTTCACTAAGTTTTCTTAGAGTTTTATTATCCTAAGATGGTAGAATACTTATTAGGGTATTTCTTATATGAATAGGTGAACCCGTGGACGTTGACTCTTTGCCTCCGGATTATTATTACTAAAAGAAAGGCGAACCTATGGCGGAGTGAGTTTTTCTTCTCGATTCATTTATTGTATGTGCTTGTAAAGTAGTGCACTAGAATGTAGGACAAATGAATGGAATATGAATGATGGGGAATAATGGGAAATTATATGTTAATGATGATGTGAGAACTCAAATTAAGAATATCGAAACCGGGTGATAAATTTTGGTTGTGTACTTAGCTATGATGGATTGTTTGAGAAATTGTTTGATCGCCTAAGTAAAATGGCTTAATCAACTACTCGGACTAATGCCAAATTTGACATGTGCATATCATAAGGGGAAGGAGCATTAGCATTTGTAGGTTAATCGTGATCCATAAATGATATCGAATAATCATAGGTTAATCGTGATCCATAAACGATATCGAATAATCGTAGGTTCTGTGAACCATAAACGGCATAAAGATAGTACCGCAGTATTCGTTAATCTGCTAACCCGGGATGGAAGGCGCAAGTCCATCCACATATGATTTTCGACTGGTCATATGTTTGTTGAACTCATGTGTTTGGTGCATTCACTTGCTTGCTTAATCACTTGGTTGAATTGTTGTGACATGAATGTTATTGCGGAAGATTACACTCACTAAGCTAGTTAGCTTACGTCCCTACAATCCCTTCCTTTTGCAGCTACCCCATTTGTGGCTTAGGCGGCGTGACCTGGCTGTACAGGTACAGAAGCTAGGAGTTTCTGTAAACCCCCAAATTTTCGGAATCAGTTTAGCATAAAACCCTAAACCGGAAGTCAAACGGAACCCTAAAGGTCAACAAAACCCTAGTTTACCATATCCATCTAAATCCGGCATTACCGTTTTCTTTGGCCCTAGAAAACGAAGTTGGGATAATTAGCTAAAATAGTTCGTAATAATCATAGGTTTTATAAAAGTTTCAGTTTCGCGAAATTCGGGTGTCCTTCGAACCCGATCGGACACAGTTCTCGAAAATCGTGTCCGGAAGCCCGAAATAGTAAAAATATTCCGAATACACCGTTAGACTAGTAAAAATATAAGTTTTCCAAAAATATCAATTTCGTAATTTTTCGGTAAGTAAAAATAACAGATATAGCTATTATACGCGTATTTTCTTACTACCGGTACTTTAATTGTCATATCTACTTTACATTACACTATTCATTACTATTCTACACTATTCTTTTATCTCTACTTTTTCTTACACTCTACATAACCTATAATCTTTACTTTTTACCTTTCCCATAACTTTATATCACATCTACTTTACATATTACATCTTTTATCTTTCCAAAAAGTCAAAAAAATAAAACAAATCCCCCTCCCCCATGCATGGCCGGTGCCCCCCCTCTCTAATGCCCTCAATTTGTTTTAATTTCACTTTATTTTAATCACACAAAAATCACTCCTCAATTTCCTATAAATACCCCCTTCTCTTTCACTTCTTTCACACCACTTCTACACTAAAATTACTCTCTCAAAATCTCTTAAGAATTCTCTCCAAGAAGTTCTTACAAGAAAAGCTCTCTTTAGTCTTTCTTTAAGTAAGCTTTCTTCAAGAAAATTCTCCAAGCTTTCTTCATGTTCATCTACTTAGTATGAGCTTAGTGTGTGTTTTCTAAAACCATGAAGGTTAAGAAAGCAACAATAGGTTCATACTTTGTTTTTGTTCATAATCATAATTCCTTTATGTTCATGTTTCTTTATATTCATTTATGTTTCTCTTATGTTCATTTATGTTTCTTTTATGTTCATAACTATCTACTATATCTATATAGCTATATATACTATTTAGAGCATATAAGCTCATGATCTTGCAATTTATTTACCTTTCATGCAATTTATTTACTTCAATGCATTTATTTATTCAAGTTTTTTAAGACTAGTCTCTAGTCTTAGACTTGTCCTCATCAAGTCAAAACAAGTTTTCTTTCTTTCATTTTATTTTATTATGGGACTAGTCTACTTCTTAGTCCCGGGAGCCTTGAAAAAGCTAAGACTCCAATACTTGACTTTATTATTATGCTTTATGTTATTTTGGTTATTATATTCTCATAATCATGTTCATTTAGATTGTTGTCCAAATTTTATTTAAACAAAAAGAAGAATTTTGTCACTTAGAAATAAGTTTATGTAAAATAAAATCTATAAAGCAACACAAAAAAACTCATTCCTTTTCATGTTACAAAAAGAACTCACTATAATTTTATAAACTACTTTTACTTTAAAAAGCCACTTAGATCCTTATTATCCCACCTTGTTTTTTAAAAGAAAATATTTTGTTGACAAAAATGGTTCTTTTCATAAGAAAGAAAATAAGATGGATGACTAAGGAAATTTTTAAGTAAAGACCTTTGCAAACAAATAGGCAAAGAAAATTTATGGTTTGAAAATAATAAAGTTATTTCTTTTCAAGTTACAAGAAGAAGTTAATAAGATTATAGAAATTAGTTTTTCTACAAAAAGTCCTTAATTGTTCCACATTGTTTTTATGAAGAAAACAAATTTTCATGCATGGATGATTATTTTTGAAAAATATGAGACATGAGAAAAAGAATGAGAAATATCAAGTAAGGATTTTTGCAAAACAAGTAAACAAAGGAATTTACACAAGAAAAATGAAGAATAACATATTTCCTAGAAAACTTCAAATATAGTATTAATGTAACTTAGAAAGTAGAAAATTTTATTTTCAAAGGTCACTTAGAAAAAGATAAATAAAACCAACATAAAACGTTTTTAGAAAATAAAGAAAACAAGGTATTCATTTCAAAGAAATTTACAAAAACAATTTCCGAAAAGCTTCAACCAACATTGTTTTACCTAAGAAAAATAAATTGGACAACAAGACACTTGAGCATGCTTAAATATGAGTTATATAGTTATAAAAAGAGAATTTTTCAACTATATAGATAACTAAGTATTTATCAAACAAATTTTGATTTCTTGAACCAAAGTTGTTTTTACTTGGAAATCCGTGGTGAATTTTGTCGCTACTTTTTCAGAGCCTATATGGCCTTGTTGTTGAATATAATTTTGGAAATGGGTAGATCTTTTCGAGTAGGTAGAAATCGGTATATTATATGCGCGATTCCGAGTTAAAATGACCAAGTTATGGCCATTTTAAGTTGGAACATTCTTCTATACGAACTTTAACGTTCTTTGACATTGTTTTGTCAAAATTCAAGAAAATCATCAAGAAAAACTCATTGTGGGTATTTTCTTTGGTTAGGTACCCCGAGGAAGGATTCCTTTACCCCAAGAACTATTACGATTAAGTGGAGTGTGTGAACGACTCATCCGCTTAGAGGAATAGACGACAATGGCATCGTGAGTTTATTTCCATTAAATGCTATACTTGTTGTGCTTGTAAATTAGTTGCACTAGAGTTAGGAAAAGATAAACCGATATGCATGTAAAATAATTCCTTGAAAGAATTCTAAGAATATCGAAGCCCGAATTGTTCTAAGTGATTGTTTTAGTTTAATATTGATTTGTGTGAAATTCCTTAATCGCCATAAAGTTGAAAATAATTATGTTATGACTTTATAAATTAATGAACTCATGCATACCACGAAGTGAGTCACATTGAATGGTTGGGTTATTATCCTTGGGTGAGAAGGATAGTAAGCTTATGTCGAAAGCAACACTTGGCGGGAGATCCGAAAGCGTTTGCTTGGCGGCTTAATGGAATATGCTTGGCGGTAAATCCGAAAGCAAGGTCAATAAAGTAGATTCAGAATGCTCGACGATGTGTGCTCGTGAGCAAGAAAACTTTTTATTTAAAACTACTTGAATTGAGGTTATGTATCACCAAACCCCGAATAGAGGGCGTAAATCCATTCAACATATAGTTCCCGAAAAACTATATGCTTGTTTGCCCACGTGCTTGTGCATTACATTTGTTTGACTAAATCAACTTGTTTGAATCTTGTTACAAGAAGTTATTTATGGAAATAGTTCTCACTAAGCCTATTAGCTTATACCCCGATAGATATCTTTTGCAGTTTCCTTACTTATGGTTAAGGCCACGTGGACCATGTGGGCAGGTAATCTCTCTTGAACATTAGAAACTTGGGTAAAGTGTGGCATAGTATTAGCATGCAAATATTTACATAATAGATTAGTAATTTAGGGAGTTGTCCCTAAGTTTGTAAAATCTTTGCCATGAATGAACAATTATTGTGAATCCTCTTTTCTTAATATGTTTCTATATCTCCTTAAGCTTCATAATTCCATATATGGTCCTCTAAAGTTGTGAAAGTACGCCTTACACTTAATATAAAAGCTTTTGGGAATGGCTAAGGTTGTCATACTTAAGCTTTAGTATTGAGTGTGGCGGACTGTCACGTTTAGGGTACCCATTGGGGCATGACAGTTTCCCCTAGAAGTTGGAATTATTGTTTAGACTTCCATAGGAAACTTTTAAGACTTTAGATGACTGTATAAGGCCATTAATTATTCTTTTGCGGGGGAATGCCCCTTAGATTATGTAAAATCTATTTATGTTTTATAAATTATATCCTACTGCTAATGCATGCCAAGTTAAGCTTTTATCTCCATTTAGACTTGTACTCTATTGTTGTAAAGGTACGCCTTACATCTATATGAGGCTCTCGAAAGACTAAAGCAGTAATTCGAGAATCTTATATGGTACGTGGTGGACTGTTACGTTTAGGGTACCCTATGGGCGTGACACGCGGCCTCTACCAAAACCTAATCTATCGGAATCATTTCTATGCACGAGTCCACTCAAGACAACCTCACACATAGATCATCAGGGTGCCTCGTTAGTATTACATTCTACATGGTCTTTACTAACCAAAGCCAAATACAAGCAACAAAACAATTTTATATGTTATATAGAATTAGATTAATTTGATATTCTAATCCTACACACACAACAAACAATCTAAACCTACAAGCACATACAACAAACAAGGTAAGGTCGTACCTGTATCAAATTCCAAGAAGAGCACTCTAAATCACCCAAATCTGTTTTTATAACACAACTCCTAATTCAACATAACCTGATAACATGAATAGATAAAATTCAAAATACATCTCATCAGATAAACCTAAATCCATTCATATCTAAAGCCCAAATTTCAACATAATATCAAATATATACCAAAATCCTTCAATTCAACAAATCTCCTCAACCACTTCTCCAAACCCTAGAATTTCATTCATCACCATATATCCTAGAAATCAACAAATACCATTTTTATAAAATCATAAAGATTAAAACTTTAAAATACTTACCTAAATTCAATTCTAAATCCTTTTAACACCAAAACCAGATCTACAGATTATCAGGGTCTTCTCCAATCTCCCTTCAAATAATAGAAAATTCTATGGAATTATAAAATTGTATATCTTAAAAGAAAAATGGTTATTCAATTACCTGATATGATCCTCAATCTTCCTTAAACACCCACTCTTCAGATCTCCAAGAAAATTAGAACCGTTTCTCCAATTCTTCTTCAAAACAAAAGAAAATACTAAGATAATTCATAGATTGAAAGACTTTAAAGGAAAGATATGATTTTGATACCTTAATCCGATCTTCCAAGATCTCCTTGGACCAACAGAATCAAATCTCCACACCCGGTATGTATGTTTTCCAATTCTATCACAAATTCAATAAACAAACCCTAAGAAATCTAATAATCCATAAGATCTTAAAACAAAAATAGTGATTCAGTTACCTGATCTGGACTTTTAAATCCTTTGGCGGCTATAAACTCTCAGAGGATAAGAATCTAGGTTTAGGGTTTTGTTGGAGAAAAAAACAAAGAAAGAATATATAAGGATTTGTGACTTTTCATCTTTCGTCATATGTCTGTCATGTGAAAAAAATTGCATTAAAATTAAACTTTGTTGACAAATTTAACCTTATAATTTATGTCAATGGACACTTTTATCCTTCTTTATGTAATATTTACTTGTATATTACAGCATACAAGCTATCACAAAAGAAAACAGATATATCACATGTACCACCTGCGATATAACAATGGTATATTTGTAATATTTTCTATACAAACTATATTCATCTAATTTTTTTTTAAAGGAAGGTTAACATATAACAATCTCCATAAAACTATATACTACAATAATCTTAAAATTTAAAACAGAAAAGAAAAATAAATTTACCAAGTCCACAAGCCATAGGGAATAGGGTAGATTTTTGGTACAAAATTTATGATAATATACTTTACAGGGTAGGTTATGAGTAAGGCTTTATACCTTATCCACCATATACTTGCTCACCTGTACACAAGACAGAGCTTCTACACTTTTCTTATCAATAAATGTCGACCCAAATCTATCTAAATGAGAATCGAAATTTTCATTATTTCCCTCTCCATTATTCAAGACTAGGAAAATGCGCACCTCACAATGTCTGTAGAATAAAGAATCAATTATTTAATTTTCAACTAAGTAAACGTAATATTAAAAATTTTAAAAGAGAAAAAATATATATTTAAACCACCCTTTTGATGATTTTATGTATGATAGTGTGATAAAATAGTTTATTAGTAAAATGAAGAAGGTTATTCAAGTGCAATAAAAATAATATAAGTTTTACAAAATTACAAATTACTTTTGACTTTTCCCTAGGTGCAAATTCACCTTTCAAGCTTTTAAAGTGCACTTTGAACTTTGTAAACTTTCAAAGTGAAGTTGGAAATTACCTTATTAAACTTTTACATATGTTCAAATTTACTTCATCAAACTTTTACTTATGTAAAAATTTATTCTCCTAAATTTCAAAATGAACTTTTTTTAACGAAAATATTAATTGTTATTAATTATATTAAATATTAAAAGTTCAAGGAGTCTAAATACGTGCTTTGAAAGTTCAGGAGTGAATCCTCACCGTCTAGGTAAAAGTTCAAAGATGTAATTTATAATTTTCATAATAAGTTCTATTTTTTTCCCCTTTGGCCATTATAAGGAAGGAGTGTGATCCCAATGTGATCTATCGAGTGAAACACGTGTCTACTAGTTTTTAAAAAAGAAATTACACTATACAAATTACACAAAAGTAATTACCAACATAACAATACAAAATCGTATATGAGAAATGTAATTCACGTTTTTCTTAATGAATCACATGTACAAGATACAACTTAGCAAAAATGTTAGAGTGTTAAATCTCATCTTATAAATGTAATTCATGTATGTGTTATATATATGAATCACATATAAGAGTTGTGATTCACATGTAGCTATATATGAATTGCATGTGTTATATAAGATTTATGTTTGTATGTAAATCGCATATTAAACATTGAATTCATGTGAAAATTTATAACTCGCTTCTAGTAAACGTAATTAAGTATAAATAATTTAGTAATTATTTTATATAGTTCATATTTTTGTAATTTTTATTTGAGTAGATCAATAATCATACAATTTGTTTGTGATCCATTCCACTTAGAGAACAGTGGTTATAAAGTCATGCAATTTTTATTATATTTTTAAGCCTTTAATTCTATAAATAACTTTGTAACCACCACTTGAATTTTTATTCTTATTTTATTTTATTAATGGAAAATGCTCATTAATTGGAAAATGCAAATATATGTGTCAAAACAAATGGTAATGCCAACAAAGAAATGTTAAATTGAATTTGAACTCTAATATTAAAGTAAAATGTTCGAAACTCATATGTTTTTTATACTGTTTCCCATTACAATTTATCACTATATATATATTATATATATATTACTATTATACCAATTCTTGATCATTAGTGTCAAAAAACATTAGCTTATCTTATATTATGGTGGTTATAGATGACGGTATTTTCTCTCTTTCCACTCTCTTTTTGGATTAAAATTTGTTACTACTTTCTACCTTTTTTTTATAACTGTTCTTGCCTTTTTTTTTTTTTCCACATTGGTATTTTTTAATTATTCCTTTTTTTTTCACATGCAATGTGGATGTGGGGGGGTGTGTGTGTGTGTGCGCGCGCGCGTGTATACACACACGTAACAAGCCAAAACTCGTAGATTCGTTCTACTGACACAAACTTTATATACAATATACTAGCAGACGACGCACCCGTATTGTGGGTGTGAAAATTAAATAAGAAAATGAACTTTTACAATAAACAACACAGTTGAAGCTAATTACACGCAAGATTGATAGACCAAGGAATAAACTAACAACATTGAATAAAATGTATAAAAATACATGAAAAAGAAATGTAAGGATTAATGAAATAACACTTTAATATAATGTAAATATTTATTACGAAGTTTATAACACATGAATCCTTATCACAATTAGTTTGCTTCATCAAACACGTAGCCATGTACCTATAAAACAAATGAGACATTAAAAAGGAAATTTACATAATCTAATTATACTTCTAGGTATGTAATTAATGACCTGGTAATTATTTTATTGAACTCTTTGTATAGTAGCTCATTTGTAAAAGTTTTGGTCTTGAAGAACTGTATATTGAAAAAAATAAAGGGAAGTAAATGAAATGAAGAGTTTATACTTATGAAATTGAAAAAAAATATTGTACTAAGATAGAATTTTGAACCTTGGTAAGAGAGCATTTGACATATATACTAGCTTTCGATCTGCAAAATGAAAGAGCTAACGTATTTAAATTAAATAAAATCTAACATATAAAGAGGATGATGTTTATCTTACCTATCATATTCAACATAATGTTAATGTTGTACTTTATGATTAGGTGCGTCTTCATATCTGCAAGTAATTGACAATTTAATGAAAAGAAACTCATACTTTTGCATGTAATTAGCAATGCAACATATGAAAATCATATAATAGAAGTTACTGTAAATCCCCGAAATTTTGGATTTGAATTAAAACTTAAACCCTAATCGGAAGTCAACCGGATTTTCCAAAGTCAACAAAACCCTAGTTTACCATAACCGCTTAAGTCCGACATTGCCGTTTTCTTTAGCCCTAGAAAATGAAGTTGGAATAATTAGCTATAATAGTTCGTAATAACTATAAGTTATGTAAAAATAACAGTTTTACAAAATTCGAGTGTCCTTTGAACCCGATCGGACACAATTCTCGAAAAACATGTTCCAGAGCCCGGAATAGGAAAAATATTCCAAATATACCGTTAGACTTCTAAAAATATAAGATTTCCAAATAATATCAATTTCGTAATTTTTCGGTAGCTAAAAATATCAGATATCTTATTTATATGCGTATTTTCTTACTATTAGCATTTAATTGTCATGTCCACTTTACATTACACTATTTTCTACTATTCTACACTATTTATCTATCTCTACTTTTTCTTACAACCTACTCTTACAACCCATACACCTATTTCTTACACATTTTCATTTCCAATACAATTTCACATCTTTCATTTCTTATTTTTAATTAACAAAATAACAAAAAATTAAATTTCTCTCTCTCTCACCCCTCTCATTTGCCCCGGCCACCCCCCATTTGTTTTGTTTTTCATTTATTTAATTAACACAATTTACCTCCCACATTTTCCTATAAATACCCCTTCACACTTTCACTTCTTTCACACTTCTTTCATACTAAAGTTACTATACTTAAATTCTCTCAAAATCTCTCCAAGAAGTTCTTACAAGAAAGCTCTCTTTAGTTCATCTCTTTTAGGTAAAATTTCTTCAAGAAATTCCTATGTTCATTTACTTAGTATGAACTTAGTGTGTGTTTTCTAAAACCATGAAGGTTAAGAAAGCAACAATAGGTCCAAACTTTGTTTTTGTTCATAATCTAAATTCATTTATGTTTTCTTTATGTTTATAACTATCTAATATATCTATATAGCCATATATATTATTTAGAGCATATAAGCTCATTGTCTTGCAATTTATTTACCTTTCATGCAATTTATTTACTTCCTTGCAATTTATTTAATTTCAAGTTATTTTTAAGACTGGTCTTTCTAGTCTTAGACTTGTCCTCATCAAGTCAAAACATTTTCTTTTTCTTTTGGGACTAGTCATTTCTTAGTCCCGGGATACCTTGAACAAGCTAAGGTTCCAATACTTGATTTATTATCTTATTAGCTTATTCTTCTAAATTATTATGTTCCTTTATGTTTTCATAACTTATGACTCATATTCATGCATGAACATACTGGTTTTGTCTCAACAAAACAAATGAAGAAATATTTTCTTAAAGATATAGATTCTTTTCTAGAAACAAAAATAAGTAGTTAGTGTTTTTTCTAAAAACTAAGAAGCCATCTTAAACAAACTTAGAGGAGTTCCTAATAGATTTTTATAAACATACATAAAAAGGATTTTTAAGAAAACAAGGATTTTTCAACAACTTCATCTTTTCTTCATATGATAGAAATTCCTTTTCATTAAAATAAGATGATCTCAAGAAGTCAAGAAGTCATTTTTCTAAATATAGAAGTGACAAATACTTTCAAAAAGTGTTGGAAGCTAATTTAAGAAAATAAAAATCATTCCTTAAGAATTTAAGAAGATTATGAAAATAAGATTTAAGAAAAGAAAAGAAATACTCATCATAAACAACTTAAGATAATTTTAAAGCAATTACAAGCAATTAGATTTAGAGAAAGAAATACTCATTTCAAAATAACTCACAATCTTTTCAAAGTAGAATGGACACTTCAAAATTCTTAAAGTTCAAAATCTTTCAAAACTTTACTTCTTCATAAATTGAGACAACTTTATTTACTTCATACATTTGTTATGAGTTAATACATATATGTTTTTACCTTTCAAAAAGCTTACAAAAATAGTTGGAAAATCTATCTCTTCAAGTGAGCTTTTGATAAAAGAAGGAAATCAAGTTTTTACAAATTCGTAATGAATCTGGTCGCTGCCTTTTCGGGACCCAAACGACTTAGTTTTATGAAAATAAGTTTAAAAATACGTAGATCTTTCCGAGTAGGTAAAAAAAGATATATTATTTGCGAAATTCCGAGTTAAAATGAGCAAGTTATGGCCATTTTAAGTTGGAATTTCCTCTTATACGATTTTACCGCGATTTTAATAAAAGTTTAGAATCTTCAAGAATAGAAACTTCATGAAAGACTTATTTTGGGTATTCCATCTTGTTTAGGTGGAGAAGGATCCGAGGTCGTGTTTCCGGAGGATTATTTCGATTAGATCTACCGATATGGAGTGAGTTATTCCTTTTACTAAGTTACATTTCCTTGTTTTGTGCTTGCAATTAGTAGCACTAGCAAATAAGAAAAAGATAAAATGGATAATTGTTGTGATATTATGAATGATTGAATGCAAGTTAAGAATATCGGAAGATGGTTTGATAAATAAATTGTGATTCTTGTATTGATATGATTAAAATTGTGTTGATCGCCTTTAACTTGAACTAACATTTATGGTTAAAATTATATTGAAATCAATTCATGCATATCATTCACATAAGTCACATTTGTTTCACTACTATTCTTCGTGTGGGGAAACGAGGAAATGGTAGTGGTGGCTGGTTGGAGCCGGAAAGTCTACATGGTGGCTAGTAGGAGCCGAAAAGTCTACAGGGCAAGCAGGAACCAGTAAATCTGCAGATATTGATGGTCGTATAGGTCTGTAACCTCCCAACCCTTGTCATGGAGGGCGTTAAATCCATGCTACACTTGATTTCCGGTTAATCATGTGTATCTTGCTTGTTCATATGATTGGTGCATTTTCATATGTTTTGATTAAAATACTTGTATGAATTATGGAATTGTCTTGTAGATGGAATTATCTCACTAAGCTAGTTTTGCTTATACCCTTATAGCTTTTTGTTACAGTACGATTACCTTTGGTTGGCGCCAAGGAGCCCCGTATGCCAGGTACGAGTATAAGCTACTAGGAGTTTTTGGGAGAAGCTTTATGTATTTAAGTTTTGAACATAGGCTTCTAGGAAAATCTTTATAGTAGGCTTATGTTATAGTTGTTATTATTTTGGAAGACTATTAAAGCAGGGGAATGCCCCTAAGATGATGTAAGGATATTATTTATGGAAATCTTATGTTTATTTATATAAGTTCTTGCTTGCTTTTATTATCTACTTAAATGTAATACCCCTGTGAGTCTCCTACGATCTTGGAAGCACGCCTTGCATGTGATATCAGAGCTCCTGTATGACTAAGGTTGTCATTCATTAGCTTTAATATTATATGCAGTGGACTGCCATGTTAAGGGTACCTTCCGGGTCATGATAGTTACGATAATTGTTCATATAGTAGTTTTTTACCTGTGTTGCTGAAGCTTTCCAATTTCTTGTTTTATCATCTTAATGAATGTTCTTTTGTCAGTTTTAATCGAGAATGACCAACCTAAACTATAAATCCTCAAATAATTTCCATGCAGGAAGAAAAGATGTTGAGATGAAAATTGCTCTTAATTCTTGGGAATAAATTAGATTAATTTGTTATAAATTTTATAGAAATTATAAGGAATTGATACTTGATCAAGTTAATATCGCATTTCAGGTCCATAAAGCAAAAGGAAAAACTTATAGGAATTAAGTATGGAGAAAACACATCAGAGGAGTCATGGCCTCCAGCCATGAAAAGATGGCCGCCAGCCATGGAAGTTGACGAGGAGCGCCCAGAAGCTCCATGGCCGCCGGCCATGGAAGGATTACCGCCGGCCAACATGCATGGCCGGCACTAGGGAGTTAATGGCTGCCAGCCATGGGGCCGGCCATCACGTTGCAGGAGCCTGTTCAAGATTAAATGGTAGCCAGCCATGTAACAACATCGTGCCAGCCAATTTTCATATGAATTATTGTTCTATTCTTTCCTATATATAGAGAGAGAAGTCCAAGAGAGAGGGATCTTGGAATCTTTTTGTTCTTTACCTTTTAAGAACCCTAAAGATTGCTTTTCTTGAATCATGAACAACTAATCTCTTAATCTAGCCAAGGGATTATTGCAACTCAATTCAAGATAGATTGTGAGACCTAAATGGGTTTGATTTCTATTATTCTTATCTTTTCATATTTGTATTGCATATGAATCTATTGTTATTATTGTTTGATTATATCTTATAGCTTTGGATCCAGTTGTAGGATGATTGGACAATAAGCAATCAATTAGAGCTCATATCCGTAATTGTATGAGTATTCTAATATAGGTGATGAAACAACACGATAGTCAAAATAGATGGTTATTTGATGTTGTGATGAAATATAATCTAATTTAAATAATCCATGCTTTATGAGATTATTGATTAGGGTTAGGTTTCTCTTTTCTTAATGCAATTGATAGATTAAACCTTAAGAGCGTATTTAGGGTTATCTATTTGATTAGGAATAATCAAAGATCTTATCTTGGTTATTTAATATCTAAGGAGAGATTGAATTTCAGAGCTTATTGGAATTTATAACTAACCTGTTCAAAGTAGGGATAATAATATTTGAGTCAAGGATCAATCTTGAGAATTGAGTTGTAATGAAACCTAGGCTAGATAACCTTTTGAATATATATAAATCTTCTTAATTAGAAATAGGTTTATTTTATTTGCTTGATTTCAAAAATCCCCCAATTTTATTTTCTTTTTCTCTTCTCAATCTCCGATAGAAACTTAGGATTTGCTCACCACTGTTTACAAATCTTAGAGTAGGTTATTTATTTTTGTTGGATTCGACACCCACCAAAAGACATATGTCATCAATAACATTCCATACCTTCTTGGAATTGTAAAGTCTTAATCAAAAAAGAAAATATATATAATAAAAAGAAAATATACGTGATAGATATAGATACCATATAAGGGCAATGTTGTGGACATATCGTGAAAATCTCTAAATTAGTCAACCAAGCATCAAGAAGGCTAAATGCAGTGTGTAATTCCTGAATTGAAAACATATATGTTATGTTAAACTTATGATATTGGCAATATTTTTTTCAAATTAATCCTTTTATGTGTCCAACTTTTGGAAGTGTAAAGCCAATTATACCTACTAAAGATTGAGACATGTCATCTTAAATTCTTTATCCAGCAAAGTAATAGGACTTTGACCATCTGACATGGCAATAATGATGTAGCAAAGTTATAGTTAGGTTTTGATAAGGTAAAGAAACAAAAAAGATAAATGTGTAAATTGGAAAATCTATTCCTTTATATGGTGGCCTAAGTGATGGTACCTTTATGATAGTAACACACATTTGTAGACAACATTCTGTGTGTACACGCCTTCTCTTCTTGATATACCGCCCTTCTTTACTAAGACATTTGTTGATTCCTTACAAACTCTCCTTGATAAAGCTACGTATAATTAGCCATGGCTAAAGATATGGTCAGAAAGATAGATACCAACATTATGTATTGTTTGAACTTGTGCTTTGTTAATTGTCAAAGCAAAACTTAAACGTACTGGAAACTGCTTTCTTATCATCTCAAATGGAAGTTGTAAGTTATCCAATCTTTTTAAAGAAATTCTTGGAATAAAAACTCTAAACCCTCTTGAATGACCTGTTAAACCTTGGCATAGATTACTTTTGTCCAAAAATCTATACAAATTAGCCTTGTACCATTGCAGAGACCCACCTTTGGGTCTAAGTTTCTAAGGAGCATGATGGGAGCTCCTTTTTTAAGGGTCAATGTATGTGGAGGCATACCACCTAGGGAAATAAAATTTAAATATTCTTACCGATACAAATGTCTTGGATCATTAGAAACACTATCAAATGAGAAATATGTATGTGCCTCTCTAGGAAAAGATTAAATTATTCTCTCATTTAACATATCAACTTCAACATTTGTAGGAGATAAAATTGCACGACTAGCAAAGTAAGAGCCATCTTGTACATGGGTTGCAAAGTCTGGGAAAGTAACATCAATTAAATTTTAAATCGAATGTTCATCTTCCCATGGCATGCTTAATGAAGGTAGTATAAAAATGAAGTCGTCATTTACCATGCATTCGACTCCATCCCCAACTCTTAATATGAAGTTCGAGAAATCTTTATCATTTAGGGATCTCATATTTTGGGTTAACCGGAGAATATGTACACTTTTCCACAATGATCATTTATTTAAGCATGCATTTATCAACTGATGCTTGGTACCCTTTGTAACCATGGGAAGAACTTGTCTAAAATCACCTCCCAGTATCATAATCTTTCCACCAAATGGTAAATCAACTTCCACAATATCTCTAAGTGTTCTATCAAGAGCTTCGAAAGCGTATCTATTAGCCATTGGAGCTTCATCCCACAAAATGGCCTTACAAATCTTTAACAAATCAGCAAATTCGGATTTTTTGCTCATAGAACAAATGGAAGTTGCATCTGCATTTAATGGAATCTTGAATCTCGAATGAGTCATTCGACCACTGGGTAATATAGTTGTTGCAATCCCAGAAGTAGCTGTAGTTAAGGCAATGTGACCACCACTTCAAATAAATGCCAAAACAGCACGATACAGATATGTTTTTCCAATTCCACCCGGACCATCTATAAAAAAATATCCCTTGTTCACCTTTCTCAATAGTTGAGTTTATCAAATCAAATGCACTTTTTTGTTCAACATTCAAGGAAGAAGATGCATTAATATCCATTTCATCTATAGATACTGACAACTCATCTTCAATCATCCTTGGTATACTGTCATGACCATTTAAATTACATTGCAAACATGGCAAGTCAAAGTCTAATAACTATTTGCCATGTTGTGCTAATAATAGCTTGAGGTCAGCTAATGGTTTGTTGATAAGCAACATGTTTGAAGTCACGGACGACGAAGGGTAATATTGCAACATACTTTGGTGAAATTCATCACAAAATAGTCTAAAATTTGTAGGTTGACAAAATACCAAAATAGTTGTAAATAATCTTCTAAGTGCCGATGGCATTTAAAAGGAAACTGCTTCAAGTAAGCATTGACGTATGTTGTCATCATTCTCAAGAAGATCCCTAGCTTCTACAGCCTTTTCAAATGAATCATATGCAACCCCATTATACGTTAGAAGATAATTAAATGAAGTAGGGCCCCGCACATGATTAAGCATGATCCGTAAAAAAAATCGTTCTGAATCTGTTGGGTAAATAGTATTTATTCTTCCAATAATTCGCGTGTTCTTCTTTCTCCGTTGCCATGTTGAATTGACCCACTTGTAATGTTGTGGGAAATCTTTGTATAAGTAACGTCTAGCATCAAAATCCATACTTTTTGTACGGAAAAATTATGTGAGCATTGTTTGTGGAGTGGAGTTGTTAGACAAAATAGAATTGATGGATTGGTCATGTTGGAAAGTTAGTGTATGCATGTTGGGAAGATGTATTTGTAACCTAATAACAAAAGGATATATTTGATTCATAGGGTACTTCAATATTCTCCATATCGCCATCGTACATCAATAAATTGATGAATTTCATCATTAGAAGATCTAATGTGGACCTCCATTGAAACCTTATCGGAACCCTTATGGATGTACTTATATAAGTACTTAACGCTCCTTGCACTTGCATAAACCTCAACATCAATGTGGCTGTCATATTTAAGAAGCAACCAAGGATTGTATGGGATGACCTAACTGTTATCAACATAGATATCAAGACAGTTAGGTAAAGGGACCCTACCGGTATTTCTTCTTTTGTATACTAGGTAGGAGTCATTCCCTTGGGAAGTGATATGGCCAAAAGATTTTAGGAAAAGACACTTACAATGACCTTGTTTCATACATGGTGCAGTTAGATTATATCCGCCACATGGACCATGAATCATGTGTTTAAGAACAACATTAAACAAATGAGGTTCATCTTGTTAATTTGGGATTTCATCTCTAACAACAGTATCTGTCACGCCCCAGAGGGTACCCTAAACGTGGCAGTCCGCCGCATATAATATTAAAGGTAATGAATGACAACCTTAGTCATGCAGGAGCTTCGATATCACATGCAAAGTGTGTTTCCAAGATAGTAGGAGACTCACAGGTGTATTACATTTAAGGAGATAATAAAAACATGCAATAACTTATATAAATAAACATAGAATATTCATTTAGATAATAAACTCTTACATCTTCTTAGGGGCATTCTCCTGTATCAAATAGTCTTGATTCAACTAAACCATTAACAAGGTAAACATAACTATAACATAAGCCTACTATAGAGATTTTCTTAGAAGTCTATATTCAAAACTAAATACATATAACTTCTCCCAAAAACTCCTAGTGGCTTTGGCTCATACTTGGCATACGGGGCTCCTCAGTGCCAACCAAAGATAATCATACTGTAACAAAACACTATAGGGGTATAAGTAAATCGAGCCTAGTAAGATAATTCCCATCTACAAGACATTTCCATAAATCAAACAAGTATTTAAACAATCATATGAAAATGCACCAAACACATGAGCAAACAAAATACACAAGATTAACCGGAAATCATGTGTAGCATGGATTTTACGCCCTCCATGTCGGGGTTGGGAGGTTACAGGCCCATACGACCATCAATATTTGCAGATTTACTGGCTCCTGCTCGCCCTGTAGACTTTCCGGCTCTTACAAGCCACCACTACAACTTCCTCGTTTCCCCACACGAAGAATAGTAGTGAAATAAATATGACCCACATATATGATATGCATGAATCATTTTCAATATAAGTTTAACCAACAAAAGTTGAGTTCAAGCTATAGGCGATCAAAACAATATTCATCATATCAATGCAAGAATCACAATTACTTATCAATTCCTCTTTCGATATTCTTAACTTATATTCAACCAATCATAAATCCAAATCACACAATATTTGTTCATTTATCTTTTCCTTATTTTATAATGCTACTACTTACAAGCACAAACAAGGAAATATAACTTAGTAAAGGATTAACTCACTCAATGTCGGTAGCTCCTAATCGAAGTAGTCTTCTGGGAAAGTGATCTCGGTTCCTTCTTCACCTAAACAAGATGAAATACCACAATGAGTCTTTCATAGAATTTCTATTCTTGAAAACTCTAAATCTATCTTAAAATCGCGGTAAAATCGAATTGGAGGAAATTCCAACTTATAATGGTCATAACTTGCTCATTTTAACTCGGAATTTCGCATATTATATATCGTTTTCTACCTATTCAAAAAGATCTATCTATTTCTAAAACTATTTTCATCAAACTAAGTTGTTTGGGTTTCGAAACAATGGTGACCAGATTCATCACGAATTTTCACAAAAGTTGAATTCCTTCTTTTAACAAAAGCTCATTTTAAAGAGATAGATATTATAATAGTTTGTAATACCTTTGAAATGCATATACATATATTTATTGACTCATATCAAAATGTATGAAGTTAATGAAGTTGTCTCAAACCATAAATTTTTGTAAAAGTAAAGTCTCTTGAAGAAAAGTGGATCTTTTGAAAATATTTCAAGTTATGAGTAAATTTCCTTCCCTTAGTCCTTTAAATTTTCAAAAAATGATTTTATTTTCTTATTTTCTAATACTTCTTGAAAATAACAACAATTCTATCTTTATAAAAATAATTTCCTTGTTTCTTAAAATTAATATTTTCATGAAAGGAATTTCTTGTTTGTCAAACTAGTATTGAAAAAGTGGAGTTTAGTAAAGCTTTTGTTTCACTTAAGAATTTCTTCCCATGTGATGTATGTATTGTAAAATTTTCCTATGGATTCCTCTAAAATTTTTAGAAAAGTTTGTTAAGGTAAAATCCTTGGTTTTTGTGAAAATTATTTCCTACTTTTAGTTTTAGAGAAAATTTTCTATTTTAAGAAAACATTTCCTTATTTATTTTATTGAGACAAAATCATTATTTTTATGCATGAATATGAACCATAAGCTATGAAACATAAGGAAACATAATAACTTATAGAAATAAGCTAGTAAAAAAATAAATCAAGTATCGGAACCTTAGCTTCATCAAGGTATCCCAGAATTAAGAATAGACTAGTCCCATAAAGAAAAAGAAAATGTTTTGACTTGATGAGGACAAGTCTAAGACTAGAAAGACTAGTCTTAAAAACAACATGAAAGTAAATAAATTGCAAGGAAAGTAAATAAATTGCAAACCAAATGAGCTTATATGCTCTAAAAGATATATATAGCTACATAGATATATTTAGATATTTGTATACATAAAAGCAACATAAAAGAAATTAGTTTTATGAACAAAAACAAAGTATGAACTTATTGTTGCTTTCCTTAACCTCCATGGTTTAGATAACACACACTAATCTCATACAAAGCAAATGAACATAAAGAAAACTTGAAGAATTTTTATCTAAGAGAACTAAACTTGAGAGAGCTTTGGGAGAGAATTCTTGTAGAATTTTGGGAGAGTAATTTTAGTGTATGGAAGGTGTGAAAGAAGTGGAAGGAAGAGGGGTATTTATAGGAAAATATAGGAGGAAATTTGTGTTAATTAAATAAATGAAAATTGAAACAAGTTTGAGAGAGAGGAGAGCATGGCCAGCGCAAATCTTGAGTGTAGAGAGGGAGTGAATTTTATTTTTTTGTATTTTTGTTAATGAAAAGTAAGATATGAAAGATGTGAAGTTGTATCGGAAATGAAAATTATAAAAAATAGAGGTATGGGTTGTAAGAGTAGGTTGTAAGAAAAAGTATAGATAGATAAATAGTGTAGAATAGTAGAAAATGGTGAAATGTAAAGTGGACATAACAATTTAAGTACCGGTAGTAAGAAAATACGCGCATAATTGCGATATATGATATTTTTAGTTACTGAAAAATTATGAAATTGATATTTTTGAAGACCTTATATTCTTACAGGTCTAACGGTATATTCGAAATATTTTTACTAATCTGAGCCCCAGGACATGCTTTTCTAGAAATGTATCCAGTTATGCTCAAAACGAATCACGGTTTAACTAATATGATATTTTTAAGCTTTCTCAGGTTATTATGAACTATTCTACACACTGATCTCTTACTAACTTTCCTAAGGTTGCTTAAACGGGAATGTCGGACTTGAACGGTTGCAAAAGACTAGGGTTTTGTTGACTTTAGGTTTCCAGTTGACTTTCTAATTAGGGTTTAAGCTTAAATAGATCACAAAACTTTTGGGGTTTATAGTATCGTAATCATCCGGAGTATTAAGCTTGTCTTCTTGATGTAAGAGAATAAGCATGTGGGCATGCGGTAGGCTTCTTTTTTTAAATTCAATGACATAAGAATAACCATTTACTTTTCCTAGCACACTCTTCTGAAGAATATCATTTTTGAATTGCTCAAATCGCGAGTGGAAGATTCATGATAGTAAATCCGGTTGATTTTGCGCGGTTTGGCCCAAGAGTAATTCATGTTGAATTTCAGGCCATGAGGGATTGCATGTAATAGTAATAAATAAATCTAGCCTTCCAAATTCTTGAACCAAATCCATTGCATCTTGGTATCTTTAGTACATGTCACGGGGACTTCCAATGAAAGAGGAAGGTAATACAACCCTACAACCGATATTCACTATATAACGAAGACATTCAGTAAGCATAAGTTTGCATAATGCCATCAGATAAAAATAATACTAAATAAAGGTAAAAAAACAAAAGACCTCAATCATTTTCTCCAGTAGCAAGTGCATCTTGTAATGCTTGGTAAAATTCTCAATGAATTGTTTCTTGGTTGTAACATAACCATCATAGCCTTTGTGCTTCAATTTTTACGAAATTGTCAACCAAATATTGTTGAAAGAGTCGACCACCTCTAAGGAGAAGAGATTGTTCATGTTCATGTATCTAAAGATTAAAATTTACAATTATAGTATGTGGAAAGTTTTATAATGTTTCTTTAAAGAAATGTAATGTTGGTATACTATACCTATACATTATATGCATAGAATTCACGACATGTAACATTGTTTCCATTTGTTGATCTAGTGTTGAGATCCCATCCATATGTTCCATATGGTAATAGCAATGGATATTGTAAAGGATCGTAATAACCAACACTATCATTAACATTGATAAGTTGTCCTGAGTGAGACTGAATGACAATGTCACGATCATTTATATTACCTATTTTTTCACCTTCAACTATGATAATTGCAACTTGTGAGGCGGTTGGAAGGGAATATTGATGTTGGCCAACAAGCTGTTCTCGAATGATAAGTTGACAATCTTCAATATTGTTCAGTGTTGATAATTGATGAAATTGTTAGACAAATGGATTATGAGAATTCATAATTGAAGTTAATTTTGAAACAAGCTCTAAACTTAAGGATGGATTCTCAGAAAGACAATTATGTGTTTCATGGTCAGTGTCGCAAAAATATGTTTGTAGAAATCTTGGCCTTTCTTGTGCATTCGGTATGAGATCACCAATCTTGTGGTATATAGAACCTTGAGCACAAAATGTGTAGATTCCACGATACCCAACCAATAAATCATCGTCGACATGAACACCCATCAAAGTGAATGAAAAAATATGATTATATGATTGAATATGATGTTTAAAATGTCTTCTTATACTACTTTGAGAGTTGAAGAGTTCGAGGAGATCGCGGGATGGTGAGAAAGTCTATAGAATGATACGTCCTTTTGAACAACACAACTCAGATGTCTCGTGTTGAAATAATCGTGCACCATAAAATTGGCACATTGAAGTGGTAGGAAGATATAAGACTTGATATCCTGAAGTTTCATGGAAAGCCTTACCTATATTTACGCTACCATGTCGACGTATAGGTGTAACATCGATATAAGAGATAAATAAGTTTAAATTACTAATACATGCATGCACAAAAATAAATAAATAAAAAATTGATCAAAGTTCAATAAATAATGTTGCAATTCATACATGTTGTTTCAATAGATTCCGAAAGTCTATCAGTTTCCACTGCATGATGATCATCTATATGATATTTAAAATTTAGATGTTAAGTGTAAATATTTTAAATAAGTACATTTTGATGTTAGTGTATCAAACAATGCAGAAATCCATACCTATCGTTGCATTAGCCTCTAATAGTATTGTAACGCCCTAAAATAAAGCATTATAACCCGCCACGTGTCCTCCCTTGAAATAGAACATGCTAAGGCTCTAATATCCACAAACGATCAAATATCACCTATAAACATACATAGGATATCTTATATGATACTCAATACAACCTGTATAATCTGGAAACATAAGTAACTTCATAACATTCCTGTTTAATCAAGCAAACATCCTAGTTGGCATATCTATAAGCCAACAATCCAACATAACTATAGAAAATTGTCTATAATAGAAAAACCTTTATTTACAACTTAGTCTTCCAACAACAAATGATCTAATAATTATTCATAAAATATAATATTAATAATCTAACTTTCAACTGGGTAGTCAGGTCCACTATCGCCATCCCCCTTATCAAAGATCATATCATAACCCGACAGATTATATACAATGTCTTCATCACCTGTACCTAAAATTTTAAAAAGTGAGTTGCGAAGCCCAATACGATAACTCCAATCCTTAAAAGCAAATGCAAATGCACACGCACACGCAACATATATATATATATATATATATACAAATGCACTAAGTCTAATGCAAGCAATCATTTTGTTACTTTTTTATATTCTGCAAATCAACACAGTTCAGAACTATGTATACTCTAGTCCCGAACTCGAAGTTACTCAGACTCCTCTTGAAAAACAACCAACTCTTTGAACATAAGATAATTATATACATATATGGATGAGTGGGTACTCCTCGTTTTCCCCTGTTCTACCGGATTCATATCAAGGCACGAGTCCACTAAGGACAACCTCACACCAAAATCATCAGGGTGCCTCACCAGTATCACTGTCTGCCAGGTCTTTACTAGCCAAAGCCAAGCACAATCAAGCAAACAATTATTAAGCCGAATAGAATTAGCTTTATTATGAAATTACGTTCCTACAACCATTTAAGTAATACTAACTTACAAGCAAAAACAACAAGCAGGGATTGGTCATACCTTTTCAATCTCAAGAATACTAATCCAAATTCACTAAACCCAATATCAACAACAACAACACTAACACGAATCTCTACAACTCCACGATCAATACCAACAATCAAACACCAAAATCTCCAATTATCCTATCAACAGCATATATACATAAACAAATGTATAAAACATGGTAAAGGGAACAAACCCTAATATATCATAATCTCCTAAAACTCTAACCTGATAATGAATCTCCAAAAATTTGCACTGTCTTCTCCTATCACAACCCACAACAAGTCTACAATACCGATAATTCACCAAAATCCTAATATTACATGACAACAAGAACATATAAAGATCATCTGACCACACATTGTTTAAATCCATCAACGAAAAGATGAAACTTACTTATTTGGATCACCAAAACCCGACTCACATCCACAAATTCGGATTCCAAGCAAAGCTAGGGTTTCCTTTATGCAAACAACCACAAAGTCTTTAAAACTTGCAAGAAATTTGCATAAAACTTGTATGAGAACATTATACTTACTTGTTTAAATCACAAAACTCACTTCTTATCCAACCGAGACAGATTAAACTCGAGATCTTAATCTTTCCCATGTTTTCCTTCAAGAACACAACAAAACCCTAAGAAATTATGCATCAATCCATAGAAAACGTGTTGTAGATGGATTAGGATCACTCAACTTTGATCAAACTCGCCTGAGGATAAAGATTCCATAAAGAATAACCAAACTTCTCTCTCTCTCGGAGGGAAAAGGATGAAATAACTTCTGTTGAAAAACCATCGAATGAACGCGTCTATTTATAGAATTTACACATACACCAGCAAATTTAATTCCTATGTCGGCGGCGTAGAATCCGGAGGAGACGGCATTCATCATGTAACAAAATCCTTCGCGTCATTTCGAACATCAAATGCCTGCAAAACCTAACTCAACGTCAGTGGCGTTCAACTTCGGCGTTAAACAATAACGCTTCTGATCCAACTTCAACACCGGCAAAAACACACACACCGGCGTTCACTCCGGGGTTAAAGAATTTGGTACTGTACACAACCTACGCTGCCTCTACACCGACAGTGTTCCCTTTCCAGATGCTGGTGTTATATCTGTCAAAAATTATAGAAGTTCCAAATTTTCATAATTCTTTCCCAAAACAAAATTAACCAAACTTAACTTGTTTTGTGGCTTTTATGTAAGCTTAATATATATATATATATATATATCGTGATCCATTTATCTTCATTTTATCTTATTTTTCTATGTGTTACAAGTATAGTGGTTTCTATAGCATGACGATCATCTATAAAATAAATTTTTTTAATTGAATATAGTTAAATGTCGAGTCGTAGTATAACCAAATAAAAATAGAAGACTAAAATAAGAAAGTATCTACACATGTATGTACCTATGTCATGAGCATAAGGGAAAATGATAGTTTAGCTAATCATAGTTATCATATTTGCATATATAATAAAAAAATAATATTATTTTACACCAAATAGAAATATCCTTATAAAACATTCTAGCATAATTCCATATATCAATATATTAAAATAAGTAAACAAAATTTTAATAGAAACAATGGTAAGAAAGATATTAGAACCTTTGTATGTGTGGTTATCAATTGTAAATGATCAACTATACTCATACTCATATATGTCATAAAAAAGAACATCAACCTTTTTTGCAATCTTAGTATAAATATTTGGACATAAAAAATAAAAGAATCTAGTAACTGGCCAAATATATTTGATATGTAAATATATAAGTATATATGCATCAGCCTTTACCTTGACGGGAAGTGGAGGTTTGCATATCATTTTGCCTTCCACGTGAACGAGCCAAGCGACGAATATCTATTAAGCGAGACTGTCTAAAAACATTGCCTATTTGCTGAGAAAATACAATATTGAAAGTAGATTCTATATTTGCTTGATAGTTCGCCCGACATCTAGCAAGGTGAGCCTCTTGTTGTTGAATAGATATAACTTGTCTTCTAGTGCGATAACGACTTCTCCAATAAGATCTTCTTGAATTCATTCCATTTGCAGATGAAAATTCACCTGATCCTTGAACTGGTTCTATTGTACAGTTGCAAATATGGAAAAAAATAAAAATGTGAAGAATTTTGAAGTGGAAAGTGAAAACATATAAATCATTCAATTTTGTAAAGCCGTTAATCCAATTATTGTGAAAAAGGACACACCAATAATTATCTTATCAAACATTTACACCATCCTCTCCCGTAAATATAGTGGAATTTGATATGAATTGACCTATTAGTATCATCATTTGTTCGCAATGACATGTAAAGAAAAGCAAAGTATGAGGAAAATAATTTTCTTATATATTATTTCTAATCAAAACCACATATTTTGATTTTCTTTTTTTTTAAAACTTTTAGTTTGTTGGTCAATTTTATTCATAACAAAACATCAACATCTAAGAATGCGTATATTTCATTAAAAATACGTCACTTAGGAATAAACGATGGTGCACCTGATTTTTGAAATATTATGATAAACCACAACATAATGATTTTTCTTAAGATGAAATATTTTATCTTCGCAAGTCATACAATTAAAAGTGTAATTATTACAAAAAGTGCATATTGACACTAATATTATAAATGTAGATAATATAACATTCCGTGGAAAAGAAAATTAAGGGAAATTTTTTTATAAAAATAGATTTGGTAGATAATGAAAACATGTAGATAATATATTTCCATGGAAAAGAAAATTAAGGGAAAAAAGTTTGTGAAAATAGATTGGGTAGAAAAAAAAATAAAACATATAAAAAAATGAAACATATAAAAGATACGAATAAAACATATAATTTAGTCATGAATTAACAATACAGAACATGCAACTAACATATAAATAACAACTTAAAAGGGGAAATAAAAGAAAAAAAACAAAACAAAACTATTAAACTCCTACACAACATATAAATTTAAAATATTAATAATCAACATGCTCGAGAGAGCAGCCACACCCAACTTATTTTGTTTTACTAAATTCTCCTTCTTTGCGTATGGTACAAAATAATAAAAGGAAAAAACAAAACCATAAAGAAAGTTAACAGAGCTTCTTATGTGCAGTCGCATTATGACGGAGAAGTTTTGGTTCCGCAACCTGCACCTACATATCGATACACTCTAAAGTTTAAAAAAAAAAAAATTAATGAATAAACGAAACGACAAAAAATTATACGCTAAACAAAATTATTATACTTACTGTGAATTAAAACCTATTTATTATCAACGTAAGTAAACAACCAAAGCACGTATATGGAGAAGAGAGGGAGAGAAGTCGGTTAACAAAGCACGGATACAAAGAAGAGAGAGAGAGAGAGAGGACTGGGCTAGGCAGAAGTTATGTGTATCTATTCTTAGAAAAGAGAACCTTTTGGAAAGAATTCAATATTGAATTCAAAATGAAGTCGGGGAAGATGCAAACGAAGTTTCAATTCATATTTATGCATCGGAATTAGAATTAAGTTCTTCATTCGCATTCGCACAAAAACATAGGAGGGTTTAGGAAAGCCCCTTTCTCTCTCTCATTTAACATGTCTTTTCCTATGCATTCTTAAATTTTACAAATATTTATGACATAGGTTTTGCATTAGCTATTAGCAACTCTTTCTGTGGTACTTGTACCATCCTTCTTTAAATCCTAAGATTTTCAAACAACCAATTGGCATATATATAATAATATAATATATATATATGCTATTCTCTTCTTTTTTTCTTACTCATCTCAACTTTCTCTCTTTGCATTTATATTTTATCTAAAAATAAACGTTTTCTCCTTTTTTTCTGCACATGCAGCACAAGTGTGTTATACACTAGCATATATATAAATTGAAAAGAAATGATTGCTTTGATACTTATAGAATTTAAAAATCCATGAAAAAACATCAACCATTCTCATTGCCTCTTCTTGCAACGCTACTTTGTCCTTGTTCCCCATATCATCCATGAAATATCTTCTACTTGGCCTGCACCTGCTCTAGTTCAGCCATTTTCATAAACGTGTTTCATTCAAGAAAGATTTTTAACTCGAGGAACTAAACAAAATGGGGATTAGTTAAGTTGGCAATTATAATACATATTTAAATAATCTTGTGTACATATCTGCAAATTTCAAAGTACCCAACACCACAGCACCGGCATTGAAATCAACAAAACAGTAAACAATCCTCGTCTTAACCTCTTTCATTGTCACTGCTCTCAACAACTTATAATTTCAACAAGTTTGAAACCATATTTACTTCTTTTTCTCCGATGCTTCATGGGTTTGGCTGAGCGATCTTGCTGGGCTTAGTGTTGTGGCCAGATCATTGTCAAGCCAAGTGGTAGGAGGATGCTCTGAGTTAGCTTTCTCTCCCTCGGCTGAAGCAACAGAATGTAAGGCCCTAGCTCTCTCCATCAACTTAGCTCAGAATTTTAATCTTTCAAGAGCCCTATTCGTGATGGATTGTAGCAATTTATTTCAAGCTTGTTCTGGAGCAATAGATCGACTTCACTAGAGTTGTGGAACTTTTTTTTATCTTGTTCGGCAATCTTTGTCTGTGCTTAATCATTGTTGTTTTAGCTTTAAGCTTGTTAAGCATTCACCAAACCGTGCTGCAGACTAGGTAGCTTCTTTTTTTAGGAGGAGAATGCATCCTTATGATTGATGGATTTCCATTCATTCTCCCTCCAAAAGCTACTTGACCTAGACTTTTTGTGGCTTTTTCGGATGATCCAAAAGCTATCTTTGTACAAGACTGGTTGATTTCTAATAATATTGTCTTGTTTGAGTGGGAAAAAAAAAAAAGGAAACCATAATTACTTTAATATGACGCATAAAAATAGCACCATATCAAAAGACACTAATGATCCTTGCACTACAATTTATAGAGGTAATCAGAGAAATTTATTATATATAAAAATTACTCACGTTTCAACTGTGATTTCTAAATTGTGGTATTTTTTACTATTTTTGGTTTGTTTATATTTCATAGCAAGAGAGCTACCCCATGTAGTGAAATACATATTGCAAAAAGCAAATATATGCATACATGGAGTACGGATCTGAACCAAACCCACAAAGCCGCCGATCCAACCTGTCGTAAAACCAAGAATAGGTCCATTTTCGGGTGTGAAAAAAAAAAAAAACATCAAGTATTAATTTGTACAATATTGTATTAGACTTATACTTTTTATTTGTTGATTTTATAGTTATTTGATTTGTTTATTTGCAAACTTTAAATGTAATTATAAAATAAAAAAGTTCAAGTTTTCATGATTACAACCATAGTTGTCAAAATCGCGATTTTACCTATACGATTACGAGTTTACGATTCTAGAAGGCCCTTCCGAGTTGACTCGTGGGTAAAATCTTTTTTTGATAAAATCTTACGATTTTAATCGAATCTACATGTAAACTTGGTAGAATCTTACGATTTTAACCGAATTTACCGATTCTAAATATTCAAGTCAAATAAGCTAAAATATAAAAAATACAACTGTATATTTACAAGCTCATTAACTATTAATAATTAAAATGATATATCTTTCTTATTGTAGTTTCTATTTGGTTTCCACACACTCTTTCTATCTAAAAACCCTTGTTCTCCTAAAAACCTTTGTTCTATATTTATGAAATTCATTTAAGCTAAATTATAATTATAAAGTTTACAAGAAAACTTATTTATTTCATTTATATAATTAAACATTTAATAAGTTCAAAATTTTGATTCTTCTTCAATTTATCACTTATTTTAAACAAAATAATAGAAAATAAATTAATTTTAACTTTATTCGCTCTTTTTATATATGTTATAGTATAAACTAAGAGTTATTATGAAAAAAAAACTTAATTTCTTTATTTTTTAACATCTATTATGTGTTCTATGTTTTCTATATCTTCTATAAGCATTTCTATAAATTTTCAAAACTATTTTGCAAAGGTTGTAGAAACTTATGTTTCTACGTTTCAATTTTACGTTCCGATTCTACCGACCCCCTAGCGATTCTACATGAAATTGCGAGTTTGACAACCTTGATTACAACTAAAAATATGATTAGCAAACATCTTTTAATCAACTACCGAATGATTAAAAACCAAATACCAAAAATATTGAGAAAAAACATAATCAACCATTAAAATGATTAACCATTAATAATTGATCGATTAAAATTTACGACATTAAAAAAACAATTATTTCGATTCAATTCAAAACGTAAGATTATAAACCAATTAACTGCAATTCAAAAAATAAAATCATGAACCAATTAAACTAACCTTGCACACTGCTAGGTCCATCTCAGTTCTCCCATATCGAGCCGAGGCCCACCAGCTTGCGCCAGGCCCTTCTGAGAAGCCCTGATCATGTCTAGAATATGTAATATTTTATCAAAAATGGGGGAAAAGTCATGAGAAGCTGACTCAATAACCTGTCCTTACAGAGAGTAACCACAATCTTGGCAGGCGTGCTACAGACCTTATTTCGTAGCATTACATCTTAAGCTCAAAAAAAAAAAAAAAAAATGAAAGCATTGTATGATTTTCATTGATTTATAATATTTCGTAAGATAATCACCAATTCAAAAATCCTGACATAAGCAAAACACCTGCACAATTGCTCGTTTTCAGGAAGAAATGAGAAATGCGTTGCCGTTCACTGAATTCACTATTTAACCAACCGAGTACATTTTATGGACATCAGGCCTCGGCAAAATATCAACACACTTCTTTCAGCTCATTTAAATTCCTTACCAGTCTTCGGACAGGGGAACATAGCATCCATATATATGACCACACAAGTTACTAGTAGCACCTATTCCAACACGTAAAGAAAGTTACAAATCCAACGTATGGATTTCCTGCACAAGCTCAAATTAAAGCTGACTGGGGAATACAGAGACGGACTCCAGTTCAGGGAAAGTCCATACATAATCAAGGGAAAGGATTTGGCATAACAACCAAAGATTCATCAGACGATAAAGGTAAAACGCCTAAAATAGCTACTTGCTTGACTACTAATGAAATTGAGCATAACAAAAGGCTGGAGCACCCTTATCAAGAGTTCAATGCTGCCATAAACAGAAGGATGTAGTTCCCAATAGAAGGGCACGTTTCAATGCTCAAAGATTGGCCATTCTGACAAGCTTGTCATAAAGTATGTGGTCATCTCTTCCTGTGTTGCTCTCAAGAAGTGCACTTTGCACGAGCTCCTGTTAAGTAAAATCAACAGCTATAACCCCAAAACAAGAAATCTCTGCAAATGAAGATCAATCATGGAGATCAGCTGTTGTATAATTCACCTTGACATCCCTGTGCGACAAAAACTTCCCTAGGCTGTGAATAATTAATCTCATATCTTCAACCTGGTCATGAAGGGGTTAAAAGATAAAGAAACATCCAACGAGGTGAAACAAAAGAGGAAAAGCAATATTACCCTAATGTAGCCAATTCGATTTCTATCAAAGAACCTGAAAGCCTGTTTGGACAAAATTGACGAAGAAGATCAGAAAAGAATGGGATAAATGCAAAGCAAGATAGGTAGAGCTGAAGGATGTGGATGAAAAAGGCATATAACTAGTGACGTAAACAAACCAAGTCAGTTCACAAATTACTTGAGCTTGATTCAAAAATAGTTGAGTTGAGCTCGAGTTCCATCTCAAGCTATTTTGTAGTTTATAAAGCCAAACTCAAGATTCATAATATTTAACTCAACCAGCTCACAAACCTAATCGTGCTTAAATTTAAATATAAATGTTAATCAAATTTGAGCCAAATTTAGATATTATTATTATTTTAATTAGAATAAACAATATTTTTTGATAAATCAAGCTTAAACAAGTTTTAATCAAGTCAAGCCCAGGCTTGTTCAATGCCACCTCACATCGAGCTCGGGCATAAAATTTATAAGCTTGACCAAGCTTGAGCTTAAGCATTAATTTTGAAATTTCAAGTTGAATTCAAGTCCAGCATTGTACCATCTTAACTCAAAAGTATTTGCTACCCCAAGTCTAACAAACGTACCTGCAACAACTCCTTATCTACAGCATCATTCTTCGGACTGGATGATCTGTTTTTATTGGACTCCACTTTTTCTTTGCTTTTCTCAGCAATATCCACATTGGTGGTCAGCTTCTCAACAGCCATTGTTTCATTCTTCTCCCTAGCAGATTCCTTTGCTTTGCTCTCTTCAACTCCAACATTCTTTTCTCGACCATTAACATCAGGCTTCCCCTGTGTTTAAGATCCATCAGAGATCAAACTACAGAACCACATAGAATCAAAGAAAACAATGCAAAATCATGTAAAAGGAAAACAGAGCAGCTGCAGCTAACCCATCATAGACCAGATGTCATGCATATTACCAGTACAGATCAGATTTTACTTGGAATAATCTTAGATAAAGCATGCTTGCCTCATTAGGAGAATCATGTTGACTAGTTGCATCCTCCATTTCATATTCCTCGGGATCTTCATCGGGGTCTTCTTCAGGATCTTCTTCTGGATCATCATCATTATGTTCTAATTCTACATTTGGCTTATCATCATTATGAGCACCACCTGTAGGAATTTCCTCCATCTTCTCTTCATCTGCCCGACCAGCATCAGATTTTTCTGGTTCAGCTATTTTACCTTTTACAGGAAGCTCAGAAGTCTTCAAAACTTTTAAAGATGGTGTCTTCTCATTGGTTTCTTCACGTCTTCTCTTGCGCTGATTTCTTTTCATAAGGAACTGCGCCGCAGCTTCTGCTAAACCACCACATAACAGGTGATGATATTAAAAAGTAAACAGGACATCCCATATGGAATTGTGATCACAGCTTCTGCTATACCACCACGTAACAGGTGATGATATGAAGAAGAAAGCAGCAAATGTATCTGCACAGCAAAATTTATTCATAGCTACATAGTTGAGCAACACACCTGCAAAAATGTCAATATACGACAGCCCATCTCATACTGGAGCATTTCGTAGAATGATTCCGCAAATAATGAAAGCTACAAGAAACAGAGACAGGTGGCCATTGTGATTACTCTGTCAAAGGAACTCAATGCAAGAAAAGATTGGTAATGCAAGAATGAAGTTGAAGTCACGAAAAATACCTCAAATGTCAACTCATCTGTATCCTTGATAGTATAATCCAAGAAAGAATCAAGTGAAAGTGACAAAGAACGCAGCTGCAAGTAGAGATGTAAAAGTGAAATACCAAAACAGCAATAGATGTGTCTTAGCTCCTTAAAATATATAGGAAATTCTATAGTCTCATGGTAGTTTTAACAGGACCAGTTCCATTAGACAATGAATGACTCACTTGACATTTTTTTAAATTATTTTTTTTATAATCAATTTTCTAGTAAGATTATGGACGGGACAATCCCGTCATGGGATCATAGAAGTTCGCTAGCAAAAAAAAAAAAATATATATATATATATATATAAAACAAGGTCTAAGAAGTAATAAGTTTATTTATTTTCAGTGACTTGTGAACCAACTGTACCTTTTCATCCTTGTGAGACCTTGTTTGTAGTATAAATCCAGGGCGAGGAGGATCTTGAATCTTACTTTTCCCTTTCACTTCTTCTTTTGTTTTTTCTTTTGGATCATCTTTCCCATGAGTATCCTTTTTCTTCTTATCATCCTTCAAATTTTCGCCCTCTTTCAACTTCTTGCCACTGTGAGCATCTTTCCGCAGAGACTTCTCCTTTTGATCCTTCATCTCAGGTTTATTGCTCAAGCCACCCTTTTTGTCAGCAGCCATTTCATCCTCCCTGCTTCCGTTATTGGACTTGACTTCATTGTTAGAAAGATTAAGATTCTCTTGCTTTTCAGAAGTTGATGTTTGGGATTTCAAATGAGGAATGTCTTTCATCTCTGAACTGCTAACCTCAGTCTCCTGGTTTTCTACCACAGCACTAGGCATCTGGATATCCTCCCCCTCAGCAGCACTTTTACCATTGCCATCATTCTTGGAACCAGAAGATCCGACAGTGGTTTCACCATCAACCACCTTTTTTTTTACCACCCTCCTAATTATTCTTTTCTTCTTTATAATTTTCTTCGCACCATCTTGCGCCATAGCAATACTATTGGAACCATCATCTGCTTCATTTTCATTACCTTTAATTTCCAACTGAGTGTTCACCTCCGGCTGTATGCCTGCATTTTCAGTTTTTGCTGAAGAAACGCCCTGCATACCTGTTGTATCCACTTCAGCCTTATTCTCCCCCACTACCTTCTCATCTTTATCATCAGAATTCTTCACACCAGTTGTCTTAGCAGCAGCCTTTGGTTTGACAATCTTCCGTATAACCTTCTTCTTTCCGGATTTTGCCCCAGCAGCTTGATCATTTTTTTTGCTCCCTCCTTGTTCCTTTCCCTGAACTTCCTGCACACTCTCACTTGTTTTCTCCTTATCTTTAGTTTCATTTTCAGCACCCTTCTCTTCTGTTTCTTTCCCTTTTATAGTACTAACATCTCCAGCCTTTCCCTTGATGTCACTGGTTTGTCCAGATGATGAAGATTTGTTCTTTTTTTCCGATTGACTGACTTTTTTGCCATCTTTTGTGGAAACAACATCCTCACCTAAAATGTCAAAATAACAGGATAATTATGGCTTCAAGGAAGGGTTAACACCAAAAAATGCAAGTTCACGTTTCCACATACCTTTTTGCACTTCCTTCCTACCTCCTGCTTTCTGAAGTGTGTGAAACAATAAATGATCAGTACATTATGCTTGTTCTTATGGCTCATCCTAATTTACAGAGGCTCAATTATTCAAAATTTAAGCTCAAACCCAAGGGGTTCGCAGGGTGGGTCAGGCCCATGAACTTTCATCGCAGTTAGTACAAGGTCTTCAGCATATATCCTATAATGGGCAGTTACTGAAGCTACCTATATTACACAAGCTACACTTAACCAATACAAGGCAGTGTATGACAGTTCATCTACCCAGAGGTTAAAGCTTTGTACAGCAACATGTGTTAATCCATTTTTCTGCATTGATTACCATGACCTGATGGGAAAAAAATCTAAGAAATAAGGACATGCATTCATATTCAATCATACTTGCATGCACAATGTTTAAAGAAAAAACTTCGACAAATCAAATCACCACCTATATCAAGATAGATGCTTATATGTGAATGCTTGTCCCCAAGCCCTCAGAGATCAGAAAACCAATTTGATTCTAAAGAACCCACATTTCATACTGATGCTGTACCAGCCTTTCAGAGCATAAACAAATGTTCAACAAGAAAATGCTGGCAAAAGGACATTCAACTAACTACAAACCTCTTTTTTCATTTTATGATCTCTTTCAGCTACAGAATTCTTATGCGCCAACCATTGGTCCCTCCATTTCTCTAACGAAGGCAGGCAATCTGACAAGTCTGGAACAAACAGTACAGTGACCTCCTTATGGCTAAAGTGCCCATCTGAACCAATCCTATCATAATGAATCTGCACCCAACAAAATGACAGGCATATTGAACAAAAGCAGGACCTCAGCAGACAGCAATTGACTGCAATGTAGACATAAATGCTGACAGTAGCAAGGGCTTTGTATTAACAAGCAAATTGAGACAGACTTTCAATTTCCAGCAGAAAGGGAGGGAGGGAGAGACATTACCTCAAGGAAGCGATTCCAACGAAGGCACATGTTCAGATCAAGCTGTGTAAGCTCCTTAACATATCTGAAAATTTTAATTTAATTAAGGGAAGATCGACTTGCAAAAAGAGAAGGAAAGAAAACAAAATATAGCTATCATAGCACAAACCGGAGGGCTGTTTTAATCAAAGATGAATCATCAACAGATGGATCACTGCCGTCAACAGGAGACCATGGACCACCAATTGCCATTAACGAATCATCCTTCTTAAGCACTGCAAATTTAAGAATGCTGCAAATATGTGGAATACGATCCTTAAAATTCTCATCAGAAGACAAGTCCTTCATAGCACTCCGACTGAGCCCACTCATCAAGATAACCTGCAACATGAAACATTTACAAACCAAGATAAACAAGTTCAGAAATAGCATTTCATGTCCTCCCCTGTGGTCTGCAAGCTTGTAATTTAAACAGTCTATATGTCACCACTAGAACAAACCCGCAAGCTCCTCACAGTAATATCTACATCTGAAGAAGAAGAACTAGAACTAGATATAAGCTACTCAAATGATAACATCATTCCATATCCTCCAAAGAAAAGCAAGGTTAACAGAATAATCAAAGAACCATTAACCAAAATATAACAATCACCTCTGTTAAAATCGTTCAAATTTATATATCTTAGAATATTTTCACAATTGTATTCTTGATCCCTACATAATCTGTGAGTGCAGGCTGCTCCCTATATAAAGAGGCATGTGGTCCAAGAATATTGTAATTCTTCCTATACGAAGTACTTGATAACAACAATATGAAACTAAATTGACATATCTCTATTTACCAGCATGCTTTAGATGCATGCTCCATTATGAGAGTTCAAATATCGAATTTCTTTTTGTTTTCATTTTAAGCGCAAAAAATTAAAGTTGCTTTGTTAGTGTGCAAGATAATAGCTGTGTTCATGGTGGGCTATCTCACAAAAATTAGTGCCAATTGTGCAGCTGATATATCCTCAAAGTACGTTATGTTCCAAGTTTGATTTTTACGGGCGGCGGGGGGGGGGGGGGGGGGGGGGAGGGGAAGGTGGAATGGGGAAGGGGAACCTCCAATCAGGTAATACCACTAAATGAAAAAATTGGTGACTTCCTCTTCAGTGTAAATCTAAGTTGCATGTCAATATGTTTCTAAACAAGTTACCAGCAAGCTTTAAATGCAGACTCATCTTTCAGTAGTGTTATCTCAAAGTTGTCAAAATTAAAATTTGCCTCATTAGTGTGCTTCCCTTTTCAATACCACAAGGCAAGTCCACTAAACAAAAATATCAGCGTTTTTTAGACCACAAAGAATATCCTTTCTTTCTTCCTTTGTTTCTTTATTTGGGTGGGTTGGTTGGTTGGTTGGGTGGGTGCAAAGATGGGGCAAGACAACCGACTTTGTTTTCATAGTAAACTCTCTCATGAAAATTGTCACAGATGTTTAGCTTATTTCATTGATCCTTCAAATAAGTTATCCACCAAATTTTGATTAAAAATAAATATATAAATAAACCACACTCTGTCCAGGAATGAAAAAAATTAACAACCTTCTCTTCAAAGCAAATTGAAGTTCCATGCCAATATTTTCTTGAATAAATTAGAAGAGGCAGATCACACAAAATTCACAAGAAGTATAAAGGCATTTATAAATCTCACCTTTGCATTCCATACAATATCTCTATGTTCCAACTTTGCAGAACCTTCTGTAGAAACTTTAGCTGACGAAATTTTCGGTAGAGAGGCACTCTCATCTTCAACAAAGTCATGCTCAAAACTATCCAATTCAAACAAAGCAATGAAATATGGTGAAAAGCGTAAAGCAGGTTTCTCAAAGATTATGATAAGAATGAAAGGGGGAAAAGGTGAAAAAGGAGACAAAAAGTGCATTAGATAATGACATTTATAGCAACTAGAGGATGCACACCCACAATGCCAGTGCTAAATATATCAGACGTGGAGAATAAACATTCAGACATAACGAACATCATTTAACTGTATGAAAGACAAATTATCATGGAAAGAGAAATAATTAAGAATCTTGCCTTGAAATGGGTATTGAAATAAAAGGCATTTGAAGTAGAGAAGTGGAGACAGGCACCCAAAAAAGAAGAAGACGACAGACACAGAGAGAGAGAGAGAGAGAGAGAGAGAGAGAGAGAGAGAGAGAGAGAGAGAGAGAGAGGGAGGGAGCGGGGGGGGGGGGTGGTGGGGGGGGGGAAGGGGAGGATAGAAAAGTTGACGGTAAGAAGAGGCGAAGTGGAAATAAAAGTGAGTGAGTGTGATTGAAACTTAATGAACTTTGTAGTATCATGAAGACATTTTTTTAAATCATTAAGCAACAACATATGATTTTATGCAAAGGGACAAATGAAGCAATATTGTCAATAAAGTATTAATTGGTCGGGTGTGACACAAAAAGTGTAGTTTTGGCTTAATGATACAGACAAAGATATACAGATATTACCTGGGAAAAACCCATAAAAAGTAACAGTATTAAGCAGATATCTATCTAGTGAGTCTTTTTGCACATCATTTACAGTATCTTGATGCCTTCAATACGTAGTTTTCTTTTTCCCCTTTTGGGGGGTCATCTCTATAGGTTCTTTTAAATCCTCAATTTGAAGAAATTACTATGAAGTCATTTGCCAGCTAAAGAAGCTTATTTTTAAATTGTCGCTGTACTTGGGGTTTGGGAATGTTTTGGGGGCTGTGGTTTGGGGGTGGTTGATGAGCAAATTACCTGACTGGCGTATGAATTGAAAGCTTAAGACTTTCCTTTGGCCAGTTTACAATGACCTAGAAACCAAACATAAGAATAAGCGTTATTATTTAATAGTTAAACCTTATAAATGCTCCTGATATTTGATACAAACCTTGGATAGGTATGGAGATATAAATAGCCTGGGATAGCGCCTATCTATTGATAAATAGTCCCTCTCGGCGGCTACTAAACTGGAAGAATAAACCTGCAAGCAAACTTAACCATGTTATTCAGATGTAATTCTCACCCAAAGTTGTAACTGCAAGCTGAAAAGATATATTCCCAAGGGAGAAACAGTTACAGAAAAATAAACACATGATGTTCCTCCAACACAATTAAATTCGATCACAACATAATTCTACATCAAACTAGCTACAGTCATTAATTATGTCAAATGTCATAATAAAAGAGAGTGTTCCATAAAAGGGTATAAAAGTACAGTTTGAATTTGTAGGAATGTTTGAATGTTGAAAAACAGAGAGAGATATGGAAGAACAGAAGAGCAGTATTTTGGAACAAAGATCGATGATGAAAGAGTGACAAAGCAAAAGAGCCAGTCAACTAAGAGACCAGACCAGGAATGCCAAGAGCAAGCGGGAAGAGCAAACCGAAAAAGGTCCTTCCAGCAGAAGGCTAGAAAGAACCAGTGAGGAAAAGATATGTCCAGAGAAGTAGAAAACATAATAAGAGGAGGTCATGAGGTCAATATACCCAGTCAACGGAGCCAATGGTCAACAAAAAAGGGTATAACATTCCGTATTTCCTACAATTTAATTCTCCATAGGCACAACTGAATTAACACAGTGACCACGATGTTTTTCCTTTACCTTGCAAACATATTCTCTTCTAATTTCTCTAACAGGTGACTGACGCCTTCAGATAGCAGAACACAAACCAAATTAGTCTTAAGGTGGCAAAATACAATAGCTGGACGCAAAGTAAATCATCAAAGTCCACCTATGCGAAGCCTCACGGCGTGGAGAATCTCGTCTCAAGGATTTAATTTCCTTTGTCAAGGATGGACCACGGCGTTCCCTAGAGGCCCTCTGCGGAGTCCGTTCTCGCCGAGCTTCTAGTCCAAGTTTGCGCTCCCGTTCTCTCTCCTTATCTCGCCTCTCTAACAAGCGTTCCCTTTCACGAGCTCTTTCACGATCACGGTCCCGTTCACGGTCACGCTCGCGTTCACGTTCTCGTTCACGTTCCTTCTCCCTTTCCCTGTCCATCTCTCTTTCACGTAAGCGCTCTCGACGACGTTCCTCTTCCCTCAACTCAAAATCCCGAAGATAACCAGCCCTATCATCTTTACGCTCTTCAATCCCTGAATGACTTCCACGAAGTATGACACCTGAATATTCAGGCTCATGTAGGCCTTTCCCAGTAGAATAGTCCCGACCAGGAGGCAGGCTCACCCCATAACCTGGATTAGAAGAAGCTTGAACATATAGAAGATCATCAACATTTCTTCTAGGAATTGTGCCAAGCAGAGAAGCATTTTGTCCACCATATGAGGAAGCAGTAAGAACTGATAGGCTGCGTGGATCAGAGTCCATTCTTCCTCCATATAAATCTTGGGGGTTGGGCCGGCTAGTGGCAGCCCTTGCTGCAAGATAATCAGTTTGTCTGCCAGAAATTTTGTTGATACTCAGTGTTCTAAGAAACATAACTTCATCTCATAAGCTTGATTTACAGAACAACATCATTTTTCTAGAGATAGATTAATATGATGGGGATATTTCCTGAGCTACCCAGGTCCATTTGGAAAATGAATTTAATTTCATGATAGACTGAAATTGCTATAACTAAATATCTCATAAAGATACCTGGTACTCCCATCAACAGCAGCTGATTGTAGAGATTGCGCTTTCAACAACTGTTCTTGTCGAAGTAAAGACCGATCAATGCGGTCATATATGTCGGCCTGCTATTAAAAAAATAATAGTGCTCAAATCAAAGACATGGAAGTACAACCATGTTGAAGACACAAACTAACATAGGATCAATGAAATCTTTACAAATAGAACACCTGATGCTGATGATCAAAGCCAACAGAATCAGAAAACCTTCCAGTAGGTTCAGTCTGCAAATCCCTCCCAATGTAGGTGCTATGTCTTTCCATGTACTGTCTCCTTTCTATCGAAGGATAATCAGAAACTTTCTCAGCATACAATGAATCTGTCTTGTGACCATATCCATGGCCTGATGATGAGACATAATCACTGGATGTGAACTTTGGTGAGTCAGCAATGGCAGCATAGGCACTGCGAGCTTCCAAAACTGATGACCCAGCTCCTTTGCTGCTGATTGCTGGAAGCTATAAGGAGGATGATTTCAGTCCAGAAGGAAAAATTATACATGCTCATAATGACCACACGCTTGCATGCAAGTCGTAATGCCTCAAAGCAAATTAAACTCAAAAGTTCAAGTATATTAACTAGCTAGCAGTAGATTAACTAACTAGAGAGCTCCAGGACAACATTAAACCAAAGAATCATTAAAGACCACAGCCTACATCCATCCTTAAGCATGTCTTCAGAAAATTCATGAAATAATACTAACAAAGCATATCTATGGGGAGCTAAAGAAATTGTATCATGTTCCAGAACCTAAAATTTCTGAAGAACTGAATGAGCATTATCGCAATTTAACACAGAAGCAAGAATTCACGGGGAAAAATAATAAGCTAACATGATATGACAGGAACCGGCCAAAACAAAAATGATATGACAGGAGAAATTGCAAGGGCAAACTATAAACTCCATCAACCTGTTGTGCACCACTCAAGGCACCAGAGCCGTATACAGAACCATATTGTCCCCCATAATGAGCAGCAGAAGCATGAGACCTGTAGCTGCCCACATCAGCTTCCTGCAAACTTCCTCGGATCGATGAATGCTGAGGGACCAAGGATCGCTGAGATCCACCATCTGGTCCTCCTGCTGTTCCTCCAGAGTAACTAGTGGCCAGCTACAGAAATCATAAAAATATAAGACTGAAATTAATCAAAACAAAACCTAACACATGCACAATAGCTTTCCCTTTTCCATATAATGGAAGATAGAACATCAGAACACACAAGCAGTGATGTCGTTTTTCTTTTATTGTAAAAAACTGTTCTCACATATATTCCAAACTCAAGAAAGGTAATATAGTAAACTTGGCAGCACCTAAAATTCATGTTCTCCATCCTTAGCACAGAAACACACACCAGATAATGGTAACCATGAACCATTTTACACTTCATGCTTCCCCTTCCTTTTTCTAGTTCAATTTACCAAACATAGGATTTTCACCCAATTCGAAGCTTAAAAGAAAATTTCTGAACAGGAAAACAAATTAACTAAATCATAACCTGAATTCATCAGCAACACTCACAACGTTTCACTTCATGAAACTCTCAAATTCATTAAGTTCAAATTATCAAAAATGATAATTCTATTTCATTTCCAAGCTTAAACAACAATCTGTAAACAAATCGATTGAGTTTTAAACCCACTATTTCAGTTACCTATCTTCCGAAGTACCGTGCATAAATCTCGCAACAGGCAGGCTTCTCTACTTTTATTCATATATATGTGGAAAGTCAACATAAGAAACTTCATATCTTTTCACCTTACTATAAAACATACTATCAATCTTTCCTAGGTGAAAACATTTTTCCCCTTTCACTCTGAAGAGTGCCCAGAATAAAATAACAAGAAAACACCGATGAGAACAAGCATTAAACAGCATAGATATCGAAAAGAAAACATCTCGTCGAATGAGAAATTCGAAACAAACTCACGTTTTGGCCATATCCAGATTGCCCGTACGAATTACCACTACCTCTCGATGAATACATATCTTCTCACATCCAAAACCCTAACTTTGTCTAAGCCTGCAATATGGAACCCCTAAGACCAATAACAGTTTTTTCAAAGAAAATCACAACAGATCAAAATTACGTCAGAATTGAAGAAATATAAGTCTCGACTAATCAAAAGAGATTAAAGAAGCCTAGAACTCGCCAAAAGGTGAAGAACTGACGTCCAAAAAACCCTAAACACCCGTTGTAACGAAGAAGGGAAGAAGTACCTGCGAGTGAGGACACACAGTATAATTATCCTGTAGTGCGTATGTGCATATGATATGGTCATCAGGCCCATTATGGGCCCAAAATCTAAATCCAGTAAAAATATGGAAGCCGACTAGTACTGAAAAGTTGCGTTGCACGATCGACGGCGCATGGGCTTTTCTTTTCCCAAGATTATATCGTAATTTTCATTTTTATAAGTCGTAGGTTTGAACTACCTTGCAACTTGCAAGGCTGTTCATTTACAATTTCTAAATGTTATAAATTATACATAACATCATAACATTTAGAGGTAAGTTTATTTAAAATATTAATATTTTATTTGATTATATTAAGTAATAAATATATGAACAAGTGAGTCAATTTATGAAGCATGTTGAACCTAAGGTACCATTTGTTTCAAGAAAAATATCTTGTATTCAAAAAAGTATTTTATAAAAATATTTTCCTGAAAGTAATATACTTTCATGTGTTTGGTTGCTGTTATAAAAATATGTTGAAAGAATTTTTCGGTGCTTGACATACTGATATTATATAACACATCATCATATGTAAATAATTTATTATTAGCAATTTACTATATAAGTACGTTATGCCTAATAATTTTATTTAAATTAAAATATGTATAAGTGTTTACTAACAAAGTTGTTAAGTGCACAGCTTTCAAGTATAAAATATATGAGAAGACTAAATTGACCAATTAAGGTTTATTAAAAGTTTTATAGAAAAAGTTCGTCAAAGAAAGATTCAGCTCAGAGAGTTACTCAGAATCTATCTAGAAAGTTTATCAAGAAATCTGCAACATTTAGAAGGTACCTTAGAGAGTAAACCTGCTACACGAAAAAATCTACAGAATCATGAGCAGAATGTTATAGAACGAATTTTCTTTAATTTTTTAATCAAATTGAAGATCCAACTCTAAAGTTGAATGTATTTGGACAATACATTCAAAATGTTCTACCAAGTTGGTCAATATATCCAGGGGATTCGAATTAATATGAGATTTACGTTGTTGGAAAATTCAAGAACTCATAACAGCTAATTTATTTTCATAACAACTAGTTTAATTTGTTTCTAGATTTTATTATTTCAAATTCTAATGATTTAAGTACGATTTCTTTGATAAGCTACATTTTTTTGAAGGTCCAAGAGCGTATTTAGCTTAAGTTTCACCCTCTTACAAGCTGAAGTTTCAAATAGAAGATGAAAAAAGATATTTTCCTAAAAATAAGGGATATGAAATATATTTCATTTTCAAATCAAAAGGAGGTTATAAAGACATACTTTGGGATGGAGATTATGCAGTTTTGGTGAAAATACCCTAAATCTTCACCTTAAATTATAAAATGGGTTTAGATAGATTAAATGAATCAAATGAATTATAGGATAATTAGACAAGTTGATATAATTATAATAGTAATAAATTAAGTTAATATTTGAGATTTCAATTCTTAAACCCCTAAACATGTTATTAAAATGTTTAGAGGATTCATAAACCCTTAATTGATAGCTTAAATTCCAATTCATAAATCCTTGTGAAATTTGAGTTCGTTTGCTTATATAAGAATATCAGTTCTTAAACCTGAACTCAAATTAAATATCATTTTATCTAAAATAAATTCCTAAATTAAGTTTCTATTTTAAGTTCTTAATTTCTAACCTATTGATTCTGAAATCATCTTTTAAATACTCCCAGAACTAAAGATATTGATTTGAAAGTTCTAAATCCAATACCCTTACCTTAAAATATTTTAAGTTTTATAATTATCCTTTCCTTTTTATTTCTTCACCTACCTTCTTTATTTTTCATTATTTTTCTTTTATCTCTCTCTTTTGTTCTCTCTTTCTCGTATCTCTTCTTCGTCTTCTTCTTCCTCTTTCTCTCTCAAAATTCAACAAATGAATCTCAATTTCAAGAAGAGAAAAAGAGGAATCAAACTAGAAGATGAGATAGGAGAAGAGAAATCAAGTAGAAGTAGCTCCAACAATAAGAAAGAAGAGAAGTTTCATGTTTCCAAAAGTCAAGTATATGGTTTGTGCTATTTTGTTTGTAGTCTATGAGTTTATATATTGTTTTGCTGTTTGAAATGAGTTGAAGTGATATTTATATTTGTATTTGTTGGTTTGAGTTTGATTATGAATTGGGGTTGTGATGAAGAAGATGATGAATAGTGAATTGGGATGGTTGGGTTGTGTTTGAAGTTGTTGGATTAAATTTGAAGTATTAAAAGTTGTCATAGGCGTTTATTTGACATTAGAATTAATGTAGGAGGTGTATAAGTCGATGAAAATATGTAAAAATGAGTTTTCAAAATAAAGAAAATTCATAACAACTATCAGGAAAGCAATCACGGGCATGATTAGAGGAGTGATACGCTCTGATTATGTGATTTTCTCAAATCATGGGCGTGATAGGCTCCCCTACTGCTTGACATGTTTTTGTAATTTGACCATAACTTTTTCATACGATATCGAATTGAGGTGACTCAAATAAAGTTGGAAAGCTTAAAAAGAGATCTATAACTTTCATGTTTTAAGTTTTTCCAAATTCCAAAAGTATTAATGCTTAAATTTTATTTCTTTTTAGCTAATACATTTTCCAAACAAAGTTTAAAACTTGTTTTTATTTATTAAATGTGTGTTTACTTAGGAAATGAGTCTTTTGGAGCTAAAATGAGATAGATAAATAATATTTAATATATTATATTAGTTAATTGATGTAATTAAATCTGATTTAGGTGTATCGATAAATTTAATAGATAATTGGATTAAATATAGACGTTAGTTATAAAATGAACTTAATTAACAAACTTAGATTCAACTTGATTAAATAGACTTGAATAAGTTAAAATGACTTAGATTGAGTTAGTTTAACCATCTTTGACTTAGTTTTTGAATTAAATTATTAAGGTTAATTAATTTGGCTAGGTTTAAGTTAATATAAGCTCAAGTTGACATGGATCTTAGATGTATGATGAATTAGTAATGAATCTCAAGTACAACATGATTTAATGAATTTCACTAAGCTAAAATGAATTAGATTGTTTAAGTTTAATCAACTTGACCTAGTAAATGAATTAAATGACTAACTCTAATCAATTTGGCTAAGGTTAAGCTAGAATGAGCTTAGTAGTTAATAATTGGCTTAGATAAATGAATTAGGATGAGCTTTGAATAATATGGGGAATATGTTGTTTCTAATGTGTGTTTACTTGGAAATTAATGTTTTTTTATACGAATTTTTTTGTTGGATGCTTTTGTAATAAAACACTATAAATAAAGAGAAAAGAAATTCTTTGACAGACAAAGAAAAGCTGTTCGTATTTTGGCGGGGCGATATTCGCAGGGTTCATATTTAGTGTTTGATCAAATAGGGTGTTAATAAAAGTTTGAGATGGATGAATAATTGATATAAGTTTTTATATGAGTTTGTTATATAAGTGGATTATTGGTTTAAGTTCTTATATGAATTTAATTCTTAAACAGATATGGATATTTGGTATATCCTTTAAGATGGCTTCTGTCCTAACTTCTGAGACCCTGTTTGGATTTCATATGAGAGGTACGCAATAACATGCTTGTTTTCTTGCTTAGGTTAGGCATAACTAAATTACTTTAATTTAAGAAAACTTAAATCTTGTTTGTATTGATTGTCTATTACGCCATTGAATCTGGTCCGGAGAGTAACACCTTGCTCAGATTAGGGGATGATAGTTTAGGTTCTTAAGTCAACCCTGTCATGATGCAATGACTTTCATAAGTGGTACGACGGGTAGTCGATGGGGTTATTAGTATCGGTATAACATTTGCTTATTCTTAAGATGAAATAATATGATTTAATTCAAATGTTTATGGGAACAGTTGAATTGGGCAATATTATGAATTAAGTTAAATGAAAATGAGAAATAGCTGAGAGCCCTAGATGAGACTATTATTTTTGTTTATGGATATATCATTTAGGAGATATAAGTTTCCAAACAACTTATATCTACCCCCTAAGTGTCGAGATCGATACTCAGGACTCCCAGATTCCTTGTTGTTCTAGAGTTTAAATACTCCTATGTTGACTGACTAATTAAAGATTATATAATAATTTGTTGATGTTGCATTGCATTTAGCTAGGCTCGTGTACCATTTCGTATGTGATTGTATTACTATGTACTGAGCTTCGGCTCATCATTGTTGTTATTTTTCTTTTTCCAGGTCTTGATTTGATGATGGGAATGATTATTGTTATTGTTGTTGATGATGATGAGATGATGAAGAAGTTGATGATTTGATGATCATGATGATGGAGTTGTTGTTGATGAAGATGTAGCTGCTGTTGATGATGATTGATGTGATGATGCTTGGCTCGAGTTTGGGGCGATGTTTGAGGAGTGATAAGATATAAGGCCATGGATATCATTTATAGTTGTTTTTATTTATGTTTTAAGAGCCGGATTTACATTTTCAAATCTATAATATTCTTTAAGGGGGTTGTGGAGCCTAAATGTTTTGAAATTGTAGATCTATCTTTAAGGATAGATTATAAAATGTGTTTAATAAAGTTTAGTATACCACTGCCAAAACCAGTTATTTGAAAATTTAATTAAACGATTTCATAACCTAAAATTGAGTAGTAATGTTCAGTATAAACAAAATCTTTTAAAGAAAGCCTAAGCAAATAGTACTTTAGAATATTATACGTGGCGGTACTTAATTGATTTAACGTTTGATTAAATTTTTAAGACGTTACATTTGGTGCGGATTTAAAAGTAAATATCAAGAGAAAATTATGCTGATTTATTTTAAACGAATTTTTAAATAAAGGATAAGGTTTTTCTCGATAATATACTCCATACTTTAAGAAAGCTTCAAGATGACAGGAAATTTAAATTTGAATATTCAAATAACAACATATAAAACTCATAGCAGCAAGGGCATTCAAATTGCAGTAGATTAACATCCGAAAAATATCAAAGAATTTGTTGGAGTAAATCTCTCAAGTTTGTCCATCTCCGACAGTAAAAGATTTAAACTTTCAATCATATTGAAGTTTTGAATGTTGGAAAGGCTTCATATAAAAGGTTTATCACGTGCCCAGATTGGATACAACAAGAAAAAGTGAGAAAAGTGTAAATACTTCTATTGGTTAGAAAACCCTTTCATAATCTATTTTTCATTACAGACCTCAGAGGTTAACTCAAGAGTAACACAGAGCACCGATCAAAACATACAAATTTCTATCTAAACTTCATTTATTTGCTCAAGCGAATTTACTTGATAAGAACTTCTATATTATTATATTCCTTAACTTGATTCGTACTTTAGTGAGATTGATAATAAGAGGGAGTGACAAATAGCTCTGTAGATCAGTAATTAGCTTAGTGAGCTAAATAGACTGGGCAGAGGAAATTGAGTCTATTATTTTGGCAACTATTTGTACTCTCAGTTTTGATTAGATATAATGGAACATACTCGTGTGGAATAGAGAGTCATCGGCTTAAAACTGGAAGAGAAGACTAACACTCAAGGCGGAACCTCTATAAATCTTTGCAAAACTTCTCTTACCCTTCTCTTTATTTTTATGCATTTAACTACTTATTGTAATTGTAAAGCAAATTCAAAGCCGTACATTATTATAACTAATTGGGGTTATGATTAAAATTTTACAAAAGGCAAAATTAAAGTTTTTGTTTTAAGAAACCAATTCAACTCTCAACAACAACCCCCACCCCCTCTTTCTTGTTACTTTTTAGGACCAACAGAGTCTAACTTCCATATTTTTGCATATCCATATTTAAGAGCTAAAGGATTGTTCTAATGTGAATTTTAAAGCTTCATTTATTATCCAACAGTCATTAAGTGCTCTTATTATTTATCCCTTTGTAAATCATTAGTAGTTTAAATTAGTGATTGAAAGAAGTGTAATGCCTTGTTTTTCATTATACACTTCATTATGAAGAGCATTACACTTGTATTTATTAGGTGAAACATTTGGTTCTAGCTCATTTGAGCATTGATTTTATGAATGATTAATATAGTGGGTATGAAGTCCACTTTGGAGAAATTAGGTGATCATGGAGACTATAAGACAAACTGAACTCCATGTTAAAATCTAGGCTTGATCTTTTTATCCTTATCTCTTTTAATTTTAGCACTTTAATTTGTTGTCATAACCATTTATTCACTGGGTGCATTTCAATTTGTTAACAAAGTTGTAAATTATAGTAAAAAAAGAAGCTATGTACCCTAATAAAAAAAGCATCCGATCAAAATCCTTAAGCTCTTTTGCTCCAAACTTTAATCCACATCTCATGCACAGATTTAACCCATGATGCTCTATTGGAAGTCTTAAAGGAAGCAATTGAAAGTACGAACAAAGTTTTATAGCAAGTTCTTCCTCAATGTTTTCATTTTCTACTTAGTTTCAATTCTGTAAATGTTAATGATATGATCTGTGTTTGTTGGATTGGAGGTTTCATTCCTTTTTTTTTTTTTTTACTAGTGTTGAAAATATTACTTGTATGCATGATTTGTAATGAAACTGAGAACAATATGTTGAACTTCTAAAAATGTGGCCAAAGAGAAAAAAATACCTTCAAACAATGGTAAAATCCTTAATTTTGTGACCAATGGGTTTAGTCTTGTTTTATATTTATTGACACAAATCCTTTTTTTGCCATCTTATTTTTCATGACCAATTTTTTTTTTTTTTTCCTTCCTGTCTCCTCTTTGTTCATTATAGAATAAAAAATAGAAGACTTGAATATTCGAAGAAGGCTAAAGAGGAGTCATGCAGTTTTTGACAATGTGCAAGCATCATTTAAATTTGTGGGAATCTCCATGGATAGCACAAATGGCGTTAATTTTTTTTTGTTGTGGTTTGTCCTCTATCGAGTAAACTAATTGGACAAGATAAAACCAAGAGAGACGGTTTCATAGTTATCCTCATTATAAAGGTTAAAGGTGTTATATCTTCTTCAAGTGGTTATACCTAACAATGCCTGATCGTGTGAAAGTGGTGATCTTAGACCTTCATGATCGCTTAAGTGACCTATGCAATTCAAATGCATATGCCCAACTAAGGATCAATGATGTGGCTATAACATGAAATGCATTTGCAGTTGAGTTAAATGTAGTGAAGGAAAAACTTGCTTACATGAAGAGAAGTTTAAAGTCCGAGAAGAGGAAGAGGATTGTATTAGGTCATTGCTTAGCTTAGTCATGGTTGTTCTTTGCAATTTTTACTATTATTGTCGTCATATTATTGAAAGAAAAAAAATTATAGGTTTTGTTAGTCCCAGAGTTTCTCCATTTCGCTAGAGGAGTTTATAACTTGCTATAATTAATGGTTATTTTTGTTGAACTATTGTATCTAGATTAGATTTAATGAAATATTGCTAGATGCTAGTATTTAAGGAGTTCATTTAATAGCCCATAATTAAGTAAACAAGTTAGATTTTGTTAAATAATTGATGATATTTGCAAGTGGTTGTGGTTATCTATTTTTCCATGTTATATCTCATATCTCCAATAAATGGTTTCTTCTAACTTCTTAATCAAACATTAGACGCCATCAGATGCTCTCACAAGCTAAATTTTCTAGAAATTCAAGAGATGGTCAAGAGCTTAGCAAATGAACACTTATGAATTAGAGGAGGAAGGGGGGGAGAGTGATGAAAACAAATTAGAAGTTACAAATATAATTTAGAGTTTCTTGTCAATCAATTGAATGCAAAACTGACAATTCTGGTACTATAAACATTTTACCTTATTAAGACAATAAAAGGACTTACAAACATTCAAGAGATGATTAGGAGCTTAGCAAATGAACACTTTTAAGTCAAAGAGAGAGATAGTGAAAATGATGAAAACAAATTATAAGTTGGAAATATAATTGAGAGTTGCTTGTTAATCAATCGAATGCAAAATTGACAATTTTGGTATTATAAACATTTTACCTTATCAAAATGGTAAAAGAACTTGCAAATGTTCCACTAATGTTGGGTGTAATACCTATATTTACTCTTGCAAAAATGCATCTTCACACCATCATCGCTCTCTAAAATGAAATAGTAAAAGTGAATTTAACCACAAATTACTTACGAATAAGAAAGCAACTCTGAATTTAGGCATGTACATTTCGTTAATCATTGACAATGGTCTAACCTTCACCCATATCAAGGATACCAAGCTTAGATTTCAACAATCCAATAAACCACTACCAATTGTTCTTGTTTTGCACACCGACTACTACCCACGCAATTGTTAACATCCCATTTTTGACATCTCGACCAACTACACAAAAAAATAGCCATTGCAAAGACCCATTAGAAAGCAATTATCAACTTCCACAATGCAACGACCTCTAACTAACAAGTCTCTCTTGCATGCCTCAAAACACTTATACAAGCGGATCACATCAGACTTTTGTCCATCAATAGACTCACTAACCTCAAGAACAACTATAATGTTGCTATGTTTCTATTTTTGGGGCTAATGTCACAACTGTTCATACTCCTCCAAAAAATCACACTTCAATTGCACTAAAACTCTCTCTCTAGTCCTTCGCTCCTTACTAATACTAATATTAAGGCCTAATTGAGTCTTCACTAAGGCCTTAAGCTTAGCTTGTTGAATCCCTAAAGTTGATATGATTCCATCCCCAAACTCATCTAGTAACCAGTTGGACGTTGCTCTTTTGTTTGTATACGCATGTAGACAAACATGTTTTAATTCATACACCTTCACTTGCACTCTCCTATGCTTTTGTTTATGGAGGCAATTATTTTTCATGGACACTTGCCATCTTTACATTTGGTTCTGACTCCATCTACACAATTTCTTTAAAAATATATGTCTCATTGTTCTAAGATTGAATGTTATGCTATAGCTTTCTTGAATTGTTATGCATCTTCAAAAACCATATCTACTAAAAACACGAGAAATCTTACAAATGCATCAATTAGGGGACTCCGATGGCTCTTTTTAGGTTCATAAGTCTGATCATCAAGCAATTTGCCACACTCTTCATTGCTAGACATATCTACATCCTGTAAATTAGCATCAAACCTAGAATAATTTTCTTATTGTCATCATCCATGTCATCTACCCCTAACCCCACTTCAATGGGTTTAACCATGCTTGTTTCTGCAAGCTGATCACTAGTGGGATCTACATAACTCCTATGCCATATCTCAACCTCAACACTTTCACTAACGTTTGTCTCACCTTATAAAAACACAATCTTTATGCAAAGATCTACATCTAGATAGTCACATTAAGCTCCTTTTAGCATAGTAATAAAGGGGCAAAACTCTCCTTAATGTTTTCAAGAGTCTCATGCCTGATGAATGTCTCATGAACTCTTCTATTTAGCAATTGATACATGAAATTTGCATTATTAGAGTTGTCAAGCACCAAAACTAAGAACCCATGTTGTTCAGGGTTTGTAAAAAATGCTTGTCCCATCATCTCGATTAAGCCCCTTTTATGTGTCTTTCACCAAATCAACATAGGCCATATGATTTACTTTAATAGACACCATGGACAATGATCTAAGAATGTACTTTGTATGTGAGCCCCAACTAATAAAGCACCATCCATTATTGACAATGATTAGAACATTATTTTTTAAGGTAATTTACACTAGAATGTATTCATATGTGAGAATAAATTTATTTAAGGTGTCATCATTTTAAGAGGTTAAAAAGAGGTATCAAAGTTTCGATTAGTTTTTAATTAAGTTTTCTAAATTTTGATTAATGGTCAATTATTAATACCTAAACGGTGATATCTCTTTTTAACCACTTAAAACATTGATATCTTAAATTAATTTTTCTCTAAACGTTGATTTCTTTTTTGAATGACTTAAACATTAATACTTTAAATAAACTTACCCCCAAATGTTGTGCCTTTCAATGTAATTTATCCTTATTTTTTATCATGACAAACCTAACATCATGAATGGTGGAAATTAGTTTTACACATTTAATGCATTACATAACCACATCAAAATATTATAGGAGAATAATAACATTATTAAAGCAATATGTTTGTTTCATCTTTTTATGGTCCTTTTGGCATCTTATTTTTATTATTTTCAAATAGATATTTGTCAAAAAAATAGATACATATGGAAAATAGACACATATACTCATAAAACATCAAACAAATCAGGTACATGTAATATACCGATAAGCTACAGATAAGATACAAATATATATCAAATATAGATAAGACACAAATAAAAATAAGACAATCTAAACAGACCCTAAATGCTCTACATATTAACTATTGCATAATCTCGAGTATGGCATTCTTGGGAAGCAATTTACTTCAATAAGTTATTAGAAGAATCAATTATATGTATGGATTTCCATTATAAACACAACCTCAATCAAGGGTGTGTTTATATCTAAAAACTTCCTTGTTTCCATTAATTATGATCATAGTATTCATAATCATCAAGTAGCATACACCATTAAATCAAATAATATCAACATTCTCATAGACAAAGATCAATTATTTAAATCAATCGAGCACAACCCCACTCTAATTTCACCATAACATCTACTCAAACATACAAGATGAACTTAATCTTCATAAAAAAAATAAAGAAAATCCATAGGTTTCAATTAAAACTATAAAATAAACAACATCAATCCATCCCCAGCTAGCTGATATAACCCAAATTAACTTAAAAAAAAAAAAAAAAGAGTAATGTGTAATGTAAACCACCAAAGCCTAAATTCAATAATCAATTTTGCCAATGGGGAGAAATACTCAGTCTCGTTCCACGAGGTGTAATAAGGGAGTTTTATATGTTAAATGTTGAATTAGTGTTTCAACGAAGTTGATTTGTGGCTTTTGATTTTGAAAGTCAACTTACAAGTTTAACATATTATCAAATGGGTGTTGTCTAGGTGGTAGATTTAGTAGTATATTATAGTTAGGATTTAGACTATGTAGATTTGAAGGTGTTTATATGTTTTGAGTGTGTGTACATGGAGGAGTAATTGAGGGTTGGGGATAAAGTATCTACCTTTTGTTTTAGGTTTCTTTCCACTTTACATTTTTTCTTTATTCTTTTAATCCCAAAGTTCTAGTTAGGTCTTCTTTTTTTTTTTTTTTCTTCTTGTGGTCTTGAATTAGATTTCAATTCCAATGGTATTGATACGGAAAACCTTAGGTATATTAAACCTAAGACCTAACATTCATCAAATGGAATTAAATCCCAACAACCGTCTAAGAAAACTAGTGGAAACCGCGACCCATTACATATATGGAGGCAAGAATCTTGGTATAGTGGTAAACGCCACAACCGTGATGGCAAACCGATTGATAAGTTAAAGGAGTTGAACGCCATGAGAAACTCCTGATAAGTTCATAAATAAGTTCTTTCCAGAACTCAAAGAGTAGAAACTCTCATATTTTCATTATCAAAGATATTTCATATATGTTACATCCTATAAGTTTATATAGGCTTTTAATTAGCCTAAAAACTAAGCTATAATAAATAAGGAAAATAACCTATTAATGACTCATAGGAACATGTAAAGACAAACTTGACAATAAACAACCTATTAATGATTCCTAGAAATATATAAAGACAAACTTGATAATTAAGCAAGAAAATATATGAAAAGACATCGAAAAGACATAGAAACTTAAATATCCCTAATAAATACAATGATATCCCTAAGAAAATAATAAATATCCTAAAAAGACATAAACTTAAATATGATATGACGCCATCTGATTCTTATCATTCCCTTCTTCTCGAAAAAGATTCGTCCTCGAATCTCTAAACTGATGCGAACCACAAGCGGCCTGCCTTGAGACCCAACATCAATATGCTTGAAAACATCATTCCTCTTTCTCGAAAAAAAGTTTCATCGTTGAATCTCCAAACTAATGTAAACCACAAGCGACTTGCCTTGAGACCCGACACTAATATGCTTGGAAACTTCTATCCTAAAAATCTAACCAGATTGATCAGCGATAAACCTCAATTTTTTTTTCTCTTCCTCTTTTCTTTTTCCTTTTTTTTAAATAAGATACAAGCAAGATATGAGCAACTCGAGTTATCTCTCATCGAACTGGATATGAATTCTTAGAAATCCTGTGCTCTGATACCAAATGATACGAAAACCTTAGGTATATTAAACCTAAGACCCAATGTTCATCAAATGGAATTGAATCCCAACGACCGTCTAAGAAAACTGGTGGAAACCGCGACCCATTGCCTATATGGAGGCAAGAATCTTGGTATAGTGGTAGACGCCACAACCGGTGATGGCAAACCGATTAATAAGTCAAAGGAGTTGAACGCCATGGGAAACTCTTGATAAGTTCATAAGTAAGTTCTTTCCAGAATTCAAAGAGTAGAAACTCTTATATTTTCATTATCAAAGATATTTCATATATGTTACATCCCATAAGTTTATATAGGCTTTTAATGATGAGGATCATCTAGCATTGAGAATTCAAGAGTCATAGTCTAGTGATCCACTCCATGGCATTGGAGGACCAATGACAAGAGCTAAAGCTAAATGAATGACAGAAGCTTCGTATGGTCTAGTGATGAAAGTGATGGAGTTGCAAGAAAAGGAGTCAAACTCCACCAAAGAAGAACCGACATTAATTCACATTATTCAAGCTTCCAAAGAGATGGTCAAAGGCATGGAGAATCCCGAGATGAAAGTTACATTGAATGCTGAAGACTTCAAGAAGTGTGATAAAGCTTCTTGGACCAGTTATTAGTATTTGGACTTTTCCAACGCAACTTTTAGTCTCCAACAATGTTTTTTTTTTAGTTTTTATTTATGCTAGGTTTATTATTTGTTTTGGGAATTATTTTATGTCGACATTTTGGGTCTTTTCCCATGTGTCTTTTAGTCTTTTTCTTTTATTATATATAGACATATATGGTTGTAAACAGAAGAACATCATTGAATGAAAAACAGAATTTTGAGAGAACTCTCTCTTTTGTTCTTTACAAAAGAACTCCTATTTCGATTTCTTCAATCTAAGCGCTTGGGGAAATCATCTTGATAACTCAGGTTTTAATCAACAGGTATGGTTAGGGTCTAGTTCTGAATCCAATCATATTCAATACGACCTTTAGGGTTTCAATTTCAAATTACGATCGCCAGGTTCTAGGTTTAAAATACCTAGGGTTCGCATCAGGTATAATTTGTTATAAATTTTGTCCATATCATCGTTAGCATGACATTAACGATGCTTTATCAACAACGTTGAACGGTGTTACTAATTGGCCATTACAAGTACCTAAATCAACCCACTTCTCCAAAAGTTGATACATCTTTTTAATCTTTCTAATGCCTTAAATGAATTTATCTCGAAACATTATGACTTTTTGGTGTAATTTACTTATTTGGAATATGTACAAAGTTGGGATAAAGGCAATTGTAGTGATTGTATGTTTGATTTTGATAATTTAATGTTTGAATTTTCAATTTTGGCAATTTAGTGGTTGTAATTTGAAATAGTGTGCAATTTGGTGTCTTTTGTTAATTAGTGTAACAAGTATTAAATGTAAGTGATGTGACATTACCTAAGTGGATTAAAAATATATAATAGATTGAATAGATCCAAACATCTATTTTTTCTTTGACTTTCTCGCACTAAGAATACAAATGAAAATACAAGCATCATTTATAACACCAAAATGCCCCCAAGTATTTGACATAAATAAAAATCCTACCAATCTCTCTTCACATTCAAATCCCCACCTACCACATTTATCCCATCATATCTTCGTTGGCCAGTTGTCCTTCACTACTTTGATGAACATTTCATATTATTAATCACTTCTCTTCACAAAAGCATTTCATTTATTGTCCTCAAACCACCACTATACATATAGAGGTGAGAGTTACATTTATCATAGTTCAATTTAGTAATTGAACTTAGATAATCCAATTAAATGAATTATGTAAACTATAGCTTATAGTTAAATAAATAGGCATGGTTGGACTAGTAAATAATTTAATTGAAATTAGATATCATATTTCAATTACCCATCTCAATTTGACAATTTCTCAAATTACTTCCAAATGTCAATTTCAAACCATTTCGATTCTTAAAATATCAAATTCAATTTCTAAACTCAAATATTAATTCTTAAATCCCTAAATACCTAAAGTTAGCTAAATATCAATTTTAACCAATTAAATTCATAAGCTAAATTATAAAATTTATTTAACTAAATAAAAAATTAATTTAACTAAAGTTCTACCCCTAATTTCTTATATGTAATATCTAAAGCCTAAGATTCTTAAATAAAATATCCAATCATGAAAATAAAAAAAATTAAACTAATCAAAATCAAGTAAAAAAAGAGAAAAATATAAAAATAAAAATTTGAAAAATGATTTTTTTTTTTAAGTATTAGGAGCAAGTAGAGTTCATTAAGCTCCAAATGAGCTCCTTCTTACATATAACTGCATCAAATCAAATTTTAAGGATCATTTTTTTTCTTAAATTTGATCTTTTGCCTACCCATTGACATATCAAAAGGACAAGAAATTTCAAAATTTTGTAACCTATCCATTGACCTTTAAGCTTCAAGTAATGGCCATTAATTGCTAATTTATTTGGCAGTAAAGACTTCATTTTTTTTCACCTTCAAATGAAAAGGACCCTTCCATTCTCCGCCTATTTGATCTTCTTCCTCCTCCTTTCTCTTTCATCTTTCGCCTCTTACCTTATCTTCCTTATCTCTCTCTAGTCGCGCTCTCTCTTTCATTTCCTAATCGCTCCTGCTTCAACTACTACAAACAATAACCACTCATAACGAACTCACATTCATTGCCACCATCTACAAGACCAAAGCTTACTTCCACTCTTGGCCTCCAACCATATCACCACTGTTAACCACAACCTAAGACCCACTCTACTACCATGCTGCTTCTTTCCTCATGAAACCATTCTAACAATTGCCCCCATCATCATAAACACCACTAACCCGCTATCTTCACAAACCCTGACAGGACTCCAGACTTAAATCTACCATTTATAGCTACCACAAATGCCACATAACACCTCTTAACTTCTATAAAGTATAAATAAATAATTCATATTAAAGGGTATAATCGTAACATAATGTAGTTTAAGAGGGTATTTTTGTCCTTAAATAGATGAATTTAGACACAAGAAAGTCATACGTGAGGAATTGGGTGAAAATAGTCAAGGTCGGCATTAAAGCTGCTAGCCTTTATTGGAAAGCTACTGGTGTATAAACAAAAGCCACTGACGTTGAAGCATAAGCCGTCGGCCTTAGGACCAACCTTCCTTATAATTTCGCTTGTTTCAACAAAAGCCGCCCCTGAGCCGCCAGCCTATCTTTTGCATGAGAATTTCTAAATTCCAAATCAATTATAAGTTTCCTCCAAGTCTATAAATAAGAGCCTTAATCTATAGAAACCCTAAGTGCTCTCAAAAACCAAAACTAGGTAATTCTCTAACCCATCTCTTTTCCCTTTAGTAGTCTTTAGTTGCAAATTCTAAGTCTATGAGATCTTTTGAAGGAAATCACAAGGGTTTGTGGGATTATTGATTGAAGAGAAGATTGGATCTGAAGTTGTGGTTGCACATCGAGGAAAAGGTAAGGATTTTATTAGATTTGTGGTTTATAAGATCTATAGATCATAAGATTATAATCATAGTCAATTAATTTCATTCAGGAGATTTGTGTTCTTATTTTCAATTTGAGATCTACAAACTCTAGGTATGTAAGAATCCATCCAATTTTGTTGTTCTAAGGAATTTTATCTTTTTCAAGTTGTTAATTTAAGATTTATATGTATGTTGAAGGAATTTTGGAGATATATAGGGGTTGTTGGAAGAGTTGGGTTTGAAGTTTCATTGAATCGTAAACAAGGGAAAAATATGTGATAATTTCTCATTATAGATCTATGATTAGGGTTATAGATCTCTGTGCAAGATTGTGGAAATTAAGGTTAAGGTTTGATAATGTGGTTACAACCGAGTTTGATTTGAGACATATTGTTGATCAGGAATATTCGTGAGATTAGGGTTTCTTTTCCTTAACAAGATTTGTTGGTGGATTTGAGTTGGAAGCAATACCAAGTACAACCTCACCTTGTTTGCTATTTGTGCTTGTAGGTTTAGAATTGCATAAATTGACCTAATCCTATCAGACCTTTTAATTTGATTTGCTACTTGTGCTTGGCTACGATTAGTAAAGACCATGCAGGAGTGTGATACTAATGCTAGTAACTTGATGATCCTTGTGTCGCGTTACCCAAGTGGAGCCGTACCTGGAGTCGTTACCAGCTTAATTGTGGAATGCAAAAATTATATATATATATCTATTATTTACATATGTTTTCTTTGGGGTCATGAGTTACTTCCAGGTTTAGGATTAGTGATCTATAATCCTAAACTGTGTTGGGTGCAGGCTTAAGAAAAGATAATAATTTGTGTTTGTTGCATTAGCATTTAAGTTGTATGTGATATTGTGTTGTGTTTGTTGCATTAGCATTTAAGTTGTATGTGATATTGTGTTGTGTGATCATGTGCATGTGGTTTTGGTTTGGCATACTAGGCATTTTCTTTCTCAATCCTTATTTTTTCCATAGGTACAGGTAAAGATTCTATTATTTATGATCTGATGGGATACGACGTATTCGTAGATTATGAGAAAAGCGATAGTGGATTTGACCCTTCTATCAACAATTAAGATTGGTATATTATGAATAGTGGATCAAGAAGAAAAACTTTATATTTGATTAGTTATCTTTGAGAATTTTATGATGTTAAGAGATTTTTTTATTTCTTTAAAGTTGACTTGATTAGTTTATGATTTAGAAGAGTTGAGGACATTTTATTTTATGAGTATCCTTTATTTGTGAGATTTTGGAGATATTTGATATATATATTTGATGATTAGAAATTATAGCCTTTGCATGTCAATCTTTGGTAGTGACACGTGGTGGGCTGATAACTCCTTAGGTTAAGGAGTTACAGTTTAAGTGGTATCAGAACAATAGGTTTTGATCAATAGATTTAAGTTATGACTCCTTAGGACGGCGAGCATAAATGAGAGGGGTAGAGATGGTTAGGGACGTTAATTTTAAGTTTTGATGTTTTTCTATAGTTTTTCTTTAGCAATATGATCTCTTAGTTCTTAATCTTATAGATGTTATTTTGTCCTTGTCTAGAATGCCTCCATGTAGAAGGGCCCCTAATGCTGGTTCCTCCAGAACTGGTGATGAGGTACAATCACCCCTAAATCAGGCACCTTTGAACCAAGTGCATGAGGATTTACCCCCACCACCTTCACCACCCGTCCTACCTATAGGATAACAAGTGCCTATTGATGCTGCTCAACTGATGCAAGCGGTGAATACTCTTTTGGGAGTAGTCACTCAATAGCAGCAGAATATAAGGAATGACATACAGGTAATCCAAGCTAATGTTGAAGCTTGGAGGCTAGAGACCCAAGGGATGAACGGTAATGGAGGGAATGGAGCGAGGCACGCTAATGTTTTGAGCCTGAACAAATTTATGGACTAGGTGTATAAGTTCAAGCGAATACCTAGAAAACCCCAAGAGGCACAGCTATGGATAGAAGAGGTGGAGAAGACTTTCGCTGCTTTGAACATTCCTGAACACAAGAAAGTGGAATATGCCTCCCATCTACTAATTGGGAGAGCAAACAACCGATGGCTAAGCACAGGAGGCATATGCCAAGAGTAATCACTTGGGACAGATTTCAACAGGCCTTCTATAGGGAATAATTCCTAGATAGTGTCAAATAGAAGATGCTACAGGAATACTACACGTTGCAACAAGGTAAGCTGACTTTTGAAGAGTACGAAGCAGAATTAAATAGGTTGATGAGGTTTTTTCCCGAACCGCTGAGAGAGAGCAGAGATGTTAAGATGAGTAGGTCCATTATTGGTTTAAAACTGGAGATTCAACATCAGGTAAATTTAATGGAGTTGACCAATTTCTCATATGTGGTCAATAAGGCAAAGTTGGTTGAGCAAGGGTTAAAGAGGATTAAAGGAAGGGAGGACTCAAGGAGTCAGATTCATTTAGGCAAGAGGCTAGTTGCTACGGTTATCGCTCAAGATAGGACGAAAAGGCCTTTCACCCAATAAGTAAGATCTTTGATTCCAAGTTATGATAGGAAATGCCTTAGATGTCAGGGACCCCATGATGTGAAAGACTACAAATGACCCAAAAATACATGCTTCACCTGTGGAAAGGTGGGGCATAGTCAGAGATTCTGCATTGAGCGATTAGGAAGTCCACCTATTTTCTACTTTGAGTGTGGAGAAAGAGGGCATAAGGCAGTGGATTGTAAAGAGCTAGGTAGGCAGCTAATTTCAAGAGCCCCAGTGGGTAGACCACAGGGTCAAGGACAAAGAGTCCCCACCAACATTTATTCTTTACAGCATAAAGATACCTCTAGCGTCGACACCATAGTAGGTACACTATCTATTCTCAGACGTAATGCATATGTGTTATTTGATACGGGTGCGAGCTTTTCATGCATATCTGAATTGTTTACATCTGTATGTAGAATGAATATGGAATTGATGTCTGGATGTTTTTCTGTAAATACTCCTTCAGGGAGTGGAACCTTGCTGAACAGAATTTGTAGAGATGTAAACATAGAAATAGAAGGTAGGCTTTTATCTGCAAATCTTATAGTGATGGACATGATCAATTGTGATGTAATCTTAAGAGTAGACTAGTTGATGAAACACTAGGCTATAATCGATTATAAAAATCTAGTTGTGGAGTTTAGTTTAGCCAATGGAGATAGATTTGTACATAGACTTGAGGTACAAAGACCTACAACTTTACCTACATACGAGTTGTGGGAGAAGTCAGCTTTGGCAATGGTAACTATGACACTAGAAGATGCATCAAAAACTGATCCTGCAAAGATGCCAGTGGTGAGAGAGTATTTAGATGTATTTCCAGAAGATCTACCTAGATTACCGCCTGAAAGAGAGGTGGAATTTAGTATTGATTTGGTGCCAGGTACCATGCCTAAGTCTAAAGCACCACATCGGATGGCTCTGACGAAGTTAGCATAATTAAAGGTTCAATCGTGAACGAATGATTTGCTCAAGAAGAAATTTATTAGACCGAGCGTATCGCCTGGGGAGCTCTAGTTTTATTTGTAAAGAAGAAAGATGGGAGCATGAGGTTGTGTATAGACTGTAGAAGTTAAACCAAGTGACGATCAAGAATAAGTATCTATTGCTTAGAATAGACGATTTGTTCGATCAATTGGCAGGAGCATGAGTATTCTCCAAGATTGATTTAAGGTTAGGGTATCATCAGTTGCGAATTAAAGAGGAAGATATTCCAAAGACAGCTTTCAGAACTAGATATGGGCATTATAAATTCGTGGTTATGCATTTTGGTCTTACTAATGCACTCGCAGCATTTATGGATCTCATGAATAAAGTCTTTATGGATTATCTAGATTCGTTTGTTGTGGTGTTTATCGTCGACATTTTGGTGTATTCTAAGACTGATGAAGAACATCTTAGATTGGTCCCGAGTAGACTACAAGAAGAAAAGTTATGTGTCAAGTTCACTAAGTGTGAGTTTTGGTTGGATCAAGTGTCATTCTTAGGACATATAGTGGATGGAAATGGAACTTCAATAGATCCTGATAAAGTAAAAGCTATGGTAGAATGGCCGACTCCTAAGACAGTGTCCGAAATTAGAAGTTTCTTAGGGATGGCAGGATACCAGCAGAGATTTGTAGAGGATTTCTATAAACTTGCATGTCCTTTGACAAGATTGATGCAGAAGGGAGTGAAGTATGTTTGGGATGAAAATTGCAAGAGTAGCTTCTGATAATTAAAAGAGAAATTAGTGTCTACATCGGTTTTAACTTTGCCAGTGAGTGGAGAGGAGTACGCTATTTATAGTGATACTTCTATACAAGGTCTAGGTTACGTTTTGATGCAAGGTGGAAGAGTTATTGCATATGCATCTAGACAATTAAAGTAGTATGAAAGAAATTATCCCACTCATGACTTGAAACTAGTAGCCGTGATTCATGCGTTGAAATTGTGGAGACAATATTTGTACAAGGAGAAGTGGCAAAATTCATGGATCATAAGAGCTTGAAGTATATTTTCACCCAGAGGAAAATGAGGCAAAGGAAGTGGTTAGAACCGATCAATGACTACGACATGGATATCTAATACCACCCTGGAAAGGCCAATGTCGTAACGGATGCCTTAAATAGGAAGAAGAATGAGAATTTAGCAGCTATGATCACTTCTAAGCGTCACTTGCTAGATGATATGAGGAAATTATACTTGGAAATAGTGACCCAAAAAGTAAGTGCACGATTGGCAAGGTTGAAGATTCAGCCTTCTCTGGTTGATAGGATCAAAGCAAGTCAAGTGGATGATCCGAGCATACTGGAGATAAAGCGAAGAATGGAAATTGATAGAGCTTCTGAATTCTATATTGACGAAGAGGGCATATTGAGATACAAAGGAAGACTGTGTGGACCGAAGAAAAGAGAGTTTAAGAGAGATTTGTTGAAGGAAGCACATTGTTCAAGTTATTTCAACCATCCAGGAGGCAATAAAATGTATCAGGATTTAAAGAAACTGTACTGGTGGAATAATATGAAAAAGGAAATCGTTGAGTATGTATCCAAGTGTCACACTTATCAAATGATAAATATTGAGCATAGGCGACTAGCCGGTGAATTGAAGCCTTTGCCTATACCCCAATGGAAGTAGGAGTACATTAATATGGGTTTTGTCACGGGTTTACCCAAGACTAAAGGGAAGTTTGATTCGGTATGGGTTATTGTTGACAGACTCACCAAAGTAGCTCGGTTTATACCAGCTAGAGCTGGTTATTGATTGGATCTATTAGCACAGTTATATATTAAGGAGATCGTCAGACTACATGGAATTCCAGCGACCATTGTGTCAGACCGACACATCAGGTTTGTAGGGAGATTCTGGAAGAGCTTGCACAAAGCTTTAGGTACCAAAGTAGTTTTCAGTACCACTTATCATCCTCAATTGGATGGGCAGTCTGAATGGACAATCCAAATTCTTGAAGACATGCTAAGAGCCTGTATCTTGGACTTTAAAGGATGCTGAGATGAATATTTACCTTTGGTATAGTTCACCTACAACAATAGTTATCAAGCATCAATTAAGATGCCATTGTATGAAGCCTTGTATGGTAGAAAGTGTCGATCACTGATTCATTGGGACGAAGTAGGTGATAGACAAATTTTAGGACCCGAATTGGTACAAGATGCAGTGGACAAGGTTAAAGCAATAAGGGAGAAATTGTAAGCTGTTTAGAGCTGATAGAAAAGCTATGTCGATAAATGAAGAAGACCATTGGAGTTTCAGGTAGGGGAACACGTGCTAGTTAAGATATCTCCGACGAAGGGTGTTGTTAGATTCGGTATGAGAGGCAAGTTGAAGTCCAGATATGTTAGACCATTCGAAATCTTAGAAAGAATTAGATACATGACTTATCGGCTAGCATTGCCACAAAGTTTAGAGAGAGTGCATAATATATTTCACTTATCCTTGTTGAGGAAATATGTGCAAGACCCTAAACAGATCGTAGATTTGGAACCACTAGAAGTGCAAGCTAATCTTTCTACTAGAGAAAAGCTGATAAGGATTGTGGATACAAAAGAACAGATCTTAAGGAGAAGTGTGATTAAGTATGTAAAGGTTCAATGGACGAATCAAATCGAGTGAGAAGCAACATGGGAGTTAAAAGAGGAGATACGAGCCATGTACCTGAGTTTTTAAACGAATCAGGTAACTTTTAAGGATAAAAAATTCTTTTAAGAGGGGAGAGATGTAAAGTACAAATAAATAATTCATATTAAAGGGTGTAATTGTAATATAATGTAGTTTAAGAGGGTATTTTGGCCCTTGAACAGATGAATTTGGACACAAGGAAGTCATACGCGAGGAATTGGGTGAAGACGGTCAAGGCCGTTTGGCAAAGTTAAAGAAATTTAAAGAATTTTGGACGAATGGCTTATGCCGGCCTAAAGCTGTCGGCATATAAACAAAAGCTGCTGACGTTGAAGCATAAGCCGCTGGCCTTAGGACCGACCTTCCTTGTAATTTCGCTTGTTTCAACAAAAGCCGCCCCTGAGCAGCCAGCCTATCTTTTGCGCGAGAATTTCTAAATTCCAAATCAATTCGAAGTTTCCTCCAAGTCTATAAATAAGAGCTTTAATCTATGGAAACCCTAAGTGCTCTCAAAAACCAAAACTAGGTAATTCTCTAACCCATCTCTTTTCCCTTTAGTAGTCTTTAGTTGCAAATTCTAAGTCTATGAGATCTTTTGAAGGAAATCACAAGGGTTTGTGGGATTATTGATTGAAGAGAAGATTAGATCTAAATTTGTAGTTGCACATCGAGGAAAAGGTAAGGATTTTATTAGATTTGTGGTTTATAAGATCTATATATCACAAGATTATAATCATAGTCTATTAATTTAATTCAGGAGATTTGTGTTCTTATTTCCAATTTGAGATCTACAAACTCTAGGTATGTAAGAATCCATCCAATTTTGTTGTTTTAAGGAATTTTATCTTTTTCAAGTTGTTAATTTAAGATTTATATGTATTTTGAAGGAATTGTGGAGATATATAGGGGTTGTTGGAAGAGTTGGGTTTGAAGTTTCATTGAATCGTAAACAAAGGAAAAATATGTGATAATTTCTCATTATTGATCTATGATTAGGGTTATAGATCTCTGTGTAAGCTTGTGGAAATTAGGTTAGGGTTAGGGTTGATTATGTGGTTACAACCGAGTTTGATTTGAGACATATTGTTGATCAGGAATATTCGTGAGATTAGGGTTTCTTTTCCTTAACAAGATCTGTTGGTGCATTTGAGTTGGAAGCAATACCAAGTACAACCTTACCTTGTTTGCTATTTGTGCTTGTAGGTTTAGAATTGCATAAATTGACCTAATTCTATCAGACCTTATAATTTGATTTGCTACTTGTGCTTGGCTATGATTAGTAAAGACCATGCAGGAGTGTGATACTAACGCTAGTAACTTGATGATCCTTGTGCCACGTTGTCCCAAGTGGAGCTGTACCTGGAATCGTTACCAACTTAATTGTGGAACGCAAAAAAAAATATATATATATATTATTTACATATGTTTTCTTCAGGGTCATGAGTTACTTCCAGGTTTAGGATTAGAGATTATAGTCCTAAACTGTGTTGGTTGCAGGCTTAAGAAAAGATAATAATTTGTGTTTGTTGCATTAGCATTTAAGTTGTATGTGATATTGTGTTGTGTGATCATGTGCATGTGGTTTCAGTTTGGCATACTAGGCGTTTTTTTCTCAATCCTTATTTTTCCCATAGGTACAGGTGAAGATTCTATTATTTATGATATGACGGGATACGATGTATTCGTAGATTATGAGAAAAGCGATAGTGGATTTGACCTTTCTATCAACAATTGATATTTGTATATTATGAATAGTGGATCAAGAAGAAAAACTTTATATTTGAGTAGTTATCTTTGAGAATTTTATAATGTTAAGAGATTCTTTTATTTCATTAAAGTTGACTTGATTAGTTTATGATTTAGAAGAGTTGATGACATTTTATTTTATGAGTATCCTTTATTTGTGAGATTTTTGGGATATATATTTGATAATTAGAAATTATAGCCTTTGTGTGTCAATCTTTGGTAGTGATATGTGGCGGGCTAATAACACCTTAGGTTAGGGTGTTACAACTTCCAAGCCAATCCACTATCCTTTATCTATAAACCCAACCATACTCAACAAATGCGCTACCATTACCATCCTCCCAACACCACCGTAACCAAAAACCACCACAAAATCACTTTCCTTCCACCAATACCATACTTTAGTCAAACACTATTACCAGACTCATCTTCGATAGTCACCAAACACTACCCCATCGCTAAATCTAAACCAAAACTTCAGCAACATCACTGACCAAAACCATGACTCTCGTTAATTAAGAGAGAGAAAGAGAGACCACTTTTCTTTTTTACAGGATTCAAGGACACACTACTAGTCCGATTTGACCCGTCGATAGTAGGTTCAACCTATGTCGAAGTTACGAATTATAAAATTACCACGGGCGTTAAAAGAATCAAATGATTCAATCAATGTGTTACCTAATATACACTAGAGATTGATAAGAATACAATGATGGACAAGGAGGACACAAAATTCACTTAATAACCAAAAGCTAACAACATGATGTCAATGATGAAAGATAAGGAAACAATTGAACCTTTGACTTATGACATGACTCAACCTATTTATAGGCCAATATATGAACCTCAACATTGACTTAGGACAAGATTCATAACTCGCTAAATAACATAACATAACAATGAATACATTTAAAAATATGATTAAATGCTTAAGATAACTGAAATAAATATAGAAATAAACACTATTAAAAAAAGTAATGAAAAAAAATCAACAACTTGGGAAATTTTCAATGTGTCAGCATTAATGAGCCAATAACCTACCCTTGTGTGCTTTAATCTAAGGTGGTTAGCCTTCACAAATTAATATTTTAACTTAGAGTGGTTGACCTACACAATCCTCCTAGACCCACCTCTTGGGATTTTTTATGTACAAAAACACCTCTCCCTTATTTGACTCCTATTTCTTCACATACCCTTGATCCCTCATAATATGATTCCAATCATGGTTGTGGTCCCTAAAATTTTGACAATTTCTATAATTAATGATCAATTATATATCGGTAGTTAATGATGTAATTAGTATAGTTCCAAATGATTTAAAAAGCCTGAATAGCAATTGATAATCAATGTCAAAATCTAATAAGTAGAAAAAACTAAAATCATCTAAAATCAAGAATTTTAAAACATTAAATCTAAATAGAAGAATATACCTAAACTATAAAAATACCTTAAGTTAAAATCTAAGTTACCAAACACGAGTTCATAATTAAATTAAGATAATCCCTTAAAGAAGCTAAATAACTTTTTTTAGAAAGTACTCTTAGTCCCTCAAAGAAGTAGCTTTTCAGGAGCTTTTGTAGCCCTATCGACGGAAATCATCCAGTCAACCATCTAACTGTTAAAATAAATATTGTAATTGAAATATTAACTATTTTTATGATTTGATCACAATTAGTTTGGTGTGAGCAATTAGATAGTAATGGAACTATAGAATTCCCTTAACTTTTTCAATAAAATGTTACAAAAGAACTAACCTCTACAAAAGATAATTCCAGCTACTTCCTTAACAAGCAACTTTCCTTAAAAGTAACTAAATTTATAAATAGATTGATCCCTCCATTCATTCCTACACATTTTCTCTCCTTCTCTCTCCACCCTTTATCTTTCACCTTGTCATGCTCCAAAAAGGAGCCTAGAAGGATTAACCTATAGTTATCATATCAAGTATGCATCCAAGATGTGATAATCATTTTGTAGGTTAGAGTTTTATAAAACACTACTTAATATTTGCTATATAAGTTTTAATTACATAAAAATAATTTAATAGCTAAGGAAAGATAAATTCCTACAGTCCACCAGAATCGTAGATAATCGGTATGCCCCATCAAACAGTAAAAGGAAATAGATCATATATATATAAGAAAGCCTTGAAGGGTTTCTAAGCTAACCAATATATTCTAAGCTTATCACATATGATACAAAACAAGGCAATTTAATTACAAAACATACGAATTCTATTCTAAGCCAATCTTCAAATCTCCAAGGTCTTCACACTCTCTTACCCCATTCCCATCCTTAGATACACCTGCACAAAACTATGGGGGTATGAGCTTCTCTATAGCTCAGTGAATAACAAAGCCAAATCACATAACAAAAAAAAGTCAGGCAATTGTTATTAACAAACATATGCAATGAAACACTCAAATATATGATATACACAGTTTGGATTATTGCATCCTAAACCAATAGAGATTTACACCCTCTCTTGAGAATTGAATGACTAACTCAAGTCATTCACCCCTGGTAGAACTGTAAACTAAGGATGGGGGTATCTTCTCAATTTAGAGCCTTTAGCTCATAACTTTCTCAACACGAAACCATTTTATATAACAAATGTAACCTCTAAATGCTCCTTATATATAATTAAGGATGGAGGATTTCATTTTGAAATACATTTTATTGAAAAATAACCTTTAACTTCTCCTTTGACATAGCTAACGAGAGAAGATTTTCTTTGAAACTTGTTTTATCAAACATAGCCTCTAACTTCTCCTTAGAAAAATCTAAGGAGTGAGGACTTTATCTTGAATTCATTTTATACATTGAGTAAAACATTTAAACTGCTAATATGCCATCCACTTCCCTTAGAACCACAAAACCTGTCACGCCCCGGAGGGTACTCTAAACATGGCAGTCCGCCGCATATAATATTAAAGCTAATGAATGACAACCTTAGCCATGCAGGAGCTTCTATATCACATGCAAGGCGTGCTTCCAAGATAGTAGGAGACTCACAGGGGTATTACATTTAAGTAGATAATAAAAGCAAGTAAGAACTTATATAAATAAACATAAGATTTCCATAAATAATATCCTTCATCATCTTAGGGGCATTCCCCTGCTTTAATAGTCTTCCAAAATAATAACAACTATAACATAAGCCTACTATAGAGAATTTACTAGAAGCCTATGTCCAAAACTTAAATAAATAAAGCTTCCCCTAAAAACTCCTAGTAGCTTATACTCGTACCTAGCATACGGAGCTCCTTGGGGCCAACTAAAGGTAATCGTACTGTAACAAAAAGCTATAAGGGTATAAGCAAAACTAGCTTAGTGAGATAATTCTATCTATAAGACATTTCCAAATTCATACAAGTATTTTAAATCAAAACACATGAAAATGCACCAATCATATGAACACACAAGATACACATGATTAATGAGAAATCAAGTGTAGCATGGATTTTACGCCCTCCATGACAAGGGTTGGGAGGTTGCAGGCCCATACGACCATCAATCTTGCAGATTTACCGGCTCCCGCTGCCCTGTAGACTTTCTGGCTCCTACTAGCCACTAATGTACTTTTCGGCTCCTACCAACCACCACTAACATTTTCTCGTTTCTCCATACGAAGAATAGTAGTGAAACAATGTGACTCATGTGTATGATATGCATGAATTGATTTCGATAAAAATTTAACCAACAATGTTTTGTTCAAGTTAAAGGTGGTCAATACAATTTTCATCATATCAATACAAGAATCACAATTTCTTTATCAAACCAACTTTCGATATTCTTAACTTGTATTAAATCATTCATCATACCAAGTCACACAACAATTATCCATTTTATCTTTTTCTTAATTGCTAGTGCTACTAAGTACAAGTACAAAACAAGAAAATGTAACTTAGTAAAAGGAATAACTCACTCCATATCAGTAGATATAATCGAAATAGTCCTCCAGGATAGACGATCTCGGGTCCTTCATTACTTAAACAAGATGAAATACCCAAAATGAGTCTTTCATAAAACTTCTATTCTTGAAGATTCTAAACTTTTCTTAAAATCGCGGTAAAATCGTGTAAGAGGAAATTCCAACTTAAAATGGCCATAACTTTGCTCATTTTAACTCGGAATTTCGCGTATAATATACCATTTTCTACCTATTCGAAAAGATCTATCTATTTCTAAACTCATTTTCATAAAACTAAGTCGTTTGGGTCCCGAAAAGGCAGCGACTAGATTCATTACGAATTTTGAAAAAAACTTGTTTTCCTTCTTTTATCAAAAGCTCACTTGATGAGATAAACAATATAATAACTTGTAAAACTTTTGGAAAGTATATTCATATATATTTATTGACTCATGACAAATGTATGAAATTAATGAAGTTGTCTCAAATTATGAAAAAATAAAGTTTTGAAAGATTTTGAATTTAAGAATTTTTGGAGTGTCCATTTTACTTTGAAAAGATTTTTAGTTATTTGAAATGAGTATTTCTAAATTTAATTGCTTGTAATTTTAAGTTTGTTTATAATGAGTATTTCTTTCCTTTTCCTAAATCTTATAATCTTCTTAAATTCTTAAGGAATGATTTTTATTTTCTGAAATTAGCTTCCAACACTTTTTGAAAGTATTTAACACTTCTATATTTAGAAAAATGACTTCTTGATTTCTTGAGATCATCTTATTTTTTTATGAAAAGGAATTTCTATTATATGAAGAAAAGATGAAGTTGTTGAAAAATCCTTGTTTTTATAAAAATCTATTAGGAACTCCTCTAAGTTTGTTTAAGATGGCTTCTTAGTTCTTAGAAAAACATTAACTACTTGTTTTTGGTTTCTAGAAAAGAATCTTTATCTTTAAGAAAATATTTCTTCATTTGTTTTGTTGAGACAAAACCACTATGTTCATGCATGAATATGAGTCATAAGTTATGAAAACATAAAGGAACATAATACTTGAAAGAATAAGCTAATTAAAAAATAAATCAAGTATTGGAACCTTAGCTTGTTCAAGGAATCCCGGGACTAAAAAATGACTAGTCCCAAAAGAAAAAGAAAATGTTTTGACTTGATGAGGACAAGTCTAAGACTAGAAAGACTAATCTTAAAAACAACTTGAAATTAAATAAATTGCAAGGAAGTAAATAAATTGCAAGAAAGTAAATAAATTGCAAGACAATGAGCTTATATGCTCTAAATAATATATATGGCTATATAGATATATTAGATAAACATAAAGGAAATATAAAGGAATTTAGATTATGAACAAAAACAAAGTATGAACCTATTATTGCTTTTTTAACCTTCATAGTTTTAGAAAACACACACTAAGTTCATACTAAGTAAATGAACATAGGAATTTCTTGAAGAAATTTACCTAAAAGAGATGAACCAAAGAGAGCTTCTTGGAAGAGAATTCTTGAGGAATTTTTAAAGAGTAACTTTAGTAATGAAGAAGTGTGAAGGAAGTGAAAGTGTGAAGGGGTATTTATAGGAAAATGTGGGAGATAATTTGTGTTAATTAAATAAAGTAAAAATAAAACAAATTGGAAGAGAAAGAGAGGGGGTCCGGTGCTACACATGGGGAAACGGGGAAGAATTTTTTTTTTTTGTATTTTTGATAATTAAAAGTAAGAAATGAAAGATGTGAAATTGTATTGGAAATGAAAATATATAAGAAATAGGTGTATGGGTTGTAAGAGTAGGTTGTAAGAAAAAGTAGAGATAGATGAATAGTGTAGAATAGTAGAAAATAGTGTAATGTAAAGTAGACACGACAATTAAATACCTATAGTAAGAAAATAAGCGTATAATTATAATATCTGATATTTTTAGCTACCGAAAAATTACGAAATTGATATTTTTGGAAATCTTATATTTTTACGAGTCTAACGGTATATTCGAAATATTTTTCCTATTCCGAGCTCTTGAACACATTTTTCAAGAACTGTGTACGATCGGGTTCAAAAGACACTTGAATTTCGCCAAATTGATATTTTTATATAACATATATCTATTACGAACTATTATAGCTAATTACTCAAACTTCGTTTTTAGGGCTAGAGAAAACAGTAATGCCGGACTTAAGCGGTTACGGTAAACTAGGGTTTTGTTGACTCTGGAAATCCGGTTGACTTCCAATTAGGGTATAAGCTTTAATTCAAATCCAAAAATTTCAGGGATTTACAAAATCTCCCTAAGTACTAGCTTCTCCTAGGCCAATACCCACATGGGCGACGTCTTTCGATGCCTTTTTAGTTCCTAAGATACAAGCAATCCTATGGTATCCAATTTGGAAAAACAGATCCACTGACATAACTTAGGACTACCGTAAAATCGAGATGCTAGCACGTGACGTGAATACCATATTAATACAAGTATGTTTTTGTGCAATGAATGATTGTTTAATTAAATAGCCAAATAGTATTAAGTTCATTTACTAAGGTGATCAATCAATTTTTAAACACTCTTCCACAACAACTGCTCATTTATTACAAACAATGGGTGAACACTTTTATGTTAGTAATTTTATCAATCAAACAATTACCAAACAACAAACAAACGTCCAATCCCCATACACATTCAATTATATTTATCTTAAATTTAAGAACAACTACATTAAACGCACAAACAAGGCGATAGGGCCAACGTTACCTACCTAACATCCAAACTAGATCTTAACAAGCTTCTAAGAAAACTAAAACATCGTCTCCATCCACATGAAATCATCAATATCATCATCACCAGCATCAAATGATCAACATCCTTCATATAGGAATCCAAATAAAATAGAAAATTGGCTAGGGATCACAAGGAATAGATCAAGGGCAAACTTTTATTCATGAAAAAAACTCATAACCAAAGCAATCAAGATGTAAATCAAACTAAGTCCAACATACTATAATTACATTTAAACCATGTACTCATTAAGTTTAGATTGATCTAACTTAACGATTTAATCCAATTATTAAGTTATATTCGTTAATCTCTTTAATTTGTTCTCATGTATTTATTTGGACCTTAATCAACTTAAATCTCTTATTTCAACCCAATTTCATTTTAGCTTCTTCTAGTCCTTTAAGTTAGCTTAGCTTTAAGTCCATTAATCAATTTACTTTATATCTAAATTCCATATTAATCCTAGTTTATTTACTAAGTTGTAATCATTCATCTCATTAAGACAATATTTTATATTCTACTAGATTTTTGCTTATACTAGATCATTTCAACTTGTCTAGCTTTGTTAAGCTATATTGAACCTAAATTTATTAACTAAGTTCATTTCAAAAACTTAAGTTTATGTTAATCTTAGCCAAGTTGAATCTACTTAATCAATTTAGTTTATTTTAGTTCATTAAACCAAATTAGAGTTAAGTTTCTCACCTAAGGTCATTTTATACTTGAAAATCATATTCACTTAACTTAATTCTAAATTTTTTAATTCTTTCAATTAACCTCAGGTTGTGAATACTAAAACATCATATCAATCATACATTACTCCTTTAATCCATTATTTATTTAATTAATTTTTTTAAAGCTAGGTAGACAGAGTGTCCGGCCTCTTGTACGGCCATGCTGAAGGTCGTGTAAGCCTGCACGGGTAGCAGTGTAGCCCGTGCTGACTGGGAGCTCTGATTAAAGGCCACTACAGCCCTCCTAACGTCCTTGTTTGGGGCTTCCCTTGGAACATACGTCCATTCTTGATCCATTTTATATACTTTTATCAACTTTTACACATTTTACTCTAATCAAAACTTCATATAAACATCATACAAACTAGTTTTCATATTTCTAACACTTCTACACTCATCTAACATCATCAACTCCTTATCAAACCCTATAACTACTATTTATCATCTTCCTTAACAACCCAACATACATCTACCATCAAACCAACACATACAAACATAATTAACACCTGAAACAAAGAAAAAAGTAAACTTATCTCTTGTGGACATCATAAACCTCTTGATCCTCTTTATTTCCACTTTTCCTAAGTTCTTGAAGCTTGTTTATGCTAAATTTTTATCCTTGATCTTGTTTTCCACCTCATTTTCCTCTTTAATCTTGTTTAGATTTGAGATTTGGTGAGGAAATTTAAAGAAAAATAAGAGAGGACGAAGAAGGAAATGGGGAAGAAAAAAAGAAGAAGGAAAGAGAGGAGGATGGCAGCTAAGAGACAAAGAGAGAGAGTAACAAATAAGATAAAATAAAATAATAAAGGATATTTATGAGTAAAGGATTTGGTTTAAACTTTTCAAATGATTTTCTTGGGTATGAAAAATAATTGGAAGATAATTTCAAGATGAATAACATGTAAATAAATAGTTTGAATTGAAACTTAAGTTTATAAATTTAATTTTGTAAAATATTGGTATTTAGTTTGAGTTCAGGTTCAAAACTGATATTTTTTAATATGCATTTGAACTCAAATTTGTGGGGATTAAGAAAATAGAATTTTAGGTTCAAATAGCTAATTTAGAACATTTTATAATTTTGGATAAAAGAATTTGTAAAATTTGAGGTCATTTGTAAATCTAAAAAGAGAAATGGTATAATTTGATGATTGCAGAGAATTGGATGAATCAATCTATAAAATAAGCTAAATTTTGAAGTTTACAAATTTACTAAACATTGAAATTAATTTTTTCTAAGGGTTTTGAGATTTATGAATTAAAGGAATGGAAATCTAATTCGAAGTTTATAAAAAGATAAAAGATTTTGATCTGTTGAAAAGATAGTTAGAGCAAATTTGCCAAATGAAGGGGTCATTTGAAATCTCAAATCTTAGTTAATTTATTTATTAATTTGGTTATATCAATTTATTTAATTTTATCATATTAATTATTTTACTTGACTCAATTAGATTATCTAAGCTCAAACTAAATTAAGTTCTAATTCAAGTTTTGTTATCACTTTTATTTTCTAAAGAACTTTTAATTCCTTTGTTAAATATTCATATCTATTAAGTTTATTTACTATAGGTGGTATGATTACGTTGTTTTGGTCTTTTCTCATATTTATTTGAATTTCTTGCTATTTTAATTTTTTACAAAATATTTCAAGATTTAAATGTTTCCTTAATTTTATACAACTGATATTTTATGTAATAGAGCATATATAAGCAAAAATAATTAGTTTAGCGACTTCAACCCTCACTTACTTTATTCTTGAAAAAGATCCAAACTCGATAAAGACAACAAATGACTGACTACACAACTAGACTTAACTCAACTTGTCTCTTGACTTGAGACAATATATGACGACTCAAAATTGACTCACATGACTCGACAAACTCAATAATTGAAGGTTGTAACTCGTTTTTCTATTCTTATCTGAATATATATAATAGTGTGCATATAAAATATAGGGTGCTCATATTCTTTTATTCAATGCAGATATTATATTTTATAACTTTCGTTAACGTGATCATCTTGACAAGATTAAAATGAAGATGTCTCATTTTCATGATTTAAATATTTATCCAAATTACCATTGTCTTATTAAAATCAAAATTAGTTTATCTTCTTATGTGATTGTATTATCATTAGTTATCGATTGCGTAAAACTATGAAAAATAATTTCTTAAAGTTTCATTGCAATCAATTCAAATTATTAATCAATATTTAGATTGTTTGCATCTTTAATATTTTTAAAACGCAAAAAATTTGGAGTGATTTTTATGATTTATTTTAAAACATTTCCAAAGCTTCACATTATTTTCTTAATGATTTTTATATTTGAGTTGTGCTATTTTGGGTTATTACACACCTTCTCTTGGTATCTGTCATGCCCCAAAGGGTACCAAAAACGCGACAGTCCACCACACTCAATATTTAAACTTAAGTATGACAACCTTAGTCATCCCATAAGTTTACATATCGGGTGTAAGGTGTACTTGCACAATTTTTAGGATCACACTTTGAATCGAATAGTCTTAAGAAGGCATACAATAGCATTAAGAATAGAAATCACAACAAGATAAATAAGTTAAGTCTTTACAAAAGTCAAGGGGGCATACCCCTGCTAATATAATAGAAGTCTATCCAGTATAAATCTATCTTACAAACATTAGAGTTCATGTTGAAGAGATTTTCCTAGAAGTCCACTCCTATAGCTGGGTCCTGACTTCTTCAAAAGTTCCTTAATCTAAAAAGATAAACCTGTGAAAAGTGTTCTCTCGGAACAACAAAAAAATGGGAACATTGCAACAAAAACTATCGGGGTGTAAGCTAACAGGCTTAGTAAGGTTCATTTTCAAATAACAAACTCATTCAAGATATATATACAAGCAGGTTATTGTTAATCAATCATATGAATGCACAAGCAAATGAGCATACAAGCATATGATTTTCCGGTAGCCATATGTGAATGGATTTACGCCCTCCATTCGGGGTTGGGGTGGTCCATAAGTCATGTAACCATAATTCCAATCTTAAGTGGGGTGATACATAAGTCATGTAACCATAATTCCAATCTTAAGTGGGGTGGTCCATAAGTCATGCAACCATAATCCTAATCTCTTTCTCTTAGTTATACAACATCTGTTGTTTTATGTGGTAGTTTCAAGTGCTTACCCCACTTCCGTTAACTTAAGCGATTTCGCATTCTTAATGTTAACACAGGCCTCTACACCTCCGCTAATATACCTTTGTCCCACCAAAGGTATACTTGCTAATGTAATGTGACTCACTATGTGATATGTATGTACAGTTTATTCATATAATCGTGGCATGTTAATTATGTAGGTTAAGAGCGTTCATAGAGAATTTCAGACAATTCAAGTCTATACTAGCTTATACAATGTTTTTACAACAAGTCTCGTCTCGATATATTTATCATTCATTCAACCAAGATTAGATCACAACCCATCACAATTTTATCTTTTTCTAATTCTAATGCCACTACGATTACAAGCACACACATTAGCACAACTATTTAAGAAATGAACTCACTCGGCCATTGAGAGAAATTCACTAGTCGTAGTAGTCCTTGGGGAGTGGAAATCCGTCCTCCAAATCACCTAAGTATAAGGAATACCATCAATGAGTATTTCTTATGAAGTTCTAATAAACTTAACAATTCTACTTACTAAGTTCATCAATTTACGCCTAAGTTGAAGTCTTAACTTAAAATGGTCATATCTAACTCATTTTAACTTGGAATTGTGCATATTATATACTGATTTCTATCTACTTCGAAAGATATATCCATTTCCCAAGTTAAATCAAACATTTAAGGTCATTTGAGGGTCGAAAAGCTACTATACAGTAGGGTTACGAAAATTCCAGTTTTTAGTTCTTGTTGAAAATTGTTACTTTTGTTCCACTTAACTTTTTAGATCAACTTATATTGGTTCTACACTTGTAAAGAGGACTTCTAGCCAAAGATAAAAGATTAAATACATATATGATCCTAATGATATTGTCCAAATGAAAATTCCAAGAATCTACTTTTGTAAAAACCGAAATTTTGAGTTGAAACTCATTTTCTTATTTTGAGAAAATCCTTTGCTAAAACTTACATGACTCAATGAAAATTTTTTTTCTTATGTCACCTATTATCAAAGCATTCCATTTCCATATAAAATCTTGTTTTGAAGTCTAAAATAAGATTTTCAAAATTCATCTCTTCCTAGATTTGAATTTCTTCCTTGAGTTTTAGAATGAAAATAAGACGTAGACTTGTCTTCTACGAAACTCTCTATTTTAGAAATACCTTTTAGGAAAACTCATCTAAACTTATAAAAATCCAATCCTTAGGATATCTATACCAAAAGTCCTTTATATTTTTGTCTAAATCTTCATTTTGAGGTTAGATAATGGGTTTCAAAAATGGGTCTTAGCTTAGATCCGAATTTTCAAAAATTGTTTTTGAACATATCTTTTGATAAAATCCATCAAGACTTATGAAAAATCATTCTTTTCATATCCTATCTTAAGAGCTTTCCATATCTTGAACAAAATATTCATTTTTAGGTCGGAAAACATATTTTTTATTGGTGTCTTGATCTAGATCTAAAAATAAAATTTTTATTTTTGAAAATCACCTTTGATTCTTGTAAAAAGAAGTCTTGATGATATACATCCACTAAACCTTCATTTTTTCAACTAAAACTTCTATTTTGAGACTTGGAAGAGGGTTTTTAAATATGGGTCTTACCTAGATACGAATTTCACTATTTTTATTCAAGTTCAAATCTAAGATCTACACACAATATGAGCATAAATATAAAAGAAATACATGGTAGTAAGCTCTAAACCTATAGATCTAACCATAAACATAACCAAAGCTTCATAAAAATTAGATCTAAAAAGTATAATATAAATAGAAAGATAATAAAGACTTAAAGACAACAAATATAGCAATATCAAATGTGGATCATAAACAAGAGGAGTGTTTCAAAGTTTTGACATCATCATCTCTAGCCTTTAGGCATTATGGAGAGTCCTTTGATGCATGAAACCTCCATATAATCAACATATTGCATCTATGGAAACTTGAGAAGAAAGTCTACCTAAAGAGTCTTCAAGAATGGTGTAAGCCCCTAGATTTTTTGATAATATAAGCAAACCCAAGAACCGAAAGTCAAACCGAAACCCCAAAAATAACCTAGCTCTATGTTTAGTCTAGTGAATCTAGGTCCGGCAATCCCGTGTTCTTAAACCCTAGAAAACGAAATTGAGATAATTGTGGATTATGGCTCGTAATAAAATAGGAAAGCTTAAAAATATCAGATTCGTAATTTTCTAGAGTCTTTCGGATCCAGACGGGATCAGTTTTCAAAAACCGTGCCTTGGTGCACCGGATAGTGAAAATATTCCGACAACACCAATAGATTCGTAAAAATATAAGGATTTCAAAAATATCAGTTTTAGAATTTTTCAGTAACTAAAAATATCAGATATGGGCCGTTTACGCGTATTTTCTTTACTACCGATATTTTAATTGTCTAGTCTACTATTCATATTCCTTTTCTACTATTCATTACTATTCATCTATCTCTACTTTTTCTTACACTCTACCATATCTATACCTTACAATTTACCTTCCCAATATAACTTTAATCACATCACACTTTACACATTACTTCTTTTATTACAAAACAAACAAAATTAATTATTTCTCCCCCTCTTCTAAGCTAAAACCGGTGCCCCCCTTATCCTCTCCCTTTCATTTTTATTTCAATTTCAATTAATCTTAATTACATCTAATTTCCACTCCAAAATTCTATAAATACCCCCTTCCTCTTCCATTCTTTCATACAACACAATTCATACTAAAACTCTACCAAAATCACTCCATAAAATCTCTCTCAAGTTCTCTCTTTTCTTTAGAAAACCCATTCCCACATATTACTACAAACCATTCCATTCTTCTTCAACAAACACATAAGCCTTAGGTAAAATTTCTCTTATTCACTCATCATGTGCATATAATTTAACATGAGTTTAATGTATGTTTCTTAGACTCATGAGAGTTAAAGAAGCAACAATATATTCATGTTTTTTTTTTTTAATGTTTCTACTTTTCATTATGTTGTTATTATTGTTATTATTTGTTTCTAATCTAACTTATATAAAGTATTATGTATATTATGTATATATATTTATTTAGAGCATATAAGCTCATTTGTTATTTATTCACTTTCAAGTTATGCAATGTATTTATTTCATATAATTATTAAGACTAGTCTTTCTAGTCTTAGACTTGTTCATATCAAGTCAAAATAATTTTCTTTCTTTGCTTTTGAGGACTAGTCTATTCTTAATCCGGGGATACCTTGATGAAGCTAAGGTTCTCAATACTTGACTTTACTTTTATGCTCTTATATAATTTTATTATGTTGTTTTTATTATATTTCTCATAATTACATATTCTCATTCATGCATGAACATGTTGATATTGTCTCAACCATAATGAAAATGAGTTTTCTTAAGTAATAAAAATAAGAACTTTCTTTAAAAATAAATTTTGTCACATAAGAAATTATTTTTCCATAAAGACTTAAAGTTTTATCTTAATAAATATTTTCCAAAAGTTAGATAAGTTTAGCTCAAGGTTTAGAAATAATACTTTATGATATTTTATCAATGAAAATAAAGTTATCACAAAACTCTCTTTTAAACCAATAAAATAAGAAAGTTTCTTTAAACTTAATTCCTTGTTTAACTAAAAGTTTTCCTAAACTCATTTATCAAAGTTTCCTACCAACACTTTAGAATACTAAAGTCTAGACAAGTTTTACAAAATTATTAAAAAAAAAAAAAACTTTCTAAAGGATAAGTCTTAGTTAGGAAATAAAAATAATAAATAACTTATAAGATCATTGATATTATTCTTTTAAAGAGGATCTAACTTTAGAAAAGTTTTAGAACACATAACCATGAAATATTTAGAAAAACTATGTTTTCCAAACCATTTGAAATAAAGTTGTAGGAATTTAAAAAGATTAAAATTACTTTTGAAAATTTAAGAAATGGAGTTAAAAGAAAAAGATGCTCACTTATACTAAATTAAGAAATTTTCCTAACAAAACTAATTTCTTTCAAAGTCGTAACTTTTCGCACTTTTTAAGGACATTTTGTTTTACAAAACCATTGTTGAGACAACACCATTAAATTCATGCATATGGTTTGAGTCTATATATATGTATTCAAAGGATTTTTCAACCATACAATTATCTATATTTTTGTACAAAGCTCTTGAGTGAAGAAAAGTTTGAAACTCAAGTTTTGAAATTGGAATTTTCGTATCAAATCTGTACATTACTATTCCGAGACCCAAATAACTTCTTTTGATAAAAATAACCTTAGAATTAGATAAATATTTTCGAGTAGGTAGAAATCAGTATATAATATGTGAAATTCCGAGTTAAAATAAGCAAGTCATGGTCATTTTAAGTTGGGATTTCCATTCATACGATTTTTGACGAATTCAATAAGATAGAATTATAGAGTTTGAATAGATCTTGGATGAAATACTCATGTCGGGTATTTCTTTTGTTTAGGTGTCGAGGACCAAGATCTTCTCTTTCCCGAGGATTACTTCGACTGCTAAAAGAACGCTATGGACGGGTGAGTTTCCTTTACGCTTATGTATTCACGCATGTGCTTGTAGAATAGAACACTAGATGTTAGGAAAAGATAAAATTGATATGCATGTGGGATATCATGGGAATTATGTATGTGAATCGTTGTGTGCGATCAATGAACAATAAGTATATCAGAACCCGATTGTGATTGATATAAATATTTCCATGTATGTATTGTCATGCGTGCAGATATTATTTGATCTAAATGTCATATTGAAATCCCTAATAAATTGCTCATGCATATCACTTAGAATATCATTTCGAAATTTTGCTACTACTCCTCAGCGTAGGACCGAAAAAGTAAGCTGCCTTGCTACAACCTTGAGAGTTTAGGACGTTTCGGGAATACAGTCTCAAGTTGTAGCCAAGCCAGATCGATCGCTTTGGGTAAGAAAAGCCCGGGGACTAGTAGTACGATTCGTTGGAACCCCAAAAAACGTGCAACTTTAAGGAGGTTGTTTGAGATCCAGTTCAAAGCATTCCCTAACCACCGATAGAGGGGTAAATCCATCACACATACGAAACCGGATAGTCGTATGTAATGTTTAATCATATGGTTGTTGCATTTCATATGCTTGATTAATAAACTTGGTTGATTGCTTGTTATGAGTACTTTTGCATAAGGAATATCTCACTAAGCTAGTTATGCTTATACTCCTATAGACTTTTGATATTGCAGGATTATCTTTTGCACCCAAGACCATCCTAATCCCCCGGGTAGAATCCTTATTTTGGGAAGCTTTTGGAAGAATTCTGTTTTGAAGTCTAAGAGTAGATTTCTTATAAAATCTTCTAGCTTTAGTTATTTTATCTTTATTAGAACCATATTGTTATTATCGGTGGAATGCCCCTTAGAAGATGTAAGTCTTTATATTTTAATGCAATATATTGAGTGTTATTTTGTATGTTCCGCTGCTAATATCTTAAAATGCATTACTTCACCGGTCTTCCTTTGATGTGAATGTACGCCTTGTATCGATATGGAAGCTTTTGAGTGACTGGAGTAGTCATTCTTAAGTTTTAATATTGCGTACGATGGGCTGTTACGTTTAGGATACCCGTTGGGGCGTGACAAATGGAATGTGGAAGCAATATTTTGAGATGGAGGCAGCTTGTTTTCTTACAAGAACAAGGCTAAGAAAAATATGAAGAGAGGAAAAAGAGAGAGTAAATGATGCAAGATTGCAAAGAGTGAAAGTGTGTAAGTAAGAGTCTTTAAATAGAGAGAGGAGTGTGATAAATGTGTGTTAAATAATTGGAAAAGGAAAAAATAAAACAATGGGCAGAATTTGGGGGGCTGGACGTGATTGTAATAGGAAGAGAGAGGAGGATTTAATTGGTTTGTAACTTGAATTTTGAAAATATAACTTGTGTTACTCAATTTGTTAACTAAAAGAGATTGTAAATCATTAAATAAATCAATAAAATAAAAGAAAAGTGGCTGATTTGAGGGTATGGTCAGCTGCCATGCATGGGAAATTGAGTGTAAGAAAGAGTTAAAGAAAACATGAAGAATGTATAGAAGTGACAATTGAAGTATACTTGAAGTATGATTTGAAAAAGTGCTTTTTATTAAGAAAAAAATATAAAATAAAATTAAGAAAAATATTTTTAAATGAGTGGCAGAAATTTCATAAATAAAATTAAATAATCAATTGAATTATTTTAGTATTTCAACAAATAAGTTACCGATACGGTCAAAAATATGTTTATATAAGCTATAACTGATATTTTTAGATTCCGAAAAATTATAAACTCAAATTTTTTGAAATCCTTATGAAAATACGAGTCTAAAAATATTAAAAGTATATTTTAAATTTTTCGAGTCCCGAGACACGCTTTCCAAAAGCAGCATCCAATCGGGTTCGAAATAAGCCGAAAATAAATCAATATGATATTTTTAAGAAATCAAATATAAATACGGACTATTCTACACACTTTACTTAATTTTTGACTTCTTGGTTTACGAACACGGGATTGCCGAATCTAAACTATAGGGTTTAACTTGAGATCTGTTGACTTAAGGTTTCCGGTTAACTTCCCAGCTTAGGGTTAAGGCTTAGGATTACATTAAAAACCAAGGGTTTACAATATCCGATACCACTACCACTTCAAGAGTAATTTAGATGATATAAGCTAAAATTCACATGGACACAAGGGTTCAACATCAATAAGAATTAAAAAGTAGAGTTCTTTCATCAAAACATAAGGTAAGCTATTTTGATCCCCTCGATATTAATTTCAAGTAATCAAGTAGATAATTGAATTGAGAAATTTAGTAATAATAAAGACAATGCTCATGATTATGAAGAGAAAATAAAATGATCATGTATAATGTTATTAATAATTGGAAGATTGTTATTATAATTGATTAAAGTAGCAATGCAACCATGGGGACAGGTTTGGGACAATTTATTTAGAACTCGAACTTGACTTAGTTGAGTATATGGTTTTCCAAAACCCGATAAAAATCCTATAGGGTTTTTCTCATCATTCCTAAGACCCAACCCTATAGGAGTTTAGCAAACCCGATTCCTAATTAGCCCCACCCCCAATAATATAGATTATTCACAGAATGATGATTAGTACTATCGTTAAAATCCCAATAAATAGCTTTTTTTTTTTTTAAGCAATCAATAGGGGCTCTTTAAAATGAAAAAAAGTACAGTAAAATACAATGTAATGAATCGGTAGGTACCTGAGATTGATCGTAATTGGAATTAATGTACAAGTGCCATTAGTATTTTGCAAATGTGCAATTTAATGTTAAATTAAAATACACCCTTCAAATGATAATAAAGTAGTGAAGATGTTTGTGGAAAGAGCATAATCAACCCGTATGCTAAGTTTGACTTTAAAAAATCATAATATTTTCAATTAAGTTGGAAAAGGCAAATTGTACAGAACCATAGACCATATACCCCTTACGTCATGTGCAAGCCCTCATACACAAGTATTTATGTTGATATTACGAATATATACACGATGTTAAATAAGAATAGGCATTTATATAAAACATATAATTCTAGCATTTATCCTCAATGTCGTTTCAGCATTTGGCTCAACTTGGGTACCGTTGATAAAACATTCATACAAGTAGAGAATGGACACAACTAGAATTCCCAATGCTAAAATTATGAGTCCTATCCCATTGCCAACCAAGAAGATAATATATTGTGTGCTCAACTCCCCTCTGTTAACAATGATGCTTGGTTCTACTATAAGATTAGAACACACAAGCGACTCATTGACATACTTTAGCCAAACGCAAGGAAAATCTAAGGCGGAGACCGATGACGCACACCCGGGGGGAGAGAGAGGAGAAATTGAGTGAATGAGCGAAGTAAGTGGCTTGGGTTTGTTCTTTATGTAAATTTGAGATTTGAGAAATGAGAAGATTATTATTATTTTTTAAAATTCTTTTAATTATTATACTGTATCGGGTTTCCTATTAGGTTATGTACACGATCCAAAACCCAATCCTAAACCCTATAGGATTTTAAAATGATGCTCAAAACTTGATCCTCAACTTTTTTTTAGCGGGTCGGGTATGCTGTAACAACCTGTCCGGTTGCATTTCTATTTAAAAGGAAAATGTTGAATTAAAGAAATATTGGTTGACCTTAGAAAATATAAGGTTCCATGTTAGGTGATAATTGTGAAAATATCCTAGTCACTTTGGTAAATTAGTTGCTTTAATCGTTGTAATTGAGACCCAAAGAATTATAAGTATTAAAAATTGAGGTTTTGGTGAATATAATTGTGTGGAGATTTTGGTTAGGTTTAGGGAAGTAAGAAATCAATCATGTCTTGTTGATTGATTAATTGATGATTGCAATAGTGATAACTACATAGTTGATCCAAGTTATATGATTAGAGGAAAAATTATTGAATTTAGTGGCCATTAGTTCAACCATTATGGAGTTACTATCAATTGATTAACTAGCCTAGTTTTGGATCAAAGTAGTTGTCGATTAAAATTTGCTCTAATTAGAATTTTAGTGGTATCAACAAAATTAAGTTAAAGATTCGATGATTGTTAGCCAATAAAGACAATTTGCTACAATAATGAAAGAAACCGTGTCTATCTAAAAATTCTTAAACTGTAACCTTTGTGGTAATTTGATGTCAAATAAAGCTAATGTGAAGTTGTTATTTTAAGAAGGAGAAGAAATGCTAGATCAAATATAGGATGTAAACCCTCGAAAAAGCTCAAATGATAACCCAAGAGTCTATTATAGTGTAAATTAAGTTTAACTGCTAAATCCTAATCGATGAAACCTAAATCTTAAAGATACTTAGCAAAACCCCAGAAAACACTTGTAAACCCTAAGAGATTTAGTTTAGACACTAAAAATCCTTGAGGATAAACTTAGTAGCCCCATAACCTTAGAAATCAAACTCTAGACTTATCAAGCAAATCATAACCCTAAACCTGAAAGGAAAAATTTGATAACTTCAATAAAAAAAAAAAAAACAAACTTAGAGAATAATCTAAGAAAACCAATGATTACAAGGATAGGACAAAAAAATACAACAATAATAATCACTAAAAGCCTACCTTAAAGAGCGTCTGCAATGGTCCAAGTTAGTTAAAGAAGCCTTCATAGTGGCTTGACAATGAATAGTGGTCAGCTTCAGAAAGTGGGACATGCTTCACACGGCTTGTGAGCAAGTAGAGCTTGGAAAAAAAAAATGAAAATGAGAAGGGAAGGGGTCCGACTTGTAAGGGTAGGCAAAAACATCGACCAAATTGAACCAATTCATAAATTGAACTAAACCAAATAAAAAATGTAGTCTTTTTTTGTTTGGAAAATCTCTAATCCAAACCAATATGTGAATTTATGGGTAGTTTGAAGAGGTAGATCGAACCAGTTCGTAAAATTGAACGAAACTGTTTTAGAAAATTATAATAATATCTTGATAATAATAATTTTTTCTATGATGATTAATTAAATGACATATATTTTCATATAAATTCATTATGGTATTTATCATTTAATGAATATTAGTTAATATAAAATTATTTTTCCATATTTAAGATATATTCTTCCATTTGTGACTTAATTTTGTTTTCTTTAATATTTGAATCCCATGAAATATGAAATTTGTTTATTTAGTAACAACTTTTATAATGTCTTGATTGTTCAATATACTTTGTTGTTGAATCAATTTTGTTAGTGAATGAGTTTGTTGATTTTGCAAAAGATTAATGATTATGACGTGTTGTATATTAGTTAATGAATATACTTTATTGTTGACTAGTAACTAGATGATTTTATTTAAGACTATGGTTTTTGAATGTGATGATATGAAATACTTGTTATGATTTATAATTTGAAATTTATGGAGAAACCTTTTTCCTTTCTAAGACGGTTATTTTTTTACTCTCAAAGAGTTATAAAAATTGAATTATATATATACTTCCATCTTATATCAATCTTTGTTTTTTCAAGTTATGAATATATGAATTCCTACATAAGTGTAAAAAGTTAGAATGGTTTTTTTTAGTTGGTAATTTGATTTAACCAATACTGAACTAAACTAAATTGTTACCTAATGGGTTGGATTGAGATGAAAAAAAACAAACTATAAATTATTGTTCGGTTTAGTTTTTAGTAAAAACCGAATCAAATTAATTTGTACCTACCTTTGTTGGCTTATGTGGGTTTCAATCTTTCAGAAGAGAAAGGGTGATTTTGTTGTTTGTGTGTGTATTGTTTAAGGAAACTTTTATGGTCCCATCAATTGGTCCTATAAAAAAAATGAGAGGATTATAGAATTTTTAATTGTTTAATTGGTTATGAATGGAAATCCTCCCCCCATAAACCTATATAGTGTTTATTTTGCATTTTTATTTGGGCGAGAGTCAATTAGCCCTACATTAGATCTTGATTCTATGATATTTTGAATATAATTATATTGATTGATCTTAATTCTAATTACAAAAAATTAACATATTGCCCAAAATGAGTTCTCCACTCTCTAAACTTGCTCTTTTTGCAAAATAATGTGTTAATTGACAGCTTTGAAATTTAGTAAAAAATATGTTGCACATTATCCGCATTCATATATTTTTTTGCCTTTTTTTTTTAATTAATCATCCATACTTTGCACGAACTTGAGCCACATTTCAATCGCTATTTTATATCATGCCGAGTGATCTACAACATTTCACCATTATTTTGACCTCTATTTTTAGTATTTTTGCATTTTTTTTCATTATCTCTCTTTTTTTTTTTTTGTCTTTGCACTATCTTCATTTTTTTTCATTTCCTACTTATTTGATATTTTATTTTGATTTAAATTAAGACTATTACATGGGGCAAAATTAAGATGTTTACACCATGTACATAACATTTTGAAGAAAACAATAAATTTATATTAATTTGTAGGATTTAACATTTAAAATGAAGATTTTTCATGCATTAAAATGTTTAAAAAAACTTTTAGCTTTTTTTCTTTATTTTAATATACATATGGAGGGCAACATAATGCGCTAATATTATTATATAAGGTTACCATAACTAAACTAGCACAAAATTTAAGATAGCATTTGGATGTATAATTTTTTATGGTATTAGACCAGATAAAGTTCATTATACCATACTTGGCTTCAAAGGCGGATGCAAGATTATACAATTGGGGCCAGACCTTAATTCAGTTAATTTTAAAATTATTTATTAATATTCACTCGCTATTACAATTATATTACATTTTATATATTTATAGGAGTTTATAATGATTTCAATGTGATATTTTTAAAAACTTAAAAAAATCGTTCAAATAATAATTAAAAGTATTTAGTGTATTTCATAAGAGATGATATATATGTTACTTGAAAATTAATTATTAATAAAAAACGTAGAGTTAAAATTTATATAAATTTTACATTTAATAAAAATAAATCATAAAATATATCTAGATAGATATTAGTCAATATTTTGTGCTCGTTTTCCTAACATTACATGTAAAAAAAATGTTGCTAAATCAAATTATATAATTAATGTGCAATATGATTGCTTTTAGTATAAATAGATCATAAAATATGTGTAGATATGATAGTTATTCAATATTCATGTACATTTAAATAATGTTAATTGAAGAAAAAAGAGTTATTAAATCAAATTATATGATTAGTATGCAATAATATTCAATTGTAATATGGATAATAATTATTATTACCTTGTGGTATACTTTGAATATAAAATAGCTAATAATAAGAATTTGTTTAGTTTGATAAGTTTATGATGAAAGAATTTAATTTATTAGTTATTCTGGAATAAAAGTTAAAAAGAAACACATACACACACAATATATAGAGAGAAAAAAGAGTAGTTAGTGTAAGAGAGAGAAGTAGTTAATATAATAAATGCATGTTGAAAAAAGGAAAATAAAATACTCTTATGGGATTTGAACTCATCTACATAAAAGTAGATGCTTAATCACTTGCCATGCTTATTTTTATGTCATAATTCTCTCTTCATAATATACACACATATATATATATATATAATATGATTTTTTTCAAAAAACCTTTAAAGATTAATTTTTCCATGGTCTGGCGACCCACCCACCCCCCTAGACAAAACATTACTTCATAGATCAGTTAAAATTCTTGTCCTATGCATTTGATAGTATAAAAATATTAGAATTTAAAAATAATAAAATCTCTTAATAAAAATCTATCTAGTTTGACATATACTAAATATAGTAAAAAAAATTATTTTGTTTAATGCTTTCTATACTATACTATTTAATTTTTCATGTTTTATTCAATCCTTAGACCAAATGGCTGCCTATAGGAGTGTTCAAGGATCGGTTAACCGATCCGTGGCTCTATTTTTTGAACCTACTCGTAATAATCTATTTTTTAATATTCCAATCCTTAAACCGATCCATTTATAAACGTTAACCGCCTTAAAGGTTAACCGTTTTTATTGGTTAATTTATTTGGTTTTCAGTTTTTAACCATTTAACGTAATGGTCTTAATAAATCTAATTATTAATTTCAACAAACCTTAATTTTTAGTCTTTATAATAGAGTTTTTTTTTAAATTATTTTATTATATATTACAAGAGCTAAAAAAAAGAAAATCAAATTAAAGAAAAGAGAAAAAACAAACCTTGGATGTATCATTAACAATAAAATCAAACCAAATTAATTACCACATTAACTCCATGAAACATAAAATAATAGTATTTTAATCAAAATCTAAGGAATATTAACATAGGTAAATTATACTATGTATATTTTAAAAAATAATTATATGTATATGTAAATCTTATGTATATATATTAAAAAAATTAATTATGTATATGTAAATTATATATAATATACTTATAAATATTAAAATAATTAACCGTTAACTATTGATTTTTTGTGATTACAAACCGAAATTAAAATAAAAGAAATAAAAACCATAATCTTAAATCAAAATCAACGAATCAATTAATTATATTTTTTGAATTAATTTTTTAATTTTGTTGGTTTTTTTTTACCACCCAAACTACGTACGGTTCTTTAGAAAACGCATTTTGACTGTTACCTAATACTAATATAGTAAGCCCTCAGCGGGCAAATCAAAATCCTGAGGATATTCTATATATTCCTGGAAATTTTCAATCTGACACGTAGTAGGTTCGTGTCGATCCGAAACCTAAAACGTGACTTAAATCCAACACTTAAATTATTCTTAAAACCCAGAAAAAAGTAAATCATTTAACCAATGAGGTCCCAGTGATGATGTGGGCCGATAAGAGCCACAAGTAAAGTACGTCCAATTATTATAATCTATTGTCATGCTTATCCTGTCACTAACGTTTTTGGTTGGGCCACGCGTCACCTTGTTAAGTGAGATGTGTGAAAGCAACCTCGGCGATCTCATCACCAACCATATTCACTTTCTTATTGGATATGATATTTTCGATACTCTCTCGAGCTGGCTGTTATATTACGTGTTCACACTTTGAGATTTTTGCCTTCCCCCCTTTGGCCCTGTCTTTTTCTTTTACAGATTTTTTTTAAAGGTGCTAAAAAAAACCAATAAAATCTAAACAAAACAAAAAAAACAATCTAAAAATTATAGTTAATCGATCTATTAATTTTAATTTAAGATTATAATTTTCTTTTTGGTTTTTTATTTTGATTTGTAACTATAAAATACTGATGATTAATGCTGAACTCTTTCAATATTTATAAATATATTATATAATTTATATATATTAATATTTATTGGATTTTGATTAATATTATATTCATCCCATATTTGATGCGAGTTAATGTGATAATTGATTTGATTTGATTTGAATTTTACTGATGATGATACATCCAAAGATTTGTTTTTCTCATTTTCCTTAATTTGATTTTTTTTAGCTTTTATAATACATATAATAATTTGAAGAAAACCCAATGATAAAGGCTAAAAATAAAATTTGTTGAAACCATTATGTTAAATGATTAAAAATCGAAAACGAAAAAATTAACCCAAAAAAGGTTAACTTTGAGGATTAACATTTTATAATGATCCCATTAAGGATCGTGATATTAAAAAACCGATTATTGTAATTAATTAAAAAAATAGGAGCATGACTAATTAACCAAATTGTGAACATCCCTAATTTTTTTAGCTACTATCTTTTACCTATTTAGTTTAGTCATATATAACAAGTTGGTTACACATATTCCATTTTATGTTATCTTTTGTAATTTAGTATGGTTAGGTTCACAAATTGGTTTTTGCGAGGATATGAAGGCTTATGGTTTTCAAGCGCTAGTTACTTGAAAACTCAAAACTGAGTTCCAAGAACCTAGGCTCCCCATTTTCTGTTCTCTTTTGCCTTTTTTTGTATTTTTCTTCACGGTAGTTGATGTACTAACTATTGTTATTTATCTTGGTTATGGCTATTGTAAATTATTGATGTGTTAGGAAATATCCCTAATGACCTGGAAACGATCAAAATGATTTTTTTTCTCTTACCTATAGCGTTCATAAAACAATAAACAAAAGATACAAAATTAAAAGAACACCAGATTTAAAGTGGAAAACACACCAATTGGGGAAAAACCATGGGAACGTAGCACAAATAATTCTTGCACCACCAACAATAATGAGATTACACAGTTTTTCTTCACTAGATAATACTAGTGGATCACAAATCTTCACCACAACGGTATATTTTAACAGTAGAACAAGTCTCTCTCTCTAGAGCTCTCTCTAGGTTTTCTAGATAGTAAAAAGTGAAGCCTTAAAAGACAAACAAGGACTATTTGTATAAAAACAAAAGGAAAAATTGCAAGCAACATAAGCTGGCCAAAAAAAAAAAAAAAACCTCAAGGCTGGTAACTCTATGGCTGACGTTGAAACGCCGCTATACTCATCAAAATGAAGGTCGATGATACACTAGTGGCTTACAGCCCCAACACCAGTGGCGTAAATGGGGCCTGAGGCTTGCTCTTGGAAATGGGCCGGCTGTGTACATTAAAGGTCGACGGTGTACAGTGTTCCAAGTCTCTTTTGATGCATAAATCTCTTTATTTTCAAAGTCTTCTTCTAAGTATATGTAATATATTTAGGATTTCCTTGGTTATAGACCCACATGAGTTGGATCCGTAACTCAACAAACTCTCCCTTCAACTTATATGGGGGGTTCTATCACACTTGCTATCTATCTACAATAAATGAGTTTGTCCTTAGGTAAAGCTTTAGTCATCATATCTGAGACATTATCATCAATATGGCTTTTCTCTAGCTTCAAAAGCTTTGATTCCAGTACATCTCGAATCCAATGATATCTTACATCAATGTGCTTGGATTTGGAATGAAATGTTGATTCTTACTGAGATGTATAACACTCTGGCTATGAAAAAACAACCTCAAATCTTTTTGCTCTTGACGTAGTTCTTCTAAAAACTTCTTCATCCATAAAGTTCCTTGCAAGCTTCAGTCACAGCAATATATTATACTTTAGTGGTGAATAGTGCAACACACTTCTACAATTTAGATTGTCAAGACACCGCTCCCCTTGCATATAAATTAGATAATCTGAAGTGGACTTCTTTGAATCAAGATCTCTAGCATATTAGCATATGAAAACCTTTTTAATACAGGCTTCCTACCACCAAAATGCAAACTTAACCTAAAAGCGCCCCTGAGATATCTGAGAATCCATTTAACAACGGTCTAATGCTCTTTACTTGGATTTGAGAGATAACGACTAACTACACCAACAACATGAGCAATATCCAGTCTAGTGCACATCATAACATACATTAGACTGCACTGTTGAAATATATGGTATCTTCTTCATGTCTTCTTTATCTCTGCCTTATCTTTAGGACACCATTGAGAGCTGAGTTTAAAGTGACCTGCAAGTAGAGAACAAACGGTTTTGTCTTGCTCATGTTGAATATCTCCAATACCTTTTATAGGCATAATTTTTTGCTTTTCCTATCACGTATAATTCTTATACCAAAAATTAAGCGTACATGTCCTAAGTCTTTCATTGCGAAAGACTTATTCAGTTCAAATTTCAGATCTTGAATCTTCTTGGCATCATAGCTAACAATCAACATATCATCAACATATAATAAGACTATAAGAAACTCACAACTGCAATTTCTTCATGAGAACACAATGATATGATGCAAGTTCTAGTGTAACCCTGATCAATCATGACAAAGTCAATCTTCTTATGCCATTGCCTTGGAGCCTATTTAAGCCCATATAGGCTATTCTTCAATTTACAAACTAGATGCTCCTTTCCCTTGACCTTAAACACCTTAGATGCTCCATGTAGATTTCTTCCTCCAAGTCGCCATGAAAGAATGTTGTCTTAAAAGTTCAAATTGGCTACAATACTGAGTACAACCTAAGAGGAAGACATCTTCACTACTGATGAGAAAATCTCATAAAAATCAATCCCTTTCTTTTGATTGCACCCCTTCACAACCAATCCTACCTTATACCTTAGTTGTGAGCTATTTTGTTTAGTCTTCAATCCGTATACCCATTTATTCTTCAATGGTCTCTTGCTTTTGGGAGTTCCACCAAATCATATGTCTTGTTCTCACGCAAGGATTTCATCTCTTCTTGCATGGCTTTAACCTATTCCTTTTCCTGCTCATGCAACATGGCTTCTTGATAACATTTTAGCTCTCCCTTGTCAGTCAACATTACATACTCATCTGGACTGTATCTCACTAATGGTCTTCACTCTCTTAAAGATCTTTTCAACTCAATCTGCTGATAAGGCTTTTGGGGCTCTTCAACTGAAACTTCCACATCTCGCCCATCATTATTAGAATCTTCAAGTGAGGGCACTGGATCTACATTTGTAGGAATCTCACCTGAGGATTTCAACTTTTCTAGCTTCTCAATATCTTTAATGGTTTAGTCTTCAAGAAAGACTACATCTCTACTCCTGATAATCTTCTTCTCTACTGGATCTCACAATCTATACCTTTATTCATCATGTGCATAATCCAAAAAAATACATTGCTTTAGATTTGCATTAAGTTTTGCTCTTTTATCCTTGGGAACATGCACAAATGTCCTATAGCCAAACACACATAAGTGTTCATATAAAACATCTTTACATATCCAGAATCTTTTTAGGATCTTTCTAGGATATTTCCATCCAGAGCATAAGAGGGAGATAGATTTATCAAGTCTACAACTGTCCTCATAGCTTCACCCAAATGATTTAGGCAACTTGGCATGAAATTACATATACTTCACTCGCTATGTGATAGTCTGATTCATTCTCTTTGTAATGCCATTTTGCTGTGGATTCTTTAGAACTATCTTTTCTAGTTTAACCCCGTGTTCTCTACAATATTCTTTAAATGGTCCTTTATATTCACCACCATTATCTGCTCGGGCACATATCAACTATCTTCTTGTTTCTCTTTCTATTCTAGTATGAATTGCTTAAACACATCCATAACCTGATCTTTGGGTTTCAAAACAAAAGTCCACACACTTCCTAGAGTGATCATCAATAAATGTTACAAAATAAAGAGCACTACCTACAAAATTGTCTTTCAATAATGTGCTTGTATGAACCAAATCCAATATATGAGATTTCATAGCAGTGGATTTCTATGAAATGCATCTCTGTGTTTACCAGTAAGACAATCAATTTAGGTTTTCAAAGGAGTACCTTTCATATCAGACAGGAGTTGTTTCTTGTCAAGCATTTGGAGCTTTTTCTCACTTGTGTGACCAAACCACTTATGCCATAGCTCCATAGAAGTGTCAACAATCAGATTCACATCTCGTTTACTTAGTTTAGCAGACATTAAGTAAAGGGTATTAGTCTTCTTTCTTTTTGCCATTATGAGAGAACTATTGGTGAGTTTCATTTACCTTCACCAAAGTGACTATTATAACATTCATCGTCAAGTTTCCCCATAGATATAAGTCATTTTTTTGGATTATGCACATGAGAAGAAAAAAACCATGGGACCGCAGCGTAAATAATTCTTCTCTATCAACAATGATGGGATTATACAGTTTTTCTTCACTAGATAATACTAGTGGATTACAAATCTTCACCACAACGATGGATTTCAACAACAGAACAAGTCTCTCGCTTTAGAGCTATCTCTAGGTTTTCTGGACAGCCAAAAGTGATGCCCTAAAAGACAAACAAGGAGTATTTGTATAAAAGCAAAGGGAAAAATCGCAGGCAACATAAGCTAGCATAAAAATAACTCAAGGCCGATAGCTTTATGGTTGATGTTGAAATGCCACTATTCTCATCAAAATGAAGGCCGACAATACACCAGCGACTTACAACCCTAACGCGGGCAGCGTAAATGGGAAGCTGATAGCTTTGGAGTCGGCTTTGCCTAATGCTTGCTCTCGGAAATAACTTCTCCAATTGAAGGCCGACTGTGTACATTAAAGGCTGACAATATATTGTGTTCTAAGTCTCATTTGATGTACAAATCTCCTTATTTTCAAAGTCTTCTTCTAAATATATGTAATATATTTAAGATTTCCTTATTTGTATACCCATATGAGTTGGATCCATAATCCAGTATGGTGTAATCTACTACTGTACCTCCTTATTCTTTTAATATGATTATTATTCATATTGGATTCTTAAACCCTCAAACTTAAATTCTGAGTCAAATTGTACATATATGCATGTTAGTTGCATTTATCTGTAAAGCAGCTATACTTTAAAAGTTTTCCATATTATCTTTTCAACATTATAAAGAAATTCAAAATAAGATTTAGATATATATAATGAAAGAATGTATTGTTATAAGCACTATAATTGTAGATTTATCAATGTAACTAAAGTATTATCCTTTTGATTTCCTTTTGTAAAAGATATTGTTTATTTTGCTATAATAACAATTCTATTATAGTTTTATTCTGTATAAGAGTTATTGCAATTTTTACTTTATCATAATAGCAATATCATAAGAAATCTATAAAAAATGTTGAATAATCATTTATTACTAAAAAAAATACGAATAACAATTTAATGTTAAAATAGATTTTCTTTCAAAATATCCTTATTTAAATAAAAAAAATCAATAAATAAAAATCTTATTATAAGTTTATTATATTTTTTAGGAATAATGATTCCACTGAACTGCATGACTAGAATATCACATGCATTTAATATTTATTTAAGGGAATGAAAAGTAAGTGGGTTTTTAACTAGAAAAATAATCTTCAAAGAAAGTTGTGGTGGACTGTTATTTTCCATGTTAAACAACCTTCGACATAATAAAAAAAATTATTAAGATAAATTATTGTTCTATTTCCTAAAATTCGATGGCTTCCTGCACCGTGTTTCTGGCTCCAAAATACCTTCCTTTTTGATAAAACAGGATGTCATTAGCTTAATCTCGTACCACAGCAATCATAACTGCATAAAAGAGCACTAGCAAGGAGATCAAAAAGGACATCAAAACTAGTGCTTGGCAGTTGGCACAACTTTCTCCCTGATGTGATCCACAGGAAATATCCGAACAAAATAAAGGATCAGAACAATCCAGGGAATAAGAAATTGATGCATGGAACTAGCGATAGCATCTGCACCTGACTTGATTTTTTCCTCTTGGTTCATGCACCATTTTTCAATTCTCCAATTGGTGGAAGAGAGCTCCAAGGACAACCTGCATGCATCATATCATCATCACCACCATTATTGTAATATTCTTATCCACAAATAATATTGTGGTACTATATTCTAGTCTCCACGATAGTTTTCCAAAAAGACTGGGGTGGATAATAAATGAACGCCGACAGAAAAGAAGAAGAAAAAAAAAAAAAAAAAAACTAAGCTGGAAGATGGGATAAGCACAAGGAACTATTTTTTGGCGCATGGATATCAAAACCTTTGGGAGAGATGGTCAACAAAGACACCCCGGATTTTTCTCTTTGGACCACCTAACGTGTGTCAGCACTTAGGCTTTTTCTTCTACTCTAGCTCCAGGAAGACTTGCATGCCATACAATAAAGACGTGTAAAACTTTTCTTACTACAAAGGTTCCAATTAGGTATAGGGCACACACACGCACACATATATAATTTGAAATAACATTAAAATCAACCATTCAACTTATGTTTGCATTTTTTTTTTGTTTTTTAATTTATTGTTAAAGGTCATATAAAATCAAATTTTTACTTGTTGTATTTGCTATCTCCTTCATTTTCAAAAAGATGAAGCAACGTTAAATCATTGACCTAAAGTTTAAGTAACAAGATACGTTTTTATTAATGGTTTTACATATTACAAATTCTAAAAGCGACACACTGGTATATCCATGATTACTGCATTATTTAAAATAAAATATGGTTCAATAAGCATTGAACAAAAATGGAATTGCTGTGATAAATTGGGGAATTTTAACAATGATTCAGCCATTATATACATTTGTAGTTGTTCTTTTTTCTTGTAATATTTTACTCATTAAATATACACCTAAAGTTTTAAATTGCTAAATATATTACATGATCATAATTTTACTTGTTAAATTTACTATTGAAGTGTAAAAAAAGATAAATAAACTAGGTAGCACTTATGATAATAACTATAACTGGGCCTAATATTTAATAATTTTAATATTCAGACATAAATTAAGTAAGAATATTCAAAATAGGTTTTGTAGCCTTTTTATTTGGTATACCACGTAGGTAAAATTGATTACTGGACGCAATGTAGATAGAAAAATCAAATTGAGTGTAAAAGCTCATAAATAGGAAACGTGAAGGGAAAGTCTTTCTTCTCTAATCTCTATTTCACTCCCGCGAGTACGGCTTCAAAAGCACTTCGAAGGAGAAAGGAAGAAAAATAAAAGAATTCAAACACATCCAAGTCAAAAAAAAAAAAAAAAAATCGCAACCAATCAGATCCATGCAAGTGCACAAATAGGACAAAAGCCATCGTCAATAAAAGGCAAAGCCCTCTCTATTTCAACATTTCAAATCCCTTAGCTTCCTCTCAAGTTTTCGTTTGCTTTCTCTCTCGCTCTGTGTCTCGCTTCCCTAATCCGTCTCTCTCATTAGCCGAAAATAACTTAATTTTAACTTACTAGTGGAGGGTGGTTAGCTTAGACCTCTGCACTAATTCTCGATTTGTCCGTGTCAACTTTCTAATTCTCTGATGATGATGATGGAAGGCAAATCCAGTTCTAATTATCTCCCTCCTGGCTTTAGATTTCACCCAACAGACGAGGAGTTGATTATTTATTACCTGAAAAATCAAGCCATGTCCATGCCATGTCCCGTTTCTATCATCCCAGAAGTTGACATTTACAAGTTTGATCCATGGCAATTACCCGGTTCGTATAAATAACCCCTCATATCACACAATTATTAATTAAATAAAGGGTTTTCTTAATGGGTTCCTGGTCACATAGGAAAAAAAAAACTAATAAAAATATATGACAAATACATCAATATATATATATATATATTTTTTTTTTTTTAGTTACTTAGCAAATGCTTTCAAAAACTCATTAACATCCGCAAACATTTTTGGTTCTTTTTACACTACGATTTTGATTTAATATGTTGACTATAAATTTTCTGTACTGTAGAAAAAGCAGAGTTTGGAGAAAATGAATGGTACTTCTTTAGCCCAAGAGATAGAAAATACCCAAATGGTGTGCGTCCGAATAGAGCCACTTTGTCCGGTTACTGGAAAGCCACCGGAACAGACAAGGCCATCTATAGTGGCTCTAAATATGTTGGTGTTAAAAAAGCTCTTGTTTTCTATAAAGGAAGACCACCTAAGGGCACAAAGACTGATTGGATCATGCATGAATATCGCTTGACTGATCTCAAAAGACCCCGCACCGTCAAAAGCAATGGTTCTATGAGAGTAAGTCATCTTAGAATTATTAAAATCTCATAGTTAATAGGTCATTGTCCCATGATTTGATTTAGTACAACTAATTTGAGGTTTCAACATTTCCTTAATTTAATATCCAATCTTTTTTGTTTTGATTTTGGTAATTTAGTATTTAAATTTTGAAGATGGATTGATTCGTTGAGATCTCCTCACTCGATTTTGTAATATTACTAAATCTTTAAGTCTTAGTGTCCGAGTTTTATAAATATTTTTCTTTTTTTATTGTAGTATAGTATATAAAAATTTTGAAATACCCATAAAGGGTGACAAGATTTTTAATTGATTGCTTTCATGGATCCTATTTTCAGCTGGATGATTGGGTACTATGCAGGATCTACAAGAAGAAACATGCAACTAGGACTTTCGATCAAAACAATAATGAAGATATGAATCCTCAGACCGTCGAAAAATCGGAGGATGATCATAGAGATGACCAAGAAATTCTGAAATTTCCAAGGACTTGCTCGCTCACACATTTATTGGAAATGGACTATTTGACACCAATTTCACACATATTAGCAGATCACCCATACAGCAATGCAGCATTCGATTTCCCTAACACGATAGGCTGTTCTGACTCATCTTCAAAACTACAGCTGGGAGGAGATTTTCAAAACCACCCCGCAGACTGGTCCAAGTCCCCACTACATCATAACAACGTCAGCAACAACAATGGGTCGAACCAAACCCACTCATTTATGAATTCTATATTTGACCTCCAATGATGTAAACATAGTATTAGGACAAGCGAATTGATTGGTTCTACCGTGGAATCATGTGTTTGAACTTGTAAATATTAATTTGATATCTATATATATATAAGATATGGATTTTTATGGATTAGTTTATCCCGATCTGTTTCAGTTTATTTAATTTTAGTTGTCCCCTTCATATATCTATTTATGATGACGACGCCATCAAATGCTGATATTACCGACCTTAAATCTTGGTCATTTTAAGCCTAATTATCCTCACTGGCAGAAAAAAGAAGAAAGAAACTAATTATCCTCCTAGATTTTTTTTTTGGCAAAGCAAAGTAAAATATAAGCTATATTATTAATAAGTAAAAATAATCTATCGGACTCCATTTACATATAATTATGCAATATATGTCTTTTTATGGCTAAAATATAGGTGGTAAAACATGGGTAGTTTTATTTAGGCTCCATTGTTAATAACATAGCTACCGTTTTTGCATCTATAGACTATATCAAAAATCAAAGACAAATTCTAAATACTATTCTTTGCTGTACACACACTTTTGATCCATAATACCCTATAAAATAATAAAAAATGTAAAATTAAAATATATTTTTAAATCCAAATGAAATGGTCATATTGAAGTTCAAATTTACCTTTCTAAAAGATTTAGGCAGTAACAACACATAAATTTAAAGATAAGGAAGTTAAATAATAATAAAAAAAAAGATACACACACACACACACGTGTATTCATAATTTATAGAAAAATCGAATTTACTTTTTTCCTTTTTTTTTTTTTATTTCATGTAGTAATATACTTTTAAACTTCTTTAGTTCTAGCCTTCTAGGTACCCGTATAAGTTGCCTGCGTCTATCTAATCCACAGGAAAGTATATGAAGATAAGATCAAGTCATTAAATAATGATTGAAGCATGCAATTGATATATATTATTTGTCATCCGCAGATGATCACCGGACAGCCCCAATAATGTGCCCGCTGTTCTTTAATTAACCAAAAGGTGTGTTTTTTTCTTTTTTTTTTAGCGTTTTAGCTTTATTTTGGGTTGTTTTTAAATAGATTATTAATAAAAAATATATATCAATAAAAAATAGATATTTTTACACATAAACCGATCAAACAAATCATATACTAATACAAAACATATATGATATAGACATAATACAAATACCAATGTAGATGCTAATGAAAAATAAATCATCCAAACAGACTTATTAATCAGTAGCAGTTTAGGGCAATAGATTTAGTAAATTTGGAAATTCTGAGGCTACTATGTACAAAGTGCAACTATTCAATTTCGGTCCATAATTATTTATTTAGATTGAAGTTATAAATAATATTTGGACTTCGATAAAATATATAATTAGATATTTAAATTTTAAAATTAATCTATTTACTATCTAAACTTTGAAATTCATCAATTTAATATTTAAAAAAAAATTTTATGCACATTCATAGTATCTTTATCAAGTTCTTTTAGGTACTAAATTAATCAATTTCAAAGTTTTTTAAGTATTAAATTGATTAATTTTAAAATTCATATGCTAATTTGATCAATTTTAAAATTTAAATATCTAATTATATTTTTATCCAAAGTAAAATATTATTTATGATATTAATCCTAACTAATTCTAAACTATTTATACAATCGCGAGGGCGTTAGCTTAGAAGCACTCGTCGGCTAACGTTCTTGATCCGAAATTGTCCTTCCCACCTTACTTTAGACTTAGGTACCTATGTATTTTTATCACATATTTATAGTCGATAGAGACGTGAAAAATATTAATGTGTCAATTGTCCTTCCATCATGGATTGATGGATGCTAATTGTTTGAAACTATGAACTAGAGAGCGACGGCCACAGCACGGGGGCAAAGAATGTTAAAGCAATTGTATAATTAATTATCGAATCATTAATTTTTTTCCAATATAGAATAAAAACTATCTTAATCTTATTTTTAATTTTTCAAAAATTTAAATTATAACGAAATTGATGTCTGACCAACCATGTTTTCGGTATAATCTTTTAGGTTTCCTTTTTATCATTACAACGAAAAATAGAAAATTGAATCTAATACCTTCCACTTGAAAAATAAAAAAAATGCTATAATTATAACACCATTAACAATTTTTTTTTAGATTAATATTCTCATTAAATAATGTAGCCATTGTTACGTATAATTTGGGGGTAGTGTACTGTGCATCTTTAGTACCATCACTGTGCGTGTACCATACCATACCACAAAGCTTTTAGGAACATGGAACTGGTATCATCAAACGAACTCGTGCGTGTACCATACCATACCTACTTCCTGTGGAAGTCTTTAGTACTTGAGCTGTAGCCTGTCTTGGCCTAAGTCAAATGAACTCATGCTACAACAAGTAAAAACTATAGAGGCGTAAGCTAACTAGCTTAATGAGTGAAAACTTTCATATCACAATTAAGACATAACATTCAAGTAAGTGATTAATCAATCAAATGAAATGCATCAAACACGTGGATTCAATAAACATATGACCAACCGGAAACTAAAAACAGACAAAAGGTTTAGACTTCTTTCACACATTCACTACCCATGAGTTCATTTATCTAGGAGTTTCCCTTAGAAGTTTATTTCGGTTTTGTTTAGACTTCCATAGGAAACTAAAAGACTCTGAATGACTGTAATGGACCTTAATATTCTTTTGCGGGGGAATGCCCCTTAGACTTTGTAACTTATGTATGTGTTTTGATTATTATCTATGGCTATCGAATGTCATATTAAACTTCTTAACTCCATTGAATAGAGTATTCTATTATCGTAAAAGGACACTTTACATCTATACAAGACTCCCGAAGGGCTCAAATAGTAATTCGAGAGTCTTATATAATATGTGGCAGACTGTTACGTTTAGGATACCCCTATGGGGCGTGACACATGTATTATCCATCTTCCGTTGTAGAATTTTTGTCTCTAAATGCCGGTTTTCTTGTAGTGAAATATTAATTATATATATATATTATATATATTTTGGATTTATTAATTGAAATTGTTAGGTTTTGTTGGTTATAAACCAAAATTGAAATAAAAAACCTAAAAAATTAAAAATTATAATCCTAAACCAAAACTGATAAACTGGTCAACCATGTTTTTTAGATTGGTTTCACGGTTTTGGTTCGATTTTTTGATTTTATCGGTTTATTTACATACCCCTAATTTATATTATTTTAACTTACTATTTAACCTAAAAAAATTTGAATCATAAAATTCTTCTAAAGACAATTATCTTAACTTATGCAATCTCTTGTTCTTATCTTTCTCCCCATATTTTAATAGATTGATCTTATAATTATTTCTTATTATATTATTTTTCTAGCATGTACATTGAGGATGAATGATATGCTAATTGTTATGTATCTTCAACCCTTCCATTGGAATCACCATGTTAGAATTCGTGGCTCATTATATAAGTTTATTTAAGAAGAGTTATGACTTTTAATCTAAATGACATGACTTTTCGTGATGGGATATCTTGATGGGAGACATCAATTAACGATTCATGAAGAGATATAGTCCTCTCTCTGCCTTTTATATATAAGTGAAAATTAAAGGAAAAGATACACTTCTCACATTTTTTTTACATTTACTCCATCATAAAGTAAAAGGTCAAGAGAGAGAAATTATATTCTCTTGAAAACATAAGGTTGGATTGGAGGAATAAGATATCGATTAAAGAATTAAAAAATCTTATTCATCAGAATTCAATACGATATTATTGCTATGGAGAAAGGTATGCATCATTTATTCATTGTAAAAATCATGAAGTTTGAAGATCTTGAAATTGATATTGATAAAAGAATCATATCATGTAAATTGTGAAAATATCTTATATGTGTTATCAGAGTATGGTTTAAGGACACATGATCTTCCAATTGTTAATTTATAATATGTAAATCAAATCTTGAAACATGTACCATAATGCGAATGTGTCTTAATGATCGAATTGTTATGTTAACTTTTGTCTAATAATTTTGCTAAATTATGACGGTTGGCATTATGCGAGGCAGCTTAATTTGAATATCTTCTTGCAATAGCAGTTACATTTTCGAACATTTCTGGAATTAAGCATTATTATATGGTTTGAATTTTCACTCTTTATTATGTCATGTAGAAGGCATCTGTTATGGTGGATTTGGGTGTAAAGTGATATATGTCCACAAACAAAGCAATATTTTGTTAAATAATGCCAATTTGAAAATAAAGAAATCAAAAGAAAATGGATCTCGTTGAATTTCCAAACCCACTGCCTTGAAAGTTTTCTTTTCCATTGTCAATTTCGCACAAATCGTCTTATTGTGCATATCATTTGACTTTATCTTAACATTAACAATGAATGGATATACATATATATATATGTATATAAAAGAGAAAATTTAAAATCACATACAAATGAAGCCACATTGTATAGGCATTATGAAAGGTGCAGTTAATTCCCTGGAAAAGCCATTTTGGATGTTAGGATTGAAATTTCCATTGTTTCGTTACAGTAAATAACTGCATCTCGAAAGGGAATATGCTGGAGAAATACTGTTTCCTCTTCAAATTTGCCAACAGCATAAACATCAATTCGTTAACCATCAAGGACAAATCGTTATTGATTTTTCTTTCAACTAATAATGTCGTTGTAAAAAAATCTCACATTGTCTTCGTCGATTAATGTTCACATGACCGAAGATGAATTGCTATATACAATAAATCGTAATTGATGATTTTGTTATTACCATTCAAATTATTATTATTATTATGTGTGTATATGAAATTTATTTAATTGATGATTTGTTAGCCACCAAAGTGGCCATATCATTAAACTTATAAATATCATTGCACTTAAATTTAAATTTATCCTTAAATTTTATTTGCAAATGACATAATAGAAAAATATAGGTAAATGATAAGTTCGTCATTATAAGACATTATTAATCATCCAAAGATGATTTTTGTTCTTATGATATACAATGCAAATGTTTATGATGATAATGTTTTGTTTGATTTATTTGTATATATAAAGATAGCAAATGTATCAAATAGTATACTGGTTTGTTATGATTAATGTTTATATACGTTTTAGTTACGCCCAAAGGCGGACTTTGATATATATAATTATTTTATTCCATGATTTATTGAATCTAAATTTGTATGATTGTTCAAAGCATTAATGTATACTGTTTCTTTAATTATTACAGTATCTCTTCCTGTTTCTCTACATTCTCATGCTTCATCTATTATGATATTCAATGAATTGAATTTTTTAGATTGGTATGAGCAGGTCCAATTTCACTTCGGTGTTTTGGATCTTGTCTTATCTCTTCAAATTGAGAAACCCACTGCTATTACTGATGAAAGTAGCGATGACGAAAAATGTCTCCATAAACTTTGGGAGAAGTTGAATAGATTAAGGTTGATGTTTATGAGAATGACAGTAGCAAACAACATTAAAGCTACTCTTTCACAAACTGATAATGCTAAGGAATTCATTAAATTTGTGGAAGAGCGTTCTTAAACTACTGACAAGTCTCTTGCTAGTACATTGATGGGTACTTTGACTAACATGAAGTTTGATGAGTCTTATACTATGCATGAGCATGTTTTTGAAATGACAAATATAGCTACAAAATTAAGGACTTTAGGAATGACTGTAGATGAGTTCTTTTTGGTACAGCTCATTTTGAACTCCTTGCCTCCTGAACAATATGGCCTTTGCAAATGAATTATAACACTATAAAGGACAAGTGAAATATCAATGAATTGACTAGTATGCTGATTCAGGAGGAAACAAGATTAAAGAACCAAAAGACTCATTCTATTCATTTTACAAGTCATCAAGAAGTTGCATCGATTTCAAAGAAAAGGGCTCGAAAAGCCAAGAAGAAAGGTTTACACAACCCGAATCAATCTTCTAAAGATGCACAAATCCACAAAAGGGAAATCAAGTGCCATTTCTGTAGAAAGGTTTGACACTTGAAGAAAGACTGCTTGAAACGTAAGGCTTGGTTCGAAAAGAAAGGTAAGCCCTGTGCTTTGTTTGTTTTGAATCGAATCTTACACAAGTTCCTTATAATACCTAGTGGATTGATTCTGGCTCGACAACTCATATTTCTAATATGATGCAGGGATTCCTTACGATCTAAACTATAAAGCCAAATGAGAATTTTGTGTTCAGGGGAAATGGAAACAAAGCTTTAGTTGAAGAAATCGAGACTTATTGCTTGATTTTGGAGACTAAGCATCACTTGAATCTGTTTCAAACCCTTTATGTTCCTACGTTTTGTCATAATTTAGTTTCTTTGTCAAAACTTGATATATTGGGTTATTCTTTTAAGTTTGGATTTGAATCTTTTAGTTTGGATAAAGACAATAAACTGTATGGTTCAGGAATTTTATGTGATGGTCTTTGTAAGCCTCTAGATTTTTCGGTAATATAGAAAACCCTAAAGAACCGAAAGTTAAACCGGAACCCTAAAGTTAACCTAGTTCTTTGTTTAGCTTAGTGAATTTAGATCCGGCAATCTCGTATTCTTAAACCCTAGACAACGAAATTAAGATAATGTGGAAAATAGTCCGTAATAATATATGAAAACTTAAAAATATCAGATATAGGCTGTTTACGCGTATTTTCTTTACTACCGATATTTTAATTGTCTAGTTTACTATTCATAGTACTATTTCTACTATTCATTACTATTTTTCTATCTTTACTTTTTTCTTACACTCTATTCTTACACACTACCATATCTATACCTTACAATTTACCTTCCCCATATAACTTTAATCACATCACACTTTACAAATCACTTCTTTTTATTACAAAACAACAAAATTAACCAATTTTCCTCCCCTCTTCTCAAGGTTGCCGTCCACTCCCTCTCTCTCTTTACTCTCTAATATTTTTCTTTTTCAATTTATTTTATTACATCTAATTTCCACTCTAAAACTCTATAAATACCCCATTCATTCTTCATTCTTTCACACATGACACAACTCATTTTCTACTAAAACTCTACTAAAATTACTCCACAAACACTTTCTCTCAAATTATCTCCCAAGTCCTTTCTTCTCTCCATAAAACCACCTCCGACATATTACTACAACCCATTCTATTCCTCTTCAACAAACACATAACCTTAGGTAAAAATTTCTTACATATACTAATCATGTTCATATAACTTAGCATGAGCTTAGTGTATGTTTCTTAGACTCATGAGAGTTAAAGAAGCAATAATATGTTCATGTTTTGTTTTTGTTCATGTTCACATTTTACATTATATTATTATTGTTATTATGTTGTTGTTGTTATTGTTATTATTATTTGCTCTAATCTAACTTTTATATAGTATTATGTATATATATTTCTTTAGAGCATATAAGCTTACTTGTTATTTATTTATTTCTATGTTTTGCAATTTATTTATTTGTTTGTTTATTTCATGCTATTATTAAGACTAGCCTTTCTAGTCTTAGACTTGTCCTTATCAAGTCAAAACAATTTTCTTTCTTTTTTTTTTGTTTTGTTTTGTTTTGTTTTGTTTTCTTTTCTTTTCGGGACTAGTCTATTCTTAGTCCCGGGATACGTTGATGGAGTCCCGGGATACCTTGATGAAGTTAAGGTTCCCAAAACTAGACTTTACTATTATGCTCTTATTACATTTATTTCATCTTATTATGTTATTTTGATTATATTTCACATGACTACATATTTATGTTCATGCATGGGCATATTGATATTGTCTCAACAAAAATATGAAGAAAACATTTTTTTTATGAACTCTTTTCAAATAAATTTGGTTACTTAAAGAAAAAATTTTCATTAAAAGCCAAGAGTTTTACCTTCACAAACCTTTCCCAAAAATTTAAGTAAACTCATACCAAGTCTTAGCAACAATGGTACATTAGAGTTTCATCAAAGAATACATGAAGTAGAATTTTCACATATTCTCTATTTTCAAACCAATGAAATAAGAAAGTTTCTTTAAACTTAATGTTACTAATTCTTCGTCTAACAAAAGTTTTCTTAAACTCATTTATAAAGTTTTCATCAACACACTAAGGTTAGATAAGTTTACAAAATCATCAAAGAATAAATCTTTTTAAAGATGAATCTTACTTAGGAAATAAAAGTATAACAACACTATTATTTTAAAATGGAATTAATTTTAGGAAAAACTGAGAACAAATAGACTTTGAGAAAGTTTTATTACTATGAAGAAAGCATTTAGAAACTACATTTTTAACTCCTAAAAATGAAGTTGTAGAAATAAAATCATTTTGAAAAATATGAATTGTTTTCAAAAGATAGATAAAGTTAAAAAGAGGAAAATATTTACTTATAATAAATCCAAGAACTTTTTCAATAAAGCTAAAATAAAAATTTCCAAAATATTACTTTTCCAACTTTTAGAACATCTTGTTTTACAAAAATCATTGTTGGGACAACTTCACTAAATTCATACGTATGATATGAGTTAATATATATGTGTTCAAAGAATTTTTGAACTATAATAATATTTATATTTTGGTACAAAGATTTTTGGATGGAGAAAAGCTTGAAAACTTGAGTTTTGAAATTTGGAATTTTCGTATCTATTCTATACATCACTTTTCCGAGACCCAAATGACTTCTTTTGATAAAAATAACCTTAGAAATGGATAGATCTTTTCGAGTTGGTAGAAATCGGTATATAATATGCGAAATTCTGAGTTAAAAGGAGCAAGTTATAAAATGAGCAAGTTGTGACAATTTTAAATTGGAATTTCCATTCATAAGAATTTTGATGAATTGAATAAGATAGAATTAGAGAATTTGAGTAGATCTTGGATGAAATACTCATTTCGGGTATTTCTTTTATTTAGGTGTTGAGGACCAAGATCTTCTCTTCCTTGAGGATTACTTCGACTGATAGAAGATTGCTATGAACGAGTGAGTTTCCTTTACGTTCATGTATTCATGCATGTGCTTGTAGAATAGAGTATTAGATGTTAGAAAAAGATAAAATTGATATGCATTAGGGTTATTATGGGACTTATGTATCTAAATTGTTATGTGCGATCAATGAACAATAAGTATATTGGAACCTGATTTGTGATTGGTATAATTGCTTCTATGCATGTATTGCTATGCTTGCAATTTTTGCTTGATTGCTTTAAATAAATTAATGTCAGATTAGATACCCATAAATAAATTGATCATGCATATTACTTAGAATATCATTTCTCATTTTTGCTACTACTCCTCAGCGTGGGACTGAAAAGGTGAGCTGCCTAGCTACATCTTGAGAATTTAGGACGTTCGAGGAATATAGCCTCAAGTTGTAGCCGAGCTAGATCGATCGCTTTGAGTAAGGAAAGCCTGGTGACTAGTAGTGTCGTTCGTTGGAACCCCAAGATGCGTGCAACTTTTAAGGAGGTCATTGGCGGCCCAGTTCAAATCATTCCCTAACCACCGATGGAGGGGTATTTCCATCATACATATGAAATTGGATAGTCGTATGTACTGTTTGATCATATGGTTGTTGCATTTCATATGCTTATTTAATGAACTTGGTTGAATGCCTGTTATGAGTACTTTTGCGTAAGGAATATCTCACTAAGCTAATTATGCTTATACCCCTATAAACTTTTGATATTGCAGGATCGTTATTTTGCACCCGAGACCATCTTGATCATCCGGGTAGAATCTTGATTTTGGGAAGCTTTTGGAGGAACTCTGTTTTGAAGTCTTAGAGTAGATTTCTTCTAAAATCTTCTAGCTTTAGTTATTTATCTTAGTAAGACCATGTTATTATGGAAATTACCGGGGGAATGCCCCTTAGAAGTTGTAAAACATTTATATTTTAATGAAATATATTAAGTGTTATTTCACATGTTCCGCAACCAATATCTTAAAATGCATTACTTCACCAGTCTCCCTTTGATGTGAATGTATGCTTTGTACCGATACGGAAGTTTTCGAATGAATGAGGTAGTCATTCTTAAGTTTTAATATTGTGTACAATAGGCTGTCACGTTTAGGGTACCCGTTGGGGCGTGAAAATCTTTATAAGTTTAAACTTGATGATGAAACCCTAATTACCTCGCATCATAATATTGGAACTAAATGTAGTTTGGTTAATGATAACTCTGCTTACTTGTGGTATAAACGCTTAGGTCACATATCCAAAGAAAGCTTGTAAGGATTAGTAAAGAATGAAACTCTTCATATTTTGAATTTTACTGACCTTGGAATGTGTGTGTTGATTGTGTTAAAGGAAAACAAACTCGATACACCAAGAAAAGAGCCATAAGAAGCACATAACTTTTTGAAATTATACATACAGATATATGTAGACCTTTCGATGCTCCATCTTTTGGTGGAGAAAAGTATTTTATCACTTATATTGATGATTTTTCACGTTATACTTATGTCTATCTTTTGCATGAAAAATCCCAATCTATGAATGCCCTTGAGGTATAAATCAATGAGGTTGAGAGACAATTAGATAGAAAAGTGAAAATTGTAAGATTTGATAAGGGTGGTGAATACTATGGGAAGTATGATGAATTGAGGCAATGCCTAGGTCCATTTGCCAAATTTATTGAAAAGCATGGTATATGTGCTCAATACACTATGCTAGACACACAATAACATAATGGTGTTGCAAGGAGATGGAATTGTACATTAGTGGACATGGTTAGGAGTATGTTAAGTCATTCATCTTTACCTATATCCATGTGGGTTTATACATTAAAAACTGCAGTATATTTGTTAAACAGGGTTCCTAGTAAAGCAGTTCCAAAGACCCCTTTTAAACTGTGGATTGGTAGGAAGCCTAGTTTACAATACCTACATGTGTGAGGTTATCCTTCAAAAGTAAGGATTTATAATCCACAAGAAAAGAAATTGGACTTTCGAACGGTTAGTGGATTCTTTATAGGATATCCTAAAATATACAAATGATATAGGTTTTACTGTCTTAATCATAGTATGAGAATTGTTGACACTGGAAATACCAAGTTCATTGAAAATAGCGAAATTAGTGGGAGTAAAGAATGGCATGATGTGTGCATTAAAGAAGTTGGAGTATAAGTTCCTATACTTTTACCTTCTAAGCCAATTGATCCTAATATTGTAGAAATTCACCGAAGTGAAGAACAACAAGTAACTGATCAAACACATAATGGAGTTATAAACGATACCCCTATAGTGGAGGAACCACATAAAGCAACATTAAGAAGATCTTAAAGAGAGAGAAGATCTACTATTCCTAATGATTATGTGGTTTACCTATAAGAGTCGGAACTTGCCATAGGGATTGGCAATGATCCAGTTTCATTTTCACAATCCATTGAATGTAATGATTCTATTAAGTGGGTAAATTCCATGAAAGATGAGTTGAAATCTATGGATCAACACCAAGTCTAGGAACTCGTTGAATTGCCAAAAGGATGTAAAAGAGTTGGCTGTAAATGGGTCTTTAAGAGAAAGCAAGGCTCAAATAGCAATATTGAATGACATAAATCCAGACTTATTGCCAAAGGCTTTACTCAGAAGGATGGCATTAATTATAAAGAGACTTTTTCATCGGTCTCAAAGAAGGACTCACATAAGATCATTTTGGCTTTGGTTGCTCATTATGATTTAGAGTTACACCAAATGGATGTTAAGACCGCCTTTCTTCATGGAGATATGGAAGAAGTTTATATGGACTAACCTGAAGGCTTCTTAATTAAAGGAAATGAGCATATGGTATGTAAACTTAAGAAATCAATATATGGACTTAAACAAGCTTCTCGCCAATGGTATCTTAAGTTTAATGATACCATAACTTCTTTTGGTTTTAAAGAAAACACTATTTGGTGTATATACATGAAGGTTAATGGGAGCAAGTTTGTTTTCTTAGTATTATATGTTGATGATATCCTGATTACTGCTAATGAATTTGGTTTATTACAAGAAACCAAAAATTTTCTTTCTAAGAGCTTTGAAATGAAAGATATGGGAGAGGCTACATATGTGATAGGAATTGAAATATTTCGTGATAGATCACAAGGATTGTTAGGCTTATTCCAAAAGGCTTATATCAATAAAGTTCTAGAAAGATTTAAGATGGACAAATGTTTGGTAGGTATAGTTCCAATTCATAGAGGAGATAATTTTGGTAGTATGCTGTAAACCCCTAAAATTTTTGGAATCGGTTTAGCTTAAAACCCTAAACCAGAAGTCAAATCGGATTTCCAAAGTCAACAAAACCCTAGTTTACCGTAACCGCTTAAGTCTGGCATTGCCGTTTTCTTTGGCCCTAGAAAATGAAGTTGGAATAATTAGCTAGAATATTTTATAATAACTATAGGTTATATAAAAATATCAGTTTTGCGAAATTCGGGTGTCCTTTGAACCCGGTCGGACATAGTTCTTGAAAAACGTGTCCTAGGGCCCGGAATAGTGAAAATATTCCGAATATACCATTAGACTCGTAAGAATATAATATTTTCAAAAATATCAGTTTCGTAATTTTTCGGTAAGTAAAAATAACAGATATAGCTATTTACGCGTATTTTCTTACTACTGATACTTTATTATATCTACTTTACATTACACTATTCATTACTATTCTACACTATTCTTTTATTCTACTTACACCTACTCTTACACACTCCCATAACCTATAACCATTACTTTTTACCTTTCCCATAACTTTATTCACATCTACTTTATTTATTACTTCATTTAATCCACAAAATTACTTCCCCTCTCATATCACCATGGCGGGCGCTTACCCCCCCCAAATCTCTCCTCAATTTGCTTAATTTTTATTTATTTTAATCACACAAAAATCACTCCACATTTTCCTATAAAACCCCCTCCTCTTTCACTTCTTTCACACATTCACTATCCACAAATTCTATACTAAAACTCTCTCAAATTCTCCTCTCAAAAACTCTCTCAAAATATCCTCCCAAAACTCTATCAAATTTATTCTAAAACCACTTCTACCTACAACTAAAACCCATAACCATATACTATTACCAAAATCTTCTTTAGGTAATCATCTTCTATTATTGTCTTCTTCTTCATGTTATGTAACTTTACATGACCATAGTTTGAGTTTCCAAAGACTAAATGTTATGGAAGCTATATTATGTTCATGTGTTGTTCTTGTTCATGAAAATCTATTTATGTTTATGTTATTATTTTGTTCATATTATTGTTACTATATCTAAGTATTATATATGTACATATTCTTTAGAGCATATAAGCTCACTTGCAATTTATTTACTTCATCCAAAGCAATTTATTTTATTATTCAATTGCAATTTATTTATTAATTCCATATCAATTTATTTACTTATTCATTGTTATTTTAAGACTAGTCTTTAGTCTTAGACTTGTCCTCATCAAGTCAAAATAAGTTTTTCTTTCTTTCATTTTATTTTATTTTGGACTAGTACTTTTTAGTCCCGGAGCCTTGAAAAAGCTAAGACTCCAATACTTGACTTTTATACTTATGTTACGTGCTATTTTTTCTCATAATTCATGCTCATTTAAATGTTATCCAAAGTTTCAAGTTTTAAAAATAAATTGATAAAAAGGAGATTTTGACACTTAGAAAACAAGTTTATGTAAAGTAGAAGATCTATGGTTTAAAACAAAAATAAGGTTATCTCTTTTCAAGTTACAAGAAGAAACCACTAAGATTTTGGAAACTACTTTTACTATAAAAAGTCTCTTAAGTCATGTATTGTTCCACTTTGTTTTTATAAAGAAAATAAAATTTTATGCATGGATGATTTCTATGAAAAACATAAAACATGAGGAAAGGATGGGAATTTTTCAAATAGAGATTTTTGCAAACAAATAGACAAAGGAATTTGTACAAGAAAAATAAATAGGAAGAATAGTGTATTTTCTAAAAACTCCAAAATAGTATTAGTATAGAAAACTTAGAAGAAAGAAAAATTACTTTAAAAAAGTTACTTGGATATATATATATATATATATAAGCCAACATAAAACATTTTTTGTAAAACAAAAGAAACAAAATATTCATTTTACGAGACTAACAAAAATGAATTCTTGTAAACTACATTTTTCTAAAAACTTTGAAACCAACATGATTTTATTTGAGCAATATGAATGGACAACAAATACTTGAGCATGAATAAATATGAACTAAGTAACCATAAAAGGAGGATTTTTCAGTTATATAGATAATCAAGTATTTATCAATCAAATTTTGATTGATTAAACCAAAGTTGTTTTTACATTGGATAATCAGTGGTGAATTTTGTCGCTACTGTTTCAGAACCTATATGACCTTGTTTGTTAAAAGTAATTTTGGAAATGGGTAGATCTTTTCAAGTAGGTAGAAATCGATATTTATGCGCGATTCCAAGTTAAAAATGACCAAGTTATGGCCATTTTAAGTTGGAACATTCCTCTAACGAACTTTTAACGTTCTTTTGACATTGTTTTGTCAAAATTAAGAAAATCATCAAGAAATACTCATTTTGGGTATTCTCTTTGGCTAGGTGACTCCAAGGAAGGATATCTTTATCCCGAAGATTATTTTGATTAAGAGGAGTGTGTGAACGACTCATCCGCATAGAGGAATAGTCGACATGGCATCGTGAGTTTATTTCTTTTAAATGCTACACTTGTTGTGCTTGTAATTTAGTTGCATTAGAAATAGGAAAAAACAAATGAATATGTATGTAAAATATTCCTTGAAGGAATCCTAAAGAATATCGAAGCCGGAATTGTTTTAAATGATTGTTTTAGTATAACACTTGCTTTGTATAAAATGCTTTGATCACCATAAACTTGATAATAATAATGATTCGATATTATAAATAAAGGGATTCATGCATACCACGAAGTGAGTCACATTGCATTTTGGGTTATTATCCTTGGTGAGAAGGATAGTAAGCTCATGTCGAAATCAACACTTGGCGGAAGATCCGAAAGCGATTGCTTGTCAGCATTATGGAAAAAGGGAAATGCTTGGCGGAAGATCCGAAAGCAAGGCTCAATTCAAGTAGACTTCATGTGCTTGGCGATATTGATCGAAAGCATAAAACTTTTTTATTAAAAACTACTTATTTGAGGTTATGTATTACCAAACCCCGAATGGAGGGCGCAAATCCATTCGACATATAGTTCCCGGAAAACTATATGCCTTGTTTGCCCACGTGTATGTTGCATCACATTTGATTGTTTAAACAACTTGTTTGAAATCTCGTTATAAGAAGTTATTTATGGAAATAGTTCTCACTAAGCCTGTTAGCTTATACCCCATAGATATCTTTTGCAGTTTCCCTATTTATGGTTAAGGCCACGAGGACCCTGCGGGCAGGTAATTTCTTTTTGGATAATGGAAATTCTAGATGAAGTTTAGTATTAGAACTAATGAATAAATATCTTGTAATAGAATAGTGATCTTGGAAATGTCACTAAGTTTGTAAAACCATTGTTATGAATAAATGTTTATTATGAATCCTCTTTTCTTAATGTGTTATTTATATTTTCTTAAGCTTCATAGTTCCATATATGGTCCTTTAAAGTTGTGAAAGCATGCCTTACACTTAATATAAAAGCTTTTGGGAATGGCTTAGGTTATCATACTTAAGCTTTAATATTGAGTGTGGCGGACTGTCACGTTTAGGGTACCCTTTGTGGCCTGACATATGCAGTGTCCAAAGAATGATTTGGAACATAAACAAATGGCGACAATTCCTTATGCATATGTTGTTGCGAGTTTGATGTATCTTCAAACTTGTACTAGACCCGACATCAATTGCAGTGTTGGGATGTTGGACAGATATCAAAGTTATCCAGGATTGGATCACTGGAAAGCTGCTAAGAAAGTTTTGAGATCTTGCAAGGAACAAAGGACCACATGCTCTCTTATAGAAGGTTCAATCAGTTAGAGGTGGTTGGTTATTCAGATTCGGATTATGTTGGATGTGTTGATATAAGAAAATCCACATTTGGTTACCTATTCCTATTAGCTGGAGGGGTAATCTCATGGAAAAGAGCGAAGTAGTCTGTCATTGCTGCATGGACCATGGAAGCATAATTTGTGACTTGCTTTGAGGCCACAATTCATGGCTTATGGCTGCAAAATTTTATTTCAGGGCTTCAAGTTATCGACACTATTAGTAAGTCGTTGAAAATTTACTGTGACAACTCTACAACAGTCTTCTTCTCAAAGAACGATAAGTATTCAAAGGGTGCAAAACACATGGAGATCAAATACTTGGCCGTTAAAGAAGAAGTTCAGAAACAAAGAGTGCCAATCGAACATATTAGTACAAACCTAATGATTACAGATCCATTAACAAAAGGATTAGCACATAATATTTTTAGAAAGCATGTTGAAAGAATGGGTATTATAGGACGTTCTGATTAAAATTATTGTATTTGTTTGTATGACACTCTAGAGCTCAATTATAGTGTTTATGATATTTCTTGTTTTCTATGTTGTATACATGATTGAAGTAGAATTATGTTAACAGGAATTATCTTTTATAAAGACATTAAGTAAGACTTTATTTATCTCTTCATTAAGTTATGTTTAAATTATGAATTAATTATGTAGTACATGGAAGAGACTATGTCGAGATGATGACGTACAACTGCCATGACTCTAATTAATTTTTAATTTAATTAATGTGATACGAAGGTACAATCAATATAATGAAGACTTAGAATAATGTTATTGTGCACATTATGTTTATTCTAAGCTATTACGAAACATATATGGGCCAAGTGGGAGAATGCTAGAATTTGTGGTCCATTATGTAAGTTTATTTAAGAACAATCTTGATTTTTAATCTAAATTATAAGACTTTTCGTGATGGGATATCTTGATGGGAGACATCCATTAATTGTTTATGAAGAGGTATAGTCCTCTCTCTATTTTTTATATATATAAGTGAAAATTAAAGGAAAAGATACACTTCTCATTTTTTTTTGTTTACATTTACTTCATCACAAAGTAAAAGGTCAAAAGAGAGAAATTATAGTCTCTTGAAGACATAAGGTTGGATTGGAGGGATAAGGTGTCTATTAAAAAATTAAAAAATCTTATTCATCGAAATTTAATACGATATTATTGCTATGGAGAAAGGTACGCATCATTTATTCATTGTAAAAATCATAAAATTCGAAAATCTTGAAATTGATTTGATGAAAAAATCATATCATATAAATTATGAAAACATCTTACACACCAATCATTAGTTTGATAAATGTTCCATTATACTTATAAATACGTAGATCAAAAGAAACAGGAAAGAAAATGGTCTATAACTTAATTTTGTCTCATGCTTTTTTTTTATTGGTATTTATTCTGTTTTCTTTTCCCAACAGCTGATGCTAATTTAAGACGTAAAAATTATGCACCATGACAAACAATACCCAACAGCTACAGCAATATTAAATCTACTCCTTATTATGTTAAACTATCTGATTTTTATCTGTATTTTATTTATATTTACATCTTATCTGTATCTTATATGTATTAAATTCGTTTATAAATAAAAATATCCGTTTTTCATTTGTATATATTTTTTTGATAAATATCTATTTGAAAATGATAAAAATAAGATGTTAAAATGAAAAAATAAATAAATCAAACAAATAGAGCCTTCGGCTGGTTTGAAGTTTTCCATCCATGAAGCAATGCGTACCAAGTAAGGCATTTAACTTCTTGTCAGTCTCAAGTTTTCGAGACCATGACGTTGTATCAACAACTACTATCTACACGAACAGGACTCCCAAGCTTAGATTCATGCGCCGCAAAGTGCCATATATGGTATAGATACATTCGTCATTGTCCATTTGACTAGACTGATTCCTTTTAAAAGTAGCCGAGTTCGATGTTTTATCCTCCGAGAGATGGTTTATCTTGTTTTATTCCATAACAAACTTTTCCCCACGCAACTTCCTTGATATGCGTCACTTTAATGGGAACTTGAAGACAAAACGTAAAATCAGATGGTTTTAATTGTTTATTATAGTATAATGATATAAAAATTGGTTTCGTAATAGAATAAATGAGGTCTGATTTCCTTCTTTTTTATTAGTTATAATATTAAGGAAAAAAAGAAAAAGAAAAAAGCTGCCTGTCTGGAATCTAAGGTTTAAATTTTATATTTTATCTCTCAATAGCGTCTTAATCCATTTAGTTTTTATTTTTTGTTGATATGTTTATACCTATAATATTTACTATTTATAATATTATTTATATGACAATTTATATACATAACGAAAAGATTAACGATATCACCATTTAAATCCGAGAAAATCATCCATCATTTGACGGCAGTAGGAAAGGGGTGCAAGTTATCACCATTTATCATCACTTCATGACGTAGTGAAAGTATTTATTTGCAGGAAGAGAAATGGGATAACATTGTTAGCACAACGAATTTTCATATAAGTTAAAAAGGTTATCTTTTGGCTTTGGCATATTCTACTAGGTCAAGGGGATCTCAGAGAGTATCTCCTAATACATGGGCAGTCGGATTGGATAACTTGGTCTGAGACTCCAATAAGAATTGACTCGTTGGATTCCGTGAATCAATTGAACTAAGAAAAAAAGACGCTGGGAAACGAATCCTCTCCATGATCCAGATACGAGAATATATTTTTCAACCAAATTTAAGACTGGTTCCAACCAGAGAAAGTCTTAGCTAGTGGCGCTATTTCTAATTCAAACACTGGTTAGAGCCAATAATTTAGTTCTTTTCTCCAACTTGGTGGTGATATACACACGTGGTGTGTAACTCCCAATTATATACTAGTACATAGATGATATAGTGGGTGATTTTCAAAGTAATCACCACCTATATGTCCACGTGTTAGAATATCATCAGAAGTTATATATTACTTATGTATTGTTTTGAGTATTACACGAAGCATATAATACCTATTGAATCTTGTCTCAACTTGTTGCTAATAAAAAGTTCCACACCTTCCACCGAAAAAATTCTATAAAACGAGAGGAGGCAAACATGGAAAAATGATGGCTTAGATCTACTCTATAAGTAATTTCATACTTATAACGTTAAAAAACGAGAAGGTAAGTATATTCAATAGGTAAATAAGGCGTAACGAATAATTATGCCATCATACGTTAGACCTGTCTCCTTTGCAACTCATATTAGTGCAAGAAAACGATGCAAATAACGCAGGCATGTAGTTTGATCAAAGAGGGATATTCTTAAGAAAATTTCGATAACATATTTGATAAACTATTATTAAAACTATACAAAAGAAGTATTTATAGCAAGCCTAAGGAAGAGGACGATATATATATATATATATATATATATAAACTAACAAAAAGATATAATATAAAAAAATAATTTTTTAAAGCGTTTATGATCAAATACAACAACTTCTTTGATCGACTGCTTAGATTGATGGCTGTGGATCAATTCACTAGCACATAATCCGATCAGTTGATTCATGTTCGGTTAACGACCAATGCACGGGATAGTTTGCATGGGATCGGAGTAGACATCATCATGGGTTGGTTCCAAACCGGGAACCGACCTGATCTGTTACCGGCGTTCCTGAACCGGGAACTGGTCCGGGAATAGCGGGTCTGAACTTGTAAAGGACCCGTCGGATGGTTCTATCCCTAAAAACCGTATGACCCGGCGGTTTTGGAACCATCGATTCAGGAACCGGTAGAACCTGCGGTTCTACACCATAAAAATTATAAAAAAAAGAATAGAAAATTATAAAAAATTGTAATTATAAAATAAATATCTAAAATTATTTTCGCATAAATAATAAAAAATTTATTTCCTATTCACAATATTTAATGTGTTATTATTAACAACACAAGTAATAAATACATTTGAAATCATATATTGTTAAATTTATGCAGACTTCTAATCAAAGTAGACTTTCTTTCTTAATAATGTGTGATTCATTTTTTGTTATTGAGAATTATTTATATCTTGAATATTTTATAGTGTCACATTCTAATATAACAACTAAAAAAGTGCAAGTGATTGTATATAAATAAATTCGTAATTATAGAATTTCTTTTAACTAATGCTATGAACAATTATTGTTAGGCTCAATGTTATTTCAAGTTAAAAATTTATTTTGCATTTTTTCTTAGTTAAATTAAGTAAATTATTTAATTGATTTTTTTATTTTTTTATTTTTTATGGTTCCCGGTTCCTCTAGAACCAGAATCGAACCGTGGGAACCGGCGGTTCCTAAGAACCGGGACCGGATCGGCTCCCACGGATCCGGTTCCGGTTCCACCACTTTTGGAATGGGGAACCGGCGGTTCGGGTCCGGTTCCAGACCCGAACCGAACCATGATGATGTCTAGATCGGAGGCCATGGAATTGAAGATTCCTTCGCATACTCATTTTGGGATTCGGAGCTTTAGTTTTTTCTTTTCTTTTTTTTTTTAAATGCTAATTCATAAATTTAAGATGAGTACAGCTGCATTGCTAAGGTGAGAGGATTGTATTTAAAAGTTCTGAGTTCGAGCCGTGCTCATTATAAATGTGTATTGTAATAAAAAGCGCCGTAAGTTTCTAGATTTTCTGGTATTGTAGATGATTTAATCTCAAACAGGAACCCTAAAAATTGAGTCAAGTTAAAATCGATTTCTAAAAGTCCTAAATGGGATCACATAAAAACTCAATAACCCTAAGGTGTTAGATGAATTAGGTAAACCCGAAATCCTAAAGATAAATAGTTTAATAAGAAAGTGTCATCGCCAAAATGAATTCATACTACAACCTAATCGACCAGGTTCAACCTTAAACTTTCAAAACCCTAGAATCGATCCAAACTAATTACAAGTCTAGGAAACCCTAGATAATGTCAAATAACTGGGATAAACCTTAAAGTCTGATGAATAATATGAGAATAGAATACCATAAATATTAAGCCCTAAGAAAACGAGTATTTTCGAAAACGAAACTAAATCCGATAATCAATCGACTCAGAAACCCTACGCCAAACAATTCATTTAGCAGATCTCTAACACACAAATCGATGATATATCCAAATATTATTTAATAATAAAATAATAAGAAATAATTAGCTATATTTGTAAACCCTCAGAATTTTACGGTAATCGTATAGGTAAAACCTTGGAGTCAAGAACAGAACCAAAATCTCAAAATCAAATTGAGTCAATCTTAAACCCTAGACCCAATCAGACAGCTTCTAGAACTCTAAAATACTGAATAAATTGGAAAAATAATATAAACTCAAATTATGAATCAAATATATAGTATGTACCCTAAAACGATCTGTTTCGCCAAACTTCAACCATTTCAAACCTTTATAAGATCAATTTCCATGTTTGGATGCTAACATGCAAAACGAGAAAATATACCAACAAATGATCTACACTAGAAATGTATTAAGATATTTATAAAATATCAGATCAAGTTTTATCGGCTCATAAAAATGTCAATTATAACTTTTATATGTGTATTTTTATCTCTACCGGTAATTTAATTGCCTTATCTACTATTCATTATTATTCACTCTACTCTACCTTTTCTTATACCTACTCTTACGTACCTACCTCTTACATTTTCTTTTCTATAAAACTATCACACTTTTTACTTAACTTTTCTTATACTTTTATACTTAATTAATTTTTTTCTCTCTCTCTTCCCTCTCTGTGGCAGACACCCCCTTCCTTTTCTCTTTTATTTTTTTCATTTATTTTTACATCTTTAATTCCTTTTTTTCTTCTCTATAAATACCCATACATACCTTTACTTCTTTCACACCTTTCTTTACATATAACAAAACTCTATCAAATTTTCTCTCTAAGAACTCAAACTCTCCCCCCTCCCTTCTTTATTTACTGTTGATACCCTCCCTCTTCCACACATGCACACACTTTGTTGTTTATTTAGGTGAACACCTTAAACACCCTCCTCATATTATATTATGTAACATGTGTCTGTGTATGTCTTTGAATGTATTTATAAAAATCCCCATGATGCATAATAATACGGAATGAGAATGCAATACAACATATTTAGTTCATGTTACACAATACCATGTCTTTATTTATGTTCATGTTATATTTATGATGATTATGCTCTTGTCACTAACCTAACTTTTTATATTTATTTATGTATATATATGTTTTTATAATTTTTAGAGCCTAAATGATCACTAGTCTAATCTTTTTATTTCATGCTCTTTATTTCATCTACTTGATTTAATTAATTGCTTTTAAGACTAGTCAATTTCTAGTCTTGGACTAGTTAATAAATTAAGTCTGAAGGAGATTGGAATAATTCAAGTCTCGGAGAGCTTTAACACCAATCTAAGACTCCTATGCTTTTTCTATATATTTGTCTTGATTTTATTTATGAGACTAGAAAATTTCAAGTCTCGGAAAGCCTTAATAAAATCTAAAACTTCCATTCCTCATTTCTTTATGTTTTGATTTTTCTTATTATATATGGTGACCGGATAAATATGAGGTCCATGAAGCCTTGATTATAGTCTAAGACTTCCACGCTTTTGTTTCTAGTTTTTCTTGTAATTTCATTCACAATTTTGTTTATCTCTTGTTCCGAGTCAATTTTGCTAAAATTAATAAGTATGGTTAAGTTCATGTACATAGATTCTCATAGTGATGTTGTCATAATAGACTCTTAAAATTTGAATGTTGATAATTCTTTGTTATGCGATAATTTTTTAAATCTTATTCTTCAAAGCTTTATGAATCATTTGGACACAGGAAAAATTTGGGAACAAAAATTTATCTTAAATTTCTTTTAAATGCCGTGACCTACATATGATACTCGAGAAATTTTACAACTCGAATTTTTTTTCTCAAAAAACACATAAAAGCCAATGTTATGAAAATCAAACAATAAATAAAAATAGTAAATAAAAATTCTAAGGTAAATAATGACATTTATGTTCAAATTCAACTTATTGATTTTAAAGTATTAGAAATAAGAGTTATTGCAAGTTTTCAAGATTTAACCTTTGTAAACTTGAGAAATTCTATTCCCATGAATCTATTTAATGAATAAATTTCTTTGAGCAAAATCAATAGGATCATGCTTGTATTTGAACCATCTTTATGTCCCTAATGTGTTTTAAGTCTATGAATAAATTATAGGCATGTCCTAGAAAGTGTAAATGAGATAAAAATTGTAAAGGTGTTAGAAATTAAAACTGGAATCATCTCGATGCAATTTTTACCGTGTAATTCCAAAACTAAATGATCCTAAATGTTAAAAATAACCGTAGAAATGGATAGAGAATTTAAAGTAAGTAGAAAACGACTACTGATATGCAAAATTTTGACTTAAAATGAGTAAGTTATGGTCTTTTTAAATTAGAACTTTTATTACTAGGAAAAATAACATAAATAGAATAGGTAAAATTATAAATTTAAGAAGAACCTATACGAAATACTCATCCTAGGTATTTCTTTTATTTAGGTGATGACGAGTTAGATGCACCCTTCTCAGATGACTATTTCGATTGAAGTTTTTAAGAAATGGCCGAGTGAGTTTTTCCACTAAAATTCATTACCTTATTTGTGCTTATAGTAGTTGCACTAACATGTTAAGAAAAGATAACAATGGATATATATTGGGGTTATCAAGGGTTAAGCATATGTTTCTTTGTTTATGTGATTAAGTGGATACTAAGCATATCACAATCCTAGAACATTTGTTTGAGTATGTTTATTCACTTATATGCTTGATTGCTATGTGCATTTAAATTGTTTGATCACCCTTAATGAACCTTAATACGGATGGGTGATTAACAAAAGAAGTGGTCATGTATAGCATTTATTGAGTCATATTTGGAAGGCTATTCCTCCTACTTGTAAAGTTGAATGGGCTATAATCGTAGTGGGACACAGGCCCTGTTCCTTCCAAGGGAATCCATATCCCTTGGGGAATGCGACTCTTGATTCGAATCATGCTAGCCGAATGCTATGGTGAGTGCTTGGTGATTAGCAGTAGAGGATCACAGGGACCCTTATAAGCAATTTCCTAATCGTTGACATGGAGGTGTAACTCCATTCTATGTATTGGTTCTGGATAAGTGTACATATTTGTGACTTTCATGTGGTTGTTGCATGAGCATAATATATGCTTTAACTAACAAACTTGTTTGCTTATTTGTGTCGATGTGAGTGATGATGAAATATCTCACTAAAGATATCGTAAGCTTATACCCTCAGAGATCTTTGTTGAAACAGGAATACCTATGACTTTACTAGAGAGACAAGATGCCCAAAGAAATCACTAGTAGACCTTTGGAGCCTTAACGGAAGAATTGAGAACATAGAATGAAGTTTCTTTTGGAAACCCTTAATGATGAATATGTGATACTTTATTATTATTGGAGATTCTACAAATGTCTATAATACTATGATGAATTTGAGGATCTAGCAAGGGTATAACCTATGATGTTGTAATCTATGAATGTTTAGACTTAACTATATTTAGTGCTCTTACATGCAAATATTCTGTTATTCTCTTGAATTAAATCACTCCTTCGGTGTTTCCTTCATTGTGATATACGAATTGTACATAACATGTAAGCTTTCACATGACTAAGAAAGTCATTCCTAGGCCTCAATATTATGTATGGCAGTTATCATGTTTGGGTACCCCTCGTGATGGGGCCATGGCTAGAAGATGAAGAGTAGATCCATTAGAGATGCCATCTAGACCAGCTACAAGGACTCGAGCTCAGAGATTCAAGGATGCACTCTATGGATTAATTCAAGAAGTCCAAGAGGAGGAGGTCCATGTGCATAACACCAAAGATGAGCTTCAATTGATCAACATCCTGAAAGTCAGCTTGGGAATGGATTAAGATGATGAATGGTATGATCAGGATCAAAATCAGCTCAATGCAGCAGGCTCTAACACCAACACCAATACCGCCAGCCTTTAAAATATAAGCCACCAGCCTTGCAACAGTGTTAGAAGTATACATAATCGAATTCATTAAAGTCGACTCCTAATGCTGCCAATGGTTGACACTACCGACCTTATGAGTTACGCTCCTAGTTTACTATCAATGTATGTGTGCCTAGAACGTGTTTTTCGTATTTTGTTTTTTAAGGCCTCCTAATTTAATGTAAATGCTGCTAGTGTATATTTTTCGACAAAAACAATTGTTTGTGTCTTTTAGGTTTCCTTTAGGATTTTATATAAAGTTCTTTGCTTTTGTAAGGAAGACATGACCTTTTGAATACAATTGAGAGTAATTTCTCTTAAGTTCTTGAACGAACTTCTCTAAACTTATCGGTTTACTGTAGCGTTCAAATCTTGACTTATCAATCGAATTTCCACCTTTGATTATGGCGTCTTCGACATATATCAAGGTTCTTGCTTACATATAAGCAACGGTCGTAGTTTCATTCGTTCTTGATGGTCTTGGGTTGTAATTCCAAACGTATTGTTATTAGGTTTCGTCACAGGTTAGCAAAGTTCGTATTACCTCGAGATGTGACAGTTTATGTGATATCAGATTAGCAAGATTAGGAAAATAGGTGGAAACATATTAAGGTTAGAAGTAATGGCAGTTTGACCTTAAATGCAAGAGATAGGTAGTAAATAAACCTCAAGATAACTTAGGTCCTAACATCATCCTTGTGACTTCTGAACTTAGATGTTTTACGAATAAGATTACTACTATGGAAGTTAGGAAAAGGCAAAAGATTTTCATATAAGGTTGGAGAGCCTTAAGGAATCACAGTCAATGGTCAAGAATATTATGTGAAGAGTTTACACTACTGCACCAACCCTGGATCGAGAAAGAAGCAATAGTGATTTGGTGAAAGGCCTTATGGAGATAGTACGATAGAAACTCGTAGAAAGCAAGAGCTTCGAAATGTTAGAAGGATAAAGTAAACTGGTCAAGTCAATTGGATAGAAGTAATATGACAAACCTTACCCCACCACCCCCATCGTTGAAGATCACTAGATAAGTAGTACCCTTTCCATATACCTTCATGTGAATACCAACAAACAAAAGAAAAACATTGGATGAAGTGCTTCTCATTACCGCTTCTTTCACTCTTTTTTAGTATGAAGTAAAAGATGTGCATAACATGACCAAAAAGAGATATCTAACGCGACCACAAACATTAAACCCTAAGAAAATGAGTATCTTCAAAAATCAAACAAAATTCGATAATCATTCGACTCAAAAATCTTAGGCCAAACAATTTATAACTGATCTCTAACATGCAAATCAATATATTATATCCAAATAATATTTAATAATAAAATAATAAGAAATAATTTCCTATATTTGTAAACCCCTAGAATTTTATGTAATCGTATAGGTAAAACCTTGGAGTCGAGAATAGAACCGGAACCCTAAAGTCAGACCAAGTCAACTTTAAACCCTAGACCTAAACAGATAGCTTATAGAACTCTAAAATACTGAATAAACTAAAAAAAAAAATAAACTTGAAATATGAACCAAATATATAGTATATACTCTAAAACGTCAATTTCACTAAAAATTCAATCGTTTTGAACCTTTACAAGATCAGCTTTGTATTCGAATACCAACACATAAAACAAGGTAAAATATACCAACAAACGGTCTACACTAGAAATATTAAGATATTCATAAAATATCAGATTTAATTTTATTAGCTCATAAAAACGTAAATTATAGCTTTATACGTGTATTTTTATTTCTGCCGGTAATTTAATTGTTTTATCTACTATTCATTTATTATCCATTACTATTATATTCCTACATACCTACCTGTTAGATTTCCTTTTCCCATAATCCTTTTGCTTCACTTTTTACTTAACTTCTTTCATACTTTTCTACTTAAATTAATTTTCTCTCTCTCCCCCTCTCTTCCCTCTCTATGGCTGGTACCCCTCCTTCCCTTTCTCTCATATTTTATTTTCCTTTTTATTTATTTTTAGATCTTTAATTCCCTCTTTTTTCTCTCTATATTTACCCAGACATTGTCACGCCCCGAAGGATACCTAAACGTAGTAGTCCTTCACATACAATATTAAGACTTAAGAATAACTACCTTAGTCACGCGAAAGTCTCAATATCATATGTAAGGCATACAATACGGTAATAGGAGACGCTTTTGGGATGTAGGTTTAAGAAAGTAATAAAGATCATACAAGAATCTAGAAATAAAGTCAACTCATGAAGTAATTAACAGCCTTTTACATAAATCATAGGGGCATTCCACAGCTAATTCTCCAAGGATGACATAAAGGTTACTAGTCTTTACCAATAACTTAAACACTTCATCAAAAGATTTTAAAGGAAGTCTATTCTAATCTTCGAGTAGATTTCCCCCAAAAGCTTCCCAAAAAGAGTACTTACGCGGATATGGTGAGACCTCGGGTATAAGAACAGATGATCCTGTGTATACAAAAATCTATAAGGGTGTAAGCTTTACAAGCTTAGTGAGAATAAACCCAATGATCATACTTAAAACAAGACAACAACCAAGTGAAATGCAATAAACACGTGAGCATACAAGACATGATTTTCTAGGAATCATATGTTGAATGGATTTAAGCCCTTCATTTGGGTTAGGTATTCTGGCTAATCACAACCAATACTTCTTATAACCATTTTTATAGATCTTACTGGCTATTATTCACCATAAAAAACATGTAATTTTTACCTGCTCCTACTCGCCATTAATTTGTAGATATTATCAGCTCCTACTCGCTACATACATGTACTACCAGTTATGCCAACTACTACTATCATACACTTATCCCACCAACTGTATAATAGCAAATGTAATGTGACTCAACGAATGGAGTGCATGTATCAACTTTTTATTTAAAGTCTAGCCATTTGAATTACAATTTCTTACAATTGATCATCCAATTTCAAACACTTCAACATGCTAATAGAACATACAACTCATTAAGCAATTTATGGCTCGATATACTTAAAGTTCTTTCATCAACATTATAATCACATGCACCTTCAATTTTATCTATTACTAAGTATAGTGTTACTATGCTATAAGCACAATAATAAGTATGAAAATAAGGGAAGTAGACTTACTCGGCCATGGTTTGATGATACTCCCTTAATCATAATAATCCTCAGGCTAGTACACGTTTTCCTCCTCGTTGCCTAAATAAAGGAAATATCCAAAATAAGTATTCCATGAAATCTCTAGTCAAAATTTCTAATTCTATTCTTTAGTCGCGGTAAAATTTATATAGGTGGAAATTCCAATTTAAAATGGCCATATCATACTCATTTTAACTTGGAATTTTGCATATTATATACCGTTTTCTACCTACTCGAAAAGATCTATCCATTTCTAAGGTTATTTTTGTTATAAAAAGTCGTTTAGGTCCCAAAACAATGAGGTACAGATTCATTATGAAATCCCAGTTTTCAAAACACAAGTTTGCAAACTTTTCTTTATCCAAAAATACTTGTACCATAATGTAGATATTAGTATAGTTGGAAAAATCCTTTAAATATAAATATATTGGCTCATATCATATTGGTGGGTGTCGAATCCAACAAAATTAAATAACCTACTCTTAGAATTTTGTAAATAGTAGTGAGCAGGATCGTCTCCATAGGGACTGGGGAAAATCTATCTCTATTTCAATAATCAGCAAAAGAGAAGAAAAATGGGGGATTTGTATAAACGATTATTTAGAAAATAATTTATTTCTAAAACTAGCAAATACGTTTATTAATGTAAATTCAACAGCGACAAGTTCTAACCAAAGAATTATCACGGTTCAATTCATAGAGATGATCATTGATGCAAAGATTGTTATTCTAATTCATGAATAAATTGGTTATGACTTTCAACAAGCTCTGAAAATCTATCTCTCCTTAGAGTATTGATAATCAAGATACGATCTTTAATTATTCCCTTATTGATTAGACAACCCTAAATAAGCTCTTAAGATTTAATCTATCAATAGCATTAATAATTAGAGAGACTACCAATTCTAATCAATAGATCAAAAGCATGAACTATTTAAATTAGATCATAAATCACCATAACATAAATCAATCACTTATTCTGCAACCAATCATGTTATTGTATTACTTATATTGGAACAATAAAACAATTACGGATTTGACGTTCTAAATAACAATAATCGCTTGATCAATCAAACAAATAGGCCTAATTCGTAATGACCAATCAAAACAATTGTAACAATTCAAATAGATGAAATATGAATACTCATAAACAGAATAAATTCAATAGATCAATTGGATCTCACAATCTTTGATGAATTGATCCCGTAATAATCCTTGGCTAGACTGAGTAATTAGTTACTCATGATCAAGAAAACAAAAGCTAGGGTTTCTTGAGAGTATAAAAACAAGAACAATCAATAATGAATAATGAACGAATCCTTTTCTCTCTCCTCTTTCTTTATATATATGAGATAAACATCAAATATAAAGAGTATTTTTCGCATAAAAGATGGCTAGAGACATGTCGCAAAAAGCTGGCAGCTATTAATCACGAAACAAGTGGTGCACGGTGATGGCCGGCTCCATGGCCCGCGGCCATGATTCTCCCAGTGCCGGCCATGAATGTTGACCGGCGGTGATTCCATGATGGCTGGCGGCCATGACTCCTCTGATGTATATCTCCCTACTTAGTTCCTCTAATCTTTCCATTCACTTAAAAAACCTGAAATATACATTAACTTAATTAAGTACCAATTCCTCATAATTTCTATAAAATTAATAACAAGTTGATCAAGTTTTATCCAATATAAATTGAGTAAAATATATCTCAACACATATGCGTGAATCTAGTGAGGTTGTCTCAACAATGATTCTTATAAAACAAGGTGTCCTAAAATTTGGAAAAGCAAAACTTTGAAAATTTTCACTTTAGTTTATTAGAAAAATTTCTTGACTCATTATAAGTAAGTATTTCCTTTTTATAATTTTATTTCTTAACCTTTGGAAATAATTAAATTTTTTCTAAAATAATTTTAGTCTTTTTAAGGTTCGTACAACTTAATTCCTAGGGGTTGAAAATGTAGCTCTTAAGTATTCCTTGATAGTGGTTAAAATTTCTTAAGGTTTACATATTCTTAGTTTTTCATAAAGTTCATTTTACTTTTAATAAATGACAACGATTTCTTAAGTTATTTACTAATTTTATTTCCTAAGAAAGTTTTATTTCTAGAAAAGAAACTTTCTTGATGATTTTACAAAACTTATCTAATTCTCAATATTTTCGAGTATTGGTGAAACTTTAACAAGGAAGTTTGATGAAACCTTTTTTAATCAAGAATTTGAAATCCTAAGTCTTTAAAGAAAACTTTTCCATTTTATTGTTTTGAAAAGAGTATGTGTGATGTATCTAGTTCATGTATTATTTGTTGAAATTTTAATGTTCCATTGTTACTAAAAACTTGTGATGAACTTATCTAGATTTTGGAAAAGATTTATTAAGATAAATTCCCAAGTTTTAGGGAAAAACCATTTCTTAAGTAACAAAAGTTTATTTTTGAAGTAATTCTCGGGAAAGAGAAGATCTTGATCCTCGATACCTAAATAAAAGAAATACCCGAAATGGGTATTTCATCCAAGATTTACTCAAATTCTCTAATTCTATTTTATTGAACTCGTCAAAATTCGCATGAATGGAAATTTCAACTTAAAATGGCCATAACTTGCTCATTTTAACTCGAAATTTCGCATATTATATACCGATTTCTATATACTCAAAAAGATCTATCCATTTCTAAGGTTATTTTTATCAAAAAAAGTCATTTGAGTCTCGGAATAGTGACGTACAAAATTGTTACAAAAATTCCAAATTTCAAAACTCAAGTTTTCAAACTTTTCTCCATCCAAAAATGTTTGTACCAAAATATAGATATTATTATAGATGAAAAATTCTTTGAACATATATATATTAACTCATATCATAAGCATGAATTTAGTGAAGTTATCCCATCAATGATTTTTGTAAAACAAGGTGTTCCAAAAGTTGGAAAAGTAATGTTTTGGAAATTTTTATTTTAGCTTTGTTGGATAAGTTCTTGGATTTATTTATAAGTATATATTTTCCTCTTTTTAACTTTATCTATCTTTTGAAAACAATTCATATTTTTGAAAATAATTTTATTTCTACAACTTCATTTTTAGTGGTTAAAAATGTAGTTTCTAAATGTTTTCTTGATAATGATAAAACTTTCTTAAAGTTTACTTGTTGTTAGTTTTTCCTAAAGTTAGTTCCATTTTAAAATAATAGTATTCTTCTAATTCTATTTCCTAAGTAAGATTCATCTTTAAAAAGATTTATTCTTTGATGATTTTGTAAAACTTATCTAACCTTAGTATGTTGATGAAAACTTTACAAATGAGTTTAAGAAAACTTTTTAAACAAAGAATTAGTAACATTAAAGAAACTTTCTTATTTCACTGGTTTGAAAAGAGAGTATGTGAAAATTCTACTTTATATATTCTTTGATGAAACTCTAATGTACCATTATTACTAGGACTTGTTATGAGTCTACTTAAATTTTTGGGAAAGGTTTGTGAAGGTAAAGCTCTTAGCTTTTAATGAAAATTCTTTCTTTATGTAACCGAAATTTATATGAAAAGAGTTCATAAAAATATTTTCTTCATATTTTTATTGGGACAATATCAATATGCCCATGCATGAACATGAACATGTAGTCATGTGAAATAAAATCAAAATAACATAATAAAATAAATGTAATAAAAGCATAATAGTAAAGTCAAGTATTGAAACCTTAGCTTCATCAATATATCTCGGGACTAAGAATAGACTAGTCCCAAAAAGAAAAGAAAGAAAATTGTTTTGACTTAGTAATGACAAGTTTAAGACTAGAAAGACTAACCTTAATAATAGTATGAAATAAATAAATAAATTGCAAAGTGTAGAAATAAATAAATAAATAACAAGTGAGCTTATATGCTCTAAAGAAATATATATACATAATATACATAATACTATATAGAAGTTAGATTAGAGTAAATAATAATACCAGTGATAACAACAACATAAATACAACAATAGAAATATAGAAATGGATATTCATGAACAAGAACAATACATGAACATAATGTAGCTTCCATAACAATAAGTTTAGGAAACTCACACCATGGTCATGTGAAGTTACATGACATGGTAGAAGTAATATAAAGAAAGGTTATTACCTAAAGGATATATGGTAGTGAAGAAAAGTTGTCGTATTGGTAAGAACTTGAGAGGATTTTGGGAATATGTAGAGAGGAATTTGAGAGAGTATTTGGAAAGAATTTTGGAGAGTTTTAGTAGTGAATTTGTGGGTAGATGAAGTGTGAAAGAAATGAAAGAAGAAGGAGGTATTTATAGGAAAAGTTAGAGAGAAATTATAGTTAAATAAATAAATAAAAAAGAAAAGAAAATTGATGGCATGAAAGAAAGAGTAATTAAAAATTAATTTTAGAAGAGAAGTGTAAGAGAAGTTTAGTAATATGTAGTGTAGAACTTTTATGGAAAAAGAAAATTGTAAGAAATAGGTATATATGTTGTAAGAATAGGTAGTAGAAAAAGTAGAGATAGATGAATAGTAATGAATAGTAGAAAAGTAGTATGAATAGTAGACTAGACAATTAAAATACTTGTAGTAAAGAAAATACGCGTAAACGACCTATATGTGATATTTTTAGTTACCGCAAAATTCTAAAACTGATATTTTTGAAATTCTTATATTTTTACGAGTCTAACGGTATTGTCGAAATATTTTCACTATTCGGTGCACCGAGGCACGGTTTTTGCAAAGTGATCCCGTTCAATCTTAAAGACACTAGAAAATTGCGAATATGATATTTTTAAGCTTTCCTATGCTATTACGAACCGTTATACATAATTATCTCAATTTCGTTGTCTAAGGTTTAAGAACACAGGATTGCTGAATATAAATTCACTAGACTAATTATAGAATTAAGTTAACTTTAGGGTTCCGGTTTGACTTCCGGTTTTAGGGTTTACTATATTACCGAAAAATCTAGGGGCTTACATTGATTTTTATAGAAAAAGGATATTTAACATTTAGTTTCATCGAATTTTCTTTTGATTTAAATATTATTCATTCTATATCTAAAATAAGCTTAATTAAATTTTCTACTAGTTTTCTATTCAAGTCTTACATTGTTTAATGTCCTTGTTAGTAGCAGTATTTTATTTATTTTAGTTAAAATTTGTATTATATTAAAAGCATCATCTAAATCTTTATTCATTTCCTTAGTTCATTCATAACTTGTGAAATTATTAATATGTGTAATTTCTATGAATTGTTCATAATATTTTTCTTGTAATGTAGAACTCCTAATCATGCTTTTAAAGCTTGTTTTATCAATTTTTATGTTCATATAATGTCCTAGGAGCATTAGACATGAATTTAAATTAGTTTAGATGAAATTTGAGCATGGTTTTTGGCTCATTCCTTCCTAGATCCGAATTTATTATTCCTAAGTTTATAATATTTCTAAGTTGATATTCTTCTTAGCGATCAACATTTAAGCATTTCTAATACAACAAAAATTCATCTACTTGAATCCATCAATGGAATAACCATTTCTCCCAATCCCATAACCTTCCTCCAATGCTACACATTTTAACCTAATATCTACACATACATGTAACAAGCATGTGTTGATAGTTTAGGAGTTACCTTACCTTGAAATGGAAAAAGGATTCCTAACTCCCCTCCTTAGCAAGTGTAAGCCCCGGAAAAATTCAATAAATAATTTTAAGATGAACTTCGAAAATAAACCCTAAAAATCACTCCAAATTAAAACCGGATTTCAACTAGTCTTAAATCACGAACGAATTCGAAAAATTTCCGAATCTTGGGGAAAATAAGAATTCTCAAAAATAAAGTAAGAACTCAACATACTACAATTCCAAGACCACTACGTACGACAAATTCCATACGTGACTCCGATTTATAAAATCGGGTAATATAGATCCAAAAAACGAATTATTAAAAAGTAAATAACGATTAACTTTCGAAAATGAAACCCAATTAAAAAAAAAATAAAATAAAATAAAATTCCGAAAACGTTAAAAGATAATAAATACTTACAAAAATAAAATTTAAAATAAACTTCTCAAATTAAATATGTTGTATGAACATAAATATCAGTTTCCCAATTGGCAAATGTCTAAACCGGAAAATCACCTGGAAACCCTAACCGGAATACAATAGTGTAGGTCCGGCAATCTAGTGCCCCTAACCCTAGAGGTCGAGATGTAGTTTAAATATATAGAATAGCTCATCGTAATATAAGTTTGTTTAAGAATATCAGATTGGTAAATTTTTGACCTATTTCGAACCCGTTCGGATACAGACTTCGAAAAGCGTGTCCCGGGGCTCGAGATATCGAAAACATACCAATAGTACCGTTACACTCGTAATTTCATAAGATTTCTAAATATATCAGTTATGAAATTTTTCGGGTTATAAAAGTTACAGTTATAACCTTTTTATCGTATTTTCATTATTACCAATAATTTGGGGTCTTTCAGTACGATCTACCACTATTCATTTCATAATTTTATTTTTATTTTTTTTCTCTTGTAATATATACCCTAGTTTCGTAGTAATCGAATAAACTTCGAAAACCGGAGAACGAAACCCTTTATCAGTCTAGTTCAAGCTTAGTGAGAGGAGCTTCGGAACCCTAGATCCGGCTTTCTTTCGATTTCATAATAAAAGAAGTTTTATAAAATGAATGAATATGAATTATCATTCTATAGTATATTTTAGACCTTCGAAAGTTTTAAATTTGGGAATTTTTCAATTCTCGGCCTTCCCAAGCCCAATTACAAAAGCGTGCCCTGGGACCATGAACTCAAAAAAATGTTCTGGAATATTCATTGGAACCGTAATTTTATAAGGATTCCAAAAATATCAATTTTATAATTTTCCGGCTATAAAAATTACAATTATGGCCTTTTCCTGTGTTTTCGCTACAACCGGTAAAGTAGATGTCTTGTCTACTATTCACAAGTACAACCTACACTACACACTACCCATACCCTATTCTTACATCCTTACAACTACTCATTTCAATTTTCTTTCCCAATGAATTTTGTCTCATAAATAATTATTACATTTATTACATTTTAATTACTTAAATTACAAAATATCAAATTTTCAAAACACACACACACACACACACATATGATGGCCGGCGCCCCCCCTTGCTTTCCCTCTCCATTTGATTTATTTTTACTTAATTTATTCAACTAAAACCCTAATTCACTTAATATATAAACATATTTTCTCTCTCTCTCTCTTAATTTTCACTTGTTTCAAATTGTTACAAAGAGAAAACCCTCTCTTTTTTTCCCTTAGATGCCGTGAGCTTTGCCCCCTCCCCCTCTCACAAGTTCAACTCATTTTCTTCTCTTTTTTACTCCAACACTCCTTTGGTATGTTGATTTTAGGCTTTGTTCTTCCTAAATTGTAATGGCAAAGCTATATCTTGTGTGTTTTCTCATTTAATCCCATGAGCTATGCTAGGGACATGAAAACACTTGAACAAGAATATCAAGCCATCACAAGACATGGATCTAGTGTTTAAATGAGTTTATGTTAAGATATTCTCTTGTTCATGCATGTAAAGTAAAGATCTTGCATATATGTTGATGTTCATGCCATGAAGTTTATGATCCATGCATTATATTTAGTAGATCTAATGTTTAGACATCCACATATTCACATGCATGTTCATATAGTTATTTTGATTTCCATGCATTGATGATCATAAAAATGTAGCCTTGCATATGTATAGATATGTTAGATAGTAGATCTCTATGGATAGAAGGCAAGAAGATTGAAAAAGGAAAGGTTTTGTTAGAAATGATTTGTTGGAAATTCGGATGGAATTAGAACCCTACCTTAAAGACCACCAAAACCACTTTAAAACTCATATTTTTCATATAAATTTGAAGGTATATATAATAGATACCTTTGAGGAATGATTTTCATAAGCTTAGATGAGTTTAAGCATGATAAGAATGTAAAACAAGTAGTGGAGTTAGAATGAAAAATGTTGATATGTGGATTAATAGTCAAATTCGTAATTTAGGACCATGCCTACATGAACACCTAGTATCAAGGTCTAAATTGGATGTTTTATGAGTTAAATGGAGTCTTTAGATAATAGATACATTGGAGCTTCAATTTTTAATGCATTAAACAAGTTTTCTCATAAGGGAAATGCAAGAAAATGAAATTTCAAAAATTCGGATTTTTACAAGAAGCTTGTTTAAAAACATGTTTACCAAATGAAAAATGTGGATTTTTATGCATAAATGAAGGCCATGATTAATATAGACCTTAAGAACTCATTTTTATTTAGATAACAAGTAAATTTCAAGAATAAAATCATAGAAACCCTAGGGAATGTAAAGTTGGGAAGAATAGCTTTTTAGAAATAACCTTTATGGAATTTTTAACAATTAGGAGTTCATAGAGTTCATCATCATCAAAGATCATCAAGACCATGCATATATTGAGTTCATTACATAACATTCATGTTAGGAATTCATTCATATACCATCTATACATGAATCATCAACTAGGAACATTTTTATCAAAAGCGAAACAATTTTTCGGAATCGGGAAAGTGACAGAACAGATCTGATCCTACTGTTCCGTGGCTTTACTATTTTCAAAACTTGAAAATAATACTAGAAATAGATAGATCTTTCGAAGTAGGTAGAGATCGATATAAAATTTGCGAGATTCCAGTTAAAATGACCAAGTTATGGCCGTTTTAAGTTGGAATTTCCGTTTAGGACGCGAATTGCGAATTTGATAGTTTGAATGAGATAGTTTGGATTAGTTAAGTGATGAAATACTTATTAGAGTATTTCTTCCTTTTTAGGAGATCCCGAGATCGATTCCCTGCCACCGAATTATTATTACTAGAAGACCGGTGATCCAATGGCCGAGTGAGTTTTCTCCTTGTTTTGTTACCTTGATTGTGCTTGTAGTTAGTTGCATTAGAATTATAGGAACAAGATAAAAATCGATATGAATGGGGATGGGATATATGTGAGCTGTGATGAATGTATGCCAAAGAATACTAAAGCATATCGAAACCACGATTTGATTGGATAACTGCACTGTTCATATTATTTCTGTTATGTGTATGATATTGGCTGGTCACTCTAAAGAATGTATAAATATTTTGACCTAAGCAAAAAGTAAATTGATCATGCATCGCATCGGACATATTGCATTTGGTAGCGTGCTACTCCTACGCAGGTCGATCGGTATGGTCCGAGGACTCGTTTGGATAATGAGACCCGGGATCAGAGCTCATTCATAGGAAACTAAGGCGCATCGGGGATGCATTCCATGTGTGAGCCTAGCCGAGGCGAGTGCTATGAGCCGAGGGCTTGGGGACTAGCAGCAGTCGTGTAGACTTCAATACCATCCCTAACCCAAGATACGGAGGGCGTAAATCCGTTCTGTGTGTGGGTTCCGGATACCCATACATAATTGCTTGCTCACATGTGTTTGTTCATGCATAGCATATGATTGATTTAACTTGTTTGTTATGGTACGGAATTAAGGAATTCTCACTAAGCTAGTGTAGCTTATACCCCAACAGTTGTTTAAATGAGCAGGTTATCTCAAGAATGCAAGTGGGGACTGAATTGGTTGGAGCCGGGTATGACTCGGGATTTGGCAAGAATACAAATGTTTGAAGTTATCAGCTAGTTTATGATTTGTCTGTAATAGTTTGTAGGAAGTCTGTGGATGAATGTAATCGAAGTTGATGAATTTGTATTTTGAAGTATAGTGTTTTATCTGAAGTATAGTAAATTGTATTTCCTTTACATTGTTACTCAATTGTATCAACATAAAATGTATCATTCCGATGTCTCCTTTATGTGTTAGACGCCTTGTACATAGTATGGAAGCCTTCGCGTGACTGAGGTGGTCATTCTTAGGCTTTAATATTGTGTACGGCGGACTGCCACGTTTAGAGTACCCTTCGGGGCGTGACAGCAAGAACCAAACATATATCAAAGGTTGATTAGTGAGTTTCTTGCTAAATTATAAGTTAACCACTTTAACTAAGTTTCCTTACCTTGTTGAGCTTGAGTTTTAGCTTGGTGTTATGACAAACCAAGAGCTATTTGGCTTGGTTTTTGATGTTGTTGGAGGGAGGGAATTGATGTTTTTGGATGTGTTTGATACTTGGAGAGGATATAGGAAGTATAACAAGGGTTATATTTTGTTTTAGAGCTCCTTAAAGATTGTCTAAGTGGAGAAAATGGTGAATGAAAGTTGCTGTTCATTTCTCCTTTTATAGCTATATTTTCATATTGTTTTTGTGGGGGTTGTGATCTAATTTAGTTTCTAACTTTAGGTTTTATATATGTACTAAGGTTAGGCTAAATTTAGGAGGATAAGAAGGGTGTTTTGGGCTTGAGAAACTTGCAAATTGCAGCTGGTAAATTCGGATGAAATTGTGGCTGTTTTGGATGACGATTTTTAGCTTTTGTTTTGATAGATTTGTGGCTGATTTTGAGGAGCATTAATTGTATTTTTTTTGCTAATTAATTAATGTCATTTATATGTGTAAATATAGGGCTCAACTTGCTTAAAAATTGGATAAAAAATTAGTTGAAATTCGTGCTAAAACAGAGGTGTAGAAAATTCCGATATGTGTTGCACTTTTCTAGACTTTTTGGACTAATTTCTTGGTCTAATTGTTAACTAATTTTTGTTACTTGAAGTGTCTATTTAGGGGCCTCTTATTGGTGCTTATTTGGTAAAAAATATCAGCTCAAACTAAGCCTACAATTTTCTCAAATCAAGCTACAATTTGGTGTGAATTGCTGATGTTCTTGTTGGAGTTCCTCCTGCTACAGCTACTTGTTCGATGAATTTCAAGGCCATTTGGAGCTGATTTTGTTACTTGTTTGAGTTGAAATTCTTAGCATTTAATGTTTATCTAATGTGAAGCTTTTAGATTGGATTGTATGTCATTTCATTTGAATTTTAGAGCTCAAATTTGGATCAAATTTTGGACGTGATATGCACCCGAGAAGTCCCCTGCTTTACCGTTCTCCTCTATTTCCATCATGATGGATTCTGTCCGTATGTTGTTGCTTTGCTTCGTCGGTTTTCAATTTTTTTTGTTTAATAATTAACAAAAGTATTTTAACAAATATTAGTTTATAAACATATGTTTATTACAATTTGATAAGAATTTTATCAAAATAAAATCATCTACGTTCCTATAAAAATTCTAGATTGTTTATATATAAACAAAATTTTGGGTTCAAAATTTTCACGATTAATATTTTTAGTATTTTAACTTACGTGATTAAATTTTTCAAGTTCAATAAACCGAATTAGGAACTAAGTTTTAATGAATTCAGAATTCCTTAACAAATATAACAGTGGGTTTTGAAATTTTCATTTTAGATCTAGATTAGTAATTATTGATCGCTACTAGTATCTATTATGTATTATAATCCTAGTAATTCATCTTTGGATTATTGTTTTATACCAATAAGTTCTGTTAATAGACTATATCTTATCGGTTTTGAAATTTAGAACTACTTCTAATTATATATTGAATTATCAGTTCAAGATACCAAATCTCGTTTTTGGTATCTATTAAGATCAAAGAAACTTTTATTCGGGTCTTTCAAATTAGGAATAAGTTTATTACAACTCATAGATCTATTTTACGATTTTTATCAAGTTTTAAATTCACTATCTAATTCACGTTTTCTATTTTATTATCGTATACTATTGTGAAAAAATATCGGGGTTTACATTTATAACCATGAAAAATGATACGAATAGAATAAATATAATTAGATTTTTAAGAAGAACCTATATGAATTAGTCATCCCGGGTATTTCTTTTGTTTAGGTGACGATGTAAACGCCTTAATTTTGCATAACCTGATTTTGATAATTGACAATAATATGATATAAAATCTTGAAGAAGCTTTGAGAAAAGACACAAAAATCACTCTCAATTTTTCTATTTAAGAATATTAAAAATATAGACAATTCAACTGGAGTTTAAGAAATCATATCGTTATCAGCAAAATTTTCCCTAGTCTTTTTACGATCCATGAGTGATGATAAATCAAAGAATTAATTATTAAGGCTCGAGTAAACTTAAAAGAATTATCAATCAATTTCGGAATATAATTAGAAAAAAAAGAAATATACCTCAAAAATTTTCAAATAAGGAACATCGTAAATTAATCACTAAGCAAAACTTCAACATCAACAAATAAAGATAAATATATCTTTAGATTCATTGAGCATATAGAATCAAGCAAGTCTAACGAGTAAATTTCCAAAACAATCACAAATAAAAATTTTATTACGAACTTATAATTAAAAATAATTGTAACCCCTTAAAGAGACTAATAATACCACCTTTTTTAGTAAGTAAAAATTCTTAGAAGTCACTCAAATCTTACAAATAATTTATTACATATGGAAATATTCAAAGCATAATGCAAGTAATTAAAATAAAATACAAAAGCTTTAAAATTGATACCCATAAAACATTCTTCTTTACCAATTTAGTTATGTGCTTATTTCGAGCGCATGATACGAACTATTACTACAATTTGGAATAGTAGTAGTAGTATTAATAGCATCAAAAGTGTACTATAATTAAGAATATATGTTGTAGTAGAAACAACAACAACAACAACAAAAACAACAAAAATAATAACTAGATTATTTTGTCATATAAAAACTAACACCATAATTGATCTACATATGAGGACAATATTAGGACCATAATTATTATATATATTAATCATGATAACTTATCAACTTGTAACTAATACTATATGATTTATAAATATGTTATAACCAATATCGTAATATTAGTAGACTATTGTAATAAGTATTAATATAATTTAACAACTATGGTAATAATATCAATATAACCTATAAATACAACAAGAACCTAGGGCTAATTACCTAGGAAAGCTTACAATTATTGGCACAAACTACACATTTAAAAAATCATTCGATACGGCAAATACCATATCAAGATAATTATAATATGCAGTAAAAACAGAAATCAAGAAAATGGTATGATATTTATTTTAAAAACAAAATGCATCGTAAACCCTAAAATTCACATTAGAACCAAGATCCTAGATTGTATCAGATCAGACCAAAATCTCAGCAACCTTAGATTGAATCAAATAAATCTTATAAGCCTATAATGTCATATAAATTAAATTAAACTTCGATTTCCAAAAATTCGAAACCCTATGAACCATAAATGGGATCAGATAAAGATTTAATAACCCTAAGATATCAGATGAATTAAATAAAGCCTGAAACCCTAAAAGTAAATCGTATAGCAAAAGCATATCACCAACAAACGATCCAATATCTTAATTAATCCGAAAACCTTATGCTAAACAATTCATCTATTTGAGTCCTAACACACAATCGATGCAATATTCCAAATATAATTTATTAATAAAATAATAAAGAATAATTTCTATAATTGTAAACTCCAAAATTTTACGCTGATCTTATAAGTAAAACCTTAGACTAAAAAATGGCAAAATCCTAAAGTCAAACGAGTTAAATTGTAAATCTTAGGAAATCTAGACTTGATTAGACAACTTTTAAAACCATAAAATAATAAATTAATTAAGAAAATATTATGAACTCAAATTATGAACGTATATATAGTATAAATCCTAAAAATATTAGATTATCCAAAAATTCAATCATTTCGGACCTTTACGGGATTAGTTTTCATATCCAACTGCAACATGCAAAAAAAAAAAAATTTTCCGACAATCAAATTATACTAAAAAATATTTGGATTTTCATAAAATATCAGATAAATTTTTTTGGGTCATAAAAATATCAGTTATAGCTCGTATACGCGTATTTTGCAGCTGCCGGTAACTTATATGATATTTTACTATTACTATTCATCACTATTTGCTTTAATTTCTACAATCACTTGCTGCCATATTTTTTTCTTATAATTTATACCTATTTCCTACACATCATACCCTATTTACTACTTTTACGAATTATCCCATTACATATCACATTTGTCACTTTTCATTTGAATTTGTTTTTCTCTTCTTCCTTTCTTCTCTTCACTTTCATGTCTGGTGCTATCCTTGGTGCAACCAACTTTTCTTTTATCTTTTTTATTTGTTTCACACACAAAAAGTCACCAAATCTCTTCTATAAATACCTACCTCCATTCATACTTCTTACACTTTACAACTCTCATTAAACTTCTCTCTTCTTTTTTTTTTTTTCTTCTCCTTGTTGCAGGTTTCTTGCTGCCATTTTTCCTTTTCAACTCAAACACACTCCCTTGATTCATCTTTTTAAGGAAAACACATTCCCATTCATTCTTAGTTGCTATTTGGTGTTGCTTCATGCATTATCTATGGATAAAATCTCCCCATGATGCAAAAAGCTGGGGATGATAATGCCAAAAATGAAACTCATATCTCATCTACATTATGATCACGTTGATTTTGAGTTTCTATGGTTAAGTTCTTATAAAACTAATCTAACTATCTATAGTTATGTACATATTTATACCAATATAAGCATGTTGTTCACTAAAACATTTATTTCATGCTTTTATTTATTTTCATGCTTTAATATATATATTTTGAGACCTGTTCTTAGTCTAAGTCTTAGACTTGTCTTTGATCAAGTAAAAAATAAAAGGGACTTGTCCATAATCTAAGTTTTGGGAATGCCTTGTCCGAAATTTCTAAGGCTTTCATTATATTTATTTTGCTATCTAAGCGGACTTATCCATTTTTAAGTCCTGGGGAGCCTTGACATAAATACAAGACTCCTACGCTTTTATTTTATTGATGAGACTGGAAATATTTTGAGTCTCGAGAAGTCTTGAAAAAGATCTAAGACTTCCATGTTTTTCCTATTTTATGGAGACTAGAAATATTCAAGTCTGGGAAAGTCTTGAAAACAAGCTAAGACTCCCATATCTATTTTGCTATTTTTCATACTTTGATTTTCTATCCTTAATTTTTTTTTTCTATGAAGTTATGTTGATGATTTTGTTCTTGGCATAATAGTTATATTTTGTTACTCATGTATGTACATTGTCATAGGTGATGTTGTTATGATAAAGTTTTAAAGATATGAAAAGTGAAAAGTCTTCAATGATTAAATTAACCTTCAAGACCTTAAATTCAACACTTAGGAAAATTTTTCATTAGGAATAAAAGAATAAAAATAGGCACTCTACTAAACTTTTAAAATATCAAATGAAGCTTTTCCTAAACTACAAGTGTTGATAATCTTTGTTACAAAAACATCGTCTATAAACTTACCCATAAGATATGTGCAAGCTTTTTTTTCCCAAGAAAAATATAAGCTAAAGACAGGTCCTTTACATAATTCTTTTAAGTAATAAAAACTAAAACAATCTCAAGGAAGTTGTCACTTTGAATACATTCCATCCATAAACATAAAGAAGCTCATGTTTTGTAGATTAATTAGTTTCAAGGATTAATGTGATCTTAAGATGTCCATAGATTTAAAATAAATACCATGGTTTTCTTTAGTTGAGCTTCATACCCACAACATCTAAAAATTTAAGTTTTGGAAATAACCAAACTTAAGAAAAATATAAAGTAATTACACTTAGGATAATATGACAAAAATAAGTAAAACCATGTCTCACCAAATAAGTGATAAATAAATTTTTGGAACAAACATAAGACCATTAAAGCTTCAAAATAAATTTTGAACCATGACTTTTGATACATGCCTACAAATTTGGGACAATGAATTTGTGACAAATCAAAAGATAATTTTTCATAAAACATAACATCTTTACTTTCCACCAAGATATTTTTTTACAAACTTATTAATTTTAGAACAATATCACTAGGATCATGCCTATAATATAAGTTAATGTCCATATTAAATATTTTTCAAAGGTGATAATTTTATGTTTATTAAGAAAGTGTTCAAGTGAAGTAAAACTTTGAAAAATAAGAAAAACAAGGGCTAGAACATGTGTGATACAATCTGTACTATCTAGTCTGAACCATAAATGACCTTAGAAATTGAAAAGTGACCTTAGAAATTGAAAATACCTTAGAAATAGATAGATCTTTTCGAGTAGGTAGAAAAACTATACTCATATGTGAAATTCTAAGTTAAAATGGGCAGTTATAACCATTTTAGTTGGAATTTTATAATCGGGGAAAGAGTAAATGGAGTTAATAAAATTAGAATTTAAGTAGAATCAATATGAAATACTCATTTCGAGTAATTTTTTTTTTTGATGTTTAGGTAATGAGGAATTTGACGTACTTTCCCAATGACCACTTTGACTAGGATTTGTACTAAGGACGAGTGAGTTTTTTCCTTAATTTTCATACTTATGTTTTTATCTATAATATAGTTGCACTAGAAATAGGGAAAGATAAAAATATGGAACGTGCATGTGCCTTGCAATGTTGGTTTAAATTATACTAAGTATATCGAGGCTTGAATTGTCAATAATCAAATTGTTGTTATATTGCTATATTGAAGTGTTTACCAATTCTATGATCACTTATAAGACACCTTAATTTCATATCAAGGAAACAAAATAAATAGATTCGTGCATATCACGAAGTGAGTCATATTTCATTCACTGCTATACCCTTGGTAGGACAAGGGCATAGTAGTGGTGGTACGTAGAGACCTATAAATCTGCAAGTGGGGCATAGGAGCCCGTAAGAACTACAATTTAAAGGTGAGTAGTAGTTGAAAGTACTATAAAAGTCTATTTGCGAACGATGGTTATAAAGGCTCATAACACTTAACCCCAAGGCATAAATCCATTTCAACATATGATTTTTGGATAATCAAATGTATTGCTTACTCATGTTTGATGCATCTCATACGCTTGATAACAAACTTGCTTGTTATTCTGTTTATTATGAGTACATTTTACATAAAGATATATTTCACTAAGCTAGTTTTACTTACTCTCCAATAGACTTTTTTTTTGCAGAAAAATTTTAAAGCTGGGATTGGGATAGAAACCAAGAGCAAAGGCATCAAGGATCAAATCATGATAATTAGAGGATTGGAATGTTGATGGACTAAACTTAGTTGAGAGAAAAGACTTAAAACTTAATTTATTTTCTTTTGTAATCTCCTTAGTAGTGGATAATAGGTAACCTAAGTTGCTTTACCCTTTTTCATTTTTGGTAGGATATCCAATTCTCCGTGGTCCATGTGATTTGTAGAAATATTGCTATCTAAAAATATTTTTCAAAAAAAAAAAAAGTATGTATATATGTATGTATAAAATAATGAGAGAATAAGTAACTAGAGTCTTGCAAACTTTGACTTGCAAGGCAGTCCTTATATTATGGGTACACATGTAATATGAATCTAGGATAATCCTCATAGCCGCTTATTTAGGGTTTTGATAGACGACAAGTTTAATGTACCCTTCCATGATGACTACTTCAATTGGAGTTTTCAAGAAATGGTTGAATGAGTTTTTCCTCTAAAATTCATTATCATGTTTGTGCTTGTAAAGTAGTTGCATTAGCATGTTAAGAAAATATAAAAATTGATAAATATTTGTGTTATCAAGGGTTAAGTATGTGTTTTTTTAGTTGTGTGATTAAGTGGATATTAAGCATATTTCAATCCTAAAATGTTTCTTTGAGTATGTTTATTCATTTATATGCTTGATTGCTATGTGTGTTCAAATTATTTATCACTCTTAATGAACCTTAATATGGATTAGTGATTAATAAAAGAAGTGGTCATGCATAGGATTTATTGAGTTACATTTAGAAGGCTTCTAATCCTAGGGTAGAGTTGGATGGGCTATAATTGTGGTGGGACACAAGCTCTGTTCCTTCAAGGGGAACCTACATCGACCAGGGAATGTAACTCTTGGTTCAAAACACGCCAACTGAATGCTATAGGTGAGTTCCTAGGGACTAGTAGTAGAAGATCGTGAGACCCTTAGAAACACTACCTTAACCATCGACATAGAGGGTATAAATTTGTTCTTGTATAGATTCTAGATAACTATACATATTTGTCACTTTCACATAGTTGTTGCATGAGCATAGCATATGCTTTAACTAACTAACTTTATTTGCTTATTTGTGTTGGTGCAAGTGACTGGGAAATATCTCACTAAGGATGTTGTAAGCTTATATCCCATAGATCTTTGTTGAAATAGGAATACTTATGGCTTTACTCAGAGATAAGATCCTCAAGGAAATCACTAGAGGACATTTGGAGCCTAAACGGAAAACTTGGGAACAGAATGAAGTTTCTTTTTGAAATCCTCAATGATGAATATGTGATACTTTATTATTATTGGTGATTTTCAAACATCTATAATACTATGTTGAATTGAGGATTTAGCATAGGTATGTCCCTATAATGTTGTAATCTTTGAATGTTTCACTTAACCATATTTAGTGCTCTTGCATGCTAATATTCCATTGTTCTCTTGAACTGTACGACTCATTTGGTGTTTCCTTTATTGTGACATATGGTTTGTGCATAATATGGAAGCTTTCACATGACTAGGGAAGTTATTCTTAAGCTTTAATATTGTGTACAGTATTTATATTTGGGGTACCTCTTGAGGCATGACAAGTGCATGAGTTGTAAGAACAGTTATAATTCAATATGACATGAATAGTGGTCTCCAAATTGAACGGATTAAATTCAATTTTCCTTCCTCAAACTTATTAAATGCATTGGCAAAAAATGAAAAAAGAAAAAGTGTATATGTCATACTTGCACTAAAGAGTTTTGCTTATTTTCCTATCTAATTGATGCTAATTTCAGTGTTAAAATTTAGATAGATAACTAAGAATGTAAAATTAAACAAGTTATTGGTTGATTGTTATTGAAGGGTTTCTGTTAGCCTTAAGTATGAAGAAATTGATGAATCTAGAATTTGATTTGCTTAAATAATTCTTATGTCAAGTAATGACTCAATTGTAATTTGAAGTAAAGGATAATGGATTGGTGATTTATAGGCTTTTAGTCTGTAGCAATAAAGAGGGAAGGAAATGCTTGCTCTCATTTAATTGTTAAAATAACAAGCTTAGGAAATGTTAATGATAAGGAGTGTCTTATTTAGTATGAAATTAATCAATTTAAAGATGAATGATGGGAGGGTGGAGCTTTCTGGTCAGGATTGAAAATAAGAGGATGTTGATTCAGTTGTTTGATTTGATTTTGCTTTATAATACTATAATCAAAACATCGTGAAGTAGTATAAAGTAAATCTTAACAACTGAATAATATTGGTGATGATGTGCCGAGATCAATTGAACGCAATGGATCACAAACTCAAATGAATTTATATTTTGGTGTTTTTTATTTATAGGTTTAACAATGAAATAAAGTGATATGAATGGCACCGAAGAACGGATATGATGCATCATCTACGATCCAAACTACGCTATTTCGAAATTGATATGACGCACAATCTAGTAATAATGGTTTGTTTGCCACGATCACAATAATCGATAAGAAGGGGTTGTTTGCTACAATCTATAAATAGATTGATAAGAACAAGAAGCACTCGCTACAATCACATAATGGATTGATAAGAGTAACTTTGAGAGAAATCTAAAAAAAACAGGTTCATAAAATGTCAAAACTTGTGAGTTCTGATTACGAAGGGATATATATATATATATAATAAAATCTCAAAAAGGAAATATAAAAGACGAAAGACTAAAGAAAATAACGCAATTTGACTAAATCCTAAAAAAGAAAACACAAAAAAGATGACGCGTCTTGACTAAATCCTAAAAAGAAAATGCAAAGAGAAAGAATCTGACCAAAATTAACACGGTTTGATGAATTTGACTAAAAATTAATGTTGTTTGACTTAGGCTAACGTTGAAAGGATTTGTTCATCCACTCAATTTGTTTTGTTTTCCCTTTGATTCAACAAGCTTTGATCTTCTAGTTTAGTTCAGGTATTCAACTCTGGAACAGGGCTAGATTGATTCTCATCATTCCCTCTAGCTCATTGAAGATTTGTCCTCAAATCTAGAAGTGAAATATGTCCACAGGATCAAATAAAAACATGCAAAACTCAAACACTGTAAAGTAAAATCTCTTAGCCAAGTTTAACTCCAATGCATGATCTACAAATCCCCTCTTGAATACAAGCTCCCATATCAATGCAGCATCAAGCCTAAGCATTTGTGATAATACGTTTTCAACATCCACTTCAAACCCTTTTTTAGCATCTAAAGGACCCATACGATCCAACAGTATAGGTGCAGTACCATTGAGACTGTAAACCCGGTTTTCTTAGTAACTGAGTAAACTTCGGAAATCGGAAACCGGAAACCAAAACCCTAAACAGGATTATTATGAGCGACCTAGGAACCCTAGATCCGGCTTTTCTTCCATTTCAATTTAAAAGAACCTCTATAGAATAATTTAATGTGGATTATTGTTTTAAAGTATATTTTAAACCATAAAAAGTTTTGATTTCGAAAAATTTTCTATTTCGAGCTTTCCCAAGCTCCATTACGGAAAAGCGATCCCCGAAACTAGAAACTCAGAAAAATATTTCAGAATACTCTTTAGAATCGAAATTTTATAAGGATTTAAAAAATATACTTTATAATTTTTCGGGTTATAAAAATTATAGTTACAGCCTTCTTCCCATATTTTCTTTACTACCGGTAAAGTAAATGTCTTGTCTACTATTTATTACTATTCACAAGTACAACCTCCTACATACACAACCCATACCCTAGTCTTACAACCTTACAAACACTCCATTATATTTCCCTTTCCAAGAAAAGTTTGTCTCTTAAGAATTATTACCATTTAAGATATATTATTACATAAATTACAAAACAAATAAAATCAAACTCTCTCCCTCTCTTCTTTACTCTTGAACCGGCGCCCTCTTCCTCTATTTGACTCCAATTTGTTTTATTTTATCTTCTTTTTATAATACAAACAAACCCTAATTTCACTTAATATAAATAGTCTTTAATTTTCTCTCTCTTTCATTTTATTTCATTTGTTCCAAAAGCTCACAAACTCTCTCTTCTTCCTCCCTCTTGCCGTGACTTCCCACCCCATCACACACACTCACACAAGCTTCATTTCTTCTCCATTTCTCATCTATTTCAAGCTCTAGGTGATGATTCTTAAGCTTCCCTACCATTTAATCTTGTAATGGCAAGATTATTCATGAGTGTTTTCACTCTAAGTCCCCATGAGCACTTGCTAGGGACAAGAAAATACTACTACATGAATATCAAGCCATTACAAGAGTAGATCTTATGTTTGATTAAGTTTTTCTTGAAATATTTTCATGTTTATGCATGTAAAAGTAGGGTAAAGTAGAGATCTAGCATAAAAACCCATGTTCATGCTCTTAAACTCCATTTCATACATTATAAGTAGTAGATCTAGCTTTCAGATGCTTATACCATGCTTGACATTTATAATCTTATGGATGATTTATGTTTTCATACATTAATGCTCATGAAGGCTTTGTTTGTGTATATAGATATTGTAGTTGGTAGATCCTTAGGCAAATAAAACAAGGAACTTACAAAGGAAAAGTTTTTGTTTGAAATGTTCAAAGACAAATTCGTATGGTTTCAAAGACCTATTTTGAAAACCCTTTTATCAACTTTAAAACTCATGTTTTATGTGAAAAATGAAGGATATAGGTAATATGTATCCTTAAGTTGTGATTTTTATAAGTTGAAATGAGTTTTGATGAGAATAATGTATATAAACAAGAAGTGGAATCTAGATGGAAGATTTGAGTTAGTAGTCAACAATGAAATTCGTAATTGTGAATGTAGGCCATAAGAACACCTATCATCTAAGCTCAAAATAGAAGTTTCATTATTAAATGGAGTCCTTAAGTAATAGATATCTTAAAGTCTTAAGTTTTAATGCATTAAACAAGTTTTTTCCCAAAAGAATTATTCAAAATTTAAGTTCAAGAAATTCGGATTTTTGATAAATCCTATTTGAAAACATATTTGCAAAGTGTAAAATGCAAGTTTTTATGTAGAAATGAAGGCTTGGTAATAGGTATAATGAAAACTCAATTTAACAAGGATAACGTGATTTTCTTAAGAAAATAAATCCAAAACAAAGGGGATGGTCAAAGTTAGGAAACTAGATTTCTTGAAAGTATATAGTTATGGAGTTTTACAAATAAAAAGTTTCATAAATTTCCTTTTAGTAATAATGTCAAAAGCATGCATGCATCAAGCTCATCTCATGTCATTCATAATAGGAAATCATCAATATTGCATATGTAGTTAAACTATATGCTAGAAACATCACAAACATTCACAAAACTATTTTTCGGAATTGGAATTTTTGACCGATCAGAACTGATCAGCTTATTTCATGACCTAAACATTTTCGAAACTTGGAAATAATATTAGGAATATAATCTTTTGAAGTAGATAGAAATCGGTATATTATATGCTCAATTCCGAGTTAAAATGGTTAGATATGGTCATTTGAAGTTAGGACTTTAACTTATGTGGGAATTAACGAACTTAGTAAATAGAATTGTTAAGTTTATTATAATTTTATGAGAAATACTCATTGAGGGTATTCCTTATACTTAGGTGATTTGGAGGATGGATTTCCACTCCCCGAGGACTACTACGACTAGTGGATTTCTCTCCATGGCTGAGTGTGTCACGCCCCAAAGTGTGCCCTACATGTGACAGTCCGCCACACTCAACCTTTAATCTCAAGTGAGACAATCCTAGTCTCCCCATGAGCTTAAACATTGAGTGTAAGGCTCGCTCTTAACATTTATAGATCATACTTTGCTTCGTAGTAGCTTAAAGAGATATACACAGTAGTAAGAATGTAAGCCATAACCGTCATACAGAGAATTATTCTATTACATGATCTAGGGGGCATACCCCCATTAACACCAATTACCAATTCTCAATCCCCACATTTCCTTACATTGCCCTTCAATTACCGATTCGGAAAACGGAATTAGAGTCCATTTCTAATCCTTAGACCCTGGCCTCATCAAAAGCTCCTTAATGTCTAAGAGTCGTACCTGGTATCCACGGGTCCTCGAAGAAAGCCAAAGGTACTCATACTGCAACAGGAAACTATAGGGGTATAAGCTACACTAGCTTAGTGAGTGGAACTTCCGAATTACAATAAACACAACACATTCAACCAAGTAATTAAGCAACCAAGTGAAATGCATCAACAAGTGAGTTTAGCAAACATATGACCAGCCAGAAATCATATGTGGATGGACTTGCGCCTTCCATCCCGGGTTAGCAGATTAACGAATCCTGCGGGACGACGCCGTTTAAGCTCACGGTCAACTGAACATAAATTCGTTTTATGGATCACGATTAACCAACAAGTATTCGTTTTATGGATCACGAAAAACCAACCAATGCTAATGCTCCATCCCCATCGTGATATGAATGAATTTCAATTTACAATTGAAGTCGGATATTCATTAGCTCAATTCCTTTAGGTGATCAACAAGTATCCGCAAACATACATCATAAGATACTAGCTAAACAGTCATTAGCTTATCACTCGGTTTCGATATTCCTTAAGCTCCATTTCACATATCACAGAAATCAACATATATAATCCCCATATACCCCATCATACACAATCATCTTTTTATCTTTACCTAGCAACTAGTGCGACTATCATTACAATCACAAGTAATAATTGCAATCGGAAGAGGAACTCACTCGGCCATGGTACGCCGGTCTCTTAGTGACGATGGTCGGTGATACGGTATTGTCGTACTCGGGTTCACCTACCAAATAAAGATAGCCTAATGAGAATCTCATCACTAAACTAATTCAAACTATGTATCTATACTTCACAAAATCGGAATTCTCGCTATTTGCGGAAGTTCCAACTTAAAATGGCCATAACTCGGTCATTTTAACTCGGAATTTCGCAAATTTTATATCGATCTCTATCTACTTCGAAAGATCTATCTATTTCTAGTATTATTTTCAAGTTTTGAAAATAGCAAGGCCACGGAACAGTGGGATCAGTTCTGTTCTGTCACTTTCCCGATTTCGAAAAATTGTATCGCTTTTGATAAAAATGTTCCTAGTTGATGACTCATGCATGAATGGTATAGGAATGAATTACTAACATGAATGGTATGTAATGGACTTAATATATGCATGGTCATGATGATTTTGTGATAGTAAACTCTTATGAACTCCTAAGTGTTAGAAAATTCCATAACGGTTATTTCTAAAAAGCTATTCTTCCACTTTACACTCCTTAGGGTTTCTTTGGCTTTTAATCTTGTAATCCACTTGTTTTCTAACTAAAATTAAGTTCTCAAAGTCTATATTAATCATGGCCTTCATTCATGTATAAAAATTCCCATTTTTCATTTAGTAAACATGTCTTTGAACAAGCTTTTTGTAAAATCCGAATTTTCCGAATTTCATTTTCTTGCATTTTTCTTAAGAAAAACTTGTCTAATGCATTAAAAATTGAAGCTCCAATATATACATTATCTAAGGACTTCATTTGGCTTATAAAACATCCATTTTAGACTTAATTACTAAGTGTTTATTTAGGCATGAACCTAAGTTACGAATTTTTAACCATTGATCAACATACCAATATCTTTCATCTTAACTCCACTACTTGTTTTATATTCCTATGATGCCTAAACTCATCCAAGCTTATAAAAATCATTCCTTCAATATTCCTATGATACATACCCTTCATTTTTCTTATGAAATATGAGTTTAAAGTTGATTTTGGGGGTCTTTAAGGTAGGGTTTCCATTTCATCCGAATTTTCAACTTTTCATATTTGACAAAGTCCTTCCTTTTCCAATGTTCTTGCCTTCTATATGTGAAGATCTACTATCTAACATCTCTATACATGAACAAGACTTCATTCTTATGATCATCAAAGCATATAAAACAAAATGAACCTATGATCATGCATGTACATGAAGTTGTGAATGTCTAAACCTTAGATCTACTACAAATGATATATAAAGCATGGATCTCATGGCATGAACAACAATATATGTGCAAGATCACTACTTTACATGCATGAACAAGTTGATATTTCAAACAAAACTCATTTAAAGGCTAGATCCACTTCTTGAGATGGCTTGAGATTCTTGTAGTAGTGTTTTCATGTCCCTTGCTCATGCTTATTGGGATTTAGATGAGAAAACACACAAGAATGATCTTGCCATAACAAGATTTAGGATGTACAAGGCCTAAATATACATACCAAAGGAGTCTTGAGATGGAAATGGAGAAGAAACAAAGTTGAAATGGCAAGGGAGTGGGGGAGGGAAGTGCTCGGCACAAAGGGAAAGAAAAGAAGAGAGGTTTTCTCTTTTTCAATTTTGAAACAAGAAGAAAATGAAGAGAGAGAGAGAAAATTATGTATATATATGGAGTGCATTAGGGTTTAGATAATTAAAAAGGAGTAAAATAAATAAATTTGAGAGGGAAATAAGGGGGGGGGGGGGGCCGGCCTCTCTTTGTGGTGTGTGTGTGTGTTTGAAATTTCAATATTTGTAATTTAGTTAGTTAAAATGTAATAAATGTGATAATTGTTTAAGAGACAAAATTCATTGGAAAAGAAAATTGAAATGAGTAGTTGTAAGGATGTAAGAATAGGGTATGGGTAGTGTGTAGTATAGGTTGTACTTGTGAATAGTAGACAAGACATCTACTTTACCGGTTGTTCGAAAACACGGGAAAAGCTATAACTGTAATTTTTATAGCTCGAAAAATTATGAAATTGATATTTTTGGAATTCTTATAAAATTACGGTTCTAATGAATATTCCGGAACATTTTTCTGAATCCGTGGTCCGGGGCATGCTTTTCCGTAATTGAGCTCGGAAGGCTCGAATTGAAAATTTCCCGAAATTGGAACTTTTAGGGGTTTAGAATAGCTTTAGAACAATAATTCATGTTCATTTACTTTATAAAACTTCTTTTATTATGAAATCGAAGGAAAGCCGGATCTAGGGTTTCTAGGCTCCTCTCACTAAGCTGGAATCGGACCGATATAGGGTTTCGTTCTCCGGTTTCCAAAGTTCGTTCGATTACTATACGATCACTAGGAGAACTCGGGTATACCGTATAAGAATAATAATAATAATAATAATGACAACAATTTAGGTGACTAATAATATTAATCGTACTGAAAAACTTACTAATTACTAGCAGCAACGAAATACGAATAAATTGTAAGACCAGATAATTCTAGCTATTTGAAAATTTGTAAAACTAATAGCTTAGAGGTCCTTCAGAAATATAATTCTAAAGGCACTAGCAACATGTTCTCAACATTTGCATCCCCAGGGCTCGCTTTTCGAAATTGGCACCTGATCAAATTGGAATAGGTCGGAATTTCACTGATCTCACCTTTCCAGGGCATCCTATACTTAATACGAACCAATTACACTTTTTCCTCTTGTTCCAACTCCTGGGTTTAGGAACACGAGATTGTCGGATCTAGGTTACTGAGTTTCTTGAGAGCTTTGAAGACTCAGGTTTCCCGGTTAACCTTCCGGTTTACACTATTGTCAACACAAGAACCGATATTCCACACTTATATGACTTGTCTGATTGGTGAGTTTTATTTTAAGGTCCACTCTCATAAGTATCAAATATCTCACCACATTCTCGGAATTCTTTTGGATTGAGTTTTATTCCCGAAGCCAGTCACTATTCACTCCTTAACAATTTGTTTTAGGGCTATATTTTATCCGGATCTATAAGTCGGAGTTAAATAGGAAGTTTATTGTACATAAAGGTTTCAGAACAGAAGTATTTTAAGTTGCTATTTTATTTCTGAGATTTCTTATGTTCCTCACAATTCAGAATTTTCCGAATTCGTTCGGAGTTTGGGACTTGTCAAAGTTCGGTTTTAACTCGGAGTGACTTTCAGGGTTTTATTTCCTAAGTTCATCTTTAAAAGTATTTGTTGAAATTTTCCAGGGCTTACAGAGTGAGTTCATTTCTTAAATAGTTGTACTCATGTATGTGCTTGTAATCGTAGTGACATTAGAATTAGGGAAAGATAAAACTATGATGAGTTGTGATTTAATCTTGGTTGAATAAAAAAAGTATATCGAGACAAGACTGTTGTAAATATCATTGTGTCTAGTATAGACTTGATTGTCTGAAATTCTCGATGATCGCATTTAATCTACATAATTAACATGCCACAATTATATGAATAAATTGTACATGCATATCACGTAGTGAGTCACATTGCATTAGCTAATATACCTTTGGTGGGACAAAAGTGTATTAGCGGAAGGCGAGGGGGCCTATGTTAACATTAAGGATGTGAGATCGCTTAAGTTAACGAATGTGGAGTAGGCACATAAAACTACAACAATAAAACAACAGAGGTTGTATAACTAAGAGAAAGAGATCGGGATGATGGTTGCATGACTTATGGACCACCCCACTCAAAATTGGAATTTATGGTTGCATTTCTTATGGACCATCCTAACCCCGAATGAAGGGCGTAAATCCATTCACATATGGCTCTCGGAAAGTCATATGCTTGTATGATCATTTGCTTGTGCATTTCATATTGCTGCTAATAACTTGTCTGTTATATACTGTTGTTGAGTATTAAATATTTGAGAATGAATCTCACTAAGCTTGTTAGCTTACACCCCGATAGTTTTGTTGTGGTGTTCCTATTTTTTTGTTTCGAGAGAACACTTTTCACAGGGTTATCTTTTGGATGAAGGAGCTTTTGAAGAAGTCGGGACCTAGCTAGAGGCGTGGACTTCTAGGAAAATCTCTTTAACATAAACCCTAACGTTTGTAATATGGTTTTAGATGGATAGACTTTTGTTATTATTTTGGTGGGGGTATGCCCCCTTTACTTTTATAAAGACTTAACTTATTTATCTCTATTGTGATTTCTATTCTTAATGCTAGTGTATGCCTCCTTAAACTATTCGATTCAAAGTGTGATCCTAAAAGTTGTGCAAGTACACCTTACACCTGGTATGTAAACTTATGGGATGACTAAGGTTGTCATACTAAAGTTTAAATATCGAGTGTGGTGGATTGTCGTGTTTTGGGTACCCTTTGGGGCGTGACAGAGACAACCATTCTATTAGTGAATCAACAACATGTTTATCTCTACCAATCAACTCACAATTAGACCATGTATAGAACTTAATATTCATCTCTATGCTACCACCCCAAAATCTAATACTCAACCAATATATATAACCATTAGCTAAGTTCCAATGGATGCCTACAAGTCGTTCATATGGGTTTACATGGACAATAGCACCACAATAATTCTGAACATGTGGTAACCCCATCAACACATCAAAATAAAGTAGATGAGCTATAGGAGAATCAACATGGAAATACTTGTAACAGTCCATAGCACCTGATATAATTGGCTCTAATTCAGGGACACATATATCAAGAGATGAGTTTACACCTATGTTACACTATATATTCATTAAATTATCTTTCTCATCAATAGCAACATCCTCTATAGCTTCAATCTGAACCGCACTCTCAATCTCATCTTCCATAACTTTAGTGCCATCTTCATAGACAAGAGTGGGAACTCCATCAATAATACTTACCGCATACTCATTTGGACATTGATGTTCAAGATGTCCACGATCCAAACATCGATTACACTCCAACCTCCAATCAGCATAATCCTCCTCCTGAAATCTAACTCCTCCTACCCATTTAACATCAAGATTTGTATTCGGGGTGGTACCTGAGGATGAACTACAGGCTGTTGTCCCACTATCATTTGTTCTAATTTGTGGCAAGATTAGCCATCATAGTACGTAACTCCTGTAGTTAGTCTTCTATAGATCTCCCATCACCTGCACTGTGACGGCTCTAACCTCCTTCAACATGATTATTACCATAATGCCAAACTCCTCAGCGTACACAATTATTCAACATGACGTGTAATTCTCTGTGTATGAAAAAACCCTAACCAATCGTCCCGTCATCGCAACTGTACTTTGATACCAAAATATGATGTGACGAGATCGATTGAACGCAATGGATCACAAACTCAAATGAATTTATGTTTTGGTGTTTTCTATTTATAGTTTAACAATGAAATAAAGTGATATGAACGACACCAAAGAACAGATAAGATGTACCATCTACGACCCGGACTACACTATTCCTAAATTGATATGACTAGAAATCTAGTAATAACAGTTTGTTCGCCACAATCACAATGATCGATAAGAACGGGTTGTTCGCCACAATCTATAAATAGATTGTGTGTATATATAATATATATATATAAATATAATAAAATCCTAAAAAGGAAATATAAAAGATGAAAGACTAAAGAAAATAACCCGGTTTGATTAAATCTTAAAAAAGGAAACACAAAAAAGATGAAACACTAAAGAAATAACGCGTCTTGACTAAATCCTAAAAAGGAAATACAAAGAGAAAGAATTTAACTAAAATTAACGCGCTTTGACGAATTTGACTAAAAATTAATGTTGTTTGACTCAGGCCATTGAAAGGATTTGTTCATCCATTCCATTTGTTGTGTTTTCCCTTTGATTCAACAAGCTTTGGTCTTCTAGTTTAGTTCGGGTATTCAGCTTGGAACTAGGCTAGATTGATTCTCATCTGACGATGATGTTGATTTAGCAAAGGGAAGAACTTGATAAAGGGAATGCTCATTTGACTCAATTTTGATAAGTTAATATGGAATTAGATAACAATTTAATAGTTCGAATAATAAATCAATTGAATCGCTAAATGTAATTATATAACAAATAGATGCTAGAGGAATGTTAGACACTCACAATGTACATGAATTACACTTAATTTAGAATGCAACATTAACCTAAAATAAAGAAATACAATAACTAATATAAATGTATTGAGTTTCTTAGTATATAAATGAGTGTGAATAATTTGACTATAATCTATTTGGCTATTATCTTGTTGATAAGAAATAATTAGTAATAACAGTACTTAACAGGTAGATAGTATAAGTTTTAGATATATCAATTAGGATTTAATATAGCAAATGGAAGACTCAACGGTTGGTAAAATTAATCATTCTCACAACTACCATAATCACCATGCTAGAATTCACCTAATATATAAACCTAAATACTATGCAAACTTATACTACTTGAAATAAACTTCAAATTGAGTATTTATATACATAAAACGGAATTACAATCACTAAGATACAATGAATGTATGGAAACACATTGAAATAAAGTTTTTGTATAACAAACCCATTTTCTTAGGTTAGAGAGTTGGAGATGATAGTACAATTATTTTATAAGTTAGTTGGACTTATGTTCTAATATATTCGATGGCCTATAATTATATGTGTGTGCGTGTGTATATATATATATATATAAGTCCCTTTAGTAAGGTAGACTATTAATATTAGTGGAGCTGATATTTATCGGTTATCATTATATGTCATGTTTGTTTACTCACTCATAATAGCTGACAATCATGTGCTAGAACTTTCACATTCCTATTGAGCAAAAATGTTGTGAAAACACCTTTATGTATTGTCTGAAACGTCTCAGAATAATAGTTGAATATCCTATGATTTTTGTATGGTACATAGTGAGTTGCTACAATTAGGGTATCCCTTGGGGCGTAATAACCCATGTTAGTAGTCAAGTTGAATTTCTTCCCTTTTTTTATGTAAATTTAAATAAACTTAGACATATCCCACAATGAAGGCATGTTATTTGTAATATCGATGCATGTAAATCCCTCGATTTTACTCCTAGTTAGTTTAGTTCATTTTTAATAATAAAGAAAGTTTTAGTTTTTGGTTTAAAGAAAAACAAAAAAAAATGAAGAAGAGGAAAAAAAAAAAAAGAAACTTAAAATGGCCAAAAATGTGAAACATAAGAAAATCCAAAAATAAGTCAATTAGGAGTTTGTGGTGGTTGTTGAGTGCTTTAAATGATCTTTCTTGAGTTTAAACTTTCTATGTGATTTGATAAATTATGAGTTTCCTAGGTAAAATACACAAACTTTATCAAAATAAATACTTTCATGGTTGACATGGTTTTAATTCTCCTAGTATCATGTAATAGACAATTTTAGCTAATAGGGGTTTCAATGTGGCCACAAGTGGACTTAAGTTAGTTATTTTACAGATACCTATATTATCAAGATAAATTAGGCCTTGAAAATTAATTTTGCTAATTAGCTCAATATTTCATAGTACATAATTATAGTAGATTATGGTTTTCAATCCATACTTCAATATGATTTAAATGGGTTTATGTCATGAATGATATCTGGACTTTGATAAAATATATAATTAGATCAATTTAGACCTAAAAGAATTTTTTTACACACCAATAGTACCTTCATCAAATTAGCTAACACCAGCATTAACCAATACGATGAGCGTACTGTTGGCTACATAAAAATGTTTTTTAGTTATCAAATTAATCAATTTTAAAGTTTAAGTATTTAATTATATATTTTGCCAAATTTTAGGTACCATTTGCTACATTTCCCTTATTTAAATTGACTATTCAATGGATATAAGATCATAATTTTTCAAATTTATTTTTGAAAATTATTTCCTTACACATACAATTTAAACTTGTTGTTTATTTTATGGAAAAAAAATCCTATTTACTTTCAAATTAGGGCGTGGGTCAATTATTGGTCTAAGATATATGTCCGAGATAAATCTTAGGCATAATTGGCTCAAGATGATTAAAAAGGAAACAAATATTTTTGAACTCCTAACATAATTACACTTTCCAAATGACTTAGATAACGTATTGCATATTTTGCCGAAGTATATAAATTATTTATGCATTTACCCAATTTCAATTAACTATTTTATGGATCTACATTATTTCAAGCTAAAATGAAAACATGACTCAAAAATTTGTCAAATTAATTTGTTTTTGAAAATTGTTTCCTTAAATGTATGATTTAAACTTCTTGTTTATTTTATGGAAAAAAATTCTTTTTATTTTCAAATTAAGATTTAGGTCAATTAGTGGTTCAAGATATATGTCCAAGATAAAGCTTAGGCTTATTAACTCAAGCCAATTGAAAAGGAAACAAATATTTTTGAACCCCCTACCTAATTACACTTTCAAAAAGGCTTAGTGGTGAGGCATGTTTCTTTGCTTCATGAAGGTCCTAATAGTGATCCTTGTTCAAGATAAAATGCATCTGTCTTTAGTTATCTTACACACATGTAGAGGCATGTGTCATGCCCTGATGGTGACTTAGATGGGAGAATTCTACCATGAGGTACTAAAGCCCATGATTGACTCCTATGTCACTCAAAGGCTTCGAATATCATGTCGAAGCACCACAACTAGACAACCAATGAAGCCAAATAGCACCTAATTGATCATTCTAGGAAATAATAACTAGCAATTAGATAAATTAGTACTTTAGAATAGTAAATACTACAAGAGAGCTGACAGATATGCTCAAAATGTTAACTTAGGTTCTATGCCTTACAAAAGTAATGCTTATAAGTCTAGCTTCATAATTAATAACATTCTAGAGAGTTTTACAAAATGAAAGAACGAACCTTTTTAACCCTTGATTCTTTCCTATAGATCCTAGCTCCTAAAACAAAACTAACCTATGGATATCCTTATCTAAGATGAAGCCAGAGATAATCTTGTGCCAACAAACTATAAAGGTATGAGTAATCACATGCTGTGAGATATAATCCTCACTCATATCATTTATGTAAATAACAAACACTTAGGACAAACATATGTAATGAAGCCAAGAAAATGAACAAATATATGGCTAAATGGTAACCATAACCGAATGGATTTGCACACTCCCCATCAAGGGTTGGGGAATATCCGTTAATGTCAGCAACTAGGAAACCTTATCACTTTTGGATCTATCTTGACTATCAAAACATGTTTCTCTTTATATAAAAAATAAAACAATATAGATATATTCTCAAAGGAAGGGTAAATTTCCAAAGCGATAACAATGGCAAGTCCCTAGAAGATGGGTTGCATTCCTTAGTGCAACTTATTTCCCATCTAGAGCAAAGCCTATGGTATGCACATAGCCCCCCATGATCATAGCTCATTGATCCACCACATGGTGGTGATGACTTTTGGCGATGTAAACATGTAATGCATGATCAGTTTAGTTATTAAAACCAATATAATTAAGTCTAGTTAATTTATGATGGCCAAACATTTAATCGTATACTCATAATAATTTCAATAAAATAATTAAGCAAATAATTAAACCCTTATTATTCAATAGATTTTAAATATTTTCACATGCAATGACAACATGGGCAACCAACAAGCATAACCTCTTAACCCCACATATAATCTAGTTATTTATCTTAATTAACAAAAATATCAAATACTATTCCTACAAGCACATGTAAGTGTAGAGTTTACATGAATAAATTTAGTCGTCCATGTCACCTAAGTATCATAGTAGTCAATAAGTAGCTCGGTGTCGGGGTTGGAATCACCTAAATGTAGTAAGAAATAGGAATAGAAGGTAGGCAATAGCTTTAAGTATTCAATGTGAAGTCTATATTGCAATAGTTATAGTTTTATGTTGTTTTAGTGCTCGAATTTCAACCACATTCAACTGTCTTGCTTTAACTCCATTTTTGACAAGTAAATTGTTTTTCGAGTACTTTCCAAATGTATATTGTTTTTATTAAAGGAAAAATGTAGGATGTCGAACCAAATTAAGAACAACTTGTTATTTTCAAATGAATTTGATAACTCTTATTGAAATTTTGTTTTTGCAATATCCTTACCCTTTGTAATAAGTCTTCGATGAATCAATAGTTGATTTTATGGAATTTTTTGAGTACTTTTCATTGGTAACATTATTTTTTACTGAAGGAAGACTTTAACGCTCCAAAATGTTATATGAAAAATAATGAATTGTATATTTTACTTGCCAAGGTCACTTATTCCCAAGTTATTGTACTTACTCTTGCTTTCACATGAGCCTAAGCTTGAAACTTGCTTAATATTCATTCTTTACATGGCTTATAATTGTGAATCCTAGTTAATATTCATAAAATCACCGTTCAACTTATATGTTAGGAGATAGGAGAATTTATTAAGTAAAGAAAATATATGGGATATGGATGTTATTTACTTGATATATGTGTGTCTTGTTTGTGGAGACAATAATTAAATAAATAAAAATTGAGGAGACAATAATTAAATAAATAAAAAAAGAAAAGAAAGACCAAAGGAGAACCTATCATAAGATGTGTGTGGGCAAATATCTTTCCTTGTCTTGGTTGGTTGGTGGCATAACAAAATATTTATGCATGTGTGTGTTATTGTTGTTGTTGTTGTTTCAAACAACTGATCACTTGGTTTTGTTGTTTTTTTTATTGGTGGATGTTTGTTTGCTGTCTCGTTTGGTGATAAGAGGATAAGTATAGAAGTAGTGTCATGCCTAAAGGTATCCTAAATGTGACAGCTCGTCACACTCAATATTAAGACTTAAGTATGACAGCCTTATCATCCCAAAAGTCTCGATATAGGGTGTAAGCGTACTTTATGATCATGGGACCAAACTTTGGATCAAGCCGTTTAAGCCGTTGTACATCATAACAATTAAGAAATAAATCATAGCAATAAAATCAAGGTTCTTAAAAGGTATATAAGGAGTCTTACAAGCTTTAAGGGCATTTCCCTATAAAACATCTAATTCTATCAAAGCCGATTACATATTTGAATTTTACTTGGAAATCTACTTCTAATTCAATTCTTGAATTCTAACCAAAAGCTCTTGGCTCCAAAAGTATTACTTGGGTGAAGTATCCCCTTGGCTCCTGCCATAGATATGAGTACACAAGAGATATCTAAGAGGGTATAAGCTATGTGCTTAGTGAGAATTATTTCCACAATTAAACACTCAACAACAATTAATCAAACAAGTTTATTTAAACAACCATATGAAATGGACAAGTACGTGAGCAAACGATATATATGATTTTTCGGGAATCATATGTTTGAATGGATTTACCCCTCATTCGGGGTTAGGGGTTACAGATTGAATAGATCGATTTTTTTTTATAAACATAACTTATTTGTAGTATTGTTCGAGTCACTACATAACTGTAAAACATATTTTTATTTGGGTGTTTTATTCACCATAATTTAATTCGAACAATCCCTCGCCGTTTTATAGAACTTACGGGCTCTATGAGCCTCCTTAATATACCTTTGTTCCACCAAGGGTATAGTAATAAATGTAATGAACTCACCCAATGATATGGATGGATTAATTTAATTAAATACCCATAGCATGATTAAATATTTTAAGGATGATCGCATAATTTCAGACAGTCATTCCTATACTAGATCTAATATCCATTATGAATAATTCCCGTCTCGATATACTTAACGTAATTTCAACTAAATATGTAAAGCACATGTCTTTCCATTTTATCTTTTTTTAATTCTAATGCCACTATATTACAAGCAAAAGCATAAGTACAAAATGTAAGAAATAAACTCACTTGGCTGTTTGCATGGAAACTTCTAGTCAAAGTAATCCTTCGGATAAGGGAGCTCGGACTCCACATCACCTATACAAAAAAAAAAAAAAAACCCAAAATGAGTATTTCTTAAAAGTTTTACCTAAACTTGCTAATTCTATTTCACTAAGTTCGTCAAAAATCATATAGAGGGAAATTCCAATTTAAAATGGCCATAATTTGCTCATTTTAACTCGGAATTTCACATATAATATAACATTTTCACCTACTCGAAAAGATCTATCTATTTCTAAGCTTAATTTTATCATAAAAAGTCTTTTGGGTCATGAAAAAGGTCGGTACAGAATTACCACAAAAATTCTAGCCTTTAAAATATGATTTTCCAAACTTTCCTTGATTCCAAAATTCTTTTAGCAAAAATATAGATATTTATATGGTTGAAAAATCCTTTGAATACTTTTCTATAGACTCATATTATATGCAAAATATAATGATGTTGTCTCAACGATTATTTTTCTTAAAACAAATTTTCTAATGGTGTGGAAAACTTGAATCTTCATAATTTCTTTTCTATGGGTTTTAGAAGAACTTTATAATTTCTTATGTAAACCCCTAAAGATTTACGATCGATTAAGCTTAAACCTTAATTAGAAGGTTAACTAGAAACCCTAAAATCAATAAAACCCTAGTCAGATGCAACCGTTTAAATCCGGCAATCCCGTGTTTGTAACCCTAAGTGAGTAAGCAAGAGATTAGTATGAAGAATAGTTCTTAATAGCATAAGAGGGCTTAAAAATATCAGATTAGTCAAATCGCGATTCGTTTTGAACCCGATCAGATATAGTTTTTGAAAAGCATGTCCCGAGGCTCAGAATATTAAAATATTCCGGATGTATTATTAGACTTGCAAAAATATAAGGTTTTCAAAAATATCAGTTTTATAATTTCTCGGTAGCTAAAAATATTAGATATCGCATTTATACGCGTATTTTCTTACTGCTGGTACTTTATTAGTCATATCTACTTCACATTACACTATTCATTACTATTCTACACTATTCATCTATCTACTTTTCCTTTCAATCTATTCACTTATTTTCTTACCAATTTCATTTTCAATACAACTTCACATCTCTCACATCTCACTTTTCATTAACAAAAATATAAAAAAAAAATTTTCCTCTCCCTTTCCCCATGAAGTAGAGCCAGCCCCTCCCTCTTTCACTCATAAATAATTTAATTTTTACCAATTTAATTAACAAAAATTATCCTCCACTTTTTCCTATAAATACTACCCATTTCTTTCATTTCTTTCATACCTTCTATACACTACCATTACTATAAAAAATTCTCTTCAAAAGCTCTCTCAAAATTTTCTCTAGTTTCTTCTTCTTCCATAAGTAATAATCTAAGTTTTCTATATGTTCATTTGCTGAGTATAAACATAGTTTTTGTTTTTTAAACCCATGGATGTTAGGAAAGCAACAATATGTTTATACTTTGTTCTTGTTCATAAATCTATTTTCCTTTATGTTGTTCATAACTATATCTAACTAAATATAACTATATATATCTTTTAGAGCATATAAGCTCATTTATTATTGCAATTTATTTACATTCTTTGCATTTTATTTACCTTTCTTGCAATTTATTTATTTTCTTTGCAATTTATTTACTTTCAAGTTATTTTAAAACTAGTCTTTCTAGTCTTAGTGAAATGACCCAAAGTTAATTTATAATTAATACATGTAGATTGATTGTTGCATGTGTGTATGTGTTTGAGTGAATTAGTGTATTTGTAATGTGAATGTGATTTAATGTATGTGAATAGATAATAAGCTAGAGTAATATATTTAGCATGATAGTTTAGTTATGCTATTCAATTATTATGTTAATGCAAGTGGTTGTTGTAGTAATTAATGTTTGATGAATTAAGTGTATTTTGAGCTAAGTTTATAGTCTTTAAGCTTAGTAGATTTTTGGCCCAATACAAGTCCAAACTTAAGCCCAAATTTAAGCCCAAACAAGGCCCAAGCCTTTCCAAATCTGCCTCTCCCAAAAGTCAACATTATTAGGATAAACATCAAAGTCTATTGCATAATTAGACAATCCAAATAGAACAAAGGAGAGGAAAATTCGTGATTCCTCCAAAGCCCAAAATCTCAAACCCAAATCAAGTTTTCTGGACTCAACACCAAAAATCCTTCCCAAGCCTTATATATACATTTAGGTAAGTTTATTTGAAGTTTGAGATGTCTTATTTTCCTCTTAATCCATGAAATATGCATGTGTAGTATAATATAAGTAGTTAATGTGCCAAATTCTTGTAGAGATGTTGTAGAGTGGTTAGGAAAGCTTTAAAATGCTTGATATGTTATAGATGTTGTAGTAGGCTCTTATGTGGTTTGGAATGAGTATTGTGTTTGGAAAACAGAGGAAATCTGCAATGCTAATTGCAGTGTACGTCGCCTCGTACACCACCGATGTATATGCCGACATTAAAGTTTTTAGTTATGATATTTTGGGAATTTTCTTAAACGCCACCGGCGTTGAAGTCAGAATTTGCTGGCGTTAGAACCCTGACTTCTGACTTTTCGAAATTTTTCTTAAATGCCACCGGTGTTGAAGTTGACATTGTCGATGTAAAGACTCCAAGTTTTTGTATAGAATGTATACCTCTTAATGCCGCCCCATACACCGCCGGCGTATGATCCTACACCGTCGGCGTTAAGGTTTGCATTGCCGGCATTAATGGCCGCGTGGACTTGTAAATTTTAAGTTTTCTAACTTCTTCCAACTTCTTCCAATACATCATATAAGACTTTTTAATCAAAGATTTGCCTTGTATGATGTTTGTATATTTGTTATGTGATGACTTTGGATTGTTTTTACTTAAGGTTCAATAATTTTTCCTAAGTTCTAATCTAGTGAATATAAGATTGACTTAGGATAGTAATGTGGTATAGTGATTTATGTGGAACAGAGAAGCTACTCAGTTGGAGATTCCCGTCAATTCCCAAATCAAATCGGGTACACCATACTTTGATGGATTGTGCTTAGGATAGGCATATACCAAATTGACCTTAATCGAAGATTAATAAGAGATATTGAAATTGGTTGTGCTTTACGTCGTTGAATCCGAACTGGGAGCGACAATCCTGTCATGATACAATGGCACAGTAGTTTAGGCATTATCCCAATCCTTTGTTATGATGCAATGACTCAAATTCCATGATGCAATGGTTCCATGATGCAATGGTGGTTTCTTTTATTGGCTAAGTGGGTAGCTAATAGGGTAACTGTATCGGTATATTCTCTACTTAGGCTTGGAAGGAAATAATATGTTTTATTTACAGGTATGGACCGTTGAACTAATTGATGTTATAGACCGGGATAAGGGAGTGTATAAAGGAGTGTGAAACCTAAATGATGCTATTATAATCTTTATCGGTTAGATATAGGAGATATAGATATCCGGTATATCTATATCAACCCCCTGAGCAGCTGCTGTTACTTGATCCCTAGAATTCCCAAGCTTGAATCGGATTGAGTTTGAATACTCCAGTGTTATTTTATTCACTTAACTAAAAGATAATAAAGTTATGGTGATTTATTGCATTGCATTTAGTTAAGTGAGCATTGCGTATGTATTTGTTGCACTATTGTGTACTGGGCCTTTAGCTCATGCTGTTATTTTGCAGGTGACTTTGATGACGAGCCCTATGATGATATGGGTTATGGGACTGACTGGGAGGATTCTGTGGATGACTAGGAGAGAGAGGCCTAATATATGCTTAGGATTCCTTTTGATGTAAAATTAAGTGAAGTGTTTAGGCTTATTTGTTAAGCCTTGGAATGTATTTTGAGTTGAATTGTATTTGTATTATAGTTGGGTTGTAAGTAAGATTTCTATGTTTATATGATCCTTGAGAAGTTGTAATGTATATATGATGTATGACTTGTATATAGATAATGACCCACTACCTATGTAGTGGTAATGTTTCTAATTCAATACATATGAATGTTATATCTGTTTTAAATAGGCAGCCATTACAAACATCTCTTTTTAAGATGACCTTACGTATAATGCTTGAATATTGCTCCTAATATTTAGGTATTATACATGGTCGGGAGGTTTGACACACTTAATAATTGGGTTAAGTGGGTCAGGTCTTTACAGTTGGTATCAAAGCCTTAGTTTGTATGACTACTTGTTTAAATGAGATTGCTAAATATGATTTGACTTTAAGTATAGAGTGATTTGCTTGGAATAAAATTAAATTGACTTGAGTGATATGATTGTTTCAATTATTACCTTGATTGTTTGCTTGATTGTTGATTGAATGACATTTCATTAGGGTTGCATATTTAATAAAGGCCATGCATATATTGTATGTTGATCATAGATGGACAGAACTCGAAGACAGACTCGACAACAGTCGGAAAGAGAGGACATGCCACCTCCTCCATCATCATCAACTATTCAAGCTTCTATTTCATCATCTATTCCAGCTTCTACTACTACTCCATCTCCTGCTTCTGCTTCTATAGCTCAAGCTCCACAACCAACTCCGATGCCCCAAATGCCTTCATTTCCTCCTATGCCACCAATGCCAGAGATGACATAGATGCCAATGGGAGATCCGAATGCTATGTGTGCGATATTCAGAGATATGTTTGCTATGATGCAACAATATCAATGATGTACCAACACCAGCAACAGTTTGTACAGCAACATACTCCTCAAGCAATGGGATATGGAGCAAATGTGCAAGGCAATGAGAGAAATGACCAAGTTAAGTTACATGATTTTGTTAAGATTGTGCCAGAGTTTGATGGAACAGTTTCAGATCCTACTACTGCTGAGCATTGGGTTGAGGAACTAGAGAAAGCCTTTGTAGCTAGTGAAGTTCAGAGAATAGAAAGGTTGACTTGGCGGTTTATATGCTCAAGAAGGATGCAAATAATTGGTGGAGATTGATAAGTCAAGACATGGTGAGACCGATTTCATGGTTTAGATTCAAGGAAGCTTTTTTCTATATTTTCTCAACACGGTCCGAGAAGATGATTTCAGATTGGCTAAGTCTCAGGCAAGGCAATAGAACAGTTGAAGAGTACTATGCAAGTTTTATAGATTGCTCAGATTTGCTGAAGGCATATACAATGATGAAAGGATGAAAGTTCAGAAGTTTCAGGATGGATTGAATATGGAAATTAAGGGAGAAGTTAAGATGTTTCAACTTCCGACCTTATCAGATGCTGTGAATAAGGCGAAGTTGGCAGAATAGATTCAGAATGAGAACAAGACCCAAAGTGTTAGGCGAGTTACATTTCTAGGAAAAAGACCTGCACCTTTCACTCCTTACAAGAAGTACGATAACTATAGCAAAGGGAAGAAACTGAATTTGGGATCTTCTACTAAGACCTCTACTCCATTCAACACATTTGAGAAGAGATGTCCTAGATGTTTTGGGCCTCATGATCAAACTCAATGTAAGTGGACTCCAGGAGCGTGTTTTGCTTGTGGGAAAGTAGGACATAAAGCTTCAGAGTGTAAGGATCCGGTGCTACAACCTATTTTCTGTGCCTATTGCAAACAAAGAGGGTATCTTCTAATTGTACAAATAAACCAAAGAATGATGGTCCTAACCCAGGAAAGGAATGACAGCACTAGGATCTTTGCTTTACAACAATGGAGAAAGCTCCATCGGTAGATACTTAGCAGGTACTATAATGATTGCAAATCATCCAGCATATGCATTAGTAGACACTGGTGCAACGCATGCATGTTTAGCTGAAAAGTTTGTGAATGAGTGTGGTTTGAAATTTGAAGTGTTGACTGATAGAGTAATGAGTATTAATACTGCTTTGGTGTGAAGTCTAGACAGCCTTGTATTTGTAGAGAAGTTAATGTAAGAATTGCTAATAGTGATATGCCAATTGATATGATGGTTTTGCCTATGGTTGATTTTGATGCGGTTTTGGGTATGAATTGGTTAAATATGTATAAAGTAATTATAGATTGTAATAAGGCGGAGATGAGTTTTGATCTGGAGAGTGGGAAAGTTATTCATGTCTTGGAGAGGAAAAGACCTAAAGTATGTATACAATGGAGTTATGGGAGAAGACTTCAGAAACAGTTGTAAATGGTGAAGAGCTGATATTGGTGTAGTACCGTGGTGAGAGACTTTGTAGAAGTTTTCCCTGAAGAATTACCTGGGTTACCACCAGATAGGGAAATTGAATTTGGTATTGAAGTGATTCCGGGAACCACTCCTATATCAAAGGCTCCTTATAGAATGGCTCCTGCGGAATTGAAAGAATTGAAAGTTCAGTTGGAAGAATTACAAAAGATTGGTTTCATAGACCTAGTATTTCCCCATGGGGTGCTCCTGTTCTCTTTGTGAAGAAGAAAGATGGAAGTTTAGAATGTGTATTGATTATAGAGAGTTGAATCAAGTTACAATTAAGAACAAGTATCCTTTACCCCGTATTGATGACTTGTTTGATCAATTAAAAGGAGCGACAGTTTTCTCAAAGATTGATTTGAGGTCAGGTTACTATCAACTTCGAATTAAACCGAAGATGTACCAAAAACGGCTCTTTCGCACTCGATACGGACATTTGAATTCTTAGTTATGCCGTTTGGTTTAACGAATGCCCTGCCGCCTTTATGGATCTTATGAATAGGGTATTCAAGGACTACTTGGATTGGTTTGTGATTGTATTTATAGATGATATCCTAGTGTATTCAAGAAGTGAAGAGGAACATGAAAAGCATTTAAGTTTGGTTCTTCAAAGGTTGAAGGAAAGGAAGTTATATGCCAAGTTTAGCAAATGTGAGTTTTGGTTGAAAGAAGTTGCATTTTAGGACATATATCACAAAGGATGGGATATCTGTTGATCCTGAAAAGATTAAGGCAGTATTGGAATGGCCAAGACCACCAATGTTACTGAAGTGAGAAGTTTCTTGGGTTTAGCAGGTTATTATCGAAGATTCGTTCAGGGATTCTCAAAGATTGCCACTCCGTTGACAAAGCTAACGGAAACATATGAGATTTGAGTGGGATGATCAATGTGAGAGAAGTTTCAAGACTTGAAGAAGAGATTAATATCTGCACCTATCTTAGCTTTACCCGTTAATGGAAAGGAATTCACATCTATAGTGATGCTTCAATACAAGGTCTTGGATGTGTTCTGATGCAAGACAACCGAGTGATCGCCTATGCATCTAGACAATTGAAAGCATGAGAAGAATTATCCTGTGCATGACTTGGAACTTGCAGCAGTGGTTTTAGCTTTGAAATTGTGGAGACATTATTTGTTTGGAGAAAAGTGTAAGATATTCACGGATCACAAAAGTTTGAAGTATATCTTTACTCAGAAAGAATTGAATATGCGTCAAAGAAGATGGCTTGAGTTGATCAAGGATTATGATGTAGAGATTCTATATCATCGGGAAAAGCCAATGTAGTAGCCGATGCTTTGAGTAGGAAGAAACAAATGAGAATGGCGACCATGATTACGAGTCAAAAGAAATACAAGAAGATTACGAAGATTGGATATTGAAGTAACTTAGACAAGTGGAAGTGATGATTGCAAATTTGACACTCCGACCATCTCTTATGGATTTGATTAAGCAAAGACAACAGAAGATCTAGAAAGTGTGAAGAAAAAGTGATACGAGGGAAGAAGAAAGAGTTGAGACTTGATGAAAATGATGTTATCAGATTTGGAAACAGAATATTTATACCAGAGACGGGGGAATTGAGGAGAGAAATCTTGAAGGAAGCTCATGCAACGGCGTATTCAATACATCCAGGGAGTATAAAGATGTATAAGGATCTAAAGAAGAATTATTGGTGGAACAATATGAAGAAAGACGCTGTAGAATATGTATCCAAGTGTGTAACATGCCAGCAAGTAAAGATCGAACATCAAAGACCTGGTGGTGAGTTGCAACCATTATCAATTTGGAATGGAAGTGGGATGATATAACCATGGATTTTGTGAGTGCATTCCCTAAGACCCCTGCCAAGAATGAAGTTATATGGGTTATTGTGGATAGATTGACCAAATCATCGCATTTTATACCATTGAGAGTGGGTGTTCATTGGAGAAAATGGCATGGATTTATATCCGAAATAGTGAGACTCCATGGTATTTATCGATTACATCAGACAGGGATACTCGCTTTGTGAGTGCTTTTGGAAGAGTTTACATGAAGCACTTGGTACGAAACTTCAGTTTAGTACGGCTTTTCATCCTCAGACGGAGCAATCCGAGAGGACAATACAGATTTAGAAGATATGCTTAGAGCTTGTGCCTTGGATTTGGAAGAAATTGGGATGATTACTTGCCTCTAGTCGAATTTGCTTACAATAACAGTTATCAGTCGGCAATACAAATGGCTCCATATGAAGCACTATATGGAAGGAAATGTCGATCACCTCTCCACTGGGATGAAGTAGGTGAGAAAGCTCTAATTGGTCCAGAATTGATTCAACAGGCGATAGACAAGATTCAACTCATTAAGCGAAGATTAAAAGTTGCACAAGACCGATACAAAAGTTATGCTGATGAGAGAAGAAGTTGGAATTTGAAGTTGGAGATCATGTTTTTCTTAGAGTTTCTCCAACCAAAGGAATAATCAGATTCGGTGTTAGAGGAAAATTGAATCCGAGATACATAGGTCCTTTTGAAATCTTGGAAAGATTGGACCATTAGCATACGGTTAGCATTGCGCCAAATTTGTCGGATGTACACAATGTATTCCATGTTTCACAGTTGAGGAAGTGTATATCAGATCCATATACTGTTATTGATACAAATCAGCCAGAAATTCAACCTGATTTGACCATAGAGGAAAAGCCTATTAAGATTTTGGAGAGAATGGATAAAGTGTTAAGGAACAAGATAATCCCTATGGTAAAGGTTCAATGGAGTAACCAATCCGAGCATGAAGCGATTTGGGAAGTTGAGAATATGATGAACAGAAGTATCCCGAGTTATTTGATCATGATTGAGGTAAGTTTCGAGGACGAAACTTCTTGAAGGAGGAAGAGTGAAATGACCCAAAGTTAATTTATAATTAATACATGTAGATTTATTGTTGCATGTGTGTATGTGTTTGAGTGAATTAGTGTATTTGTATGTGAATGTGATTTAATGTATGTGAATAGATAATAAGCTAGAGTAATATATTTAGCATGATAGTTTACTTATGCTATTCAATTATTATGTTAATGCAAGTGGTTGTTTTAGTAATTAATGTTTGATGAATTAAGTGTATTTTGAGCTAAGTTTATAATCTTTACGCTTAACAAATTTTTGGCCTAATATAAGCCAAAACTTAAGCCCAAATCTAAGCCCAAACAAGGCCCAAGCCTTTCCAAATCTACCCCTCCCAAAAGTCAACATTATTAAGATAAACATCAAAGTTTAATTGCATAATTAGACAATCCAAAACAGAACAAAGGAGAAGAAAATTCGTAATTCCTCCAAAGCCCAAAATTTCAACACCCAAATCAAGTTTTCTAGGGCTCAACACACCAAAAATCCTTCCCCAAGCCTTATATATACATTGATGTAAGTTTATTTGAAGTTTGAGATGTCTTATTTTCCTCTTAATCCATGAAATATGCATGTGTAGTATAATACAAGTAGTTAATGTGCTAAATTCTTGTTAAGATGTTGTAGAGTAGTTAGGAAAGCTTTAGAATGCTTGATATGTTATAGATAGGTTGTAGTAGGCTCTCATGTGGTTTGGAATGAGTTAGAAGAGGTAAAATGTAAAAAAAAAATTATGCTTGGAAAACAGAGGAAATCTGCAATGCGAACTGCAATGTACGCCGCTTCGTACACCACCGGCGTACATGCCGGCATTAATGTTTTTAGTTTTGATATTTTGGAAATTTTCTTGAACGCCGCTGGCGTTAAATTTAGAATTTGCCTTCGTTAGAATCCTGACTTCTAACCTTTCGAAATTTTTCTTAAACGCCGTCGGTGTTGAAGTTGACATTGCTGGCATAAAGACTCCAAGTTTTTGTATAGAATATATACCTCTTAACTCCTCCTTATACGTCGTCGGCGTATGATCCTACACCGCCGGCGTTAAGGTTTGCATTGTCAACGTTAATGGCCGGTGTGGACTTGTAAATTTTAAGTTTTTCTAACTTCTTCCAACTTCTTCTAATACATGATGTAAGACTTTTTAATCAAAGATTTGCCTTGTATGATGTTATATATATGTTATGTGATGACTTTGGATTGTTTTTACTTAAGATTCAATAATTTTCCTAAGTTCTAATATAGTAAATATAAGATTAACTTAGGATAGTAATGTGATATAGTTGATTTATATGGAACAGAGATAGATACTCAATTGGAGATTCCCGTCAATTCCCAAATCAAATCAGGTACACAATACTTTGATTGATTGTTGCTTAGGATATGCATATACCAAATTGACCTTAATTGAAGATTAATAAGAGATATTGAAATTGGTTGTGCTTTACGTCGTTGAGTCCAGAACCGGAGAGCGAAAATCCTGTTATGATGCAATGGCACGGTAGTTTAGGCACTTAGCCTAATCCTTTGTCATGATGCAATGACTCAAATCCGTGATGCAATAGTTTACCATGATGCAATAGTGGTTTCTTTTATTGGCTAAGTGGGTAGCTAATAGGGTCAACTGTATCGGTATATTCTCTACTTAGTCTCGGAAGGAAATAATATGTTTTAGTTCACGGGTATGGGACCGTTGAATTAATTGATGTTATAGACCAGGATAAGTGGAGTGTATAAAGAAGCATGAACCCTAAATGATGCTATTATAATCTTTATCGATTAGATATAGGAGATATAGATATCCGGTCTATCTATATCAACCCCCTGAGCAGTTGCTGTTACTCAAGGTCCCTAAAATTCCCAAGCTTGAATCGGAGTTTGAATGCTCCAGTGTTATTTTATTCACTTAATTAAAAGATAATGAAATTGTAGTGATTTATTGCATTGCATATGTATTTGTTCCACTATTGTGTACTGGGCCTTTGGCTCATGCTGCTATCTTGCAGGTGACTTTGATGATGAGCCCTATGACGATATGGGTTATGGGACTGACTGGGAGGATTCTATGGATGAATAGGAGAGAGAGGCCTAGTATATGCTTAGGATTCCTTTTGATGTAAAATTAAGTGAAGTGTTTAGGCTTATTTGTTAAGCCTTGGAATGTATTTTGAGTTGAATTGTATTTGTATTATAGTTGGGTTGTAAGTAAGATTTCTATATTTATATGATCCTTGGGAAGTTGTAATGTATAAATTATGTATGACTTGTATATAGATAATACCCACTACCTACGTAGTGGTAATGTTTCTAATTCAAAGCATATGAATGTTATATCTGTTTTAAATAGGCAGCCATTACAAACATATCTTTTTAAGACGACTTTATGTATAATGCTTGAATATTGTTCGTAATATTTAGGTATTATGCGTGGTCGGGAGATTTGACACACTTAATAATTGGGTTAAGTGGACTGGGTCTATATACGTAAACTTGTCCTCATCAAGTCAAAACAATTTTCTTTTTCTTTTGGGACTAGTATATTATTAGTCCTGGGAAGCCTTGAAGAATCTAAGGCTCCCAATACTTAACAATTATTATTAATATGCTTACTTATTTCTTATATTTTTATTATCTTATCTTTTGATTTTTTTATCTTTTATAAGCTATATGATCATATTCATGCATGGCTAATAAGTTGTTGTCCAAATTAAAAAAGAATTTTTTATGAAAGAATAAAATTTTATCACTAAATAAATGTTTTTCTAAGACTTAGAAAAATGTTTTCAAATAAATTCCTTTTAAGGTTTACATAAACTCGTTATGAAATTTTAAACTATTGATAAAGAAGTTTCTTCAAAGTCAAAGATATTTCTTTTCAAATAACAACATAAGAAATCTTGATAATAGAAAATAACTTGATATAAATTTTACCAACTTTCTAAACCAAGTGCTAAATAAGTTTTCAAGAAATCAACTTACAAAGAAAATGAAAATAAATTTTTAAAGAATAAAGTCATGAAATACTACTAAAGAATCTTTTGGAAACTCTATTTTTAATTCCTAGAAATAAAATTGGTAGATAATCTCAAAAGGCCAAATAATTTTTCACTCACTTTTGATAAACTAAAGAATCAAAATATAAAATATTAGATTTTGAATATCCAAAAATTTATAAGTTACTTCAACCACATAAAGTAAAGTGTAAATCTAATTTTTCCAAAACTAGAAAGGTTGTTTTAAGGAAATTAATTAAATGTAATACGACACTTATAGCATCATGCATAAGTTATGAGTCTATTTATATACCTAAAGGATTCTTTTCAAGTATATACATATTTGAGTTTTACTTAAACAAGCTTTAGTGAAGGAATGATTAGAAAATATTGTTTTTCAAGAAGGGAATTTTCGTGGTAGATTTGTACCCCTCAAATCCGAGACCCAAATGACCTTTTATAGTAAAATAACCTTAGAAATGGAAATCTTTTCGAGTAGGTAGAAAATGACATATAATATGCGAAATTCCAAGTTAAAATGATCAAGTTATGGCCATTTTAAGTTGGAATTTCCTTCAATTCGATTTTTACCTCAATTGAGAATAGACTTAGAATCTTTAAAGTAGAAATTCTATGAAAGACACATTTTGGGTATTTCATCTTGTTTAGGTGAAGAAGGAACTATATGCATTCTCGGAAGATTATTTGACTGGGAGCAATGTCGTAGAGTGAGTTATTCCCTTACTAATTTCGTTTCCTTAATGTGCTTGTAAGTAGTAGCATTAGAAATTAAGGAAAAACAAAAAGAATGTTGTGTGATTTAAATGTATGATTGAATGAAGTGGTTGTTGAATAAAAGCTAAGTATATCGAAAGAGGAATTGATGAATAATTTATGTTTTCTTGCAATGGTATGATGAATATTGTTTTGGTACCTTTAACTTGAAATTACAATAATTGGATAACAAATATAAAAGAAGATCATGCATGACATATTGTGAATCACGTATATTTTTTTGCTACTAATCTTCGTGTGGGGAAACGAAGAGTTGTGGTGGTGACTAGTAGTAGCCGATAAGTCTGCAATTATTGATGGTCGTATGGGCCGATAACCACCCAACCCCGACATGGAGGGCATAAAATCCATGCTACACATGGTTTCCAGTTAATCATATGTATTTTGTTTGCTCATGTGATTGATGCATTCACATATGATTGTCTAAAATACTTGTATGTTTTATGTAAATTCTTTGAAGAAGGGAGTTATCTCACTAAGCTAGTTTTGTTTATACCCCTATAGCTTTTTGTTACAGTTTGATTACTTGTGGTTGGCACCAAGGAGCCCCTTTTGCCAAGTATAAGCCAGAGTTACTAGGAGTTTTTGTAAGAAGTTTACATATTTTAGTTTTACTTCTAAGAAAAATCTCTATAATAGACTTTTGTTATTTTTATGTATGATTTTAAGATGGCTTAGAATAGCAAAACTTTTAGTACGGAGGAATGCCTCTAAGAAGTTGTAAGAAACTTCCGTCTTAATGACCATTACATGTTTACCTTTATAAGTTCTTGCATGTTTTTATTATTTGCTTAAACGTAATACCCCTTTGAGTCTCCTACTATCGTGGAAGCACGCCTTGTACATGATATCGAAGCTCCTACGTGACTGAGGTTGTCATTCATTAGCTTTAATATTATGTGTGGCGGACTGCCACGTTTAGAGTACCCTCCAGCACGTGACAGTTTAAGTTGGTATCAGAGCGTAAGTTTAGGACAAAAGATAGTAGAAATAGACATTAAGATAGATAATAAGAATCTAGAACCTAAGCTTAAGATCTGATCATATTTCTATTCTATTAAATAGTTAACCCTCCCCGAAGTAATGAAAAAGCTCAAATTTCCTCGAGGATCCAGATGAGACTTTTGTGAATTATCGCCTCAGATTGAGAGTCCTATGCGAGGAGTTCGCACTGGTAGGAAGGCCCCAAACCGCCAGGGAGTGTTTAAGCTATGGAAAAAGGGTTTGAGATATTCCCTATGGAGAGATCTGCCTGAAGAGCTGAGATTTGATGCCCTTAGGAGGCAAAAGTTGAGTAGTTGAGTGGATGATGGTCTTTATGTATAAGGAAACTATGCTGCTAGAAATGACCTTCATCTTAAAAAATGAAGGCACTCGGAGGTTCCCAGACTTCTAAACATGGAATGAGTTAGGACCCCTTTACATATATGCACATGACAAGCTAGCAGACCATAGCGACTGGTTGAAAGCTGATGCAGAAGAACGTTTCTACTGGTATGCCACCTATAAACGCATCATTCCAATGCTGTTAGAATGCAACACTCAACCACTGAACTCAACTGAAATGCAACTGGATGTAATCCTAGACGAGGATTTCATTATGGGAGATGCTCATGAGAACAATGGAAATGGAGAAACTGAAGGAGATCCCGAAGAAGACCAAGATAAGGACCCGGAACCCGAGGAGACTCCATTCGCATCCCTATGGGAGGATAGTCCCTTAGCTTCTAGCATAATACCCCCTCGTAGGTTGAGCCAAGATGTCCCCATGGAAACGCTTACAAGAAACAACCCTGTGATGATCTCCGACTCTAAAGAAGAAGGAAGAAGGAAGGAGGAAGGAGGAATAACCAGCGCTGGAGGAACATCTATGAACCGAGTAAATTCTTGAGGAGAAGGTCCCGAACCCCCACCTCAGTCGTAGCACCAGAAGGAGAAAATCAAGAAGACCAGGAAATGACCAATGACCCTACCTAAGGAAATGGAAACCCTCCATAAGAGGATGGATGGCCATCTTAGGCTGAAATTACATCAAGATACAGAGGAAAGAGAATGACCGTGAGCCAATATCTACAAAATTTCGTCAAAAGACACAAAGGTTCCACTAGCCGAAGCATTAATCTCACACCATCATCATGAAGAAGGAAAAGTTGAGGAAGGAAGTAGAGAAGGAATTAAGCGCCTCCTAATGAGTCCAACAACCTTTTTCATAGGATTAGGATAGGCATATCTTACCTATCATGCATGAATTTTCTATTTTAATGAATATGTTTTTAATTATTATTTCCTATTTCTATGTACTCTCTTTTGCTGAAAATGGTTTCTTAGGTTATGTAAGGGTTATCACCCTCTTTTGATAAAGTAATGATAAGTTTCTTATGTTTGATTTGATGGTTTTTGGATTTAATTACCTTTGAAAACTTTTCCTTACGTAATTTTTCGATATTACCAATGTCCCTTATAAAGATTTAAGAGGTCTAAGCTCACCATAAGAATAATTAACAGACAAAATAGGAGAGGTAGAAGACTAAAACGCAACAACCCTCCAACTGAGCCAAAAAATCCACAAGCAGGCCAACCAGCGGCCCCACCAAATCAACAAGGCGATGTTTGGGTAGCTATCAACCAATTAACAGGATTGGTCAACAACTTCATGCAATACGCACAAAATGTGCCGTCGCCAGCTGCTAATGCACCTTAAGCAACAGTAGAAGCACCAGCACCACCAGAAGCTGAATCCCAAACTGCTCCCTTGCCGGTACTACTGCCACCTCGACCTTATCGAATTTTCTTACCAGACTTCATCAAAAGTAATCGATACTTTGATGGGAGTTTTGGAAAACCTGATGAAGCAGAAGATTGGTTAGCGTAAATAGAAAGATCCTTTATTGCTTTCGAAGTACCTCATCACCTCCGCCTAGACTATGGCACCTATATGCTAAGGTTTAATACAAGAGTGTGGTGGGAGTCAAAGAGTAGAGGGTTGCTACCATCTGTGACTTGGGCAACCTTCAGAAGATAATTCTTGGAGAATTATTTTCCCGGGAGCTTGAGGGTGCAGTATAGTGGAGATTTCCTTCATATATCCCAAAAAGGAAGAACAATCGAACAATATGAGACCAAATTCAGTCGTTTACTCCAGTACGCACCGGATTCCTTCAAACATAGTGAAGAGTTGAAAAGGCAGGTTTTTCTGAATGGCTTGGATGAGGACTTAAGAATGCGGTTGGAAGAATTAGATGTAAGGACCCTTCGTGAATTGGTCGAAAGAGCTCGCATTATAGAAGGAGCTAAGAAGAGGAAAAGTAAAGTGTTAGAGAAAAGAACCTTTGTGTTTGGGAAAAGGACTCTGGACAGTTATGGTCCTAGCTTCCAAAATATAAAGTTTAAATCTTTCAGCAGCTTTAAAGGAAGTGCTAGCGGCAAAAGGGAAACACCAAAGGTTAAGATATCATGTTGGAAGTGTAAAGAAGAACATTACCAAAGAGATGCCCCCTACTCTAGCACAAGTGTTATTTTTGTGGGGACCCTAGCCATAAGATTAATGATTGCTCAAATATAATTAATAGAGTTAGAAATTTGAGTAAGAACTATATGAAATCCTCATTTCAGGTATTTCTTTTGTTTAGGTGATAAGGATTTCAACACCCCATTTCTCGAAGACTATTTTGACTAAGAAGGATCCTAATGACTAAGTGAGTTTATTTCTTTGCTTTTTCATGTTCTTGTATGTACTTGTAAAATAAAAGAACTAGAAAGTACGAAAAAATAAAGATGGGAATTGCATGCAGGATTATCATGGCTTATGTGTGTAATTTGGGGTGCTTGACAAATGAAAGATAATTGTATCAAAACTTGAAATGTAGGTTAATGTCTCGTTTATTTATTATGTTGGAATGTTTGTGTGAATTTAGATGATCACCATTAAATTGGTTAATAACTCCAAAACAAGTTAATTAGTAATTTGTTCATGCATGGCACAAATTTGGGTCTCATCATTTTTGCTTCTAATTTTTTGTGTGGGAACGGACATTAGTATTGATGACTAGTATGAGTCGAAAAGTCTGCAAAAATTTTGACATGTAGGAGCCTGAAAATTTATAAAAGTATGATGGTCGTAAGGCCTATAACAAATCCCAACTCCTGATATAGAGGGTGTAAATCCATTCTACATATGATTTCCAGTTAATCATGTGTATTTGATTGTTCATATTGATGATGCATCTCATATTCTTGTATAAGAACTTGTTTGATTTATGGATATATTTTTGTGCGAATTTACTCACTAAGCTAGATGTGTTTATATCCCTTAGATTTTTGTTGCAGTAAGAGTCCCTATGGTTTTACCTAAGGGGAATCATTACCTAGGTAATGACTAAGGCATACTGGAAGTTTTTTGAAGAAGTGTAAGAGAAGGATTTTGGTGTAGACTTCCATAGAAATCTCCATAAGTAGTTTATAGAATTAGTTTTAAACTAGAGCTTTACTTTTCCAGACTCTATGGTTTGTAATTTCCTTAAGATTTGAGGGAGGTATGCTCCCATGTGTTGTAAGACATTGATGTTTCATATATGAAGTTTATTTTTAGCAATTTTTGTATGTTATCTATATTGCTATCTTCTTAAAATGTAGAAATCCATCGAAGTCTCCTATTATTACATAATTACGTCTTGCACTTGATAAAAAAGTTTTTGCATGATTGAGGTAGTCATTCCTAAGTTTTAATATTATGTGTGGTGGACTGCCGTATTTAGGGTACTCTTTGGAGCATAACAGTTTAAGTTGGTGTCAGATTAGCAAGAATTAGGAATGATGATAATAGGATTAGACTAAAGATATAAGTAAGTGGGAACGGACATTAGTATTGATGACTAGTATGAGTCGAAAAGTCTGCAAAAATTTTGACATGTAGGAGCCTGAAAATTTATAAAAGTATGATGGTCGTAAGGGCCTATAACAAATCCCAACTCCTGATATAGAGGGTGTAAATCCATTCTACATATGATTTCCAGTTAATCATGTGTATTTGATTGTTCATATTGATGATGCATCTCATATTCTTGTATAAGAACTTGTTTGATTTATGGATATATTTTTGTGCGAATTTACTCACTAAGCTAGATGTGTTTATATCCCTTAGATTTTTGTTGCAGTAAGAGTCCCTATGGTTTTACCTAAGGGGAATCATTACCTAGGTAATGACTAAGGCATACTGGAAGTTTTTTGAAGAAGTGTAAGAGAAGGATTTTGGTGTAGACTTCCATAGAAATCTCCATAAGTAGTTTATAGAATTAGTTTTAAACTAGAGCTTTACTTTTCCAGACTCTATGGTTTGTAATTTCCTTAAGATTTGAGGGAGGTATGCTCCCATGTGTTGTAAGACATTGATGTTTCATATATGAAGTTTATTTTTAGCAATTTTTGTATGTTATCTATATTGCTATCTTCTTAAAATGTAGAAATCCATCGAAGTCTCCTATTATTACATAATTACGTCTTGCACTTGATAAAAAAGTTTTTGCATGATTGAGGTAGTCATTCCTAAGTTTTAATATTATGTGGTGCACTGCCGTATTTAGGGTACTCTTTGGAGCATAACAGTTTAAGTTGGTGTCAGATTAGCAAGAATTAGGAATGATGATAATAGGATTAGACTAAAGATAAGTAAAAAGAAGATGGTAATAGTCCTGTTATAGGTAGGTAGGTAGAATGAAGGTTAAACCTTAAGAACTGACTCTTTCATGTTTTTGTGGATAGTTAACCTTAAAAGAAGTGAAGGAAAAAGCAAAAGAGTTATGAAAAAGCTTCGAAGAAACTATCACCGAATTCTACCTAAGACTTAGAGTTTTACGCAAGGATTTTACTTTAGTTGGAAAGCCCTGCTCAGCCTGAGAAATGTTCAAGTCATGGAAAAGAGGATTAAGGCATACTGCGTGGGAAGACTTAGTGGAAGGAATAAGACATGAAACCTTAAGCAGGAAAATTGGTTTGGCATAGAGGTGATTCATGGGATCAAAAGCATCGTGACCTTCTTTTATGGTAAACCAATACTCCAAGAGATGACCTTCATTTTAAGGAATGAAAGAACTCCTATGTTTCTTGATTTTCGGACTTGGAATGCATTAGGACCCCTCCATGTCTATGTACACGATGAATTCGCTAATCATAGCAATTGGTTGAGTGCTGATTCTAAAGATCATTTCTATTGGTATGGAGCATATAGAAACATCCTCTCGTAGCCACAAAACTGTCATCGACAAGTGCCGTTTCCATAGGTATGCAATTAGAAGGGAATATAGAAGAAAAAGAAGAGGCCCCAGAGGAAGATTTGGAGGAAAACCTGAAAGAACAACCACCCACGACCAATTAGGGAGATTGCTTGACCCACGTTCTTAACCTAAGGCCCTCATAAGGACTTACTTTGGAAATGAGAGCTCCAAAAAACAATGTGGTAATCATGGGTTCCGAAGAGGAGATGTATTCATCTACATAAGGTGGATACATGGCACTTACTCCCCCGTGGCCCAAAACGGGAAAGAAGCAAACAGTCCGGCAATACCTTTGCACCTTCATAAAGGAGAAGAAGAGACATCATGGCTCCACAAGTTCCAATTGGCAATCCCTATCTTCTTAAGATGTAAAGCATTAGTAAAAAAATGATGCTATTAAAGAGAAGGAAATGTGTCCCGCCATTACTATTTGTGTTAGTTCTTGTCGTATTAAGTGTCAAATTTTAGTAAAATGTGTTAGTTTGAGTATGTATGAGTAGAGAGCAATCCCACGAGTCCAATGTATCCTTTTTCTTTATGTAACTCAAAGTGACGTTAGGAACCAATTAGACTGAGCATATCTCATTTGTGCAAGCATGTGTTTCACGTTTAAGCAAGGGTGTTTTTTCTTGTTTCAAGTGTACTCTTTTTTTTGTAAAGGTTCTAACCCACGTATGTTTCCTTCTATTAATGAAATTTCTCTATGTTTGATTTGAATTTTACTTCTTGTAACTTATTTCTTTGAGTTCTTATTCTAATTTTATGCCTTACCAGTTTTTCTATATACTTTAAGCAAATTTTTGTGATTTCTAAAAGTTTCACGTACGTTTTATAACTTAAGGAAAATTTAAAACTTACGAAAGTTAAACCTTAAATAGCTAAACTAAAAGAAATCAAAATTGCGAGCAACACGCCTCCAATAACCCACTCGCCGAATAGGAGAACCAACAAGCCACTCCACCACCGTATCCATAAGGAGACGTCCTTGCTACAATTGAGCAACTTGCTTGAAAATAAATACTTTTATTCAAAAACCCACAATGCTCCACCCTTGCTGCAAATGCATAAGAAGCTACTGCTGAAGCACCTGCACCCCTCAGGCACAATCATAGACTTTTGCTCTACCACTGCCATCACCATCGAGACCCTATCGAAGTACTCTAACATATTTCATTTAAAGCAATTGTTACTTTGATGGAGCTTTTGGCAAGCCATATGAGGCTGAGGATTGGATAATTCAGGAGGACTGGTTAGTTAGGAGGAAAGATCCTTCGCTGCTTATGAAGTGACAAACCACTTGAGACTCGATTATGGCACCTATATCCTTTGATTCAATGCTAGGGTATGGCAGGAGTCCCAATTACCTAGGCAATGTTTCGACGAGAGTTTATGGTAAACTATTTTCTAGAAAGCTTGAGAGTGCAGTATAGTGTAGACTTTATGCACATCTCTCAAAAAGGCAGAACCATTAAGAAATATAAGACTGAATTTAGCAATTTGCTCTAGTATGCACCATTCTCACAAGCATAGTGAGAAGCTAAAGAGGCAAGTTTTTCTGAAAGGATTGGAAAGATTAGCATACGAGGCTGGAAGAGTTTGATCTAAGGATTTTCTATGAATTGGTCGAAAGAGTTTGGATTGTAGAAGGAGTTAAGAAAAAACCAAGGCATCTGAGAAGAAGATTTTGTGTTCGAAAAGAAGTCCCACAATAATTCAAGTTTGAGCTTTCAGGCAAAGAAGTTCAAACCCTTTGGTAACTTTAAAGGGAAGCGAAAGGAAAGAGGCACCAAATGTTGAGGTAACATGCTGGAAATGTAGAGGGAAGCATTACCTAAAGTGATGCCCTTAGCTATAGTACAAGTGTTACTTTTGCGGGAAACCTAACCACAAAATCACCTACTACCCCAAGAAAGCCACCACACATGCTTTGTTTGCAAACAAACTAGGCATTTCGCCAACGAATGTCCTGAAAGAAAGAATGCCCTGATCAGGCCATCCAATTCATTTGGGGGATCCACCTTGGTGAAAAATAGAAATGGAAATGGTAATGGGAATTGTTTGGGAACCTTTGTGCATGAAATGAGGATCTATAATTTGGAAGGCCAGTGGATATGCAAAGAGGTCTACGATGATGGAATGGAGCTTGCTGCCCCAGAGGATGATGGCCATGACTTTGGACTAGCCATATGTTAGCCTTGAAACCTTACATATTGTTTCTTTGTTTAAAAAATTTCTCAAAAAGATACTTAGGATTTGAGACCAAAAATTTGAATAGCTTGAATCATGAAGTAGATGAGTAGCTTAGTATGGAATATGTATGAATTAGTAATTAGTGCTCGTTAAACACAAGAAATATACGAGTAGCTAGTGAGACCGCCTACGCCTTATTCAACATGGGAGCAACACACTTGTTTGTCACCACTATCTTGGCTAAGAGAACCAGACTATCCATAGTTACTACCGCTACTAATTTTGAGTAATTTACACCAGAAGGTTATAATGTTTCAAAAAGTCCAAAAGATGTCACGACATTTAGTGAGTAAGTTCATTTTAGGTCACAATTTTTTAAAGTAAGTTTATTTTAGGTCACAACGTTTAGAAAAGTAGGTTAATTGAGGTCAACATTAGCATATGTCAATAAAGAGATATTTAATTGAAACTTAATAAACACTTCTTTTAAGGTTGTATTGACATGTATCAATAGGAGAAATAGTTAATTAAATTTATAAGACACTTTTCCAAACGTTATGATATTTTTTGAACATTTTGAAACGTTGTGACTAAAATAAACTTACCTAAATGTTTTGATCTTCCAGTGTAATTTATCTTACTAGCTTCTGAATAAGGACCACTACGTTAAGCATTGTCTCAACTAGTGAAATGTTGAAAGACTCCTATGAAGATAGAAGGACACTACATGGTGAGCGATTTGATAGTATACAGATGAGCAAATACGAAGTGATTCTAGGTATGAATTGATTGACGCTCACTAAAGCCATAGTGGATTGTCGAGAAAATAGGTGAGTTTTATGAACTAAGATGGAAGGGAAGTTATGTTCATGGGAGAATCCACAATCATTAGCGAGCAAAACTTAAGCTTATTTAAGTTGATGAGGGATGAATAAGCCACAATGGAATGTAAAGGCAACATTAATGCTATGGAAGAGAAGGAAGAAATGCCTAAAATAGATGATGTACCTATTGTTAACGAGTTCCTAAATGTCTTTCCTCATGAGTTATGCAGTTTATCCCTAAACGAGGGATTGACTTCGAATGGATATAGTGCCAACATTGAACCCATATCCAAAGCCCTAATCGATGGCGCCAATTGAGCTAAAAGAGTTAAAGATGCAATTGCATGAGTTATTGGACAAGGCTTTGTTAGACTGAGTGGTCAACATAGGGAGCACTAGTGTTGTTCGTAAATAAAAAGGATGGATCTATGAGATTGTGCATCGACTATCAAGAGCTTAACAAGATTACTATCAAGAACAAGTACCCACTCCTAAGAATCAAATATCTCTTCGATCAATTTCAAGGAGCAAGTATGTTCTCACGTATCGACTTGTGATCGGGATACCATCAGTTAAGGATCAAGCCGAAAGATGTACCAAAGACCGTTTTTCAAATACGTTATGGGCACTATGAGTTCTTGGTGATGCCCTTTAGTTTAACAATGCGCTTGCTGCCTACATAGATCTGATGAACCGATTATACAAGCCTTTGTTGGATAAATGCATTAGTTTCGTTGATGATATCCTGATCTAATCGAAAATGCAAGAGCAACATGAAGACCACTTGTGGATGGCACTGCAAACGCTAAAAGAGCATAATTTGTACGCCAAGTTATCCAAATGTGATTTTTGGTTATATAGAATATCCTTTCTAGGATACGTCATATCTGAAGAAGGTATATCGATAGATCTCGAGAAGATTAAAGCAATGATAGAATGGAAGCATGCTAAGACTGTAACTGAAGTAAGGAGTTTTCTTGGTTTAGTTGACTATTATAGGAAATTTGTAAAGAATTTCTCCACAATAGCCAAGTCTTTAACACAATTGACCAAAAGAATGAAATTGGGAATTCTAACCCTATATGTTCAGCCTATAATGAATAATAAAAAAAATATACATCAGTTTATCATATTTGTTTTCATGGTATCAGAGCCATGTGAGGTTCTGAAAACCTTTGCCACTCAAATCCAGAAATTCATCCCAAAATTCTATTAAAAAAAAAAAACTTTGAAGCTTTTACCATTGTTTCCTACCATCGACATAATCAGACGTCCCAAGACTGACCCAAAGCCACCAATAAAAAAAACTCCAACAGTTCAAACAAACCTACATATAAATGCACTCATTGCAATCAAACAGGTCATTCAAAAAGTCATTGCTTTAACTGATTAGATATCATATTGGTGGGACCCAACACGACATTGGAATTCCAAGCGCCCTTCACTGTTGCAGTTGCTCAAATAAAGGAAGACAATGCCTCTCCACATCATCAGCATTGCTTACACTATGAACATTGGAAGTAAGGTCTTCACTTTTATACTTGTTTTGAATAGTACATGGATAATATTTCTGGTGTTATGATCATATGATATATGATGTTAGACAAGTCAAAACTCTTAACCGTGCTCCCAAAATTGTGTCTCCATGGACAATGGTAATACCACCCGGTTATTGGGGAAGGATCAATATCTTACTAATATTTTACATCTTGATTCTGTGCTAGTTGTTTCCTTAGATTAAAACTGTTGTCAATCTTCATATCATTACTACTGTATCTTATGTTTTTATTTTCTGGCTGATCATTGCGTGCTTAAGACACAGACGACGATAAATGATTGGTTATGGTATTAAGAGAGGGAAGCTCTATTACTTGGGCTGGAGTCAGAAAATTCCATAGATTACAACAGGCTTTAGTTGTAGAAAGCATTAGTTTCTAAAGAAGATAACTATAATTTTACTTTGGCATCGACGTTTAGGACATGCCTCATTTGATTATTTAAAAAGGTTGTTTCCTAATTTGTTTACGAGAATGTGGATATTTCTATTTTCAAATGTGATGTATGTGAATGTGCAAAAAAGCCATCGTGCTTATTTCCTTTGATTTTGAATAAAGTCTCGTTCTTTTGAAGGTTTATTCACTCTGATGTTTAAAGACCATCCAAAGTTCCTACATTACAAGGGTCACATTGGTTCATCACCTTTATAGATGATTTTACTCGGATGACTTGGTGTGTGTTTTATGAAATCTACATCAGAAGTTAACTTGCTATTTCGGAAATTTTATAATACTATTTGCACAATACAATTGCCGAATCTAGGTGCTACGTAGTGATAATGGCGGGGAATACCATAGTTCTGAACTTCAAAATTTTTAGACTCTCAGTCTTAATCCATCAAACACTTGTCCAAAATACACTCAACAGAATGGTTTGATGCACGCAAAAAATAGATACTTATTGGAGGTTGTTCACGCTCCTCATCAAGGCTCACATGCCTTTATGTTATTGAGGCGAAGCTCTTCTTTTGCAACATACCTCATCAATCGTGTTCCATCTCAGTCTATCAACTTCAGGACACCCTTCAAGCACTTGCAGAAGGGTTTGTTGCACCAACAATCTTAAACCTTCACCTCGTGTCTTCGGTTATGTTGCCTATGTCATTTCCGAACACCAAAGCAATAAGTTAATGTCTCGAGCCTTGAAAATGTGTATTTGTTGGATATGATATTTATCAAAAGAGATAGCATTCTACTAAACGTATGTTTATTACTATGGATGTTGTCTTTCTGAAGATACTATACATTTCTAAGTCTGACTTTCAAGGAGAGAGAATATTGAGGAAATCTAGACTCTTTATATCAACCTTGAGGAAGATGTTATACAGTTATTTGATCAAAATGTAGATGACCCTAGTGGTCAAAACTTGGATTTAAGTGGTGATACCTACACAATGAAACAATAAGGATAGAAGAGGATGAGTCAAAGCCTAATTATAAACCTCGAATCACAGTGAAAATGAGTCTCTTAATTGATACACCAAACCGGTTGTTGTTTGAGGATATTCCTTCGAACTACAATTGAACCTCAGTTGTTAGTAAAGTAATATATCCTATGACCAATTATATGTCTACAATCAATGTCACAACAAATCAGTCATTTGTCAATCAATTATCTACTGTATTTATACCTAACAGTATACATGAAGCCTTAGCTGATCCGAGATGAAAACCTGCAATAAATGAAGAGATGGCCTCCTTACAAAAGAACCAAACTGGAGCTAGTTGACGTCCCACAAGAAAGAAAAAAACAGTTGGGTGTCGATGGATCTTTATTGTGAAGTACAAAGCTAATGGTGTGATCGAACATTTTAAGGCAATATTGGTGGCAAAAGGATATATCCAAACTGACGGAATTAACTACACTGAGACATTTGCGCCATAGCTAAAATTAATACAGTTTGGGTCTTGTTATCTTTAGCTGCAAATTTTGATTGGCCATTACAATAGTTTGATGTAAAAAATGCATTCCTCCACGGTGAACTCTTTGAAGAAGTCTGTATGGATCTCCCACCAGGATGCATGGTAATAGAGAGACAAAAACAGAAGGTGTGTAGGTTGAAGAAATCACTTTACAGATTAAAACAATCACCTAGAGCGTGGTTTGGAAGATTCACCAAATCCATGATAACCTTTGATTACAAACAAAGCAATTCAGATCACATATTATTTTCAAAGAGACAATATGGAAAAATTACTTCACTCATTGTATATGTAGATGACATGATCGTCACAGGCAATGACTTAGAAGAAATGAAAGCTTTAAGGCAGTACTTATCCAAGAAATTTGAAATGAAAGACTTAAGCCCTTTAAAATACTTTTTGGGAATTGATGTATCTCGATCAAATAAAGGTATCTTCTTATCTCATAGAAAGTATGTCTTGGATCTACTTCATGAAATTGGTATGTCAGCCTGCCAACCAGTTGACACTCCAATGGAAGGGGGTCTAAAGTTATGTATTGAGACAAGTCAGGTACCTGTAGACAAGGGGAGATACCAAAGATTCGTTGGAAGACTAATGTACTTAGCTCACACAAGACTAGGTTTCGCCTATGCTCTAAATGTCGTTAGTCAGTTTGTGCATAATTCAAGTGAACAACATATGAATACATTCATGCGCATTTTAAGGTACCCAAAATCTGCTCCTAGAAAGGGAGTTCTATTCTCTAAAAATACAAACAAGCAAAATATCAAGGTATATACAGATGCTGACTGGGCTGGAGCGGTTGATGATAGGCGATCAACTTCGGGATACTTTACCTTTGTAGGTGGAAACTTGGACACATGGAGGAGCAACAAACAAAATGTTGTTGCAAGTCTAGTGCAGAAGCTAAGTACAGGGAAGATAGGGATGCAACCGGGGGCGAGTTTGGGACGGGTCTTTTGAAACCCGAACCCGACTCGATTCTTAGTGGATGTCCCAGAACTCGAGAAAAACCCTATCGGGTTTTTTTATCATTCCCAAATCCCGACTGTCCCAACCCAACCTGACTCCAAGATTTTCATTTTTTTTTCTTAAAAAAAAAGAAAAAGAAAGAATTTTGTTTTAAGTTATTAATGATACAAACACTTATATTGAAATAATGAATTTTAGACAATAATATCATATAAAATGATACAAACACTTCATTTCCACTTACTTTCACATACATAGAATATAAATGGGATCCTTACTTTAATAACTTAATATTTTTAATTTTTTTATATTTTAAATTTATGCTGGGTCGGGTTTTTTCAACGGGTTACATAATAAACCCGAACCTGATTCGATAACTTATCGGGTTTTTTTTTTTTAATCTAAAAACCTACCCCATAACCCTATAGGGTTTTTAGCGGATTAGGCGGTCAGTACCCTATGACGACCCGCCCCGCTTGCATCCCCAGGGAAAGGACCTTAGGAATTTGTGAAGCACTATGGTTAAAATTTCTCTTACAGGATCTAGGCCATCCCTTAAAGCAACCAATTCAGCTTTGTTGTGACAACAAAGTAGCATATGATATAACGCATAATCCAGTTCAACATGACTGTACAAACCATGTCAAGGTAAATGGGTTCTTCATTAAGGAGCAACTAGAAGGAAAAGTTATGGAATTACCAAAGATCCGATCAGAAGATCAGTTAGCTGATATCCTTACCAAAGTAGTATCCAATCGGATGTTTTCAAAGTTCTTAAACAAGTTGGGCATGTGTGACATATATGCACCAACTTGAGGGAGAATGTTGAGATTATTAATGATTTGTTGAAATTGTAAAAGATTAAATACTAATTAATGTTATTTCCTTATAAATGTGTGAAAAGGTCATAGACATTGAATAGAAAGTTGAATAGGCAGATTCCTAGGGAACTAATTGGGAATTCTAACCCTATATATACCTTGTATGTTTCAGCCTATAATGAATAATAAAAAAAAAAAATACATCAGTTTATCATATTTATTTTCATATTCTTCCCTTGTAAGTTTTTTTATACATCTACACGTTTTTGTTTTATTTCAATGTATGTCCGAATTTATTCTACATAATCCATTTGCTCAACTTTATCTACATGTGCTATTCTTTGATATATCATATTTGCAGTATACTTGTATATATCAATGCATCTAATTCTATTGCTCGTGTCTAAGAATAACCTTGTCTTAATATATATACTCCTATAAACTTTGTAATATGCTTTTCATATGGATTTGATATCTTTAACTCATTTATCCTTTCTAGAGATGTATTTGTTGCTCCTATGTAACTATTCATTATATCATCATGGTTACCCCTACTGGTATAGTAGAAAATGAATGTTTGAGAAAAATGTTACTTATCTAGTGTAAAAGACTAACTATTAATAACAGTAAAAACAAATAGCATGGTGGTCTTAGCGATTTGTATGGATCTAAGGTTTCAGAACTAGGAAATAAGAAGAGGTGTTCCAAGACTGTAAAGATGAAAATTTTGTCTAGTAAATTGTACAAAAATCTTACAAGCTAAAAAAAAAAAAAAAGTAAATTGTATACAAATATTACGATTTAATTAAAAAAAAACTATGTTTTTAGTTACAATGAGAACATAAAATCAAAGAGTAGATCAAAAAGGAAATCAATTGCAATTCAAATATAATGAGTTGTAATGGCTATTACATACTTAATCATGTTTAGTTGATAGTAGAAAATACTTTTTCCATTATGAACGATAGACAGACATGAATACTGAATAGCAACTGTAAATAATGAAATGAGATATTTAATAATTATCTCCAGTAGAACATCCAGTAAGTGTTGCTAAATTGAAACTAGAAACTCGTATCTGAAAGGAACATCAAGATCGCGGGCACATTTTTGCAATGCGCATGCGCTTTCGACTGTGGTCCATTTCTATCTGGTTAAATATGATGAAACTTCCATTTTTCTGCTATTTCTTAGAGTAAAAGACAAAAATAAACAAAGGGATCACCCAAGTATTAAGCTAAAAGCAAAAGTGATTCATTAGATGGACACAACATACATCGGTAAAAAGGACACGAGATAGGAAAGGATATATTACTAGTAAACTTTGACCATAGACAATCCACCAATCCTGAGAGAAAGGAAGGGCAAGTACATCAAAGATAGCAGCAAAATTTAGTAGGTAGATTTTCTATGTGATGGGAGAATATACAGGTGAGAATAATGTCAAAGGAAAGCACAAACCAGGCAACATTTCATGGAATTAATTTCTTCTTCTTGTCTTGCCATTGAGAAACTTCAGCTTCTATCTTCATTTGAACTATGGCATGAAATCCAGGGTATGGCTCATAACCAAAGAGAGTTTGAAGAGCCTATAACATAATGAATAAAAAGATTTATTGTAGAGTACGCTGATGATCATAAAGAAATTCAAAGAACATTAGAATGTTGTAAAGAGATTACCTCCAGGAGAACAAAAAATGGAGCCATCAAAAAGGCTTGAACAAGATTGTCAAGAAGTGCGGGTGCTCGCTTCTGTATTATGATAGGAAGCAGTAAGAATCTAGTGGAAAATTGAGGTAAAAGAGGTCATTTGAACCAACCTCAAAAACACCATGGCCAATGAATTGCCCTGTCCAGCACAAAATCTGGGAAACAAGAACGACCTAGTAGGATATTACAGAAACAAACAATGAGATTGATGCCCAAAGATCCATGAGAAAGTCTCAGAATAAACTAGTTTTATATAATTAGTGCAAAGCTGCATTGGAGTATACAGCCTACTGGCAATTCATCAAAAGATGCTACTTGCTCAAAAACAAAACAATAGGCATGCAAAAGCCCAACTATTTCAATTACGTACTAGAAAAAGATACCAGTCTTTCTAAAAATTACATAAAGGTTACACATGTTGGAAAACATTAAAGACACTTTGGTGTCTTTAATTTTTTCAATTTGAGACTGCTAAGTATACCCATTTCATGTAGATATCTGTTTGTAATTCCTCCACTCAACTTTTCAATATCCATCCATGCACCCACAAATCTACAATTTTTTCTCTATCGTCACATTCCAAGAAACTCAAACACAAAGGATCTATCATCTCTCGTATTTACTTTACAAATTATTCTATATATTATATATTAATTTAATTATTTACCACTTTATTCACCCATAATACGGGCCCAAAATCAGCTGGTATCATTTAAATACATTGGAACAAGTGTTTTACCCCTTAATATTCTTCTATGATAGTTTTACATCAGCATTTTGAAACTCAAAAACCAAAAGATAAATGAAACCAAATAGGAAACATGCTCCTCTCTCAAGAAATTGCGAAATCAAGAAAAACCCATTCGTTGTAGCAAAACAAGAGCAACTAAACAAATGCACAACTCTGAGTGATCACCACAGTGATCAGTAGCACATAGATATTTTCAACCAGCTCACTCCCTAATTGATCAGGATGCCCTGAAAGCACTAACACGTTGAGTACCTCTTAAGATTGATAAAAGAATCCAATCTACCAAAATTTTCAATCAGATCATAATGCAACTTGTCATGATACAAAGTTAAAAGAAACAAAAAAGAGTCGTTTTCTGATTACTACTTATCCAACCATAAATTGTGTACATGGAGATATTAGTTTACTAGTGGAGTCCAGACTGGTTATAACTTAAACATGGGTGACAAAAATGCTAAAATAGCAGCAAGATTGATCGTGCATTCCTGCTCTAAATATGTTACGATATTCTCAGCAGTAAACACAAAATTATGAGGAATTCTATATGTAAGCACAAAGCAATCATCCACAACAGATTTGCTGAGATGATTACGAGTACCTTTGTGGATGCAAACAATTGCTTTCAGGGAAAAAATGTATTCATCAATGTCATCATCTACATGATTTATTAAGAATCATTAAACGTTTATGAAAATTAAATCAATAGATTTTTTATGTAGACAAATCAAAATGCTGACAAATTACATCAAAGCTTCATCTCACTAGAAAAATCAAACAAAAGATTATTAAAATTTTTAGCCCTTGCGAGCAATGTCTGCAAGAAGTTTTAGCCTCATATATCTTCATAAAGTATGACATAACAGATCAACAATATATGATGGCAATCAAACAATTCATAAATCAGGAGAACCATAAATTGTGTACATGGATAAGTTGACAAAACATAAGCACCAAGTTTAGTAACTGCAAAAAAAGTATTATTCCAGAAACCTCTTGGATACAGATACAAAAGATGCTGAGGGATGACTACTTCCTAATTCAGAAAGAGCACCTCAATGTTCTCCATAGTTTAAGTCCAGTGCGTAGTTCCTCGTATGCCAAAGATTTAAGTAGTGCAGATATTACCGGAGAATAAGTAGATCAGGTTCAAATATAAGCAAAAAGATCAGCACAATCTACTAGCAAGCATTCCCGAATTCTGCAACATGGTGTCAACATAAACTTTAATCATGATGTAATTTTTTTGTCAAGAGATTGCCATAAACTTCTACTTTCTCAGGATTTTTCATTTTTAAAGACAAGGGTCGGAGGATCATCATTGAAGTCCATCACAATGCTATTTTATTGAACACCAAAGGCCCACCTGCCTACATTTTTAACTAGAATTCTGTTGGGCTTTGTGATTTTCCCTAAGCCACTAGAAAAAGCCAACTCTGTAACTGGCCAATACCTGCCCTTGCTGAATGGACAGGAAGGCGCTAATTATCTGAACCCTTAATCCCTTTTTTATATCTATCCTATTAAACATGCACATGCAAGAGCAAAGACTTCAGACAGATTTGCAGTTCCTGCACATAGATATGGGTTAGTGCAAGTCATCAAAGTTTCTATCCATAAGCTTGTCCTTCAAAATAAAAGCCAGTCTATTCTAACAAAGATGAGGTATCTATATTGGATTTGTTCATAAGAAAAGCTTAAAGGATCTGTGACAATTGATGATTGACTTTTGGGCAGCTTGTTTGAAGGGTCAAAGCGGTTCTACACAGGAAATAAACCTACATCAGTTTACATATAAGTCAAAGGACCTCTCTGCCTCCAGAATAGTGGCAGCAAAATGTAAGAAAAAACAGATACTTGTTTTTACTTTAGCCGCACATCATATTACTAATCGTAATAAAAGTCAAGTCTAGGGATACATGCTTCTTTGCTTAATTTTTCTTGCTTTGATAATATCAGTAGACCAAAAGGGAATAATTGAACTGCCACATGAATCTAAGGTACGAGAAACTAGTTCTCAAGTAAGTTTATTTCAAGAGACTGATCAACCAAATTCGCAAAATAAATAGTATCAATACATAAATATTCAGTTAGCAAAAGATGACATACGATGACAATAATCATTATAATTTAACAAAAACACGACAGGAATCGTTCACAATAGATAACAGTAAGAACAAGGCAGAGACATAGTAAGGACATAACATGAAAAAAACAAATGAAGGTTTTAAGTAATGACCTTCCAAGCGAGAGAAAATCCAAGCAGACAAGCAACAATACTGCTTCCAACCCAACAGAGGAAACACATCAAAGCAGCCAAAGAGCCAGCTCTAACATCCATAAAGATGTAGAAAATAGAGTAAGCCAACGTTAGAACGAAACCCACGTTGAAAAGCAAGACGACATGGTGTCCAAATACAGAAAACACGACATGGGGCAGATTAAAAAGAGGAGGAGTAAAGTATAGGATGATCAAAGCAGTGAATACAATCGGCCAAACAAACAACATGTGGATTTTATATTGATCCGGTTGTTATGGTAAGCCCCATAGAAAGCAAAGTGCTTCTCTAGATCAAATAATCCAGGATTTCCCATGTCAAATTTGGAGAAAAAAGCTATATCCTATGAATTTCTGGAAGAAAAAAGGTTGTGATATGGAGGAAAACAGAAAAGTGTGGTTTAGTTAATTTTTAATGAAGGGTTGTTATTTGTCTTTTTCACAGAACAGTCTGGCCTATGGATTTGTCAAATAGCATCGAGACTAAGAGTGAAACTGTTTAATGGAAAATGTCAGTTGGGGGTTAGAGAGGATGTTGATAGAATAAGGTGTTTTAATTTTTTATGGGGACGACTTTACTTGATTAATAAGATATTACGATATGTATATTATAAAATTAAATTTCACTCCTGTTTACTTTACTAAATCATCATTTCAATGAATAGTATTATTATTACTAAAAAAATAAAATAGAAAGGTAATGGTATTTTTAGTTGTTAATTTTTTTATTGAATATTGAATTTTTATGTCATTGTATAAAAATAATTACTTAATATTTTTTATAATAAAATTTCTTAAGTAATTGCTATTTCGATCAATTAAATATGATAATAATTTTTAATAAAAATAAATTATAATAGAACTAATAAAATAAATTAATAATTAAAAACAGTACTATAATTTATGGTTTATTATTGATTTTTCCTTTATACAAAATATTTCACATCAAGCCTAGATAGGACCGTATTCTCGAATCTTGATGTGGCGTGGAGGTTAAAATTATACTCCATTTATTTTAGTGTAAAATTACCAATCACGATCATTGGTTCTCCCTCATTTGTTGAGATAGAAAGTGGGCCTACAATAAATGGACCGAAAGCAAGGTTTCCTTGTGACCAAATCAAAAATAGATTTCCGAGATCTTTTAATAACTCTCTGTAGTTAAAACTTAAAACCTATTTACAAAATCCAATGATGTATATAATATGCAAATCAGGTATTTCGTTAACTTCAGACGTTTATGTATCCAGTGGTTTAGATGCCTTTAAGTCAAACTTAATATGCAAATTGTATATCCATTTGGATAAATAACTACTCCATTTCTCTTTCATTCTATATTAAAGTACTATTATAGCATTTAGATATAATTTAAATAGAATAGTAATTGTATAATGATATCGATCATAACAATCAATAAAATTTGCACTAACAACTATCTTACGATGATTTTCCATACAAGTATACCTATCAATTATAATATAGCCAATAAGCACATGTATCGTCTCATAGGGATCTTAAATTGCTACTATTTACTCTCTTTTATGCTATCTAACCTAAAAATAAATTTAATATTATTAACTACTGATTCTATTACAACCTAGTCTAATTATCTATTTTGTTACAATTGCAATCACAAATCAAGATAATAAAAAGATTAATCATAAGATCCTTAACAACATCTAAGTATTAAATTCTCATTGGAAATTACCATGCTTGATCTTTGAAGATACTTCAATGTTCATTATTAACTTGTCGATCCACAAGATTTCTTTATTAAATTGATATAGATTACTAATTTGTAATTCCTGAATCTATTTGCTAAAACATCTTCCTAACTAACAGCAATTCAAGAACCACATTAAATATCTATGAATCTTCTATTAGAATAAATTGTCATTTAATCTAATACGAAAGATTTTTGTTATCCTATATCTATGCTTGCAAACAAACCTTTCTAATTATGCTAGATCTCTTTATAAAAGCAATCTATTAATTAACTAATATAAAATCAATCAAGAATCAATACTCCAGAATGAGTTCAATACATGTCTAGGGTTCTTGTGGAAAAATATTTCCAATATGCAACTCTGATGAAATTAAATACCAATATACCATAGCAAAATCGCTTTTAAAACACAAGATGTAATAATTTACGCCTAAATCTCAGGAATAAAACAGGATATAAAGTTTATATACTGTTGCTATATCGCGATTACTAATCGCGATATAGGACTTAAACACATATCACGATTGCTAATCGCCATATGAATGTTTTTATTTGCGTGTAAATCGCGTTTTGTAAACGCGATATTCATGTGAATATCACGACTACAATCGCAATATACAGTACACCGTATAATGTTTGTATATCCTGATTTATACACGCGATTTATCAACTGTATATTGGTAATTATTTTTATTTTGACCTTAAATAAGTAATTAATTTCAATTAGAGTTGTAAACATTAAATTATTTTTTCCGGAATTATCGATTCAATAAACAATAAGTACACATAATCAAAATGAAGAAAACTAATAACTTCATTGAATAGACATTAACGGTTACATAGTGATTTCTAGGGTTCATTGATACTTAGACTAAGATCTTACTTCTCCATTATAGAACTATAAAACACAATTATCATTAATATAATATAAGTGTAAAGAAAGAATATACCTTTGAGATAATGATTGCAATCCTTTTTATCTCTTCTTGACTTGTTTCTATCTAAAGAAACCTAGACAGAATCTAAGAGTACCATGTATGAAATCTATAATTTTTGTTTTACATCTTATGTCTAAGTTGCATTTTTAGGATCTATTTATAGAGATCAATGTCCTATTCAATTCCACACTAAAAAGATATCTTCAAGATTGAATAAGCTTCATGAAATATCTAATCTTTATGGGCAATACACAAGTAGTTGAATCTAACCATATATCTTTTTAATCTCATTAGAAGCCTTCAATCATAACATAACTGGCATATACATGGCATGGAGTAATCTCCTATGCTTTTCTCTGTATCTTCAATAACTCTTCAACCATATGACGGCACGGTATAAATACGAGATCAAGTAATAACCATGGATCTCTCTGACGTCTTTCTTCCATGATTCCCAGCTTTGCATGGGTAAAACGTGTCTTTGTATAACTATAAAGCTCTTTTTCTTTTTCTTTGCATCTCCAGAAAGCACCGCTTAGATAAGGCATTTGTAATTGGTGTGTAACTTTCTAATCTTTACAACTTAAACACGACTTCTTTTGACGTCATGGATCTCCTTTAACATGGAACATGAGCTAAACACGGTTGAATTGATTGACTTTGTTCTTCTTTTCCTTTTAGAACTTCTCATTTTCATCCAAAACTTTATTCAACTTAATTATTTTTAATTAAGCTCTTAAATCCTTTCAACATCTATACAATAGAAAATTAATCAAATTGAGTATCAAATCTTTATAAATAATCATAAAATATGTTAAATACATCATAATTTCCCTTCATAAATTTAAGATAAAATACACTTATCAAATTCCCCAATATAAGCATTTGTTTGTCCTTAAGTAAATATTAACTTTAAAAATCAATAAAGACAAAGAGTTTCCATGGAGTGGACATTTCCTCATTGATTCTTTAAATCTCTCCCAAGTCTCATTTAGAGTTTCGATGTCATGTTGACAATGAGACTAGATTTTAGCTCGAAGCTTAGTAGTCTTCGAAGGGGGAAGAATTTGTCAATGAACTTCTTAATTAGCTCTTTCCATCTAGTGATAGAGCTTTTAGCAAAGATTCAGCCATTACTTAGCCTTGCCTCTCAAAGAGAATGGAAAGAGCTTGAGGTAGACTGCATCATCACTAATCCATTGAACTTGAAATTATCACATATCTGAAAGAGTTGGATATGCGTATTTGAGGTCCTCGTCTTCTAGACCACCCAATTGAGCATCACGTTGCACCATTTGAATGATATCTAGCTTAAGATCAAAGCTATTTGCACACTCAAGTGAACTGATGGAGTTGAACACCTACCAAGTTTGGTATAGTAAAATCAAAATTGGTTTTTGATGGCTCAGGAATTCAAGCTCTTTATCATTAGCCATTAATTATTCACTAAATTCATATTAGATTTTCTTGATTCAACTTGAGTACGATTATTAACCAAATTAGCCATCTCTTCTTCTAGTAACTCTTCTTTATACTTGCTAATGAGAATTTATCTATTCCCTTATCCTTTTTCCAATATCTTATAATTGTTCTCTCTAGCTTAGATTGAAGTCAGTATGTTCCTTGAATCGGCTTTTCTGGTCATGCATTGTAAACACAATGCCAATCAATTATTAGTTCGAGATCACAATATGAGAGAAAAGAAAACAATGAATAGAATGCTTAAATTAATAGGTAAAAAGCGTTCATAATATGGCATATCACCAGCAACGATGCCAAAAACTAGATCAATGAAGAATTATAGTTTTAATTTTAAAGTCCTATTCCCAATCTTAACTACGATGCAATAGGCAAGTGCACCTATCATGTGTGTAATATAGTGCTTAACACAAGGTCGTCCCATAGAGATAAACCAATTACCAGTATCCGCTTCATTATTATCTAAACTGTCATTAAGAGTGATTTATAGTAAATTATTGACCCATATTGTATTATTCACTAAAGTTAAGCAAGGATCACTAATAACAAAAAGAAGGGTAATGAATTATCAAAGTAGCCTAGATCTCATTCTATTCTTAAGAATTATCATTATTGAGTTCGAACATGTGGAGTTCCACACATCAAGCTAATAACTCTCTCAAGTCTATTAACTTGTCTAACCTAGGTTTATCAATTAGGATCTCTCCTCAATCATTAGCAACATAGCATTGCATGAACAACATGAACTCTTTAAAAATTTAATCATAAAATAGAAAAACTTTTGTTGTCCGTCTCTAGAATCATAGCAGACCCAATTAATTGTAGGATCTAATCAAGAAAGTAATCTTTACAATTACTTAAATGATATCATGTATAATTGATGCTCTGGATATTTGAATCTAAGAAACAATAATAGATATGCAATTGAACTAAGAACATCAATGATATTTCATTAAAATCAAATCTCATCAACATGACTGAATAGTTTTCAAATAAGATTAAGTCTAGGTTTACTCCTCCGTAGAATTAATAATGAAAACACATAAATGGGAAGAGAAAACAGAATTTATGATTATAATCTTGAAATTTGAATTTTAAATGTCTTGGATCTTAATGTCCTTTACTTGTTTACTTTAGTGAAAGATATGAAATTTCCTCTAAAAAAACCTAAGGATGTCGAAGGAATCCTTTTTTTTTTTTTTTTTTTTAATTTGGATGACATGTATATATATGAGGCCTCAAGTCAAAGAAAATAAAGGAAATTAAAGGCATGTGATGCCCTACCACTCCAACCCCCCCCACCCAACACATACACACACACGATAGGGGGCGTACGGGCTTATGATCAGAGATTTCTGGGTTGATATGCCCCTTTTCATATAAGGTGTGGTAGATTTAGTCCAATCGTTGTTTGATATGCTCTTCTATATGGGGCGTGGCAAGAGGCATGGTAGTCTCTGATCTTGGATATGAGTACCCAAGTCTTATGTATGGAACCAAGACTACGATTGTTTCTTCTTTTCTTGATCAATTTTTCACTTGATGTCATCACATTAAGCTCCATTTTTCTTGAAATTAACAATTTAATCTATTAAATACCAATTCTAGATGAGTTTTACTTAAAATATCAGCTAAAAGAGTCTAAATCTCTTAGAATTAAGGTGGCTATAGCAATTATCAAATGATATCCAGGAACCATTCAATGTAGTTAATCACACGAATATGTAGATAACATGAGCAATAACTTTGAATGGATAACACAACAAAGGAAGTCAGAGCGAGAGCTACTGAAGGAAGAAACCTAGGTTAACCATTGGCAAGACTGAGTGCTAAATGGGGTCATTAATACTATAGTTGTAGAATTACGCCCCATGGTTAGCTTGAAGCTGGTGTTGAAAGGTTAATAGGTTATGCATCTCTAAACTAAGAAGCTAGAGTAGATAGCTTTATATCTTCCACCAATAAGGATTTAAAAGGATTCTAGACTTATGGATACCCTTATCATTTGGTCCCCATGAAGAGACTCTAAGTAAGTAAAGTCATGATTGAAACCATCTATAGCTAATACCATCTTCAATAAAGCTTTTGGTTAGATGGCTCCCAAGCTTCAAAAAACTTTGAAACCATATGACCATGAGTTGTTTGGTCTCAACAACTAATCTGCTCGAGCCAGAAGTATAATTATCCTACTTATGTATTTAGGAGATGATGAGAATGTAGTCACTTGTGATGTACAATTCATGGTGGTTGATTGTTGCTCAACCTATAATGTGATACTAACTAGATCGATTTAGTTGATGTTTGGCATGATTACTTCACCTATGCACTTGAAAGTCAAGTTCCTAACCCCTTCAAGGGTAGGAATATGCAAAGGAAACAAGGGGAACTCTACTTGAAATCCCTAGCAAGGGACATAATATATTAGATTGAGGTTGAACTTGAATGAACAATCGGAAGAACAGCTTAGTCACTTTCTTGCACAACAATATAGGTGTCTTCACATGGTCCCCCATAGATATGCTAAAAGTCTCCCTAAAAGTAATTACCCATTACTTAAGCATTGATTTGAAAGCTAAACTTGTTAAGCAAAAAAGGATGACTTATGTTGCCAAAAGGCATGCTATCATTGAAGAGCAAGGTCAGAAGTTGATGAAAGCAGGATTTATAATGAAAGAGAAATGCCCCATTTGGCTGGCTAGCATGGTGCTAGTTAAGAACGCCAATGGAATTGGTATAAATGTGTTAAGAAAGCTTGCCCTAGAGGTTACTTTCTACCTCCTTAGATTGACTAATTGGTTTACTTCACTTTTGTTCATGCATTATTGAGCTTTATAGATGTATTTTTTTATTCGAACCATGCCTTCTTGTGTCAAAACCTAGTACCTAAATCTGGAAATCAATCCCAAGATCATTCAAGATCGAATGAAAATCACGACCCGTTGCTTATATTATAGCAAGAAGCTTGGTATAGAGAGGATGCCACAATCGGTGATGGAAAATCGATTGATAAGTCGAGATTGAACGCCACAATAAACCTATAAGTTTAGAAAAGTTTTTTCAAGAACCAAAGAGAAATTACTCTCAAATTTGTATTCAATAAGTTATCTGTTTATAAATAAGGGTAATGGTCTACATAAACTAATAAAAAGGAAAACCCAAAAGACATAAAACAACTACAGTTGTTGACCAAACATAGGTTGGTGGTCTTAAAAACAACGTTGGCGGCCAAAAAAATAAAGGCACGAAACTGCCTAAACATATCAACAGAGAAGGCCAACGATGTAACCTTGTATGTCGGTAGCATACACTTCAAGGTTAGCGGCTTATGAAGGTAGCCTTTTAAAACACGAAGCTGATCAAAACTCATAGCAAGGAAGGCTGGCTAAAGGTCGGCGGTGCATCTCCTTACACCGATAGCTTTTAGGTGGCGTTGACACAAATGCTTGTAGCTTTGAGATGGCCTTAAGTCTACCTGTTTGTTACATGATCATCTATGTTGACTTTGAGGATGTTGATCTCTTTTGGTTTATCCTTGGTGTGGTGCATGTGGACCTCCTCTTCTTGGACATCTTGGATAAGGTTTTAGTGCATCTTTAATTTTTTAGCTTGAGCTCGTGTGATCAGTCCAAGTGGTACTTCCAATGGATCTTTTCTCCATCTCTTAAGCATGCCTCTATCATTCCCTTCCTCTTGAAAGGGATTTGTCCTCAAATCATCACCTGCATCAAAAGTACTCAAATCAATAACATTAAAAGTAGCACTTACATTATACTCACTAGGTAAATCTAGTTTGTAGGCATTGTTATTGATGCGTTCGAGGACTTGAAAAGAACCATTACCTGTTGGAAGAAATTTAGAACATCTCTACGTGGGAAATCTTTCTTTGCACATATGTACCTAAACTCAATCTCCTGGTTTAAAGACTACTTGACGGCACCCTTAATTGGCTTATTTTGCATACTGATCTGTCCTTTACTCAATGTTGAGTCTTGCTTTCTCATGAATCTGCTTAACAAATTCCACTTTCTTTTTGCCATCTAAATTAACATGTTCATACATAGGTAAAGGAGACAAATCTAAACGAGTTAACGGATTAAAATCATACACAATCTAAAAAAGGTGAAAATTTAGTAGCAGAATTATTGTGCGGTTATAAGTAAACTCAACACGTGGTAAACAATCTTCCCATGTTTTAATGTTCTTTTTTAAAATAGCTCTTAATAAAATAGATAAAGTCCTATTTACTACCTCAGTTTAACCATCAGTTTACGGATGACAAGTAGTAGAAAGTAATAACTTAGTTCTTAACTTACACCACAAGGTCTTCCAAAAGTAACTTAAAAACTTAGTATCACTATTCGACACAATTGTTCTAAGCATACCATGTAATCTCACAATGTCCTTAAAGAACAAATCTGCAACATGAGAAGCATCATCCGTCTTGTGGCGTGAAATAAAATGTGCCATCTTTGAAAACCTATCCATAACCATAAAAATAGAATCCCTGTCATGTTTACTCCTAAGTAAACCTAACACAAAGTCCATAGAAATATCCACCCATGGTTCACTAGGAATAGGTAATGGGTGTAAAAGCCATGGGATTACTCGGGATTTAGCTTTCCTACATGTGATACACTTCTCACAAATTCTTTCAACATCTCGCTTCATGTGAGGCCAATAAAAATGTTCTTGTAAAACTCCTAAGGTATTGGCTACCCTAAAATGTCCCACCAATCCCCCACCATGAGATTCCTTCACTAATAACTCCTTATGAAACAATTAGGATTGCACAACTTATTTTCCTTATTTAAACCAACTAAAAAGCGTACCATGGTAGCCTCCAAGTCCTCCTCAATATTTGCCCTAATCATAGCAACCTCTATCTCCTTATAGTACTCCTCCACACTTCTATTACCTTGTCTAAAGGTTTGCAATTTATTGTATATCTCCCTATAATAATATGTTGGAACAAACTACTTTCCCATCACCCTTTCATCTCTTCCCAAGTCTCTATTAATAGTTTCCTATTCCTCCTCCTATTCAACACTAATTGGTCCCACCAAACTATGGAATAATCCAAAAACTCTATGATAGCAAGTTTCACTTTCTTAACATTGGAATAATCATGACAATCAAAATCCAATTCCACCTTTTTCTCCCACTCAAGATGCACTACAGGATCATTCTTTCCTTAGAAAGATGGGATCTTCATCTTTATATTACCCAACCAATTATCTTCCTGATTTCTGGCTTCTCTAAATCCACTTCCATACCTTCTAATCTCTCAACAGAATCCTAATCAAACTCTTCTTCAAAACCTGCCCCTTTATAGTCTTCTTCCTGTAACCTCACTCCTCTCCTAGAAAGTCTCTCTTCCTTTGTCCTGGAGGAACGCTTCGAGATTGCTCTAAGTTTTGTTCTACTTTCTCATGGAGTTGTTCCAATTCTTCTCTAAACATTTGTTTCATCTCTGTCATTAAAAGCCTTCAAAATCAACTTCATATAAACTCCCCCTATTACACCTTTAGATGCACTTTTGCTTGACATTTTACTACAAAAACAAGGTTAGATGTAATGATGAAAATAAAGAAAACCTCACAAATTACTCCATCACGTTTTTCCACTCAAAGAATGATCAAATCAAATCATTCGTGTTTTCCACATAATAGATATTTGGTTTTTCCTCACTTTAATCTCCCTTGTGGCTCTATTGGAACTAATCAAAAAAATAAAGGTCTTTCCATAGAATTCAATCAGACCATTTCAATGGTACTTTCAGAACTAATCAAACAAGGCAAATCTTTCCAAATTCAATCAATGATACCTTTTTCATGTATGAATTTCTTTCTTTCTTTCCTTCCTTTTTTTTTTTTTGTAGTAACTAATATGAAGCTAATACAAATTCAATAACAAATCAAACATAAAGAAAGAAACACAAAGAAATCTAATAGGAAGAAGCTTAAAGACTTCCAAACCGTAAAAGACAACTTTTTTTTTTTTTAATAATGAAAGGATAAATGAGCTTTAAACAAACCTAGGCTCTGATACTAAACTGATATGAACCACGTCAACCTGTGATGAAACCTAGTACCTAAATTTGGAAATCAATCCCAAAACCATTCAAGATCCAATGGAAACCACGATCGATTTCTTATATTGAAACAAGAACCTTGGTATAGAGAGGACGCTACAATTGATGATGGAAAACCGATTGCTAAGTTAAGATTGAATGTCACGTATAAACTAATAAGTTCGGAAAAGTTTTTTAAGAACCAAAGAGAAATTACTCTCAAATTTGTATTCAATAAGTATCTGTTCACAAACAAGAGTAATGGTCTATATATACTAATACAAAGGAAACCCAAAAGACATAAAACAACCACAGTTGTCGACTAAACATAGGCTTGCAGTCTTAAAAACAATGCTAGCAACCAAAAAAATAAAGACACGTGACTAAACATGTAACCCTATACACCGGCAGCGTATAGTTTAAGGTTGGCAGCTTATGGAGGCAACCTTTAAAACCGAAACTAATTAAAATTCATAGCAAGGAAGGCTGGCTAAAGGTTGGTGGTGCATCTCCTTACACCAGCAGCTTTTAGGTAGCGTTGACGCAAATGCTGGTAGCTTTGAGACAGCTTTAAGTCTAGTCGTTTGTTACACGATCATCCATGTTGACTTTGAGGATATTGATCTCTTTTGGTTTTTCCTTGATGTGGTACATGTGGACCTCCTCTTTTTGGATATCTTAGACAAGGTCATTGAGTGCATCTTTAAATCTTTTAGCTTAAGCTCATGTGATTAGTCCAAGTTGCACTTCCAGTGGATCTGTTCTCCATCTCTAAAGCATGCCTCCATCATTTTCTAACTACAATCAAATCAAAATGGAACCTCTAAACAAGGTTCACACCTCATTCATGACCTCCCCTAGAACATATGGCTATAAAGTCAATGCCTTTTTGCCTAAAATTTACAAGGGAAACTAACTAAAGGATGGTCATCAAGGTTGTAAACCCCTAGATTTTAATAGGTTTTATGTATAAACCCTAGAATTGGAAGTCAAACAGAACCCTGAATGGTCAACTAGGTCATTAACAAGCTCTAGTGAATCTAGATCCAGTAATCTTATGCTTGAAATCCTAAAATAATAGAAATGAGATAATCTTATATTCTAGTATGAAATAATGTGATAAAACCTAAAAAGATTAGATTCGTAAAAAATTTGTTCGTTTCGAATCTTAATGAGATTAGTTTTCGAAAACAGGGTCGTAGCACGCGAAATAGTGAAAATAATCTGATAATATATTTAGAATTATAATAAGATGACGATTCATAAAATATCAGTTATAGAATTTTTTAGCTTTTAAAAATATCAAATATAGCATATATACGTGTATTTTCTTACTACTGGTATTAATTTGTCTGATTTACTATTCAAATTACTATTTACTATTATTCATTACTATTTCATTATCTCTACTTTTTCTTACTACCTATTCTTACACTCTTCCAAGACCTACTCTTTCATTTTTATTTCTAATACTACTTTATACATAACTTATCTTACACATTACTTACTTTTCATTATAAAAATATAAAATTAATCAATTTCTCTCCCTCTCTTCACCAAAACAGTACCTCACTCCTTTCTCTCAATCATTTCTTTTCTTTTCTAATTAATTTTATTCTTACTAATTTCCACTCCAAAATTCAATAAATACCCTCTCTCCTTCATTCTTTACACGTACTTTCCAAAATATAACAAAACTCTACCAAATTCTCTCAACAATTTACTTCTAATGCCATGAGCTTCTCCCCCCATTCCTAAGCCAATTTTCATAAATTTTTTCTTTCATCCATTTATCATCCACCATCTTCCACCATCGACTACCTTAGGTAAATGTCTACACCTTTTCTTATCTTCATGTTAACATAACATGAGTACTTTGTATGTTTTGATTTCTAAAACCCCATAAGCACTATGGTAGGGAAGAAATCACGAAAACAACAACTTGTTTATGTCTTGTTGAACACCATGTTCATTTATAAATTTTGTTATGTTCTCATTATAATTATGCTTCTAACATAACTTATATACATTATTAAGTATAAGTATGTATATATATTCTTAGAGCCTAAAGCTCACTAATATAATCTTTTTATTTATGCTCATATTTCTTGCTCATTTGAGTATTTCATGCAAATAATTAAGACTAGTCATTCTAGTTTTAGACTTGTCATCGTCAAGTCAAAATGTTTTTGGGACTTGTCCATAATCTAAGTCTTCGAGAGCCTTGAGATGAATTTAAGGCTCCCATGATCTTTCTTTTTTGCTTTTCTTTATGGGACTTATCTATTTCTAAGTCCTAAGAGGACTTAGAATAAAAATCTAAGACATCCACAATTTTCTTATTTTTCTTTTCCTCAAGCTTTCTTATGCCTCTTTTTTTTTTTTTTAATGGAACTTATCCATCTCTAAGTTCCGGGAAGCCCTGATACAAACTAAGACTTCTATGTTGTTGTTCTTATATATACATATGCTCACTTGATTCTCTTTGTCTTTTATTTTTATATGAGTTATTTTTATCTTATAACATAACTACAAGTTTATATTCATGCATGGTCATAATGCTGTTGTCTTAATTAAAAAAAAAAAATTGAAGGAAATAAAATGAGTCATTTTATTTTATAAAAATAAAACTAAACTCTCTAGAAAAATGGTTTGATAAATAATAAGGACAAAAATATTTTTCTAAGTCAAGTTTAAAATCAACTTGCTAGTTTAAAAGCCATTTAGAAAATAAAATTGGTAGACAACTTAAAGAATCAAATTTTTAAGAAGTAAGATTCAATTTTATAAAGTTAAAGGAATACAAAAATGATAGTTATAATGAGTAGACACTTTTTTTTTTTATAAAAAACTTAAAATTTTAAGTTTTCTTCCAACAACTCTCAAAGAGATTTTGTAAACTTCATTTTTCAAACTTCTAAAATTAATTATCCTATGAAAAATCATTGTTGGAGCAACATCATTAGAATCATGCATATAATATGAGTATACATGTAAACCCCTGAAAATTTCATAATTCTTAGAAAATAATCCTAAGAGTCAAACACCCGAATCGAAACCCTAAAAATTAAACCAAGTTAAAACTAAATTCTAAATAAGATCAAAAAAGAGAATTCTTAGTCTTGAGAAAATGAGAACCCTCGAAACAAAATATAAAATCCAACTATCGGTTGAATCAACATCCATACGCCAATCAAATCATCTACTCGATTCCTAAAATGCAAATCAAAACGATATATTTAAATAACGCTCGACAACGAAATGCTAAGATCTTAAAACCATCGGTGAATTTTGGAATAAGAAATTTCAATTTTCACCAAAGTCAAATTGAGTCAACTCATAACCTTAGACTCGGTTAAACAATCCCGAGAATTGAAAACCATTAAATAATCACAAATAAAATAAGATAAACCATAGATATTTAACTAAAAATATAATAGTCAAAACTCCAAAATTATATGACCTTACGAATAACTCAATAAAACCGGAAGTCAAACAGGAACCCTAAAAGTCAACAAAGCATACAAACAAACACTAATGTTTAAGATCCGGCAATCTCGCACTCTTAAACCCTAAACAACAAAATGAAAATAATTGTTGATAATAGTTTGTAATAATATAGGGAAGCTTAAAAATATAAGATTCGCGAATTTCTAATGTCCTCGGGTCCGAACAGGAATCAGTTTTCAAAAACCGTACCTCGATACATCGAATGGCAAAAATATATCGTTAATACCAATAGACTCATAAAAATATAAGGTTTTTAAAAATATCAGCTTTAGAATTTTTTGGTAACTAAAAATTATATATATCGCATTTATACGCGTATTTTTATTACTACCGGTACTTTAATTGTCTAATTACTATTCATAGTACTTTTCTACTATTTATTACTATTTCTCTATCTCTACTTTTTCTTACTACCTATTCTTACACCTACATACCTATTTCTTATAATTTTCTTTTCCAATAAAAATTCTACACCACATATTATCAAACTTTTCTTACACTTTTCTTCTAAAATTATTTTTTTTATCACTTCTCTCTCTCTCCATCAAATTGCATCCACTCCTCTCTCTCTTCATCTTCATTTAATTTCTTTTTCAATAATTTAATTACATCTAATTTTCACTCCAAAATTTATAAATACCCTTCCTCCTTTATTCTTTCACACAATTCATTCACTACCAAAACTCTCTCAAAATCTCTCCACAAATCCTCTCTTCAAGATTTCTCTCTACCAAAACTCTCTTAAACCAATTCTTCACAAAATCATTCCTTATACACAAACTATCTACCACATATCAGTACTCACTAATACCCCCTTTCATCTACCATCTTCATACCATAACACTTTAGGTAAACTTCTTCCAACTATTTATTTACCATGTCATGTAACTTAACATGACTATGGTGTTGTTTTGAAACTCATATGAGTAGTAAAAGCAACAACATGTTCATGTTTTGTCTTGCACATGAACTTCCTATTTTATTATATTGTTATGTTGATTTTATTATTCATATCTAACTAAATATATTTATGTATTTATATATAATCTTTAGAGCATATAAGCTCACTTGTTATTTATTTAATTTCATGCTTTGCAATTTATTTATTTCATGCTATTTTTTAAGATTAGTCTTTCTAGTCTTAGATTTGTCAATATAAGTCAAAACAATCTTTTCTTTATTTTCTTCATTCTTTTGGGACTAGTCTATTCTTAGTCCCGGGATGCCTTGATGAAGCTAAGGCTCTCAATACTTGACCGAGGTATCTTGATGAAGCTAAGGTTCCCAATACTTGATTTTTTTATTATTTTGCTTATTATTAATTGTTTCTAGTATTTTCTCATGTTCTTATTATCTTACATGCTCATAATACTTGCATCTACATAATGATATTGTGTCAACCAATTTAAAGTAGAATTTTACTTTATTAAAGGAACTTCAAACTAGATTTTCTATTATGTGACTTGTCACAAAATAATGAAGTTATTATCAATAAACATAGAAATAGAGTAATACAAGTTTTCTCAAAGTTTTCTTAAATAACAAAGATAGCTTTACAAGGAAACATAAGAAATAAATACTTTCTTTGTATATTATGGTAACCTAAGTTTTAGTAAAATAATTTGTTAATATTCAAAGTTTTACAAAAATCTTAAGATTAAACTTTTTAACTCCATAACAAAACTAAAAAACAAATTAGTTTCAAAGTTAAGATGAATTCAACTCATAAAGTTATAAACCCACTTAGGAAAATAATGATTTTCAAGTTTCTAAAGAATCAACTTATTTTCAAAGAATATAAATAAATGAGATTAAAAACAAAGGATTTTACAATAAAAAGGATTCTTTTCAAAGGAAATAAAAGAACAAGTTTTAGAAAACAAAAATTTATATCTTAAATAATAAATATAAGAAGACAAGACTCATTTTCTAAAACCATTTTAAATACAAATTATAAAAAGGTTATCAACAACTAAATACACTTTTGATAACTTTGATCTTTTATCACTAGAAGTAAAATGTATGAAAGACTAAGGTTGAAGGAAAATTTACTTGTTTTTGGAAAAAGAATGAAGAAAATAAAATAAGAATATACTCATTTATAATAACCTATGAAATATAAAGTTTCTTCAAAATACTTTAAAAGAATTTATCAAAGTTAAAGTTTTAACAACTCAAAATGAATTATTTTATGAAATAAATTGTTGAGACACTATGATTAGAAATTTTGCATATAAAGTGAGCTTATCTATATACTCAAAGGATTTATCAATCATATATATATATATATATATGTATTTACTAAAGGATTTTTAATGAAGTTGGTTAGGAAATGGTTTTGCAAAATCTGTACCCAACGTTTTCAGAACCCAAATGACCTTTATGGCAAAGATAACCTTAGAAATGGATATATCTTTTCGAATAGATAGAAAACAGTATTTATATGCAAAATTCTGAGTTAAAATGAGCAAGTTATAGCCATTTTAAATTGGAATTTCATTCATACGAATTTGACGAACATAGTGAAATAAAATTAGAAAGTTTAAGTAGAATTTCTACGAAATACTTATCCCGAGTATTTCTTTTGTCTAAGTGATGAAGGATACGTGATTACCCTTCCTGAGGATTACTACGACTAAGAAGATCGCGAAATGGACAAGTGAGTTATTCCTCTTAATTTCGTTACCTTGTTTGTGCTTGTAAAGTAGTGGTATTAGCATACTAAGAAAAGATAAAAATGGATATGTATGGGAATTCAGGGATATATATATATATATGTGTGTGTGTGATTCTTTGTTTATGCGTGAAATGAGAATTAAGAATATCGCAATTTCAAACTGCCTGTTTAAGTGTTTTTTTTACTTGTATGATTGTTTATTATTTGCAAAATTGATTGATCTCCCCCAAATAAACCTTAATAAGGTTTGACTTAAGAAAAATAAAACGCTCACGCATAGCATCCATCAAGTCACATCTCTTTCGGAAGGCTACTACTCCTATGTGTAGAGTTGGAATGGCTGTTATCGTGCTATGACACGGGCCATGTTCCTTCCTAGAGAATCCAAATCGCTTGGGGAATGTGACTCTAGGTTCAGATCCAAGCCAACCGAACGCTCTGAGTGGGACCTGGGGACTAGTAGTAGAAGATCGAGGATCTTCATCACCGATTCCTTAACCTTCGATACGGAAGGATAAATCCATTCTATATATGGTTTCGAATAACTATATATATGCGCGTAATCACATGATTGTTGCATTGTATGCGTAGCATATGTGTGAAAATTTAAATGAACTTGTTTGAAAACATGATGCGAATAAAAAAGAATATCTCACTAAGCTAGTTGTAGCTTTACCCTATTGATTTGTTGAAACAGGTATACCCGTGGCTTAAATTGAGGATCATGACGTTAAGAAAGCCATTGAAGGATGTTAAGCTTTATGAAGGCTATGGAAACATAAGATGAAGTTATTTTGTAAGGTTCTTTATATGTAATATATTCTATTTTGGAAATTTTAAGATGTATATTTATTTGAAGACAATAAAGGGATATGCCCCTAAGAATTGTAATTTAATATGTTTATGTTTTATGATAAGTATTCTCTTTTCCTTGTTACTTAATCATTATCAATATAAATTGCGCTACTCCGATGCATTCCCTTAGTTGTGATGTACGCCTTGTACATGATATAGAAGCTTTTGCATAACTGAGGTAGTCATTCCTAGGCTTTAGTATTATGTACAGCGGACTGCCACGTTTAGGGTACCTCTCGAGGCGTGACAATATACCTATATTAAAGGATTTTCCAACTATATATATATATATATATATCCATGTGCATGTTATAGGATTTTAGATGATGTAAAGTTTGGAAAAATTTCAATTGGGGCTGAAACTTCGGATCAAGTCTGTACCATTCCATTTGAAACCTAAAATGGCTTTAAATGTTAAAAATAACCTTAGAAATAGATATATCTTTTTGAGTAGAAAAAACATATCTAATATGCGAAATTCCGACTTAAAATGAATAAGTTATGAATGTTTTAAGTTAGAATTTCACATAACCCAAATTTTGATGAAAATCTAAGATAGAATTATCAAGTTTAAGTAGAATTTCTATGAAATACTCATTTCGGTATATTTTTTTGTTAAGTCATGAGGAAGGAGAAGTTTCCTATTCTGAGGATTATTACGGCTAGTGGATTGCCGAATTATAGCTGAGTGAGTTTATTTCATTAATTTTTATACTTATGTTTTTGTTTGTAGTATAGTAGCTCTAGATATAAGAAAAGATAAAATGAAAAGTGCATGTGACTTAAATTGGTTGAAATTATGTATATTGAGGCTTAAATTGTCCATAATCAAATTGTTGTTTCAACTATATTGAAATATTTGCCAACTATGTGATCGCCTTTATGACATCTTATATCTTGATAAAAGAATTCATGCATAACACAAAGTGAGTCTCATTGCATTTACTACTATATCTTTGGAGACAAGAGTATAGTAGTGGCGGTATGCAGGGGCCTATAAATCTACAATGGCACGTAGGAGCCTATATGAGCTACAATTTAAAGGCAAGTAGTAGCTCGAAAAATCTATAAAAATTTCATATGAGCCCGGAACCTAACCTTGAATGAATGGTGTAAATCCATTCAACATATGATTTCAGTTAACCATGTGTATTGTTTTCCCATATGTTTGTTGCATTGCATATGCTTGTATGATTAACTTGTTTGATTTTGCTTGTGAGTACATTATTATGGGAATACTTCTCACGAAGCTAGTAAAGCTTACACCCCCTTAGATATTTGTTGTGGTTCCCCTTTTTCTAGTTGAAGCTTTGGGGATATTTTTCTCAGGTATCGACTTTTGACTCAGGAGCTTTTGGAAGAAGTATTGGTATAGGATAGACCTAGACTTCAAAAAAAAAATCTCCCAGGTATTTTATTTTGAAGGACATCTTTGAAGCTTATGTAATTATTTTGGTGGGGGTATGCCCCCTTTTGATTTGTAAGACTCCTATTATATTTTTGCTTAAGTTATGATGTTATGATTTCCATTCTTGAATGGTATTTCTGTAACTTCTTAAACTACTTGTTTCAAAGAATGGTCCTCTATGTCATGCGAGTACACCTTACACCTGGTATAGAAACTTTTGCATGACTAAGGTAGTCATTCATAAGTTTTAATATTGAGTGTGTCAGACTGTCACGTTTAGGGTACCCTTTGGGGTGTGACAAAGGTTTTCAAACCTAAGATTTAGAGAAATATGGAAGTGTATGTAGGTGACATGATTTTCAAAAGCCATAAGCTTGATGACCCCTTGGTCATTCTATGAGGAATATTCAACCAGTTAAGATATTATAAGATGAGGCTGAATCCACAAAAAAAAAAATGTCTTTTGGGTTGCTTTTGGGAAGTTATATGGGAATTTAGTTATCTAGAGAGGCATTGAAGCAAAGCCCGAGAAGACCCACATGATGCTTGACATGCCATTACCCTAGTTGGTCACAAAGGTGCAACAACTCTTAGGAAGAATTCCTACCTTTAACCAATTCATATCCAAAAGCATTGATTGTTGTACAAAGTTTTATCAAAGTTGTGAAGAATATGACTAACTTTAAGTGGACAAAACAGTGCAAAGACGCCTTCATGGATTAGAAGAAGTTCCTCACTAGTTAACGGATAAAGGCAGGTTAAGTGCCTGTACCTTCAATTTTTTTCAATTTAGTATTTCATTTTTAGATTTTAGCAAATCAGTGCTCGTACTTTCAAAGTATGTGTGATTTGATGCTTGTGTTAAATAATATTTGATATACATTCATCTAACACTGACTTACTACAGTTGAAAGGCAGCCAACCAAAGCTTCTCCAACTTGAATGGTCGTAACCAATGGCTTCTACCCGAGTAGCACCTTAAGTCTAAAGCCACATCAAAATTGCCGAGCTGACCTATGATATGACACTGATTGACCACTCTCAGCAACAACTTTTGTGTTATTTTAATTTACTATTTTGATACTATAGTTTTAGGCATCATTTACTAAAATTCACTCTTGTACTTATTGGGTATACTTCTTAACTTATGTACTTTTTTGAGATTTTAGGACTTTCACTCCACAAGAATATACCCACTCTTTCAACCCACCTCTTATATAAGTCACATCACTTTCCACCACATTTCACCGACATTTACATCACCATACTCCTATGTACCAACTTACCATTCTTACAGAATACACACTCTACCTCATATGGACTCTTATCCTTTACATCATCATCATCTTTTAAACACCTCTCTCCATTCCTCCATTCCATCTCCATATCATAGATCACTTTATTTATCCATTTCCATCTTCCTCCATTCCACCCATACACACACACACACACTCCATTTTACATCATACACAAAACCTTCCATGGTTGCCCTTCACTATGCAGTTAGATCTAATTATTTTTCATGTATACTCTTCCCTTATCATTTGTAATGGGTTGTGTAAGAATAATTATTGTCGATGAAATTCCACTTTCAATATGTGCTAAATTTATCTAATGGATTCATGGGTTTCCTAAGTAGTTGATCAGTTTTTATAATGGGTTTTGTTAATTTGGAACTTTGATTATTTTTATTTCAATGTTCATAAGATAAATTTATCTATGGATCTCTTCTGAATCAAGGTTCAAGATACTTGAGAGGGATTTGAAAACCCGATTGAAATAGAAAATGCAATTTCAAATCTGACACATACATGTGTGGTTTTGGCTCAAATAATAGAATTCACACTCTTAATGTAGTTAGAATTGTGGCTTAGGGCACAAACATGTGCTTGAATCACAAATCCAATTAGAATAACATGGCTTGTGAGAGAAGTGTGTTATTTATCTTATGCTTATAAATGGATTACCTAAGAGGGATATCCATGTTATGATTAGAATTTTGCAACTTGAGAGGAAAGCAAATTTTTATGAGTTAAATCAAAATCTAAATAAATAAACTTAATTATAAATACAACGAAACAAATGAAAATTCTAGCCATACTATTACATAATCCCACATTTCATTATTAAAGGAGTTTCTAAAAGTAAATTTAGTGTTAGTATAATTTTTAGTGATAAGTTAGTTAGTAGCAATATTTAGAAGTAACTTAATTAGTTTAGAAATCTGAAAAACCCCATATCAATTTACCTAGCTTAGAGTAAAATTGCTGTAATATAGTACTTTGTTACAAGTTTCCCGTAGATCATGATCTTGAATATTCCCCGTTAAATTATACTTGCATGCTTGGTAAACTTACTTGTGGCTTTCGCACTTAAATTGATATTCACTAAAAGCATGCATTTATAGTTATTTGACAAACATAAAATTAGCAAGAGTAAAAACATGCATTCAAGCAGCATGTGAGTATGGCATTTGCATATTAAGCTTTGGTTCATCCCTTTCTTCTTTTCAAATTTAAATGATGCTCGAGTTATTATTATATATATTTGGTTATGATGTGGTAGTAGACTATAAAAATAACAATAGCACTTGGGATTTCCTATTAGATATTTGATTAGTTAATTGTACTAATTATGGAGACTTATGGACTGTAGATAGATATTAATTTTTTGCTTATGTGTGATTATGATAGGGCATAGAACCCTAATTGTTTATTTGTTTGTATTGTCATTATGGTTCGATGAACTATTTGAGCCATGTAATATTAATGTATATTGGTTTTTTGTTGTGTTTATGTTCTTGTGTTAGAGTCGACTTTATGTATTTGGTTAGCTTAGAGTTAATGTGATATATGAGTGTTTGAAGCTATAATGATTATTAATTATAGTTTTTAGTAAAATTAGTTTTTTTGTGTGTTCATATACATTATGGATAGACAATGGTATGTAAATGTCCTAAGTATAAGATATTAAATAAAATTTAAGAAATTTTTAGATTTCAAATTTTAAGAAAATATTTAATTTTTAAATAATATAAATTATATTTTAATATTTTTATTGACTTTCATTTTAATCTTTAAAACTTTCTTGTTCTTATTTCCAAGTTAAGTCAACCTACGTTCCAAACCGACAACAAACATAAAAGATTCACAAAGAAAATTCGAAGGGAAAAAGAAGGGGAAAGGAATAAAATATTATTATTTGTTAAAAAATGGCAAAATTATCATCGGAATGAAATTAATCCCGATTTTAAGCAACATGACATTGTCTCTTGAAGAGACGAGGTCGTTAGTGTCTGACCTCGTCTCTTCAAGAGAGGAGGCCAAGTGACCGGCACAACCTCCTCTCTTCAAGAGACGAGATTGTTCTGCATCCTACCTCGTCTCTTCAAGAGATGATGTCATATTACATTATGTGATCTTGTCTCTTCAAGAGACGAGGTTGTTCCGCGTCCTATCTCGTCTCTTCAAGAGATGAGGTTATTAGTAAGTGACATCGTCTTTTGAAGAGACAAGGTTAACAGGTTTAAACTCCTGCCCAATGTAAATCCTGGAAATTTTCTACATTAGTACACAACTCTAAAATAGAACGTATGAACTAGCTAGTAAACTTAGAATCCAATAAAAACCTAAGAATAGATCAATGACTTGAATTTGGCTAGATTAGGACTAAAAGCCAAATAAAGAACTTCTTTGACCCTACTTGATACCAAAAACGAGATTTCATATCTTGAACTGATAATTCAAGATATGATTAAAGGAAACCTAAATTTTCAAACCTCAAAACTTGTCATACAAATAGATTAAATAGAAAAATATAAAAATAGAGATTAAATGACTACTTTTGAACTCAACAATGATTTGAGGCTAGAACAATGAGTAGTAATGAGCCTATACATGGATTGAAACCCTAAATTTAAGATTCCTAGATAGTATTAAACAATACTAATTAGATTTCATAATAGGTATAAAAAACTAAAGATATATAGATAATTTAGCTTATATATCAAAAGAGATATCGAGTAGTTAACTAACTACGCTTATAGATAGGAAACGATAACCTAAAGATAAACTTTTAGGATTATAAATACACAATAAAAACATAAACAGATGTAAAACTAAAGATCTAGACTTCAAATAAATAATTGAATCACACCATTGTTCTAATAAGGATTTCTTAAGCTATTAGAGTCTAAAACAAAAATTGACCTAATGAGTTTAGGAAACTCTAATCGCGGGAGATAAAATTCTAAAAAAAATCACGTAAATTTAAAACTTAAAGTTGTATTGTTTGATAATCTAAGTATTTTGTAGAATTCTATAAGAATATTTTTGTACAAAAACTCTCAAATATTAGTAATTTGTACCCTATAACTTATTAAACTATCTTAAAACTAAGATAATTAACTAACTAAATATTATTATATAAAAATTTACCCAAATTTTCAGTGGAAGTAGGGCAATTATGTGGCTAGAATTTCCTCATCTTTTCACCAGCCAAAAACCCCTCTCAAGTTGGTTCAAGAATGCTCTCTTAAGTCAACAAAATACACACATTTACCAATCAAAAAGAGACAATTGGACAAGCTAATTAATGCAGCAAACTCACTTTCAGATATAATAATTCTTGGTGGAGGAATTGAAGTCCATCAGCTGCAATCTTCTTTCTCTCTATATAAGCAACTACTAAGCTCTTAATGAACATAAAAACAAAACTTTAACTTCAATCAAACAACAGTTGGAAATTCTCTCAAATTCGTGCTTCCTAATAGCCTATCAAACACACACAAATCACATACAAACAATACCAAAAACAAAACAACAAAACTCCATCAAAACTCCAGCTTAAGCTTAGATTAAGGAAGAACAAGGTAAGACAAATCTGTTTTAAGTTGTTTTAAGTATTGAACTCTAATTTAAATAACTTTTTTTATTAATTTAAGATCGAAATTAACTCTAGAACTAAGCTCAAAATGTTCATATCAGCTCCAATAAGGTAAAATTCAAAAACCCTAGTTGTACTTTTCTAAATTCGAAAATTTAAGATCAAATACTTGTAGATGCGTTATGAGTTAATGGATGTGTATATACATACTATAGAAACACCTAGGAATGAATTAAGAATGTTTATGACATAGAAAATTTAAGAAATATGAACTGTTTCATCGGAGAAGATGATGATGAACAGTGTCAGCACTGTCCCTAAGCGGGCAATATAAATGTTGAACGCCGGTGGCTTACGAGGGATAAGCCGGTGGTGTAGAGACAGCTTACACTGGAATAGAAGCTAAGTAAAACTTATTTTCACGTAACATGAATGAACGCCGGCTATCTGGGATTATACACTCGTAGCGTATAGTTCGGCGTACATGGGAAGGCTGGCGGCTTACAAGCCAGTGCACTCGATATAAAATAAAACAAAAAACATAAGAACGTCGGCATCTGGGTTTCAACATTGGCGGCGTAGAAGCAAGCGTGCAAACCTATTTTCTTATGAAAAATATGTATTTCACGGACGCGTAATTATATAATAATTATAATTATATTATATATATTTATATGTCAAAACAGAAGTTAGTAAATAGAAAATAAATACAAATACTTAGAATAGCAATATGATTAATAATTGATAACTTCTAAAACCCTAGAATTTTAGGAAAATACTAAGTGTTAATAACAACTATAATAATCAAATATTTGTTCTATGTAGATAAAATAGGTAAGAATGGAAATTGAAATAAGATAAATTTATGAATAATATGACTTCTAAAAATGACAAAATAATTATGTGAAATAGAATAGGAGAAACACGATGACACTAAGTAATAATAAACGAATATGAATTACTATAATGAGTCAGGTTTAGAATAACATAAAAATAGTGTTAATCACTACGAATAAAAAAACTTGATAAATATCAATTTAAGACACTAGACACATATATGAGTTTAATTATATAATATATATTATATTGATGAATATTTAATTCATCTCAATAGTGACTTTGATACCATAGAGGATCCTCCGGTAGATTACTACGATTAAGTCACCATGAGCAGGTGAGTAATTCGGTCATATTATACTGTTTGTGCTTATAATTAGCTGAATATGTAATGCAAAGATAATAATAATATGAATATTTTGATGGAAATGTGTTGTGATCTGATTTTATGATTGCTAATCTACCATTACAAAAGTGATAATACAATGGTATGATGTTGTGAAGTAGTATGATGATGATTGTGTGTAATGTATGATCACCATGAAATTGATTAAGAACTATTGATTTATTAAAATAACCTGATCATGTATTGCACGTACTACATTATTGCATATACAAACGGGTGACAGCCTACTACGTATTAATATTTCGGTTCTTTGTTAATGCTTGGTTTTTCTAAAGTGTTAGTTCTTCCAAGGTTTTCTTTGTTCCGTTGGTTCTACGGGAACTAAGTGGCAACGAAGAATGTCGCTCGTAGTATCACTTTGAAATGATTAATACTTAGGGAGTTTCTAAGGATGGATACAGGAAATGGTTAGTTAAAACTATTATTAAATTTGAGGTGATAACCCTAAGATGAGAAATCGTTGATTTTCCTGTAAACTTAGTCTTTCCTGGGTAGGTGGGTCATAAAGTAAATGTTCTTCAACCCTAAAAAAAGGGCATAAATCTTTTACTTGTTTGGATTCTAGATCATCCAAGCTTGTATCTGAGCATATGTTTGAGTGATTGCATTACATATGATTTGTTAATAACTTGTTTGATGTATAATATGTCTGGTTATTCACTGAGCCGTGGTTTCGCTCATACTTCAATAGTCTTTTCAGGTTTACGCTTCGACCTTGGTTAGTTACTTCTAGAAACATGGCTCTGGTAAGGGCTTAAAAACTGGAAGCCTATGGTTCTACTTGGGACTAATGATTTATATTTTCCTAGAGTAGATCAACTAGTGTTATCTTATCAGTTATGTAAGTAGAGAATTACAAGAAGACTACATGGTTTGTAATAATCTATAATACTTTATGATTAAGATAGCAGTTATTTACTAATTCATTTCTTAAATGTATTTATCATTTCTTATCAAAGCAATTAAAAGATCCTGTTATTTTGGAAAACATGTCACTCTCCGAAAGTAATCTAGTGATAATATTCAAGTGTGACTTGTCTACTTCTACTAGGGTACCCTCGAGGCATGACACCCAGGATCCTTCCTTCTCATTCTTTCCCTTTCCTATAAACCCCCAAATCCCTAGATCCCTAAATCGAAAACCTTAACCCCAAATCCCCAAATACCAATCGAGTAAAAGCGATTTGCTCCGTATATTGAGAATTTTGGATCACCCGATGTTGAGGAAGAAGCAATTTTGTTGAGAGGAAAAGAATCACGCGAGAAAAGAGAAAAAAAAAAGGTCGACAAATTGTGATATGATTCCACAATTTTCAATTTTTTTTTGAATTATTCATGCTACATTATTGAATATTGGTTATATGTATTGTGGGAATATTAGTTGTTGTATGATTCCAAGATTTTCAATTGTTTTTTTTGTGAATTATTGATGTTACATTATTGAATATTGGTTGTACGAGTTATGGGAATATGGGTTGTTGTATGATTCTGCAAATTTTAATTTTTTTTTTTTTTTGTATGTGTATGTGCTCTATATTAATTATGGGAATTTAATAGGATACATAGTTTTGTTCAAAAATAAGAAAAATTTTACGTAATAGAAATCAATATTTAAAATTAAGTTCAAATATAGAATTAATATTTTAATTAGATTAAAAGGAGTTAACTTTATATAAAGTGAAACAAATAAAGTAGATTATAAATTACTAATTTTAATTTTAACTTTGAAAATCTAGCCATATCATTCACTTTTACTGCTAATTTTGTTCATATACCATGTTCATATACTATTACAAGATCGGGGTATATATAGTAGCATTAGGAGTTATGTTAAATATTACAGGAGCTCAATTCATAAGCGTAATGTTACAAATTTCATACATTCAAGCTATTTTTGATGAGATGGCAGGGTCGGTGAGGAAATGGATAAGGCGAAGTTTATATTATATGCTCATGGCAATATTGTGCAAGGGGAGGATGGTTTTGGTTAGGATAAGCGACCGATTGCTATGGTCAATGTTAGTAGGAACTCTACGTATAAGCAAATACTAGACATTATTTGTAATAGACTGAAGGTAAATAGGTGTACACATCGAGTGAAGCTATATCATAAGGTAGCTATTGGAGATAGGATACTGCGTTATGATATTATTCTAGTGATCGATGATGATGCTGCACAGGAGATGTTAGTATACACAGAAGGGTCAGTGGTTGTTTATGAGTAGATATTCGAAAATGAATTGTCACAGGCATCTGCAAGGGAAATGGGCATTGATAGAAATATTGGGAGCCAAGAGTTGGTAGACTCAAACTCTACTTTAGTTCAGACAATAGGCAGCGCACAAGTGGAAATGTGTGCACCCACTCGATAGATGGTCATGATATGGATGCCATGCAAGATTCTTCGGCAAGTGAATTAAGTGATGACTATAATGATGATAGAAATCATAATGTCGAAGCTTTTCCCCAACAATATGCTTTTCTCGGGGTATAACCAAGGAGGAATGACTGGCACCGCTTCATTGCTCCTACTGACGTTAATGCAGTAGGGAGCTCAATGTCAGTACCCTTTTTCAATGCCAATGTTGATAGTGCTTATGATGCATATGATGATGAGTAGGAAATGAGTGTTGGAAATTGGAGCTTTAGCGATGAATTCAAGGTTGGGATGCGGTTTGAGATAAAAGATCATCTCATACGAGCCGTTAAAATGTGGCATAATGAACCATATCAATTTCAAGATGGTGGACTTGGACCCAAGATCATAGGCAGTTAAATGTACTGATACACATAATAGAGGTTGTAAGTGGAGACTCAAAGGGAGCTATAAGAAACATGGTGGGTGGTTTCACATCACTAAATATGAAGGACCACACACCTGCTTGGATGAAATCACTAGATAGGATCACTTTCAGTTAGACTCCACTAGCATGTCTAGGAGCATCATATTGGAGATCCGTAATTCTCTAGATGTGAGGGCGAATGACCTCCAACTGTATATCTTAAAATAGTTCGGGTATAATGTTCATATGAAGAGAATTTATGAGGCAAAGAGAAAAGCCATTGAGTAGGTGTATGGAAGTTGAGAAGATTCATATGTGAGCTCTCACATTTACTTAATGTAATAATAGAGGCAAATCTAAGAACAAGGGTTGAGTGGCAAACTGTTGATTCAGATACCACAGGACATGTATTCCTAGACAAGCTTTTTTGGGCATTTATACCTTACATCGAAGCGTTCCAGTATTGCAGGTATGTCCTGTAAACATGATTGAATTTATTTATAGATGGTTGATATGCACTAACTAAGTGATATTTGTTAATTCATTGCAAACCTGTGATTACAATTGATGGCACATTCCTGTATGGCAAGTACAAGCATAAACTACTTATTGCAGTGGCAGTAGATGGGGCAAATCATATAGTCCCATTGGTGTATGCTCTTGTTGATAGAGTTACCTGTTTCGACTATCAGGAACGAAAATTCGAGGTTATAACTGCTTCGTGCCCTATGATGCATGGTCAGAAGGGGGACCACATATAGAAAGTGGAGTTAAGAGCATGCAGATGTACCTGTAACAAGTGGCAGATATATAGAATTCTATGCTCACATGCAATGGAAGTAATGGGTACATTGTGCATGGATTGTATTGCCCACGTAGGACAATGGTACAGGTGAGACAACCGACTTAGGGTGTATCGCTTTTCCTTCATACCTGTAGCCGATAAGACTAATTGGACTCATTTGGACATAGCAAAATGCCACCCTATACTAGGACTTATTAGGAAAATGGATAGGCCTAGGGAAAAATACTTTCAAAATGAGATGGATATTCGAGAGAGCCCACAAGATTACTCATGGGATTCATGTGGGTAGCCAGTGCATGACATTCGAAGTTATCCAAATAAGGGGTTGGCTAGTAGAACAGTAACGAGTCATTCCAATCGTAGTGGTAATTCTTTGGTCTCATATGCTTTATTCTACTGTACTAATGTGACATACTTTTATCTTATGTTTGCTCTGCTTGTTTTAATCTACCTATGCCTCTACTAATAATATCCATTTCTTTCTCCCTTATAGATGGATCCCAGACTGATAGATAGCTCATTACTTACAGAGCAGCCTGTTCATAGGTTTAGACTAGCCTGGGAGGGGTAAGTAAGTTTATTTCTGCAATCTATTCCTTATAATAAGTAAATAACATTTCTTACAGATTTGTGGACTTTACTGCAGGAGCATGTGGTTTTGCATTGTCGCTGTAGAGAGGCGAAGTTGAGGTGATAGCATGGCGTATCTGCATAGATAGATGATCGATTACTACCATTCCTGTCCCAAGTGGGTTTCATTGGGGCAGCCTATATGCCATTCGTTTAGCTGGATTGGCACCTTATCACGGCCTTGGTTGAGAGATGGCAAGCAAAGACCATACATTTCACATGACCACAGAAGAGTAGTTTGTTACATTAGAGGATGTTGCTATCCTCATTGGCCTACCTATAGATGGCGACGCAGTTACGGGCTCGGCTCGGATGGATTGGCTTGGATTATGTGAGGAGCTGTTAAGACTCCGACCCATGCCCGAGACAGATGTAGATGGTGGTCGTCTGAAGATATCGTGGTTAGACACCCACTTCATAGTGTTACTAGATGTTGCAAATGATGCCATGATCAGACGCTCCGTTAGGGTGTATATGTTGTTGCAACTGGGTGGATCCATTGTTGCGAACAAGTTCGAAAATTACGTCTACTTGATGTATCTGCAGCTGCTCCAAGACTTAGAGAGGGCTGGGCAGTACGCGTGGGGAGTAGCCTGTTTGGCATGGTTGTACAGGCATCTATGCTTAGCTTCCCACGTGGACATCGGGGATATTGCATGACCCTTGGTTTTCCTGCAGATATGGGCTTAGGAGCACTTTCCCCACATTACCTCGATTCGTCGACATTTTACAGCAGTTTTCGTAGGATGCCCACTCATCAGCCATTGGGGTGCGACTTTTGATGCGACTAGTGTATCCACCAACTTCCTAATTGAGTATCAAGCATCTTTAGATCGACGGACCGAGCACCATGTATGATTTTCATTGCCTTTTTTCTTTCAAATTGCAACATTTTGATATGTTTGTTAATTGGTAGTATACTTTTTTTTCTTCAACAGGTTGTGTGGGACCTTTATAGTCCTATCCTAAACTCCATGCCTCCATACTATCAAGCGGACAACGACATTTGGCATGCACGGGTCCCGCTCGTGTGCTTCCATGTAGTTGAGCACTATACCCAAATAAAGTGCTCAGACAATTTGGTGGCTGCTAGGGGATCTTATACATGCCTGCCGACATGAGAGCCCTACATGAGATTGACTGTTGGGTTTCCATAGGGTTTTAAAATTATAAAGATCAAATCTTTTGCAGCAGAATTAAAAAAGAAAACCCTAACCCAGTATCCATGTGTATTGATTAGATTAAAACAAAACAAATAGTTTGATTTCGTACCTCTAAAATCTTGAAACTTGAAATCAATTTGCAGATCGGATTTGTAGGTACCGCAAAATCACAATACCCTCTATGGTATCCACACAAACGAGCACTCTTCAAAAGGATCCTTCACGTGTTAGCGTGATCTAGGACATTTCTAGATGATATTAGGATTTTCACACACAACTCTTCGTGCTTCACTCTTTAGGGTTTGCAGAATTTCTTTGCCGATCTAATGTCGACGGACAAGTTGTTAACCCTAAAGAGATCTTTTTATGTGTCTTTTATACTAATGTGATTCTCACATGAGTAATGACATTAGTGCCCCTTAATCTAATAAGGGATAATATTTCCTAAAATATAATTCTTGCACATAACAATGTAATAATTATTATTACTCTTAATAATAAAAATTATTATTCCCACAAGACATTAAATTTAGTCCATGATCCTTTTGACTCGTTCTTTTGTGTGACCCTGTAGGTTCACTTAATGTTGGCAATTGACCTAAAACAATTTTAGTCAACAAAACAAAAGTGGCCTCTAGCAAGACATTATGTTTACCCAAATTAAGTGAAGATCGGTGATCCGATTTTTACCTAATCCATAACTTATGTCATTATCCTTTTGTCACATGATATCTAGATTGAACATAAGGCATGGATAGTGTCATCCTTATATCGTTCAATCTTATCATTTCTCGATTTCTAAGTAAACTGATAAAAAAATGAAATTGATCACGCTATCAATTCATTTGAGCACGGCCATGCATTTCTCAGTCTCACTCATCGAGGGGCCCAGAGATATCTCTCTCACAACGAGAGGGACAAATCCCATCTTAATCACTCAACTTCCTCTACATGATTTACATTATGCCAATCTCAACCTTTATAATTATCTGGTTAAAGACAACGTTTGATTGAGTTGAAACATAATATTCCTCATGTTGGAATCCATGGTGATTTCAGGTCTGAGGATACGATGACATTTTATTTTGAGAATCACTTATGACACTAATCCATGTAGTGATCTCAAAGCGGGTCAGTCCAGTACATAGTTCTCCAACATGTACCTATGAGTTTGATTTGTATCTCCATACAAATAAACATCCCATGATTATCAGTCAAACCTCATACTAGATTTAATTCATTATTGTTCCCACAATAATGAGCATCTAGGGACATTTAGAATAATTAAATTATTCACGATCCTATTATAAAGTAAACATGCAAACAATATAATAGAAATGTTTATGAATGACAATATCCAGTAATTGGCCTAGGGCACAATCACCAACAATCTCCCACTTGCACTAGGCCAAATCATACATGTATCTAATACCCATTGACCTAGTATGATGATCATGCTTTTGCCTGTGCAAGAAGCTTGATAAGTGGATTAGTAATATTGTCATTTAGTTGATACTTTATATCTTCACAGCATCTGATGCTGTTATACACTCGGTCTTTCTTATAGAATCTGCTACAGTATTCTGCTTTGAACTTTTCAAGCTTACTTACCTCCATTGAAAAGAAAAATATATCCAGATTGTGATATAAAATCATCCTTGTTAGATTGGAAACTAGCATCCGTGTAACTATTTACAACTAGCTCGTCTTCCAATCCTCCATCTATCAAGAATGCATCTTTAGTTCTTCTTAAGTACCTAAGAATATTCTTGACTGCTGTTCAATGAGGTTCACTAGGATCTAACTGGCATTTACTGGTTATGCTTAATGCATATGACACATCTGGTCGAGTGCATAACATGGCATACATGATTGATCCAATAGTCGAATCATAAAGAGTCTTACTCATGTGATCTTGCTCATCATTTGTCGTTGGACATTGAGTCTTGCTCAGATTTATATCATGTGACATTGGCAAGAATCCCCTTTTGGAAACTTGCATACTGAACCTATTCAGTACTTTGTCTATATATGCACTCTGACTTAGGCCAATAAGCTTTTTAGATCTATCCCTATAGATCTTGATGCCTACGATATAGGCAGTCTTACCTAAGTCTTTCATTGAAAAACATTTTCCTAACCAAGACTTGACATTCTGCAAGGTAGGAATGTCGTTCCCAATGAGTAATATGTCATCTACATATAGCACTAGAAAGACTACTGCACTCCCACTAATTTTTCTTGTAAATATAAGGTTCATCTTCATTTTTGATGAAATCAAACTATTTGATCGCTTCATCAAAACGAAGGTTCCAACTCCGAGATGCATGCTTCAGTCCATAAAGGGATCTTTGAAGCTTGCAAACCTTCACAAAATCCTCAGGACGAACAAACCCTTCAGGTTGTGTCATGTACACATCCTTAAGTAGGTTTCCATTAAGAAATGTGTTCTGACATCATTTGCCAAATCTCGTAATTTGGACCCAACATGGCCTCTTGATAGGTAGTGAGCTCATTTTGATCCATAAGCAGCACATCGCGACTATATGTAATGAGAAATCCATATCTCTCAAGTTGATGTCGCACTCTATCAGACCTATATGGGCCTTGTGTTACCTGTGGAGCATCAACAACTAACTATATATCTTGTTGACTTTCAACTGGCGGTGCAAGACTATTTTATGGATCTCGAACCACTTCGAGATATATTTTACTCCCACTGGTTCTTTTAGAGATAAACTCTTTTTCTTAAAAGATACCATTCCAAGTAACAAAACTTTGTTCTCAGAGGGATTACAAAACAATAACTTTTGGTTTCTTTTAGATACCCCATAAAAAGTATTTACTTGACTTAGGTCCTAATTTGTCTAAGGCTTGACTCACATAAGCCTCACAACCCAAATCTTGAGGAAAGACAGACTAGGCCTTTTTAGTCCATATCTCATATGGTGTCTTTTCAACCGCCTTAGAAGGAACATGATTTAACATGAATGCAATTGTCTCTAGGGCATAGCCCCAAAAGGATGGTGGAAGATCTGTTTGACTCATCATAGATTGAACCATATCTAATAAGGTTCTACTCCTCCTTTTAGATACTCCATTCTATTGTGGTGTTTCAGGTGAAGTTAATTGTGAAATTATTCCACAATTTCTAAGATGGTCCTTAAATTCTTAAGCTTACATATTCACCACATCGATCTGATCGAAGTACTTTGATTGTTTTGCCAAGCTGGTTTTGTACTTCATTATGAAAAACTTTGAACATTTCAAATGATTCAGATTTATGTCTCATTAAAAAGACATATCCATATCTACTGAAATCATTAGTAAATATGATGAAGTACTGGTGACCTCCTCTAGCACAACGGTTAATGGACCTCATACATCAATATGTGTTAGGCTCAATAAATCAATTGCCCTTTCACTGTGCCTAGTAAAAGGATCTTTGGCCATTTGCCTAATAAATAAGACTTGCATATTTCAAATGATTCAAAATCAAATGAATTTAAAATTCATCCTTATGAAGCTTCAATATGCATTTCTCATTTATGTGATCAAGACAACAATGCCATAGATAGGTCATATTTAAATCATTGGATTTAAGTATATTAGTATTTATGTTATAGATTGATCCATTATCATGTTTCAGATTTAGAACATAAAGACCATCATGTAAGTCAGCATTTGCATAATACATGTCTTTATTTATAAATGGAACATTTATTATTCTTAATAATAAATGTGAAACCTTCATTGTCTAAACATGAAATAGAAATAATATTCCTACTCAAAGTAGGAACATAAAAGCAATTGTTCAACATAACAAAAGCCTACTGAGCAAAATCAATTCATAAGTCCTTATAGTTAAAGTAGCAACTTTTGCTCCATTTCCAACTCGTAGGTTGACTTTGCCCTTTAGATCTCTATAACATAGATACCTGAAGTAGTCTGATTACTCTCCTTTTCCTCAGATCTTCCAAGTAGAGTTTGCAGTTCCCCTTCCAGTGACCTGGTTCACTATAGTGGAAACAAACTCCTTCCTTAGGAGGTTTTTTTGCCTTTGGTTTGGGTTTAGGTTGAGGCTTTGAACTTTTCATAGCCTTAGCATTTCCCTTGCCTTTCTTCTTCATGCCCTTTCCATTCTGAACTATCAAAACATTACTAGGCTTCTACTTCTTGATATTAGCCTCAGCAGTTTTAAGCATCGAATGCAATTCAGAAATTAATTTGTCCATGTTATTCATATTATAGTTCATGACAAACTGGTCATAACTATCTGGTAATGAATTTAGGATCAAATCAATAGCAAACTCTTGGCTTATAGGAAATCCAAGCCTTTCAAGATGATCAATATAACCCTTTGTCTTTAGGACATGGTACTCACTGATCCTCCTTCAGCCAGCTTGCAAGACTGTAGGGCTTGGGTAATCTCATACCATTCCTTCGTCTGCTGCCTATTGAAACATTTCCTTAAGATAGACAATCATCTCATAGGCTTCCATGTTTTCCAGACCTTTCTGAAGTTCTAGACTCATGGTAGCAAGCATTAGGCATCCTACATCAAGATAATCATCAGAATGCTTCTTATAAGCATCCTTTTGAGTTCTTGAAGTATTGGCTAGAGGCTCTTGAGAGATAGGCTCATCTAGGTATGCAGCTTCTTTTCTTGCTTGAGAACAATTCTCAAGTTTCTGAACCAGTCTAGAAAATTGGTTCCAATCAATTTATCCTTCTCAAGGACAGATCAAATGATAATTTGAAGTGTTTTTAGCCATTAATCTATAATTACTTATGCAAAGTTTATTTTAATAAATTAAAACTCCCACTAAATCAATAACCCTCATTATCAATGTTGTTGCATTTAATTATTGCAATCTAGTGGGCTAAGATCCATATTTCACCTAACTCTAAGTCAGCTTTGGCATGACGCTTAAAGTTAAGTTATTTAGGTAGGTAACTCTTTACCAATTACATCGCATGTAACTCTTAGATCTTTTATGGGATTTTTGACATCATATGTCCCGGCATGTTCAAATCCCATCTAACGCCTTAGGCCCAAAACCGTTTTGATAGCCTAATTAAGTCGAACCATATTAAACACATGAGTAGCACCATTACCCATCCTGCCTTACTAAGATAACCTAATGCACCCTGCTTTGGCAGAACCTACATTTTGGTGATCGAAGTCTTGACAGGTGTTTAATCATGGGTGGCATTTAACTTAAAATTTATTGAGGGATTTAATTATTGATATTCCATTTTTTTTATCATTTAATGGATATTCAAGCATACGTGGTGGTAAATATAGTATCACATACATATACATACATCATATCTCATGATATATCAACTTTATCGAATAAAGAAAAAGTGTCATAGCATGGCCCTTTATTCTACATTGATTTTCATAAGCCAATATGAAAATCAATGGTCCAATCCTAAGGTAAAAACCATCTTTATGGTCTTGAGTTGTAAATTTTCTTGTATCTTCTTCACGATCCTTGTTTCTCCATCACCATGGATTAGGGAGGGTCTTCATGACATCTTCATGTCTTTATTACAATAATAAAAAGATACAAAAGATCCTACGACTACTTGTAGAAAATAAATTACAATAAAATAAAAACGACACACAGGCCGTATTTATAATATTACAACCCATTTAAAAGAAAAGGAATAAAAACCTGCCAATCACATAGGTCTTAGGGCCATGCTATGCACCATACATATAATATAAACACATAGAGAAGACATACACATATGTCACAATACTTCAAAAGCGTGTTTTATATTAAGAATTATTAATTAGAGTTTATTGAACTAAATCATGCACCTTGCAAGGGTTAAGGGGACAGTCTCCTTTCAGAAAAATCGAATCTTTAAATCATAAAAATTTTAAATTCGATTTTTGGATATTACTACAGTTCATAAACTGCAATAGGATTTATCCGTAATTGAATCGAATACAGTGCTTATTTGAAATAAACACATGCTCAGACATGCCGCAATTATCTACCGCAACTTGTGACCAAGTGCTCAATTTTTTTTTATTATTATTAAAAGAAAATATCATACATCCAAAACATGATCAGTTCTAATCCACATAAACTAACGCCAAAAGACCAATTTCATCCGAGGAGCGCGTATATGCTTTATGTGTCTTACAAACATCGATCCATTTGTCATCGACCAGCAATATTATTATTATTATTTTTTTACTATAAAAACAGAGGGCACAATAGATGTCCAGAAGCACCGAATCTGATTTGAAAAATAGATGTCCAATTCATGCGATGCTATTCGATTTTTTTATAATAAAAAAAATCCAAATCATGCGCTCAATTTAGACGCTAAAAAAAATCAGATTGGAAATAGATCGCAAAAATTGATGTAAATTCAGACCGTAACAGCAGATCTAATCTGCCTTATTTAACAACAGTTCGTATCATATACGAAAACTGCAAAATCACGCTATTAAGAAAAACCCTAAAGATTCGTTGTAATCAAATTACACAAGATCCATTCAATCCTTCAAAGCAAGGTGCTATAATAAAATTACAAATCCATATTTGTGTTTATTTAGTTCTTCATAAACTCAAATGATTTCACAATTAATATGCATAAAAACAGATATCAGATATTCGAATTTCATGGCATCACATGCAAATCATAAAAACCGATTTCAATCTAATAAAAAACACAAGCAGCTCTGATACCACTGTTGGGTTTCCATAGGGTTTTCAAAATTATAAAGATCAAATCTTTTCAGCGGAATTCAAAAAGAAAACCCTAACCCAGTATCCATGTGTATTGATTAGATTAAAACAAAACAAATAGTTTGATTTCGTACCTCTAAAAGCTAGAAACTTGAAATCAATTTGCAGATCGGATTTGTAGGTACCGCAAAATCACAATACCATCTACGGTATCCACACGAATGAGCACTCTTCAAAAGGATCCTTTATGTGTTAGCATGATCTAGGACATTTCTAGATGATATTGGGATTTTCACACATGACTCTTCGTGCTTCACTCTTTAAGGTTTGCAGATTTTCTTTATCGGTCTAATGTCAACAGACAAGTCATTAACCCTAAAAGATCTCTTTATGTGCCTTTTATACTAATATGATTTTCACATGAGTAATGACATTAGTGCCCCATAATCTAATAAGGGATAATATTTCCTAAAATATAATTCTTGCACATAACAATGTAATAATTTATTATTACTCTTAATAATAAAAAATTATTATTCCCACAAGATATTATATTTAATCCATGATCCTTTTGACTCGTTCTTTTATGTGTGACCCTGTAGGTTCACTTAACGTTGGCAATTGACCTAAAACAATTTTAGTCAACAAAACAAAAGTCGCCTCTAGTAAGACATTATGTTTACCCAAATTAAGTGAAGATCGTTGATCTGATTTTTACCTAATCCATAACTTATGTCATTATCCTTTTGTCACATGATATCTAGATTGAACATAAGGCATGGATAATGTCATCCTTATATCGTTCAATCCTATCATTTCTCGATTTCTAAGTAAACTGATAAAATTAAATGAAATTGATTACGCTATCAATTTATTTGAGTACGACCATGCATTTCTCAGTCTCACTCATCGAGGGGCCCAAAGATATCTCTCTCACAACGAGAGGGACCAATCCCATCTTAATCACTCAACTTTCTCTACATGATTTACATTATACTCAATCTCAACCTTTATAATTATTTGGTTAGAGACAACGCTTGATTGAGTTGAAACATAATATTCCTCATGTTGGAATCCATGGTGATTTCAGGTCTGAGGATACGATGACATTTTATTTTGAGAATCACTTATGAAACTAATCCATGTAGTGATCTCAAAATGAGTCAGTCTAATACATAGTTCTTCAACATGTACCTATGAGTTTGATTTGTATCTCCATACAAATAAATATCCCATGATTATCAATCAAACCTCATACTAGATTTGATTCATTATTGTTCCCACAATAATGAGCATCTAGGGACATTTAGAATAATTAAATTGTTCATGGATTCTATTATAAAGTAAACATGCAAACAATATAATAGAAATGTTTATGAATGACAATATTCAGTAATTGGCTTAGGGCACAATCACCAACATTGACATGCGGGGGCGTTCCGAGTGTAACTGGCAGACGGAGCACGCTAGGTGGATAGCTGAGTGGGATGGTCGACATGATTGCATTGTTGAGATGCCAGATATACCTACCAGTACATCTGATGATTACTTCCAGTGGTATCATGCGATCACCTAACGCTAGATCAGTCGCACTAGGGCTATCATACGCTTATGGTAAGCTCACTGACTCCATAAGCTAAGTAAGGTAATGTACTGTGTTTTCATTATTCATTGATATAGATTTTTGCTGTTGCTTACAAGCAGATTTCATTTATAGAGTCCAAGACATGCCTCTAGAGATTACTCCTTCCACTGCATAAGATGTCTGTCATGTAGTTGATGAGTTTATGGGACTCAATTTTAATGATCCAGCGCTACCAGCACCAGCACCAGCACCGGATGACCCACAGCCTCAGGCGGTATAGAGACGACACCCATATAGAGGGAGATATGGGTAGGGACGGGGTCAGCAGCGAGGTTGTGCCCGAGGTATATAGATTAAAGATGAGCTTGAGTCGTCTAATGTACTCTCATTTGATCAGCCTGACTTTACTCAGTTCCTTCATCACGACACTGGCCCATCATCATCATCATCACATACTCATCCGAGGGACACCCCCATGCCAGACCCGTCATATACAGAGTTCCATACCATCCTTAACTCCATAGAAGAGGTGACCATCGCCATCACATGATGGAGGGGCAGGGGCGGAACTCACACATGTGGAGCCAGACCCTGTCCAATTTCATCCATATAGTGCTGTTGGTGAAGATGACGATGCCATAGTTACACAGATTGATCTATTTACATAACATCCTCATCAGCGTACACCATTCGTCCGGACGTGTGTCATACGGAGACGAGGGAGGCGGGGTAGACACTGGCAGTAGTAGATAGTAGATTTTCTCATTTTTCTGATTGTTGTATATAGATTCTTAACTTTTATCATTGTTGTCGTCTATAGATTCTTAGTTTTTTATGATTATTATATTCTTTTTCTCTTGTACATTTGATGAAAAGAAACAATCGACCATTCATTTCATATTATGTTTTTTGAGTTTTATATTATGTTTGCGATGAAAAGTTTGATAATACTTTTGTGGTTGAATGATTTAGGATTGAGACTGCATTTGGTGGGATTGGTTTTGGAACTGTGTTTAGATGGATTGGGTTAAGGAATACTACTGAAGTTTGGAAGTTGTTATGTAGCCATGATGGAGGATCATTAATAGCTTATACAACTGTTTATATATGATTTTGACATATTTTAGTATAAATGTAAAAAAGATTTGTTTTTCAAGGAACAAATGGAAAGTGAGGGAATTTGTATTGATCTGGTCTCTTTAAGAGTCGAGATCATGTTATCTAAAATCGAGATTAATTTCATCCGATGATAATTTTGTAATTTTTTAAAAAAATAATAATATTTTATTTCTTTCCTTGAAAAAGAAAGAGAAAAATGAAAAAAAAAAAGGAACGGACAAAAAGCAAGCGGGACTTCCAATGAATTTCTCCTTCCTTATCAATTATTATCCAAAACAATGAGCACCCTCATCACTCAAGCCACAGCTCCACTCCGCTCCTTCCTCACCAATCCCCGCCATTACGACCACCGTCCCACACCCTCTCTCTCCACAATCCGCTCATCTCTCTTCGATGGAAGCGGCAGAGACAACTCTTCCAACCGCCGCAAAATCCTCACTACTTCCCTTGCTGTAGGAATTCTTCACTCCATGCCACCCCTGGCTGCTAAAGCTGAGAACTGGGGCACCCGGTCCTTCATCCTGGAGCGGTTTTTCCAGCCCGGGCTGTCGCCGGAAGATGCGGTGGCGAGGATAAGACAGACGGCGGAGGGTTTGCATAGCATAAGAGAGATGCTAGATACTATGTCGTGGAGGTATCTGATATTCTACATAAGGTTGAAGTCTGCTTATTTGTCTCAGGATCTGAAGAATGCAGTCACCACCTTGCCTGAAGGTAGAAGGAAGGAGTATGTCAACAAGGCAAATGAATTGATTGATAACATGGCTGAGGTATACTTGTACAGATACACACACACACACACATATATATTGCTAGTTTTATTCAATTAAAATTCTGTTAATACAATTTTTCGGTTGGATTAAATTCTCCTGCAGTCCGCTTTTTAAGCAAATGATCCTGTTCAATTCCACTTCTCAGTATAAACCAAACATCAAAACAATTCCATTAGGACACGTATAGTTTAAAGGGATAGGAGAAATAAACATACTTCTAATCTCTATGGAACAACATAACTCAATCCGTCATACTTAAAGGGTTTGCCTAAATTGAGCATCTAATTGATTATTGATGTTGAGGCCACTAAGTACTTCCAATGGCTATGAAGAATGGAGAGAAGACTGTGATTTGAGATTGATTGAATCCATATATATATACACACACACATACACACACATAGATAGGTAGATATATATTTCCACAATATAGTGATAAAGTTTTCTAACAAAAGATATGAAAAATAATTTCATTTCAATAATCAAGCTTCATTTATTTTTTTTTTTCTAGCATAAGTGTCAAATTTGATAATTCAACTTTACATAAAAATTTAATTTCATAGTATTCACACTAATACTTTTTTGAGCTTGTTCACACTAATACTCAATCAAACTTTTTTTTTAATCTATTTTTACCACTTTTTTAACACTGTTTTCACTATTTGCTAATATAGAAGGAGTAACATATCATTAGATTTTCATTACTTTTCCTAATATCATCTAACATTAATAAACTACACTTTCTATGTTAAGAAATATAATATAAGGTGCTAGTAAGATAGTAAAAATAGCCACTTAAAATTTGATTGAGTATTAAATTGATTATTTTAAATTCATGTACCAAATTAAATTTTTTCTGTAAAATTTAATACCAAATTGAACATTTTCTTTTTCTTTTTTCTTTTTAACTTAGTTTATTTTCCAAACCAGTTCTCCAATTTTATTTCGTAATTGAAAAAATTCTAACTGGTTGGAATCATTTGAATTTTTTGGTTTTATTTTGGTTTTCTTGATTCTATAATATCCCCAATTTTCATTTGGGAGTAATTTTTATGGATATTCATATTATTACACTACAAGAAATACTTTTAGAGATAGAAATTCTGTGATAAAAAATTAATAAAACAAGTTATAGTTTCACAAAAACAATCAGCGATGTTTTTTTGCAATAAATTCTATGTTTAAAGACAAAAATTCTATTTTTAAAGTCCAGTTTTTTTATAGTGTTATTATTATTAACATTATTCATATTATACATGGATTAATAATGCATAAAATATTTGTAAAGTTTAGATAGTGGCAATTAGTAAGTAAGATCGTGGTTTTTATATATATTCACTATCACCATTTTGAGTTAAATATTATCCCGGAGCAATCCACAACCACAACTCATCAATATGCACCCTTATATGTATTATTCATTGTGGGTCGTGCTGTTTTTATTGCTCAATGTTCACACAAACGGCTGTAAATGAAAATGTTTGACTTTGCAGGGCATTACTTTTAATAATCTCTAATTTGTTTTACAATCCTTTCATATGCAGTTTGATTATTATGTGAGGACTCCAAAAGTATACGAGTCATACTTGTATTACGAGAAGACATTGAAATCTATAGACGATCTTGTGGAATTACTAGCATGATAGCCGGGCTGGAAACTCGGGAAGATTACCTTCCTTTAAAGTGTAAACATATACATGTAGAAAGATGATTTCATTGTAGATGACTTTGGGATAAATCACTTTTTCTTAAAATTTTCTTGTTATATATGTACGTTCAAAGCTGAAAATTCGATTTCAATGTAAAATATATATGATGGGGTTGAAAGTTGTGTAACCCAATTGGATCAAGGAACAAGTATTATTCTTCCACGTTCTATGCCACCGCAGTGCTAATTGCGATGCCTATGAACACCACCGAGAGGAGGCAACATGAAATTTTGCTTATCGGGGTAAGAGCAATATGTCTAGTCTAGCCCCATACTCTAGATGCTGCTCACCAATAATAGATATAAAAATATCTTTATCTATGATATAAAAATAAAAGAAACTATAAGAAAATTGATACGACTACTAGAAATACATGTCAGCACAAGAAGCCTAGCTGGCTTAAAGACTATGTGTAACAGAAATACATATAGATTTACAGTTGTAATAGGAAAGTATAGGAATAGATCTCAAACAGAATTGTACGGATCTTAAACAAATTGTAAAACAAAGTTGTAAACAGCATAACAAACATCACTATAAATAAAAGAAACAGGGAAAAGGATGACTGATCCCCCCGAATAAGTGAATCTTGTTTAGATTGGAGAGTGGCTTCTCGAATAAGCTAACAACCCATCTGTAAACACTTAAACATCCACAAACATAGAGAAATAGTGAGTAACAATAGAAACCCTAGTTTTCGAGAGAAAGAAAAAGTAGAGAGAGTCTTACCGTGTAAGTCTGAAGAGGATTGTGGCGTGTACAAGTTCTATTAGGGTTTTTTTTTACTCAGGTCAAGCTTTTTTTGAACAAGGCCCATCATTTGGTGCTCTCATTCCCGAATCATCCTCCATTGTTGATCTTGATCTTGATCTTCCATTCTCACTGAGTTGCTTTCTTTTTCATCCATGGCACCTGATACAAGAAATACTTTGTTAGAAGACAGATTGGACAAATTTCAACAACAATTGAATCAAGACTTAGATCAGAAAATTTCACTCATTATGGATTCTATTCAATAGAAGTTTTCTGCATTGATGACTGAGCGGAATCAGACTCATTCTTCTTCTCTTGTTAATGAGTCATCATCTTCCATCATCAAAGGCAATGATCTTTTAAAAGGCATCAAATTGGAAATTCCCAAATTCAATGGGGAAGTTTTCGTGGTTGGGTATTCAAAACAGATCGATTCTTTAATTTTCATCATATTCAGGATGAACAACGCATTACAATTGCCTCCTTTGCTTTAGAGGGTGATGCTTTAGACTAGTATCAGTGGATGTATGATAATAAGCAATTAAATTCATGGACCAACTTCAAGAAATCGATTCAGGATCGATTTGGTCCTTCATTATATGAAGACATTCAGGGTCAACTTTCAAAACTGACACAATCCACAATTGTTTCTGATTACCAATCTCAATTTCATCATTTTCTAATCAAATCACTAGTTTACTGGATTCTTTTTTGACAAGTTGTTTTATTTCTAGTCTTAAACTTGAAATTAGGCGAGAAGTTCAATTTGCTAGACCTTCAACTTTAATACATGCTATGTCTCTTGCACGCATTTATGAATCTAAGTTTGTAGATTCATGCAAGCCATTACATTCAAATAATTTCACTAAACATACACCTTATTTTAATCCTTCTTCCATTCAATTTTCTAAACCCTCACCTAAATATCATTCCACCTTACCTGTTTCTGCTGCTACTTCTTCCAATTCTAATCCTCTAAAATCCACCATTCCAATAAAAAAGTTGACCCTTGAAGAAATGGTTCAGTGAAGGGAAAAGGGTTTATGCTATAACTGTGATGAAAAATACCATCGCAATCATAAGTGTAAATCCAAATTTTTACTACTAATGACATATGATGACGAGGATGATAAGAATGTTGATTATGAGGGTATGAATGATATACATACACACTATGAGGATGCAGGACATCAGCAAGATTTAGGGATGATCAGTTTGCATGCTTTGGTTGGGATGTCTATTCCAAAGACTTTACAATTTCAAGGTCAGATTAACAATCATCAATTCTCTATTCCAATTGATACTGGTAGCACCCATAATTTCTTACAATCTAGAGTAGTGAAGCATTTAAATTTGACTATATTACATACAACATCACTCATTGTTATGATTGGAGATGGGTCAAAATTAGTGTGTGAGGGTTGGTGTTTGGATGTTCCTCTGGTTATTCAAGGAATTCATTTTCGTGTACCATTTTATATTCTGCCTATTGAAGGGGTTGAGGTAGTTTTGGGTGTGCAGTGGCTTAAACAATTGGATCCTGTGACCATTGACTATAATTCCTTGACATTATCATTTGATAACATGGGAAAAAGGGTGTCTCTATATGGTGAAACTAATATACCATCAATAATTACTACACATCAATTACGAAGGATGTTCCATATAATGCAGTAGCCTACTGTTTTTCTTTGGAGGCTCAGAAGGCAGATTCGGCAATTCAATCCACCAACAACAAAAATATTCATGTAGTGTTGGGCAAATTTGCTAAGATTTTTGAGACACCATCATCCTTACCTCCTTTATGCCAAGTCCAACATAGAATTTTTCTGGATGAGGGAACTAAACCTATAAACATCAAACCATATAGGTATCCCCATTTTCAAAAAAATGAAATTGAGAAGCAAGTGAGAGAAACGTTGGACCAGGGTATCATTCGAGATAGTATTAGTTCTTTTTCTTCACTAGTGTTATTGGTTAAGAAAAAGGATGGAACTTGGCATTTTTGTATAGACTATCGTGCTTTAAACCAGGCTATTATTAAGGATGAGTATCCAATACCCACAATGGATGAACTTTTGGATAAGTTACATGGAGCAACAATATTTTCTAAACTGGACATGCGATCTGGATATCATCAGATTCACATGCATGAAGGAGACATTGGCAAAACAACATTCAGAACTCATGAGGGACATTACGAATTTCTTGTAATGCCCTTTGGATTGAGTAATGCTCCGGCTACTTTTCAGGCCATTATGAATATTATTTTCAAGCCTCATCTCAGAAAATTTGTTATAATTTTCTTCGATGGTATTTTGGTATATAGTTCATCAGTGGATTTACATGTGCAACACTTGGCAGTGGTGTTTTAGATTTACTAGACCATCAGTTTTACTTGAAGTAAAGCAAATGTTCTTTTGGTCAACCTAAAATTGACTATTTGGGACATATTGTGAGCAGTAGTGGAGTAGAACCAAATCCAACAAAGGTTGAAGCTGTTAAAACATCGCCTAGACCATCCACAGTAAAGGAATTGAGGGCTTTCTTGGGTCTATCAGGATATCACAGAAAGTTTATCAGAAATTATGCATCTATTGCTGGCTACTAACAGACATGTTACAAAAAGATTAATTTTCATGGAGTCCAGATGCTATTCAGGCATTCGAACAGCTCAAAAACACATTGTGTGAGGCCCCAATATTAAAGCTACCAGACTTTTCACGGCCTTTTACAGTGGAAACAGATGCATATGGTGTGGGGATAAGTGCTATTCTTCTTTAGAACAATCAACTAGTAGCATACTTTAGTAAAAAGCTCCCTATGCATTTAAGAAAAGCTTCTGCCTATGTCAGGGAGCTATATGCGATAGGGGAAGCTATCAGGAAGTGGTAACAGTACCTGCTAGGGGTTCATTTTTCCATTAAAACTGATCATTGCAGTTTGAAACAAATATTGACACAAACTATTCAAACTCCAGAGCAGCACAGATATCTGTCTAAGTTGTTGGGCTATTCTTATTCCATATCCTATAAATCTGGTCAAGACAATGTTGTGGCTGACTCGCTTTCCAGACAAATTGATGAACAGGGAAATTATTTTGCTTTCTTAATGCCACAATTTTGAATATTTGAGGATATTAAGCAGGAATATATCATTTTTCTAGCCTTTCAATCTCTATTATCTTACCTATAGAAGGGAAAACAAATGAAATGGGACTTGCAGTAGAAGAATGACTTATTATATCTCGGGATTCGGTTGTTTTTGGTGCCTCAATCTAAAGTCATTCCTCTTCTACTATAAGAGTTTCATAGTTCACCAACTCTAGGTCATTTTTGTGTGCTTAAGACCTATAAGCATCTCGCCTCAGATTTCTTTTGGGAAGGTATGAAAAAGGATGTGGAGAAATATATCAGGAATTGTACTATTTGTCAGCAAGTCAAATATTTTGTTTCTAAAACTCAATTTTGTTGTAGTGAGAGAATACTTTTAGTTATGTTTTAGAAGTTGTTATTATTATTATTATTATTATTATTTTACCTTGGTAGTTTTATTTTTCTATACATCATATTCTCCAAATTTAGTTAATGAAGACAAATTCCATTAGATCAATGAGTGGAAATTGAAAAGATTCCCATATATTTTTGTACTTTTTAATTCAAGCATAGTTTACGTTTGACTCATTTTATTATAGATAAACATCATCATTTTGTGTCCGCCGACCGATCATACTTATTGCTTGCCATCCGTCCTCTTATTCCCTCTCTATTTGTATGTTTAGTGTAGTAAAAGAGCTGCAAAAGCATCGGATCTCTAAAACCTTTGCTAAAATTGCCCTACAGGCCATAAAAGAAACAGGCACCTTGGAGGTTTTCGTATAAAAATGGTACGGATTTTTTACGAAATAAATATACGTGTTGGACGCACTTTTAAAATTAAAGTAGCGTTTTTAAATTTGTACCATTCAATAGAAGCTCGAGTTATAAAGAACGCGTTGTTTCAGTGTTAATTTAAGAAAAAGAAAGACAAGTCATTGATGAGACGTTTGATGAAAGTAGCTTCTTCTTTATGAAATTGTTTCTTTTGAAGGTGTATAAATATGAGGGAATTGTTTCTAATAACACCTTTTAAGACCTATATTGGGAATAAGTTTAGCACTGGTACTATTTTGAAAATAATTTTTTCGATCCGTACTATTTTCATATGGAAACAACTTGGACCCTGTGAATCCTATTCTTCTTGTGGCCTTGAGCATCTTCCACACTAATAAGTACTAACCCAGATTTAGTTGGTGCCCAATCACAAGCCTCTTGACCCTGTATGGTTACATTAACCTCGTCTCTAGAGCTAATATGGACACACTATTTATAGGTTTTACGGTTCCCTTTTTAGCATGAAATGACTAATCGAAGATCCGAGAAACTCAAGAGAATGGTAGAGCTTGTATATCTTGCTAAATTTATATACAAGAGACGGCACGGGCTGCGTTGGTTTTGAGCTTGGGACATGGTAGGGGGGATTGCACAAGGTTTGTAAAGATAAAAATTCACCGAGAGTAGAGTGCTTTCTCAGCGTGGGGAAAAATAAATAAAACGAAAAGGAAAGGGGAAAAAAAATCTGTGAAAAGCTACACATGGTTTTAATCTGAAATACCCCAAATATTCACCTAGATTAGAAATTGAGTTTAGATAGATTAAATAAATCAAATGAATTATAGGACTTAATTAGACAAGTTGGCTTAATTTAATTAGTTAATAATTAAGTTGGTTTTGAGATTTGAAATTCCTAAAATCCCTAAATGTGTTCTAAAAATGTTTAGAGGATTCCTAAACTCTTGATTCTTAGCCTAAACACTAATTCCTAAATCTTAGTAAAATTTGAGTTCATTTGCTTGAATAAAAATATTAGTTCTTAAACCCGAACTCAAATTAAATATCTTTGTATCCAAATTAAATTCCTAAATTAAGTTCTTATTTTAAGATCTTAATTTATAATCTATTGGTTCAGAAATCATCTTTTTAGTACTTCTGGAACTATAGATATTGATCTAATAGTTCTAAACCTATACCTTATTTCTATTTTGCCCAAATTTAACTTTATTCTTTCCTTTTATTTTCTTTGATTTGGCTGCCCTTTTGCATTTTTCATTCATTTACGTTTCTTTTTGTTTTCTTTCTTTTTCTTCTTCTTCTTCTTGTTCTTCTTCTTCTTGTTCTTCTTTCCCTTTCCAAAATCCAAGACATGAATCTCAATTTCAACAAGATAGAAAGAGGAGATTAAGTAGAATTAGCTTCCCCAAGAAGAAGAATAAGGAATTGCATGAGTAGGCTCAAAAAGCTAAGTTTTCGTTTTCTATTTCTCTTTGTTTTTACTTGTTATTTACATTTCTAATTGATGAATTGATGTTGAATTGAGTTGGAAGTGCTGTTTACATTTGTATTTGTTAGTTTAATGTTTGATGGAAGTTGGAAATGGTGAAGAAGGATGAATAGTGAGTTGGAGTTTGTTGAAGAATTGAAGTTTGATTGTTGTTTGAAGTTGTTGGAGGAAGATTGAAGTGTTAGAAGTTGTTATTACAGTTTATTTAATGTTAGAATTGATATAGGAAGCTTAGGAAATGATTTGAAGAAGTTTTGATAAAAGGAAGTGTCAAAAAACCTCTTTTCGCAAACCTGTTCTGTCTTCAACGCCGGCTCCTGGAGCTTCTACGCGGCTGGCTTTGAGGCAGTGTTGAAGGGAACAGAATGCATTTTCTTAAAGCTGCCTCCAACGCTGCTAGCTTTGAACCTTTACGCTGCCAGCTTTTAAATTTACGTCGCCGGCTTTGAAGTGTCTGTATTCGTTTTACTCAGTGCCTGTTTCGCAGCCTCTTCGTATTTTGGGCATAACTTTTTCATACAACCTCCGATTAAGGTGATTCAAGTTGCTATAAAAAGCTTAAAAAGAGATCTACAACTTTCATGTTTTGAGTTTTTACAAATTTGAAACGTATCGATACTTAAATTTTGATTCTTTCTGGCTATTGTGTTTTCCTAAACAAAATTAAAACTTGTTTTTGATTTCTCAATGTTTATTGTTAAGTGTAAATTGATATTTTTGAGATAAAATGAGATAGATAAGTGATGTTTGATGTGTTATGTTGATAGATTGATTTAATTAAATGACTTAGATAGATTTATATATTTAATGAATAATTGAGTTAAATATGCGAGTTTAACATAAAATGAATCTAGTTACAATCTAAGTTCAACTTGACTAAATGAACTTGAATGAGTTAAAATAAATTAGATTGAGTTAGTTTAATTACTTCGGCTTAGTAATTAGATTAAATGATTAATTCTAATGAGTTTGACTTAATGAACTGAATTAAACTAAAATGAACTAGATTTCTTAAGCTTAATCCACTTGGCTTAGCTTTTGAATTAAATGGCTAAGGTTAATCAATTTGACTTGGTAAATGACTTAAATGACTAATTCTAATCAATTTGACTAAGGTTAAGCTAAAATGGGTTAGTAACAAATAATTGGGTTAAATGAATGTGTTAGGGTGATCTTTGAATAACATGAGGAATATGTTGTTTCAAATGTTTAATTGTTTTGGATTTATATGTTTTTGAATATAAATATTTTGTTGATGCTTTGTGGATAAGAAACCATAATCAAAGTAAAAAGAAATACTTTGACAGACAAAGGAGAACCGTCCATACTTTGGCGGGGCGATTTATCGCAACCATAGTGGGGTTCCACATTAGTATCTGCTCAAATAGGATCTTAATAAAATTTGGTATAGATGACATAATAATTGATTAGATTGAGCTAGTTTAATTGATTGGTTTTTTTTTATTGTTTTGTAAGGAGTTGGTGGATCTTTTACAAAAGGAAATAAACTCATTTGAGTTTCTGTCAAGTAGTGGGCATCGTCATTGGGGTTCATGTTTTTCTTATAGGCGATCTTATATAAGGTACGCAGTAACTTGCGTGTTGGTTGTTAGGATAGGCATCTAAAATGAATTAAGAACTTAAACTTGACTTAATAATTGATGAGTGTTGATTGTCTTTTACGCCGTTGAATCTGGTTCGAAGAGCGGCACCTTGTTCAGATTGGGGGCATGGAACTGTTTCGTTATTTGATAGATTTATCTAGGAGATATAAGTATCCGAGCTACTTATATTAACCCCCTGAGCGTCGTGATACGTTACTCAGGATCCCCTAGTATTACGGGCTACGCCGGAAGGTGGGGCTGGCTAGTTTGTATGAACAGTAGGGACCACTCAGGGAGGCGGACGTGATACTAGATCCTTGATGTCCGGAGTTTGAATACTCCCGTATTGATATGTTTATTTTAAAGAAAAGATAATAACTTGTTGATTATCGCATTTGCATCTAGTTAAGCTCGTGTGTCACTCCGTGTGTGATTGTGTTGTTGTGTACTGGGCTTCGGCTCATTCTTGTTGTTGTTATTCTTTTTACAGGTTTTGTTGTTGATGAAGTTGATGATGATGAGTTCTTGTTGATGTTGGTAATGATGGATGATGAGACGATGATAAGATGATGTTGTTGCTATTGGTGATGCTTGACTCGGGTTTCGGGCATTTGTGATGATTCGGAGAGAATTTGTGGATGAGTGAAGTGAGTAGGAGCGTGGATGTAGTTACTTATTTTATTTCTTTTTGTTTACTATTAGTGAGAGATGGATTTATGATTTGAACTTGTTATATTCTTTAAAGGGCATAGTAGAGCCCATGTTTTGTAATTTAACTTTTGCAAAGCTTTGTTTAATCCAATAATTCTCCACTTAAGAAGAGTGGAAGTTTTGAAATGTCTTTATATCTAAATTGTTTTATAAAATTTATTTCCGCTACTAAATCTAGTTATCCGAAAATCTAACTAAATGATTTCACAATCTAAAATCTAATAGTAATGTTCAACATAAACACCTTCTTTTAAGACAACCTTACGTATAATTCGTAAGAGTTATACATGGTTAGGGACTTGGTGTGCTTAATTTGAGAATTGAGCATGTCGGGTCTTTATATAATCACTTTGAATTATATATGAACTAACCCAATCTCCTAATAGTTGGTTTGGTGACTAATCTTGCACATATTGGTCAACGGTGTAGCTTTAATATGATTGTATAGATTTAGAAAATGTACATCTTGTAACAACTCATTAACAAAATTAATGGATTCTACTGACAAGTTTAATTAATTTAATGTTTGAAATCATATGTTGAATAAATCTATATGATCATTAGAAAGTGTTGCACATAATCTTAGAGATAGGATAAGGTAAAATTTTCAAATTAATGTCGAACATAACGGTGGAATTCACAAAACAATTTGAAAATAATACAATTAGAGGGGTTTTAAATAGGAATAGATTATACAGGGCAAAAAAGAAAAGGGGGAATATATTACAACTAATCAACCTAGGGCTATGAGTTAGTAACTCTAAGAGTGATATTAAGTCAATTTAAGAATTCTCACGATTCACGAATTCAATAAAGAAATTGAATATCAATTTGAAGGGCACAACAATGATCCTAAAGGGATTGAATGGTCCACGTGTTATTTTATTATCTTGCCGAATAGTTGAATTTACTCTTTTGTTGGTGGGTTATTTTCTCTGGTTTTTAATTGAAAAGTGGTTATTTGAATTGTTAGAATAAATAAGAGTAAATTATACTATGAAGTTATAATATTTGGGGTAAGTTCATTTAATATCTTAATATTTGGAGCGGCGGTTTAAAAGAGGTCCCAATATTTAGAAAAATGTCTTTTGAGTTTTAATTAAATATTTCTCCTATTGATATATGTCAATGAAAACCTTAGAAGAAGGGTTTATTTGAGTTTTAATTAAATATTTCTCATGGTGATACATGTAAATAGGGATCTCAATTGACTCATTTCTCCAAACGTTGGGATCTCTTTTTGAATCACTAAAAGACTTTGGGACTTTAATTGACCCACTTCTTCAAATATTAAAACATCTTTTGAACTATTCGAAATATTGAGACCTTAAATGAACTTACCTTCAAACGATGAAACATTCCATTATAATTTACCCAAATAAATAATAGATAGGGTAGATTATAAGTACTCACTAAACTAGTCTTTGGATGATTCATTCGTGCTTACTCGATTGACAAGTCCTGATGGATGATCCTTTCAACTTCGTGAGAGTTTCTACATACTCTTTACCGTATTTGTATGAAAAATCATTCATAAGTATAAGAAAAATGTTTTCTTGAATTTTAATTCAAGTATAAAGCTTATTTTCCATCTCTGGAACATTCATATAATTCAAATCCAATCACCTGAAAATCATAAACCAACAACCCCCAAAATCACAAATAACATCAAAACTACAAATAACTCTAATAATCACCACCCAACAATAAAAACTTCTTTTCTTTTCTATTTTTTTTTTTAAATTCAACCCATATTAAAATCTCCAATGTGAAAAACTAAAAACATACTTAACACAAAATTTCTTCATAAATTTGAATCTAAATCATGGAAAGTATGGAACCTATCCTCTAATACTATATGATTTGAGATTTTGCATGCTCTTGTACCAAATTGACATAGATTATTAACATAGGCTTTCTAATAATATTGAAAGATAATAAAAAAAATGTTTTATTTTATTTTATTTTTGTTTACATTGGTTTCATAAATTAAATTCAAACAAGAATATGAACATCATTAATATTCAATGAAAACCACAAATATTGAAAACAAACTGCTTTGTGAATCAAATCACAATTCAATAATGCCCATGAATTGGAAATCTCTCATGGATGTTGACAAAATTAAAATTCAATCAATAACCAATTCAAATAATTTACATAAGATTGATAAGAACAAAATATGAATAAATAGATAATTTGCTCAACACTTACAAATTACGAATAATTTTATTTTTTTGCTGTTAAAATGATGTTTTGTTGTAAGACAATAAAATCAATTCAGAACATTACAAATCAAATCAACATCAACATCTAACAAATTGCTAAGGGATGCTAAAAGACAAGGAAAAGAAAAATCTAGAAAATAACCCATCTTTCCTTGATAAGCTAACCAATGAGCACAGTAATAGGCTTCTTTCTTTATTTATTTAAAACTGAAAATTGAAAAAGAACTAGCTAACTCAAGTATTCTCATCATCAAAGGCATGACTTTCCATAAACATGAATCTAGATGAGAAAAGGCTTTTGGCACCAAAGAGCAATCTGTCTCTATAATGATATTACTCTAACCTTTTCTTTTTGCTAAAGTAAACCTTCCAAGATTGCATTGACTTTAGCCCTCTCCGTACTATTTGCTTGACATGGTTTAGCAAAAGCTTCTAATAATTGTCCTTTGGAACTTCTCGCTATAATTCATACTCCTGCTTGTCTGTGGTCGCTGGAAAAAGCACCATCATAGTTGTACCTTCCGATGGAGGAGTCCAAGACGTCTATAGCTTGTAGGAATTATGTTGATTAACGAGTGCAAGGTTCTTCAATATCAACTCTCATTTCCTTACAAGAAGCTTTAATCCTTCTAATAGTAGCCATTGGATTTGGAGTAGATGATTGGAAACATCTCGTGTTACATTCCTTCCAAATGTGACAAAGAGTGACAACAATTTTGATAAGAATATCTTCACCATGATTGCCTTATGCCATACAAAACTCAGTTGTAGTAAGCAGCCAATCATGGAAACTGTTCATTGAACATAAATTAACTTTATAATCCAAAAGATAAAACCATATGTGATGAGTCCAATCATAATGGAAGAATATATGGTCAATTGATTCCTTCAAATTACAAAACACACAGGGGGTCTTGCTTTACTTTTCTTTTGAAGAGATTGAGATTACTAGTTAAGGTATTAGAATAAGCTCTCGAAAGAAAATGTTTTAATTTTGGCATAACATTTAATCCCCACACCACTTTCCATACTTTCATGTCAGATGTCATTGATGTAGATAGGCGAGAAAAAAGATTAGTTGGAGACTTAAATACCAAAAGTATATACCTAGTTTTAATTGTATATTGACCATTTCTAGTTTTTGGCTAAACAATCTAATAATCGAAATTGGGATTGTAGCATGGAATAGATTCAATAGCTTGCTGCTCTTCATTATATAAAAGGTACATAATGTTGTTCAAGTTCCATCTATTACCTAATTCTTCTCTAATTTCATTATCTTTTAGATTAGTCATCGCCCCTTCAATTACTTTACTTTGAATTTTCTAACCTGGCAAAGATGGTAACCACGAATTCTTAAACACTCAGACCTTGCCTCCTCTTCCTACTTGCTAAACAAACTCCTTTTCAATCATTTTCCTTCCAACCGGGATACTTCTTCAGCACCATGATGCTTTACTTCCTAATTTTGCCTCCATAAACTCATATTTTGGGAAATAGATACTTTTAATGACTTGAACCCACAAATCATTAGGTCTTTGTAGAATGCACCACGCCAATTTCCGCAGTAAAGCCTTATTAAACTCCACAAGGTCCCTAAAACCTAAACCACCCATCTATTTTGGTTTTGCTGTTTTAGACCAACTTTTCCAGTGGATTGTTCTCTTTTTGATGTCGCCTCCCCACCAAAATTTTGCAATCATCGATTTTACCTCTTTACATCATTTCAATGGAAAATGAAAAATGCTCAGCATATGTAGGTATTGCAAAAGCCACTAATTTAATTAAAACTTCCTTTCCTCCTTGTGATAGAAATTTATTTTTCCATCCTTGTAGTTTTGAAGCTACTTTTTCCTTGACATAAGACAAAACATCACATTTAGACCATCCCCACTCAGTTAGAAGTCTAAGATACTTGTATGGTCTTCTATCAAGATGTATATTCAGGATATCAGCACAACTTTCTTTCTTTCTTTTTTTTTTTTTTTTCAAACAAATCATTGGTGATTTTACTAAAGTGTATTGATGATTTATTAAAATTAATTTGCGAGCCTGATGCAGTACAGTATTTTCCTAGTATCCTCTTCAACTTATTCATATTATCGATAATAGCTTTAGCGAATAACAAAGAATTATTAGCAAAAAAGAGATGTGTGAGTTTGGGACCATTTCACCGAATTTTTAATCCTTTCAAGTTTCCCCGCTCTCTTTGCTTCTCAATCATCATCGACAAAGTATCAGCTACAAAGAGGAACAAATATGGCGAAATGGGTGGATGCCCTTAGATGGCATGAAGGACCTTACTCTTTCCCCATTCACAATTAAATTGTAAGATACAGAAACCACACAATGCATTACCCATCTAATCCAAGTATCACGGAACCCAAGCCCTAGCAGAAAATTTTCCAAAAGGCACCATTCTACCCTATTGCAAGCTTTTTCCATGTCTAATTTATAGCACGATTCATTTTTTAGATGAGTTTTTGTCTTTTAGAAAGCGAAAAACCTCATGGGCCATGTTTACATTATCTTGAATGAATCCTCCAAGAATGAAAGCGCTTTGATTAGGGGCTATAATTGAATCCAACAAAGGCTTCAGTTTATTAGCTAGAATTTTAGAGATGATTTTTTAAGAAAAATTACATAAAATAATAGGCTGAAATTGGGTAATTTCTTCAAGGTATTGAGATTTAGGGATGTTCATGGTTCAGTTAACCAGTCTGTTTCCCTATCTTATGAACCTAATCGTAATGATCGGTTTTTTAATATTCCGATCCTTAACCAGTCTATTATAAATAATTAACTACCTTAATGGTTAACCATTTTTTTGTTAATTTTTTTTTATTTTCGATTTTTGACTATTTAACATAATAGTTTCAATTGACAGTTTCAATAAACTTTATTTTTTAGCCTTTATCATAGAGTTCTTTTTAAAATTATTATATATATATATATTATACAAGAGCTAAAAAAAGGAAAATCAAATTAAAGAAAAGAGGGAAAATAAGCCTTTGGATGTATTGTCAACAAAATCAAACCAAATCAATTACCGCATTAACTCCCACTAAACATAGGATAGAGCATAGTACTGTAATCTTTCCACCACTAATCAGATCATCTACCTCCCTTTACAATTTCCTTGCTTCTCGGATATCATATTCATGAACCTCTTTACTCTACAAAAACTTAGTTGTTTCTCAAGTTGTTGATATATACTTTTAATCATTCCACCACTTGATTTCTTCCAGCAAATAAGATTCCTTCTACACAACTCTAGTTTCGTTTGTAGATTTAACAAATTATGTTGACTCTCTCTAATTTGCTAGCTACTCTCCATGACTTCATTACATCCCTTTTCCCGTTTCCATTTTGCCTCATAGCATAAAATTCAAGGTCCTTTTTTTATCTCTTTTATTCAACTCTATGAGTAGAGGACCATGGTTTGAGCCTTTGGCTATTGAATGGGAGATTTGTGTATACCGAAAGGCTTGAAGCCATATATGATTGATCAAACCCTGACTTAGCCTTTCCTTTACCAGTATATTTACTTCTCTGCAATTACTCTATGTAAACTTATGTCCATTGAATCCAATATCTATAAGGTGGTAGTCAAAGATCATTTCATGGAGAGCTATCAACAAACGAGCTGGTTAAGTGTTGCCACCACTTTTCTCATCATGGTAACTAATTTGATTTAAATCACCTACTATCATCGATGTGTCTATCACATATGTAGATATGTAGCTATGCCTCTCAATTTGCTCCCAAAATTTAGTTGACTATAATAGTTTGGGTTGCCACAACTCCATGTTATACGCATTTTCTCTCTTGATTTTGTGATGATAGAGGTATCTATCAAATTGTTTAGAATACTGCACTACATTAGCTTGATAGTTGTTTTTCCACCACAAACATAAACCTCCTCCAATGGCTCTAGGTTCAACATAAAAACCCTCATTAAATGCATCTTTTCTATAACCTATCAACTTATCAGATTTTTGCCTTGTTTCCATTAAGAAAACAAGATTTTGCTTTGAGAAAAGATGATCCATTGAAGCTCTCTAACTATCAACATTTGGCCTAAAGTTGATAGTTCCAAGATATGACCATCATGGAGATTGTGTAGCTAATTACTTCTAGCCACCACAGCCTTCAATAAAGATTTGTTCAATTTCTTCTATATTAACCTCGACCAGTTGATTCTCAAAGTTCAATTTCCTCGTTACAAGTTGCTTCCTTTGAACATTTGCGCTTTTTCTTCTTCTTCTCATAGCTATATTCCTCCTTTTAAGGGTTTGTTTTTCTTCTAGAGTAGTCTCTCTCCCTTTCCTTTAAAGATTTTATGTTTCCTCTATGGAGTCATCCTCTCTTCCTCTCTTGATAGTGAGCTAGTTGGGTTGCTTGGTTAAAGGTGATGGGAAATGGGGGGAAGGGGTTTAGATGGAGACTTTCAAAACATTTTCAATAGATTTTATTGGGGACATTGGAAGGGTAGTAATAGGTTGATTGGTTTTCTCTAGACTATTTGATTCTTCCATATAGTATTGTGGTACCAAACAAAAGGGTTTTTTTTTTTTTTTTTTTCAATTTGGGAAGGAAGTATGTTGGGTGAGAAATTTTTTAGGGGGTTAGATGTTTTGGGTGAAAAGAAATTGCTTGGGATGTGTTTAGGGGTTAATTTCATTGATGATATATGAACTCTCTCAATATAACAGTTTTATATCTAAAAAAAATTTTGGCCTATAAAAATACCTAAACTTTTTAAATTTTGCACCAATGGTGAAATAGCCATGAATTTCTCAATTTATATTTTATAAATGTGTTATTGAAATTATATGTATGATTTTGAAGTATGATAAATGTGATTCATGTTGATGCATGAAATATGAGTTGTGTTGTTGTGTTAAAAATAATTAAATACCTTAGAATGGTTAAATATTGGATTCATAAATTTTTAAGTGCATTAGAATGTATGAAATATGATTAGAACAAGTTAAATTGTGCATGTATTTATGCCTACACTTAGTAGAAATTTTTATTCACAAAATATAACTTAAGACCCACCTTTAATTAGCCAAAAACAAGCCCATTTATTAAATAATTACAAGCCCATTACAAGCCTTAATTAATGCAGCCATGAAATTCAATAAATGGATAATTATCAACTCCAAAAGTGCAATTTTCATGCACCATTTTCAGACCAACAAAACATACTCTAAAAAGCTTAAAAACCCCATTTTTACACTCCTAAAAGCTCTCCCATGGCTATATGTAGTTATTCCCTTCATCTTCTACAAATTAAACCATCAGAAGCTTGCAACAAGGCTCCTAAACCAAGGCACAAAGTTCTTATCGTAAGTGTGTTTCTCTTGCTTTATGTATACTTGAAGTTATACTTTTATTAGAATAGGGTTTATATACCAAATGGTGATAGGATGATTTGATGGTAGTTTGAGTAGTGTTATGTTGCTATAGGAGTTTGTAGTATGTGTTGTATATAAATTTGGAAGTGTTGGGATGGTTGTATTAGGATGACAAAGTGTTGGGTAGTGTAATGAGCATGTGGAGTTGAGATGTAAATTGTGTTTGATGTTGTAGTTGAGTGATTGATGGATTGAAGAGGAGTTAGTGTTTGTTGAATAGTGTTTAGAACATATAACAAGCTTTGGGAAGCTTAGAAAGAGTTTGGAGAATTTTTCAATGTGCAATTTTTACAAAGAAAATAAGGGAATTCGTGAAAATAATGTAACTTCGTTCCAGAAGTCTATGCCGACAAGTAGGCCACCAACATAGGAGCCCACACTACTAGTGTACAGGGCAATGCTGCCAGTGTTGGGGGTATCTACGGACATGGACCATCCCCGTGAAACTCTTGGAAATTTTGAAAAATTAGAGTTGCAGCCTACGTCGGCTCAATGCTGACAGTGTAAACCGCAACGCTACCAGCGTTTGGTTGAATTCTGCCAACGATGGCGAGCATGAAGTTTTTAGTGCATCCTACAATGGACTAACGCCGCCGGTGTTGAAGGTTGGCGTGTCTCCTGCAGTTCCATTTTCAAAAACTTCCTCAAATATTTTTCAAAGCTTGATATATCACTAATTGAGTATTTGTTGAGTATTGTATGATATTATATGTTGTCTAAATGCTATGTTATGATCTTGTGATAATTTATTTGAATTTCTTTGATTGTTTATGTTTGAAATTAGTTAAGTTGTGCTTGAACTAAATGAGAATAGCAATAATTTCTTTGTACAGTGATAGATCCTCGCTCGGCTACCCCCATTTGTTCTCGAGCTATTTTAGGTACACAGTAACTTGCTTGACTCCTTGTTAGGATAGGCATCCTTTAAAATTACTTTAAATTAAGAAAAATTAATAATTTCTTGAATGAGTGTTTTTTATACTGTTAAATCTGGTTCGGAGAGCGGTGCCCTGCTCAGATTAGGGGCATGGTAGTTTTAGGTGCTTAAACCACCCTTGTCATATTGAAATGACTTTCATAAGTGGTTCATCAAGTAATTGATAGGGTATTTGGTATCGGTATAACATTTACTTATTCTTAAAAAAATATAATATGATTTAATTCAATGTTTGTGGGAACATTTGAATTAGATGATATTATGGATTGAGTTAAGTAAAGTCAAGAAACGACTAGAAACCTTAAATGAGATTACTTATTCGTTTTTGGATAAGCTTATCTAGGGGATATAAGTATCCGAGCTACTTATATCAACCCCCCAAAGCATCGTGATCGTTACTCAGGTTCCCCTAGAAATCCCTATTGTCCAGGGTTTGAATACTCCAGTGTTGTTTAACTAACTAAAGTTTAATTATTAATCAATTGGATATTGCATTTGCATTTACTTTAATCATGTGTATATCACTTTGCATTTGTATTTGTTACTTGTATACTGGGCTTTTGGTTCATATTTTAATAATTTTAAGTGATGATCAAGATGAGTTTTATGTGAATTTGGGATATGGTATTGACTTTGATGATTCCCTAGATGACCTGGAGGACTAGATTTGACCATGGACCTTGATGGTGTCTTTTGATGTTTGTATTTGATGTTATAGATTGAATTATCTTTTGTGGCTTTTGTATAAGGCTTGTAAGAAGCCTTTGTTTGTAATATCTAAGCTTACCTATATGTATATCTTGAACTTGTTTCTCTTGTGATATATGATGATGGTGATGTTATAAGCCCTCATTCTCTTAGCAATCTAAATTCAATTTCGAAGATTGGAACCGGAAACCAAAACCTTAAAAGAATACCCCTGGACTAGTTGGGCTTTGAAACCCTATGTCCGACAATCCCGAGAACGAAACCTCGGAACAATAGAAATGAGTTAACTCCAGAATATAGCCCTAAATAATTTATCAAAACATAAAAGGTCAGAATTCGGAGCAATTCATTCGTTTCGGACCTGATCGGGATCTGTTCTCAAAAACCGGTCCTCAGGACTCGAAAATAGAAAAATAATATATAGGACTTGTTAGAACCGAAATTTAATAAGGAATTCAAAAATATATTTATAATAATTTTTCGGCTTATAAAAATTACAGTTATGGCCTTTAATTGTATTTTCATTATTATCAGTAACTTAGTTATCTAATCAACTTTTTGATTTCTTTTATACTATTCACTAAGTACAACTACCCATACCCTATTCTTACATCCTTACAACCTATTCTTACAATTTTACATCATTTCCTTACAAATTTACCTTTTCAATATATTTTATTACTTAAAGTTACATATTAAAATTGATTTTTATTACAAAAAACAAATTCAAATCTCTCTCTCTCCTTCTTGCATGGAACCAGTGCCCCCCTTCCTTACTTCCTCTCTGATTTGTTTGTTTTTTTTTTTCAATTAATTATTCATACAAAACCCAAAATTCTTTTCCTATATAATATCTCTTTCACCTTTCACTTTTTCACTTTCTCTCATTTTCTCACAAATCAAAATTTTGGAAAGTCTCTTGCTCTCCCTTTCTCCCTCCTTTGCCATGAGCTTCCTTACTCGCACACACACACACACAAAATTTTTTTTCCTTCAAGTTTTCTTCTCCAAACACTAAATAGGTAATAGATCTTGACCTACCACAATAAAAATATGTAATGGAAAGATCATACATGTGTGGTTCCACCAAAAATCCTCATGAGCATTGTGCTAGGGATGTGGAAACACTAAAGCATGATATTCCTGCCATCACAATGTGTAGATCTTGTTATTAAAGTTGATTTACTAGTATTTTGCTATATTATTATTATATATTGCTCTCATGGATATTTTGTACATATATTCTTATTATTACTTTCATCTATATATTGTTTATGTCACATTTGCATCCATGACATGAGTAGTATAATAGATCTACTTGTTAGAGTATCTAAATGCCATAGTTATTTGTCTTACAAGCATGAAAGATTTGCAATATGATAAGTGTTAATGAAGGTGTTGTCAAAACTCAAGATCTATTTTGTTTCTATCAAAAAGTGATTTTTGAAAATTCGGATCTTGAGAAAAACCATGTAGAAAACCTATTTTTCAACTCCAAAATAAAGATATTACATGTAAAATGAAGGACTTAGGTGATAGGTATCAAAAAGAGTGATTTTTATAAAATGGGCTTAGTTTTACTAAGAGAAATTTTCAAAACAAAAAATGATTACAAAAGTTAAGTTAGATCTATGTTTCAACACCAACGAAAAACTTAAAATTCGTAACTATGGTGAAATGCCAATAAAACACCTATTTTCCAATCTTAAAATAAGAGTTTTATTAAAGAAATGGAAGTCTTAGGGGGTAGGTTTGATTAATACTTAATTTTAGAAGATTAAATGAGTTTTTCATAAGAAACAATCTCAAAAACAATTTCCCAACATTCGGATCTAAAAATGATCCCCATTTAAACACCTATTTCCAAATATCAAAATGAGGATTTTAATAGAAAAATAGAAGCCTCAGGAAATAGATGTAATAAAGACTTGATTTTTATAAAAGTAAATATGTTTTATCAAAGTATAAACCTAAAACAAATGAAAGGTTTCCAAACTAGGATCAAACAATATTTTCATTTCCTAAAATTGTGTAAAATTCGTCACTAGGCAAAACCCATATTTAAACATCTACTTTCCAACTTTTAAATGAAGAATTTTATTAAGATAATGAATGTATTAGGTATATAGATCATCAAGGCCTTACCCTAGTAAAATTATAGATGATTTTTCAAGAGATAAAGCTAGTTTTGTCAAACAAGTGTTCTTGACATTGTTGCAAAGAAGAAGTTTTCCAAAAATTCGTTTTAAACAAAAATCATTAAGGAAATAAATATAGATAGCTCATATCATGTCATTCATAGTAATAACCTGTAGATAATGCATGCACATATAATATACTTGGCAGAAATGATGCAAATCTCATAAAACAAATTCGGAAATGTAAGTTTTAGCTACTAATCAGATATGATCCTAGCATTCCAAGACCTAAACATTTTCAAAACTTAAGAATAACATCATAAATAGATAGATCTTTTGAAGTAGATAGAAATCGATAACTTATTTGCGAAATTCCGAGTTAAAATGACCAAGTTATGACCGTTTTAAGTTGGAATTTCCATCTACCACGAAAATTACGAACTTAAGAGTTTTTATTTAATAAGTTGGAATTAGTTATGGTATGAAATACTCATTTGGCTATTTCTTTCATTTATGTAATTTTGAATTGGGGGAAAATTTCTTGTTTCTGGATCACTACCATTAGAGACCTGTGTCCATGGCCAAGTGAGTTCACTATTCTTAAATTATTTGCTTATGATTGTGCTTGTAATGATAGTGGCATTAGAGCTAGGATAAAATAAAAATTGAAATGTGCATGTGAATTATGTTTGATTGAATTGATGATAAGAATATCTAAATAGGAATTGTTATAAATATTTGTATGATTTAATATAGAATTGAAGTATCTGCAATATCTATGATCGCCTATAACTCGTTTAACTAATATGCCATTATCTTATAATTAAATTGACCATGCATACCATATGTTGAGTCACATTACATTTGATATTATACCTTTGTGGGAAGAAGGCAAAATAGCTAGGCAACGAGTGGGCCGAAAAGCTCGAATGTTGGCATGAATGGCCTGAATTAAAATGGAAGTGGTGTAGGCACTTGAATCAACTACAAAACTAGTGAGTGGGTGGGCACCTGAATCAACCACTATATAAATGAGAAAAATTAAAATCTATGGTCATATAGGCCTGAAACACCTAATCCCAAATGGAGGGCATAAATCCATTCAACATAGGACTTCTGGAAAGTCTTATGTATTGTATGCTCATATATTTGAGCATTTCATATGATTGTCTAAAATAACTTGCTTGCCCTATTGTTTGATGAAGTATTTAATTTTGGAAGTGAAACTCACTAAGCTAGCGTAGCTTATACCCCCATAGCTTCTTTTTGATGCAATTCCCATACATATGGTTATGTCCCCAGACCTAGCTAAATCAGGTAATGCGAAGTTAAGAGTTTCCCTTAGAAGTTTATGATCAGCTTTTTATAGTCTTTCATAGTAAACCTTTAACACTCGGGATGTTATTAGAAGCTAATATCTGGGCTTTTGTTTAGCAGGGGAATGCTCCTTAGTATTTTGTAACTAATCCTGAGATATCTGTGGTTTATGTTTTTATGCTTATTCTATCAAGTTGAATTGTCTATCTCCAACTGCATATGTATTCTATTGTCGTAAGGGAACGCTTTGCATTCTAATGCAAGATTTTTGAATGACTGTGGTAGTGATTCTTAAGTTTCGTTTAGCATGCGGCGGACTGTTATGTTTAGGGTACCATTTGGGGCGTGACAGATGTTGTGTTTTTATTAAAAGTTGTAAAAATCATTAGTTTTCAAATTAGTTGATTTTGAGGATTTAGACAAACAATTCTCTAGGATAACCATACATATAATTCTACAGGTTATATGTGGTTGGGGAGCCGTTATCACCTGTCTTAATTATAAGGATGATATCGGGTCTTTATAAATGGTCATTTTGGCTAGAATCTGACCAAAAATTCAACGCCTTGCTGACATGGCAGGGTATCTATTTTAAAAAAATTAATTTTTCACTTCAACTTACCATATTTTTTTCTTTTATTTTTTTTTTCCTTCACTTTCCTCTCTCTGTCTCTCTCTTGCCCCCTCTTTACTACACTGGCCCTTCCCTCTCTGTATCTTCCCTCGTCTTCCTCCTCCTTTTCTTCTCCCTCTATAAAAAAAAAAAATCAAAACAATTTAAAATAATCTCCCACACAATCCAAGAGGTACGGTTCCCTTTTTGACACTTGATTAAATATGTCCTTTATAATCTTAATCTCCCTACATAGTGTGCACCCATTAAGTAACAAATTCCACAATATCAAACCCTTTCACCCATTTTATCATACACCTTACGAGCATACTCAATCTCTCTGAACTTCCATAAAAACTAACTAAACTACTCTACATGAAATTATCCAACCTAAACCCGAGTTTCATCACTAATCGATAAATCTGTTTCCCTTCCTCCATTACCTTTAAACATGAACAACCCTTATAATCCCCAGGTTTTTATAAATAGAATTAGAAAGTAAATAATTATTGTGTTTGATTTATATGTTGTAGTATATTAATGTTGAGTAAATTTAAGTACAATAACTTTTATAAAACCACTTCAGTAGAAAAAGAAGTTCAAAATCTTCAATTGGATTGTTTTAGTGAAATTGTCAATTTAAAGTATTCTTTCTATTCTTTTAGAGATTGAATTTATAAGCTAGACTTCTAATATATTAAAAGTATTGGTAGAAATTCTTATAAGAAATTATTTATTAAATAGGAATGATAAACTATATTGTTACTAAACTTTGTTTTGAATTTACATGATTGATAATTATAATGTATTGGAATAATAATAGACTAATATGTGTTTCTTCTAAACTTAGTGCTGCAAAATTGAAACCCTTGGATCTCACTACAACTCCCATGCACACACACACATACAATCCCTTTTAAATTGCCCCAAAAGTCAAAGTAAAATTTTGTATATATGCACATAATTATCTCTTAATGGCAGAATTTATTTTCCTCCTCTTCGCTCTCCCTCTTTCAAACCGATGTTAATTGCACACACATACACACACTCCTCTCTTTGTCTTCAAATTTCTTCTCTTAAATCTCTAATAAAAGCAAGACAAGCCTTTATCTTCAAGTTAAATCAAGTATAGGTAAGCTAACTATCAACTTGCTTTTGTTAATTGGGTGTTGAAGTACTTGTAGAATAAGTGTTGTTATTTAATAATGGCTATTTTGAATGGTCATGAGTTTTGATTGTTAGTTTTATGGAGTAGAAGTATTGAGTAGTGGTGTTGAAGTTCTAAAACTTGAAGTTCATTGTTGGTTTGTTAGTTAGGTATTTTGAGGTAAAGAGTTGAGAAGAGTTGAAGGATATGATGGAAGGAATGACAAGTATGAGACTTGTATGATGATGTTTGAGTGTGTTAAATGGAGTTGAGACAAGTAAAGTTGGTTAAAGTGTATAAATTTGTAAAGTGTAAAAGTGTGTTTGTAGTAGAATGATCATAGCTTGTGGTGGAGGGTGTGGTCATTTCTGTTCATGGGATCTAGGTCACCATGGGGCGTAGCAAAGTCCATGGTGGATCCTGTATTGGATCGCCTTGTTAATATGGGGCATGGCAAGGGGCATTATGGCCTCTGGTCATCAAGTAATCCTCCATATGGGGCGTGGCAAGAGGCATGGTAGCCTCTGGTCATCAAGTGATCCTCCACATGGGACGTGGTGAAAGGTGTGGTGAAGCTTATGTGTTGCCCTACCTCATACGACGCTTGGTACGGGGCATGGTGGAGGGCATGGCAACTTTAAAGGTATCTTTTTGTCTCCTTTAGTTTTAGAATCATGTTTAATCCTTCTTGTCTTTGTTAAGTAGATAGTAATTCAAGCTTTTTTATCTTATAAAAACCCTAGATCATGATTCGGACTTCCTAGTGGACTATTATGACAATTAAGGAGAATGCACGAGTAAGTAACATGAATCCTATCACTTTGTTTGTGATTGTGAATGGTGGAATATAGTTTAATCATAACCATAGGGAATCAAATGCATGGGGATGGGAAATCTTGTATGCTATATGTTGTATATTTGAGTTGTAAATCTTAATAATCAAAGTGATAACTACTTGTTTGACATTAAATTATGATTGCATTATTGAATGTTTGAAATAGATATGACAATATGATAATACGGAATTAAGTTTACTAGACTACTAAATTTAATATGACATGCACTTCATAACATCATACTGCATTAGCATGTTACTCATGTCACATGTTAACATTTCAATTTTGTGGTAATGCTTGTTGGGACCAGTGGGTCTACTTATAGGTTACCATAGGGTCGTCAGCTTTACAGGAACTAAGTAGGCTTCGAACGAGGTCGCCTATGTTAGAGTTGGCTTTAAAGTGTTAATACTTAGTGAGATTACTCAAGTTTTAAAAGAACTAAAGGGTGTTCATGTAAAGACTATTTTGGAAATGGTAAAAGAGAATGGAAAAGTCCCTCCTTCTTTAATTTTGAGATATTTATGGACATGAACTACCAAACTAATCCTTCAACCCCCTGGGAGGATGCAAATCCCCATAGGTTTGAAGAGAATGGAAAAGTCCCTACTTATTTAATTTTGAGATTTTTATAGGCATGAACTACTGAGCTAATCCTTCAACCCCTTAGGAGGACGCAAATCCCCATAGGTTTGAATTTCTGTTATTCAAACCATGTTTGCTGCATATGTTTGATACATGCATTTCATATAATTACTAACAAAACTTGTTTGATATTAATGATGGTGTTAAAATTTTTTTATTCACTGAGATTTATATGCTTACGCTCTCTTAGACTGTTAATTTACAGGGTTTTAAGCAGGAAGACTAAAACCAAGCTCAGGTGTGGGAGTTAGTGTAGGATGGACTTATATATTCTTTTGGAAAGAAGGCCATATATGCAATAGAGACTTAGTTAGGGTTTTATAATAGTATAAGTTAAGTTTCGTTTGGCCATATCACCAATGGTGATATATATACAAAAGGTATTTGCTGATATTGTAATAATAATAGCTAGAGGATCCTATCACGTGCATCAGAAAATAATGATGAGTTTGTTATGCCACATCATTAATTCTGTTAAGAATAAAAGAATACAACATAAAGTCATTAAGCCTATTTGATAAACCAGCCCATGTGTATTATTTGGATCCATAGACTCAACAACTACCCACAACCCAGCCCATTACATTTGCTCAGCCCATATGAAAGGAAAAACTTGTCTCTAGCTTCCACCGATCTTTCACGTGCTTCATCTGAATCAAGTACTTTCTTTTTACTTTACTTTAACTCAGCAACTCAGTCACATCTTCACATTTGTTTTCGAACCTATCCTCTTCTTCTTCAGAAACCCTAGCTTCCTTTTCGATTCCATTCACGAGCTATATTGCAAAATATGAGAGTTTCTTCTCTTTGAGTTCTGGAAAGAACTTGTTTATGAACTCATGGGGAGTTTCCCATGGCATTCAATCCCTTTGACTTATCAATCGGTTTGCCATTGCCGGTTGTGACGTCTACGACTATACCAAGGTTCTTGCCTCCATATAGGCAATGGGTCACAGTTTCTACCAGTTTTCTTAGACGATCCAGGGATTTTATTTCCAAATCTCGATAGCGGGTCTCGTTCATAGGTTGGTGTAGTGCATATCATATTATTTGGTATCAGAGCACATGATTTCTAAGAATCCATATCCAGTTCGATGAGAGATAACTTGAGTCGCTCATATCTTTCTTGTATCTTATTAAAAAAAAAAAGGACGAAGAAAAGAGGTAGAGAAAAAAAATTGAGGTCTGTCACTTATCAATCTAGTTAGATTTTTGGAATAGAAGTTTCCAAGCATATTGATGTTAGGTCTCAAGACAGGTCGCTTGTGGTTCACATCAGTTCGGAGATTCAACGATGAAACTTTTTTTGAGAAAGAGGAATGATGTTTTCAAGCATATTGATGTTGGGTCTCAAGGCAGGTTGCTTATGGTTTGCATCAGTTTGGAGATTCGAAGACAAATCTTTTTCAAGAAGGAGGGAATGATGAGAATCAGATTGCGTCAATATATATATATATATATATGTTATATTTAAGTTTATGTCCTTTTAGGATATTTATTATTTTCTTAGGGATATTTATTGTATTTATTAGGGATATTTAGGTTTATGTGTCTTTTTGGATTTCTTTTTATGTCTTTTCATATTTTCTTTATTTAATTGTCAAGTTTGTCTTTACATATTCCTAAGAGTAATTAATAGGTTGTTTATTGTTAAGTTTGTCTTTACATATCCCTAGGAGTCATTAATAGGTTAATTTTCCTTATTTATTATAGCTTAGTTTTTAGGCTAATTAAAAGCCTGTATAAACCTACAAAATGTAACATATATGGCATAGCTTTGATAATGAAAATATGAGAGTTTCTTCTTTTTGTGTTTTGGAAAGAACTTGTTTATGAACTTATTGGGAGTTTCCCATGGCGTTTAATGCCTTTGACTTATTAATCGGTTTGCCATTGCCGGTTATGGCATCTACGACTATACCAAGGTTCTTGCCTCTATATAGGCAATGGGTCGCGGTTTCCACCAATTTTCTTAGACGATCCAGGGATTTTATTTCCAGATCTCGATAGTGGGTCTCGTTCATAGGTTGACGTGGTTTATATCGTATCATTTGGTATCAGAGTACATGATTTCTAAGAATCCATATCCATTTCGATGAGAGGTAACTTGAGTCGCTCATATCCTACTTGTATCTTATTTAAAAAAAAAAAAGGAAGAAGAAAAGAGGAAGGGAAAAAAAATTGAGGTTTGTCGCTTATCAATCTGGTTAGATTTTTGGGATAGAAGTTTCCAAGCATATTGGTGTCGGGTCTCAAGACAGGTCGCCTATGGTTCACATCAGTTTGGAGATTCAACGATGAAACTTTTTTCGAGAAAGAGGAAAGATGTTTTCAAGTATATTGATGTTGGGTCTCAAGGCAAGTCGCTTATGATTCGCTTCAGTTTGGAGATTCGAAGATGAATCTTTTTCGAGAAGAAGGGAATGATGAGAATCAGATGGCGTCAATATATACATATATATACGTATGATATTTAAGTTTATGTCCTTTTAGGATATTTATTATTTTCTTAGGGATATTTATTGTATTTGTTCGAGATATTTAGGTTTCTATGTCTTTTCGGATTTCTTTTTATGTCTTTTCATATTTCCTTATTTAATTGTCAAGTTTGTCTTTGCATATTCCTAGGAGTCATTAATAGGTTGTTTATTGTTAAGTTTGTCTTTACATATCCTTAGGAGTCATTAATATGTTAATTTTCCTTATTTATTGTAGCTTAGTTTTTAGGCTAATTAAAAGTCTATATAAACCTATAGAATGTAACATGTATGACATATCTTTGATAATGAAAATATGAGTTTCTTCTTTTTGAGTTCTGGAAAGAACTTATTTATGAACTTATTGGCAATTTCCCATTGCGTTCAATCCCTTTGACTTATCAATCTGTTTGCCATTGCCGGTTGTGGCGTTACGACTATACCAAGGTTCTTACGTCCATATAGGTAATGGGTCATGGTTTCCATCAGTTTTCTTAGACGATCCAGGGATTTGATTTCTAGATCTCGATAGCGGGTTTCGTTTATAGTTGGCTTGGTTCATATTGCATCACCCATGACAGACCAAAATTCAAGATCCAAAATTTTCATAAAAATCTTTTACTCCTTAGTGGAGATAAGGAAGGGATTATCTCTAAGATAAGCGATGCATAGACGATTATACTGTTCCCAACTCTTTTGAGGATTGACAGCACAACATTCCTATTCAAAATCTTTTCTACATGATATTGCTCACCATATAGAAATCATAGCTCAAGTCTTTGCATCCTAAGTTGGAGATGATGAGGCCATCTCCATCATCCTCCTAAAACTCAATTGCATCCATTTTTTAAAATTACTACAAAGAGAACTTGACCATCAATGATAAAAAGGCAATTAGTGATATTAAACTTGCAGTATGTCAAGAAAAGATTTTTTTTTTTAATAACAATGACGATATAGAAAGATAAGGTGAAGATATCAAATATGGAGGGATGCAAGAAAAGACAAATAGAGAAAAAAGTGAGAGATTAAAAAATTTAATAGACAAGAACAAGCAGTAATAAGAAAAGCATAAACAAAAGGTTATGATGAGATTATAAAGAAAGATAGAAAAAGATTTATCAAAAGGAGATTGAAAAGGAAAGAATCATCTAAAAGATTTCAAGTGTAAATGTTCCTTAAGGGATAACGGTCTCTCATGGAGAGAGAAAATTTATTCATTCGTTCTACTCATGGTTATCAAATTTGTGAGTCTACTCATATGATTCAATGAATTTATAATTTTGTAAGTCCTTTTTTATTTACACCTAATATAAAACTATTCTGGTGTAGACTCATGGTGAAAATTTTGGTAGTACAGTTCCATGAGTTTAAATGATTCTATACAATTCCATTAAATTTTACTTGATTGGAGTGTAATGAGTTATCATAACTAAGGGAAAAAAATAGTGCTTTTTCAAAATAACTTCATCAAATCATGAGTACACAAACATCACACTTACTTTTTTTTTTCTTAACTTAAATAGATTGTACTACTAACTTTACTATTGAAAATCCCTCATTTGATGATTAACAAATATAAAATACCTAAATAAATCATAAATAATTGTATGGAAGTAATTTTAGGATTTTTAAATGGAGGCAAAAAGGTTGGTTTATGGAAAATTAAAAGATATGTTGGTTTACCCAACGTATAAGCTCACCAAAAAAGTAACCATTGATATATTTCTCTTCTGCTTTGTTCAAAATCTTGTAGAAAACTTCTCCCCATCTCTTGTTGAAATTCACTATTCTTGAGTATACTAGAAAGAAACAAAGAGTAAGACTCTAGTGCTTTAGTGTTAACTATGATGTTTTCTAGGGAAGTAACAAATTTTTAAGAGATATCTTGAGAAGCTTTAAGAGTAAAGCCTAAGGGAGTAGAAAAGGCAAAGGATTTACAGAATCTCAAAAAGATAACAAAAAGTTTGATGTGAATTTTAATACTTTGATTAAGAGATTTGTTAGAATTAATGAATTGGCATATGATCATGTGTGAAAAGTGGAAAAATAGACAAGGATGGATTGAAATATGTTGCACATTGAAAATGGGGGTAAAACTGACCAAAAAAGACGATTCGTTGAAGTACAAGATTAATACAAGATCTTGAGTACCAAGTCATGTAACTCTTTATGGTAAATAGTGCTTTTTTCATAAAAATGTGACCCATACACAAGATCATGCATCAATCGTATATCTTCTTGTGCTTTTGATAAATTTTGAACTTTAGAAGTACATGAGCTATAAATGAGCTCATATGCCTGAAAGTATACAGCTAAGGACACAAGACAATGGACCAACCCGTGGACATCTCATAAACCACTTGTGCACAATAAAACCTTTTCAAACTTACCTCTTTCTTTTTCCATGAATAATTAGAACTAATTTGAAACCATTTCTTAAAAAACTAATTGCGTTTTGGGATCCAATAGCCTAGATTCTAATAAGATAAAAGCAAGACTTATACTAATGTAGATAGGAGGCAAGTAGGAAAAAATAAGTGATTCTAATGACTTAATTGATGTGGAAACCAAGTTAGTGGATTCTAGAACCTAAGATGGATTGTTATTTTAGGTACGAGTATACCTTGCTTATGGTTATGCTTGTTAGGTTAGAAACTAAAATGGATTAACTATCTATTTGGCTAAATGAAAATGTTTATTGTTTATGTATAGTTGCTAGTAATAGTTAGAGAATATCCATGTTATTATCATGATAGCTCGATAGTCCATGTGTAACAATGTCCTGAGTGGAGTTGTGTATGGAAATGATGTGGGTACATTTAGAATGTGTTGATGTTATGGTTATTGGGGAGTACCCAATAACCAATATACATGCATGTATATACCTATGTGCGTTGGGATATTGTGTTATCTCTTTGTTGGCTATGGAGCTAAAACCACAGATGATTAATCTACTGGCTATTGCATTTGCATATTGAAATTGCATGTGATATTGTTGTTGTGTGATCATGTACTTGTAGTTGTCGGTATACTAAATTAGCCTTCAATTATTCCTTCATTGTTTTATTTTTTTTCACTTTAATACTCCTATGGCTATGACTTGTTTGGATATGGTGTTATTGTGGACTATAGGTAAGATGCTAACAGAGAATATTCTCAAGCTAATTATTAGATTTGAGGTATTAATTCCAGGGAGAAAATTATGTTTATATCATTGATCCACATGTATTGAGGGAAATTCTATGGTCTCGTCATTAATTTTGATGGGACCGGTTCCGTCACTATCCAGTGACTCACACCACATCCAACCGTGATTAAATGACTAAATAGTTAATATTCCAATTATTATATCTATTTTAACGGTTAGATTGCTGACTGGATAATCCCATCAACCGGACCATAGAAGCTTCCTATATACTGGCGTTCTATGTTAAGAAAAGATCAATGTTTGTTAGTGTGATAATAGTTGTTAGATGTGTTAGTATTAATCAAGAATTAGGATTACTTTCATGTCTATATGTGGAATAATTATCGTGCGATGTTGACTTGAAGTTACTAATATATACATGTGTAGGTCTAGATATAATTAATGGTATTTATTGTAATTATAACAGGTTCTAAGCCTTTATGTGTTCATATTCTATATAAACACATGGCTGGTTGTAAATACCATTAAGACTAAGGCATTACAATACACTTGAAGAAGAAGATATATTTGATATATTGAATAAAAACTAGTTTGGTATTTATTAAAGAGTAGGAGGTAATATACAAATAAAAGTGCTATTATGAAGGAAGTTGGTGCACTTGTATATAAGGGAGTCAAAGAGTAAGATCGAGATGATCCCATAACATTAATGATTGAACATTTTTTTATTGAAGATGAGTATCATTAGGTATTTCAAACGATTTAAAATTAGAATATATGAAGAAAATTGATGGTGGAGCTATGCAAGGGAGCTATATGGGCTAACTATGTTGCCCTGCTTCAACTCAAAGGTTGTATAAGCTAGCCCACTTTAGCTCATATTGTAATGCAGGCTAGAATTTCTAACCCAACATGACAACTTGACTTGCTCTTAAATAACACTTATAACAAACAACTACAATTGAACGATTTTTAGAAAAATCATTTTAAGTGAGTGAAAGTCGGCAAGCATACTGAGCTATACTAGAAATATAGTAGCGAGTTAAGGTTGTATCGTCAGAGAGCTCGTCCTAAAACAGGTTATCAAATTGATTCTTAAGCTAAGCAATCAAAATTTGATTTGATTAAAAACTAAACTAATCGAATGTTCTTGCAACAAAATTGAAGGTCTGAGGTTTAGGAGATGCTAAAAATGAATTCGAAAATTGCACTTCTATTTTCATTTGAATTAAACTGATGCCTTGAATGGATATTGAAATTGATTACTTAGGATTTAAATAGACTTACTAGAACTCGCCCACCTTTTGGAGTAGAAAAATTACAATGATAGTATAAATTGTCACGCCCTGAGGGTACCCTAGTAGAAGTAGACAAGTTTCACTTGAATACTATCACTAGATTACCTTCAGAGAATGACCAGTTTTCAAAACAACAGGATCTTTTAGTTGCTTTGATAAGAAATGATAAATACATTTTAGAAATAACTTAGTGAATAACTGCTATCTTGATCATCATAAAATATCATAGAACTATTACAAACCAGGTAGTCTTCTTGTAGTTCATAATTAATAAAATAGTACTAGCTAATCTATTCTAGGAAAACATAACCATTAATCTCAAGTATAACCATAGACTTCCAGCTCCTAAGCTCTTACTGGAGCCATGTTCTTAGAAGTGAATAACCAAGGTCGAAGTGTAAACCTGAAAAGACTGTTGGAGTATGAGCGAAACCGCGGCTCAGTGAATAACCAGACATATTACACAATCAAACAAGTTATTAACAAATCATATGTAATGCAATCACTCAATCATATGCTCGGATACAAGCTTGGATGATCTAGAATCCAAACAGCGAAAAAGATTTACGCCCTCTTTTTCAGGGTTGAAGAACATTTACCTTATGACCCACCTGCCCAGGAGAGACTAAGTTTATAGGAAAATCAACAATTTCTCGTTTTAGGGTTATCACTTTAAATATAATGAATTTAACTGACCATTTCCTGTATCCATCCTTAGAAACTCCCTAAGTATTAATCATTTCAAAGTTACTACGGGCGACGTTCTTCATTATCACTTAGTTCCCATAGAACTAACGGAACAAAGAAAACCGTGGAAGAACTAACACTTTTAGAAAAACCAAGCGTTAACAGAGAACCGAAATATTAATACGTAGCAGGCTGTCACCCATTTATATATGCAATAATGCAGTACATGCAATGCATGACCAAATTATTTTAATAAGTCCATAGTTCTTATTTAATTTCATGGTGATCATACATTACACACAATCATCATCATATTACTTCACAACATCAAATCATTGTATTATAACTTTTGTAATGATAGATTAACAATCTTACAGTCAGATCACAACATTTTTCCAACAAAACATTCATTTAATTGTCTTTGTATTATATGTTCAGCTATTTATAAACACAAATAGTACAATATGACTGAATTACTCATCTGCTCATAGTGACTTAATCATAATAATCTGCCGGAAGATCTTCTAGGGTATCAAAGTCACCTATTAAGATGAATAAAGTATTCATCAATATAATATAGATTATATAGCTAAATTCCTCTACGTGTCTAGTGTTCTAAGCTGATATTTATCAAGTTTTGTAGTGGTTAAAACTAATTTTATGTTGTTCTATACCTGACTCAATATAGTAAGTCATATTTGTTTATTATTACTTAGTGTCGTTGTGTTTCTCCTAATTTATTTCATATAATTATTTTGTCATTTTTAGAAGTCACATTATTCGTAAATTTAGCTTATTTCAATTTTCATTTTATCTATTTTATCTATCTAGAACAAATATTTAATTATTTAAATTTTTTATTAACACTTAATATTTTTCTCTAATTTTAGGATTTTAAGACTTATCACATATTACATAAATTTATTCAAATGTTTGTATTTAGTTATCTACTTAATAAATTCTATATTATATATATATATATATTTATATAATATGTTTAGTAGTGTTTATTGTATAGATATATATATATATATATATATTCTGTTCATATCAAACAAGCTTCCGTACAAGAAATGTGGGTATATGCCGGCTCAAACGCCGCCGGCGTTGAAACCCAAGTGCCGGCGTTCTTTTGTTTTAAATAAAATTTCATATCGGGTGCACTGGCTTGTAAGCTGCCAGCGTTCCTATGTACGACAGACTCTACGCCGCCGGCGTAAAATCCCAGATAGCAGGTGTTAGTTCATTTTAAGAGAAAATAAGTTTTACGTAATCTGTTCCAGTGTAAGTCGCCTCTACACCGTCGGCCTACCCTTGTAAGCCGCCAGCGTTGGACATTTACATTGCCGGCTTATGGACAGTGTTAGCACTGTTCATCATCTTCTCTGATGAGCCAATTCATATTTTTTAAATTTTCTACGTCAAAAACATTCCTAAACCATTCCTAGTGCTTCCATATCTTGTTTATTAATACAACAAACTTCTAACGCTTCTATAAGCATATATTCTTAAATTCAATTCTAGTAAAGTACAACTAGGGTTTTCGAATTTTACCTCGGTTGAGCCAATCCAATGGAATTCGAAGCTTGTTTTTCTGTTGGTTAGGTTCCTATGATTATCAAAAGTCAGTTCCAATCCTTAGTTTTAAAAGAAAACCATTCGAATTACATCAACTTACCTTGAGCTTGTTTCAAGCTTTTTTCGCATTGTATTTTTCCTTGATTCGGATTGGAATGTTTGGACGAGTTGAATTCTGTTTTCAGGTCGTTTTGGCTGCTACTTAGGAGTTGTTTTGATTTAGAAAATTTGAAAGTGTTTAATGTTTGTTTATTTCTTCATTAAGAGCTTTAAGTATGTATATATAGAGGAGAAAAAGGAGACGGTTTTTCCTTCGCTTTTTGCATTTGTTTTTCTCCCACTTGCACACTATTTTATCACTTGTTTTCATTGTCATAAATGTGAGGTTGAGTTGGCAATCTTTGATTGGATTAGTGTGTTGATTTTGTTGACAATTTGGTGCATTAGTGAAGCAAATTTCGGCTCTCCTTCCTCCATGTAATCCAAGCCATCCATGAACAACTTGCAGCTGGCATAAAACAAACAACTCTTATATATTAATATTAGTTAGTTATTTAACTTAGTTTTAGGATAGTTTTACTAAGTAACGGGTACAAATTAACTAATATTGAGAGTTTTTGTACAATATTGTTTATTAGGATTTTACAAAATACTTAGGTTATTAAACAATACAACTTTAAGTTTTAAATTTACGTGATTTTATTTGTAGAATTTATCTCCCGCGATTAGGGTTTCTTAAGCTCATTAGGTCAATTTTTATTTTAGGATCCAATAGCTTAAGAAAACACTAATTAGAACAATGGTGTAATTCAATTATTTATTTGAAGTTTAGATCTTGAGTTATACATCAGTTTATGTATTCATTATGTATTTATAATCCTAACGGTTTATCTTTAGGTTATCATTTCCTGTCTATAAGTGTAGTTGATTAACTACTTAATATCGCAATTGATATAAAGGCTAAATTTATATATATCTTTAGTTTTTTATACCTATTATGAAATCTTATTAGTAGTATTTAATACTATTTAGGAATCTTGAATTTAGGGTTTAAATGCATGCATAGGCTCATTACTATTCATTATTCTAATCTCAAATCATTGTTGAGTTCAAAAGCAGTCATCTAATCTCTATATTTATATTTTTCTATTTAATATATTTGTATAACAAGTTTCAGGTTTGAAATTTAGATTTCCTTTAATCATATCTTGAATTATCCATTCAAGATACGAAATCTTGTTTTTTGTATCAATTAGGGTTAAAGAAGTTCTTTATTTGATTTCTAAATCCTTATCCAGCCCAAATCAATGCATTGATCTATTCTTAGGTTTTTTATTGGAATCTAAGTTTATTAACTAGTTCATACATTCTACTTTAGAGTCGTGTACTAATGTGGAAAATTTCCGGGGTTTACATAAATCATCTCACTAAGGTGATTCATCAATAATTATCTGTTAAAATAGTAATTTCTACACACCAAAATTACTACTCTAGTTAAAATAAAGAACTGAGCACCACCAAGTAACCCAAATTTATAATTTAATCATGTTAAGCACGTGAGTTCATGTGTTTTGTTAAAGCCCTCATATCCTTATGTCAAATTTCTTCCAAAAACCCGAGTTATACTCATTTGGATTATTGAATCTCTCTAATTCTAATATATCTAATTAATATGGGCCTAATATGAATTATATAGATCATGAGCACCAATAGTTAAATATCCAATCAATCATAAATCAACATCAAAGTAAGTCAAACAATTTAATTCATCCAATCCATCAATGCAACATTTACAAACATTAATCACAACATATCAATGAAGCAATCAAGCAATTAATATAAGTGAACAAGGATTAAAAAACACCTCGAATGTGTTTTTCATCATCAAAATATTCAAATCCACAAACTTGATAATGGGCATTACTTGATTACATCCAAAACCTAAAAATCATCTCTAAATGTTGCTTGAACAATAGGGTTTTAGTGCCGTTTAACTAAAATAAACAAATTTATATTTATAATGTAATTTTGTAATACAATAGAAAAAGATGCTACTGCTACTCTCTCATCTATAGGGTGTAATATGCCTCATTTCTTTATTGTGTTTATTCCTATATATCCCTCTCTCATTTCCTTTGCACATATGCTCAATAAAATGATGTGGGGCTTTCTTTTTTATTCGATCATAGGTGCCCACATTAGCTCCTCTTTCCATTTTCAGATTTCCTTTGTTGTGCATCTCCCCTCTTCTATCTAATATATTTTACTCCTATGCTCTTTTTTTTTTTTCCTTCTTAGCCTTATCACATAAATGTTGTGACGTGGGCTCTTAATTAATTATCAAAGCATTGGCCCAACCCTCTATAAACATAATAACAACATAAAATCTAACTCCATGTAAGAACATGTGTAATTTTGCCAAATTTAGATAGTAGGGTGCTCATTTATTCAACATTTGTCAGCTGCTTCAAGTCAAACTGTCGTAGAACTGGGCATGGATGCTCCTCTGGTTGCTAGATAGGTGCTTCAATAAGGTTCATTAAGCACTTTGGTTGGGTGCTATTTCTGGTAGGTACAATATGCTGCTACATAGCAACTGTAACTACTATGCTCAGCATTAGGATGTGTGTGTGGAGCTGAATTTTGTCAAGTGCAGCTGTTGAAGGTGCTCTCGACTATTCTTGGACTATTTACAAATATCAAGAAACCGAAGTTTTCTGTATTGAGTAGAACAAGGAGCTACTGAGAAAGATGAATTAGATGATGATGATGGGTGCTCTCTTTTCCTTGTCTACAGTGCTTAAGTTGTTATCGGTTGATGCTTAACTTGATTAATGTTATGGTGTGTTAAAGATGGTGTTATTTGATGCTTGCTGTTAAGTTGCTTAAGTTCTAATTCGACATACTTGGAGTTAGCAATTGCTTGCTGTTAGTGTTGCTACTGAGTGTGTGAGTGTTTAATTGTTGCACTTTGGGACTAATTACATGTAGTGCCGCTTCACTAAGCACTCCTTAGATAGGGTTTGGAGCTCCATTTTGTTGCTATGCTGTCAGGTTGTTGTTGATAGAATGAGGGGCTATTGGCTACTGTGGTGTTGGACTATGCTTTGCTAGTGATGGTAAGTGCTTGCTATCGTTATTCCTTGACAAGGCGTAGATGTTGCTACAATTTTTGTGCTCACATGCTCATGGGCACTCTTAAAGCTCAGTTTGAGTGATCCAATGTAGCAAACCATAAATGCTCTTAAATAGTTGTGATGCACTCCAAGGGAATGTCAAGGTACTCTTGTTATAGCATATGGGTGCTCTACTTAATTATTGCTGCTACTATAGTTGCTCTGATCAATCAAGATAGGTACTCCATGTGCTATTATTGAGCACTCTAGTAGGCACTTATGAGTGTTGCTGATGCGATTCTTTGAATCTATTCTATTGATATTAAACTACTGTTGTCATTACAAGAGTGAGTTGCTACAATTGGATGAAGGGAACTCGCCATGGTTACTGTAATGTGATGTGTGTTGCAGGAATGCTCCAATTGGTAATCGTAGATACTTGACTAAGGCTCTAGTTTGTTGTTGTTCAGATTGAGGGTGCTCCATGTTGTCAATAGGGCTTATGTTGGGTGCTCATCTAGTGTTACTTCATAAGCTGCCACTTTGGTAGTTCGAGATAGTGCTCGATCACATAGTAGAGTTGTGGCTATTGGTACTAGACTAGACAGGAGCTCAACTTGGTTGTTTATCAATTATTACTATAACTCCATTGACGTGACTACTATTACTACTTTGTTGCATGGTTTGTCAAAGTGGTGCTCTGATTATGTTGTTGGAGCTGGTGTGGAGTGTTGTGTTTTGTTGGATGGGCACTATTGGCTACTAAATGGGTCCTCAAGTGTTGATCTTCATGTTCTAACAAAGATCAGGAGCACCATTATTTGGCACCTTCTACTTGGATTTTTGGCATATTAACATGGCAACAACTATTAAATTCAACTGCTATATAGTCCTCAATTTGCTTCATGGTTGCTTCTCCTATAGTGTGTTAGGATAAAGTAATTGTGTGGTTGTTACACAAACTAGGATCATGTTTCACAAGTCTTCTACAATTTTTGTTTCGTGCTACTATGGCACTTCTCAGAGTTCAATTATAGCTCAAATTTGGTTGCTATAGTCTACTGCTAGTCCCTCGTAAGAGCTTGGTTTTGTTTCATCTCAAATATGCTCAGTTTAATAGTAATAGGGTCATCTTGCTTCGACGATGAAGGATGTTGTTATTAATATGTTGTGCTCTCCAACTCAATCAATTTGCAATTAATTTGGAAACATGATCAGCTCAATGAATGACTTTTAACATAATTCAACAAGTTCCTAAATACAAATTTTCTTCATCCCATTCTTGTTATAGCACATTCCAACATCATGTGATGGAAATTTCTCTTTTCAACTTGCCACCAATGACTTAAATGATATTAAATTCTCTTTTACAATAGCACTTAAGGGTATATGAATGCTGTAAAAATCATATTTACAATCAAACAATTATAACTTCTTTCTTGATTTTTTTCATATCATTTTTGCAATTGATCTAAGAATTTACACTCTAAAGCCCAAAGAAATGCTTGTTTAGGAGTAGAATAGTGTAGGATAAATGTGTAGTCATTGACCTACGAGAGTTAATGGGTTATGCAGGTTAACAGAAATGCTTGTTTAGGAGTAGAATAGTGTAGGATAAATGTGTAGTCATTGACCTACGAGAGTTAATGGGTTATGCAGGCTAACCTACCAACCTGTTATGATTTTCCTTTCTCTTTTTCATTTCAAAAATTTAATTTCATAATACAATTACACTAAATGTATATGTTATTATATTAAAAATAAAAATGTTCTTGTTTACATATTAGAAAAGGAATTTCTCATTTTCATAATTCCTTGAAGGAATTTGTCTTAATTTCACTTCAAAAACTAGTTACATAAATAGGTAAATTACACCAGAAGATCACAATGTTTGGGGAAAAGTTCATTTTAGGTCACAATATTTGAAAAGTTCAAAAGAGGTTGCAATATTTAGTGAGTAAGATCATTTTAGGTCATAATGTTTGGTGGTAAGTTCATTTTAGGTCACAACGTCAGAGAAGTAAGTCAATTGAGGTCATAATTAGCACATTTGAATAAGATAAATATTTAATTAAAACTCAATAATCCTTTTCTTAAGGTCCCATTGACATGTATCAATAGGAGAAATATTTAACTAAATTTCAAAAAACATTTTTTCAAACGTTATGACCTAAAATGAACTTATCCCTAAACGTTGTAATCTTTTATTATAATTTACTCTTACATAAACATATAATTTAAATGATAATATATATATAAAAAAACATGGCATTTAACAACACCTTCATTACAAAAGTGTTGAAATTTATCATCAATCATCATTTAAATAACAACCCAATGCAACCTTAAATTAAAAAATTATAAATATTTTAATGTGGGTTTGCTTAGCACAACGATTTTTGTTAGTTGATTTATAACTTATATTTTTAGCAAAATTTACATTGGATTTCTTTATTTTTATTATGTATTTAAATTGAAGCATATATATATATAGAGAGAGTATTTGAACACTAATTTATGCTAATTATATAAATTTACAATTATAAGTTCAATTCAATCGATTCCATTTCATAGCTAAATACGTGATATGCTTAGTTATAGGCTCAAAAAATACCCCAGTAACTCTTAATATAAAAAAAAATAAGTAAATAGGAAAGATATCCAATAAAATATGCAAAAACATGTAAAAGGAATTAAATATAAAATAAAATCCCTGATAACTATTAAACATGGTATAAAATCTCTAATATAACCCTAAAAGAAATAAGCAAATAGGAAATATATCCTTTAAAATAGGCAAATACATTAAAATAAACTAAATAATAAATAAAATCCCGACCAACTATGGCAAGAAAATAACAAATATTTAAATTCCAAAAAACATAACTAACTACATTAGATAACTAAAAAGAAATAATAAAGAATCCATTTGTTGTGCAAGTATCAATCGGTATCTCTTTAAATGTGAATTTATTGTTTGGCCAAAAAAAAAAATTGAATTTATTGAGAAACAAAATTGTGATTAATTAACATTTGATTTCTTTGCTTTTATGTATGGTAACCATGATACTATTATGAGTGCATAAATAAGGGTTCATCTAATTTTATATATGCCTTGATTCTCATTTCTTTCTCCAAGGAAACTTCATGACGTCTAGTGGAATTTCATTCCCACCATGTGTTAATGAAGACCTGTGTGCAAGTAGTAAATGTTGCGGAGCAGGTGCTTTTTTTTTTTTTTTTTTTCCTAAGATAGATTTAAACGCATGTCATGTGTTTCTAACTTTATATTAGATTCTTTTTATTTTCCTCTCGATCTATACAATTTTTAAAAATGGAAAATAATTTTATATGCTCTCTATCTTAATACCAAAATTCAATTTAATTTAACTTATATATAAGAAAATTCAATCAAGTTTTTTAATATGCTCCCCTTATTAGTTATATGCTTATTAGATCCGTCGGTTTATAGAAATGCTTTTGTTCTAAAACTCATACATAATCTCTTTGAAATAACTTTTCTGATACGTTTCTCCAACACGTAACGATAAATTAATTATACGAATTTAATTAAGGATCGTTAGCTCGTACCCAAAGCATGTTAGTATGTTTTGTATTTGAAAATGCCTATTGTTTTAGTCGGCTATATATTAATCTCATGTGAAAAATTAAAGAACAACAAAATGCATTGTGATTATATGTTGATTTCTACTCGAATACCATTTCGAGGAATAGCTTGGGAACCTACAATAAATTTAAAATAATGCAATTAAACTTTGTTTTAAACATTTCCATACTAAATAAAGAGGTAGAATTTCCTTAATATATATATATATATATATATAGTTCTTACTTCACATTTAAAATATATATATATATATATATATATTAAGTTCTTACTTAACATTTTAAAAAACCGCCTTAGATGATTTTAAGTAACTTCAAAGGATAGCATCCATGAAAATATCTTTATTACATTTGAGGCACTTTAAAGCTATGTATGTTTTATATTGTTTAGATAATGGGTCTGTTTGTTTAGCTTTTTCGAACAAATACAAACACTTTTTTTAAACTTTTTTCTAACAAATTAATTATCAAGAAATAAATATAGATAAAAAAAAGTTGGCAGTTCTCATGAAAAGATCAAATAGATTAAATATAAATAAAATATATATTCAAATTATATATATTTATACATATCGTTTTTATATCGTCCTTGAAAATTGGTATCAGAGCCCAGGTTTGCAACATAACTCCCCCTCCAACTCATATGGGGAGTTCCATCACTCCTGCAATCTTTCTGCAGCAAACAATCTTCTCCTTGGGTAAAGCTTTGGTCATCATATCTGATGCATTGTCATCAGTATGGATCTTCTCAAGCTTCAACTGCTTGGACTCTAACACATCTCTATTCCAATGGTACCTGACATCAATATGTTTGGATTTGGAATGAAACATTGGATTCTTGCTGAGATGAATGGTGCTCTGGCTGTCACAGAACAACTTCAAGTTTTCCTACTCTTAACCCAATTCTTCCAAAAACTTTTTTATCCATAAGATTTCCTTGCAAGCTTCTGTTACAACAATATACTCTGCTTCAATAGTGGAAAGTGCAACACATTTTTGCAACTTTGATTGCCAAGCAACTGCTCTCCCTACAAAAGTGATCAGATAATCTGATGTGGACTTCTTGGAATCCAAATCACCAGCCATATTAGCATCTAAAAACCTTCTAACACAGGCTTACTGCTACCACCAAATTGTAGACAAAATCTAGAAGTACCCTTGAGATATCTGAGAATCCATTTCACTGCAAACCAGTACTCCTTACCTAGATTTGAGAGATACCGGCTCACAACACCAACAGCACGAGCAATATCAGATCTAGTGCACACCATAGCATACATTAGACCCCTAACAGCTGAAGGGTATGGGACCTTTTTCATATCCTCCTTGTTTGTCTCACTTTTAGGATACTGAAATGAACTCAGTTTGAAATATCTCGAAAGTGGAGAACAAACATATTTTGCTTTGCTCATGTTAAATCTCTCCAGCACTTTCTCAATACACCTTTCCTGTGACAACCACAGCTTCTGGCTCTTCCTGTCTCTAATAATCTTCATACCATGAATGTGGCTAGTAGGTCCTAAATCTTTCATGGAGAAAGATTTACTCAAGCCAATCTTCAATTCTTGAATCATCTTGGCATCCCTGCCAATAATTAGCATATCATCAACAAAAAGTAAAAAAATTATGAACTCACTACTAGAAAACCGTTTGATGAAGACACAATGATCTGTAACAGTCCTGGTGTAACCCTGATCAAACATGAAGAAGTCAAACTTGTACCACTACCTTAGAGCTTGTTTCATCCTACACAAACTTTTCTTTAATATGCATACAAGATTCTCCTTCCCCTTGATCTTGAACCCTTTAGATTGCTCCATATAGATCTCTTCCTCCAAATCACCATGAAGGAACGCTGTCTTTACATCCATCTGCTTAATCTCCAGATCTAGACTAGCTGCAATGCTGAGCACAACTCTGATGGATGACATCTTCACCACAGGTGAGAAAATTTCTTCAAAATCAACCCCCTTCTTCTGAATGAACCCTTTCACAACCAGTCTTACCTTATACCTTAACTGTGAGCTGTTCTTATCTGTCTTCAATCTATAAACCCATTTATTTCTCAGAGGTCTCTTGCCCTTAGGCAACCGAACAAATCATAAGTTTTATTCTCATGCAAGGAATTGATTTCTTCTTGCATGGCTTTTAACCATTCTTTCTTCTTGTCATGAGTCATGGCTTCCTCATAGCATTTAGGTTCTCCCCCCGTCAGTGATCATCACAAACTCATTTGGACTATACCTGACCAATGGTCTTCTATCTCTTGAAGATCTCCTAAACTCAATCTGCTGTTGAGGCTCTTAGATCTCTTCACCTATGTCTTCTACAGTACTTCTATCAATAGTATCAGTAGAAGGTGTAGGATCTACATTTGTGGGAATCTGGCCTGAGGATGATGACGTCTCAGCCTTCTCAATATCTTCAATTGTTTAGTCTTCAAGAACGACCACATCCCTGCTCCTGATGACCTTCCTGTCAACAGGATCCCACAATCTGTACCCATATTCATCATGTGCATATCTAAGAAAAATACACTGCTTGGAGTTAGCATCAAGTTTCACTCTCTCATCCTTTGGAATATGCACAAAAGCGTTGCACCCAAAGACACATAAGTGATTATAAGAAATATCTTTACTTGTTTAGACCTTCTTTGGGATATCTCCATCCAGAGCGTATGAGGGAGAAAGTTTTATCACATCATGTGCATATCTAAGAAAAATACACTGCTTGGAGTTAGCATCAAGTTTCACTCTCTCATCCTTTGGAATATGCACAAAAGCGTTGCACCCAAAGACACATAAGTGATTATAAGAAATATCTTTACTTGTTTAGACCTTCTTTGGGATATCTCCATCCAGAGCGTATGAGGGAGAAAGTTTTATCACATCCATAGTTGTTCTCATGGCTTCGCTCCAAAATAACTTAGGCAGCTTAGCATGAGATAACATGCACTTCACTCTCTCAGTGATGGTTCGGTTCATTCTCTCTGCAACACCATTCTGCTGTAGAGTCTTGGGAACTGTCTTCTCTAGTTTTATCCCATGATCTATGCAATACTGCTCAAATGGTCCTCTATACTCCCCACCATTATCAGCTCTGACATAAATTAACTTTCTGCCAGTTTCACGCTCCACTCTAGAATGAAATTGTTTGAATACAATCAACACCTGATCTTTGGACTTTAAGGCATATGTCCAAAGCTTTCTAGAGTGATCATCGATAAATGTAACAAAGTACAATGCACCACCTATTGTCATGTCTTTCATATAACACACATAAGTGTGGATCAAATCCAATATATGAGATCTCCTACTAGGTGAATTTCTCTTAAAAGCAACCCTATGTTGTTTACCAGCAAGACAGTCAGTGTAAGGTTTTAATGTACCTTTGAAATTAGGTAGAAGTTGCTTCTTCACAAGCATCTAGAGCCCCTTTTCACTCATGTGACCAAGCCGTCTGTGCCACGGCTCCATAGTAGCATCATCTGTCAAATTCAGATCTCCTTTACTTAGCTTTGCTGGCATTAAGTAAAGGGTGTTGCACTTCCTTCCCTTAACTACAATCAAGGAGCCTTTAGTGAGCTTCCATTTACCATCACTAAATTGACTGTGGTAGCTTTCATCATCTGGCTTTCCTGCTGAAATCAGTTTCAAGCGGATATCTAGTACATGTCTCACATCATTGAGAATGAGTCTACAACCTGTATTAGTTTGTAAAACAATATTTCCAATGCCTATAATCTTTGAAGTTTTATTATTTCCCATCCTAACATTGCCATAATCACCAGCAAGGAGGCACCGAAATCAACTACCTAGTCACTATCATGACCTGCAAGACTAATACAACCCTCATCCCATGTAACAACTACCTCACCATTTGCTGCTGTAGCAGTAGTGTCTTCATCTGAATCATCACCTTTACCCTTACCCTGCTGTTTGTTCCACAGTCTACAGTCCTTCTTGAAATGACCTGACTTGTCATAATAGAAACACTTGAGGTTTTTCTTACCCCTTGACTTGGATCTTCCCTTTGATTTGTCAGATATGTCATATTTATCATTCTACCCTCTATGCCTGCTTCTACCCTTCCTTTCAGATTTATCTGCAACAAGAGCTCTTGAATCTGAACCAATACCCAATTTTTTCCTTCTGGCCTCTTCATTGATCAAATTATCCTTGACTATGTCAAGTGTCAAGGTTCCATCTGGAGAAGAATTACTAATTGATACTACAAGGGTTTCCCAACTCTCAGGTAATGAACTTAGCAACAAAAGCGCTTGAATCTCATCCTCAAGCACAAGTTTCATCACTGTTAGTTGATTTATAAGCCCTTGAAAATCATTCAAATGCTCAGTCATGTTAGAACCTTCCTTATATTTCAAATTAACCACTCTCCTAATTAACGAGGTTTTGTTCAAGGCTGTTTGCCTTTCATACATAAGATTCTAACTTCTTCCACAAAACATCAGCCCTAGTCTCCTGAGCAACATGATGATAAATGCTCTGATCAACCCACTGGCAGATATAACCAACAGTCTTCCTATGTAGTATCATCCAATCTGCATCAGATTTATCTTGGGGTTTTGCAGTATCACCCCCAAAGGCAAATATAGATCTTTATAATATAAAAGATCTTCCATCATAGATTTCCAGATAGAGTAATTTGACGAATTAAGTTTGATCATTGTACCTGAAGATTCAGCCATGTCTGGAATCAAGAAACCCTAACCTCAGTGCAGTGAAACCCTAATTTTCTTTGAGAACCTGGCGCTCTGATACCACTTTGTTAGGAAAAGCTTGATCCTTTTCCTCTTGCCGAAGCGATTAATAAATAATTGAAACAAAAATAAGACAAGCAACACCAGGATTTGATGTAGAAAACCCCAATGTGGGGAAAAATCACGGGACCGCCGTCGTACTAAAATCCTCCACTATCTGAAATAATGAAATACAACACAATCTTCACTAGTCCCACTAGTAGATCACACAATCTCACCGCAAACCGGTGGATTTACAACAATTCCCTCTTTAGATCCCTCTCTAGGTTTAGAAAAAATATATAAAATTATGTTGTTTTTCTTTCTCTCTCTCAATCAATTTATAAGACTATCATAAGGAGTATTACAAAAGGAAATTCAAAGGCTACATAAATTGGCATTCAAAGCCGACATTCAAAAAAATCGGCAGTTTCAAAGCTATATTAAATTCTCATTATTCTGCTATTAATTTCTATGTTGACCAACTTTGACTTTTATAAATACTTCCTTATCTTCAAGTCTTCTTCTAATTATATCCAATATATATTTAGGATGCCCTTGGATATAGACCCATATGAGTTGGATCTATATCCCAACAAAAACAGAAACAGACCCAATATCGTAAATCTCGACACTTGAAACTATATCTTCAAATTGGTAATATGAATTACTTTACTTGGCTATTATGAAATATGAAGATCAATTTCTAATTAAAATGATTACTCATTTACTATTAGGTCAAAAGAACTAGTGGCCTGAATTGCAAGGAAAAAAGCGAACTCGCGCGAAGGCCATAATTGAGAAGGAGAATCCCTACATAACAGTTATACTCGTCCCACAGGGAATTTCTGAGATTCCCAGACTTTGCTGCAATAGAGTTCTTCTATTCCTGGATGATAATAGTTTTGTTGAATATATCCCCCAAATTGGATGAAGAATGAAGTACAGGCTCCTAATGTATCATGTATAAATATGGACAAATAATTATCTTGAATAAAGGAAATAAAAAATCAATATATTACAATATATTTACTCAAAGTGATCAACAATGTTTTTACTGTGGAGCTAGAAAGCCCTCTCCTGTCCTTTTACGTCATAATGTTTATATTTTTCTAGAATTTCATGTGTATCTCCCGCTCTTCTCAACTTTTAAATGGTGTACAATCTTCTACGAGCCCACCTTCCATCAAACCAATAACATAATTGATAATCTGTATTGGAACCTATATTTTAATGGTCTTTCCATTAAGGAGTCCACAATATTGTCCATCATCCTACATGTTAAAATTTCAATAAACAAACCTAAAGGTTTAATGGTCTTTAGACCACATTAATTTTAGGGTGTGGGTACTTTAGGACCACTACAAAACATTGACTCTTACTTATATCATGGTAAAGTTCATGTCCTAAACCCATGGCAATTTGAATATGAAGGCTTGATTGCTATGCTTCTCAGGTATCCTGTCCATTTAAAGTACATGAAGTATTCCCCTAATGGGGGTGAGCAAATGCCTAAGAAAATAACTGGATTCCATTAAGTACAAACTTATGCCAACAATGATAATTCACATATATACATAAATCTAATTGAACTAGTAACTATTTAATCATATGATTTAGGTGTATAAGCAACCGGTCTTGCTTAGAGTAACTCAGACTTTTTAACACAAGTGAAATGCTAAATAATATAATTTTATAAAGGCCATTTGATCCATAAGGTCACAACAACATCATTTGCAAGGAACAATCCAAATCAACACAACAACAAGAATAATATCATGACTTTTCCACCCATATCATGCTATCAAGATCATAGTCTTTGTACAACATTCAAATAAAATCCTCTACCACCAAATAGTCTTTTTGTAACTACAACCCCTAATCAATTGGCTTGCATTGGTTGTGTTACCCGCATATCAACAATCTGTTAAAACATTAATCATGCCTGAGTGCATAACTAATCTTTTCATTAGAGGATTCCTTTTTAAACCCATGATCGCCTAGTCATTCTCCGTGTGCATATCTCAACCCTAGTAATACACATCAACACATACTTTTGTTTAGGTTCAAGTATTATTAATGTTCATTTCATATAACCTATAAGCACATGCAACAAACAAAATGTAATTACTTGCTTTTATTAATCTTGAAAAACTATACACAATCCTTGTCCCAATATGTCCTAAAATGATCAAATGAAAAATTCAATGCCAAAATTGTTTTAATTTAATCTTTCCCTAACTATGAGTTTTCATGATTTTTCTAATTAATCAACGTAATTTTTATAATTTCTAATTAAATACTAAAATTTTTCTTTATGAATTAAAATCAACGTGATTGACCTAAAGAACAAGCAATTGATCTTCGGGTGATTGTTCAGTTCAAAGGGGGCAATTTTGCTCCAATCAGGTTTCCTTTATTTTTTCTATCCCTTTCTATATCCCATTCTAAGTTTTATTTATTCTTGTCTTTACTATTAATTGTAAAATTATTATTAACGTCTGTGTTTCTCTACAAAACTTAATTTTTTTTCTTTTTTTTTTTTTTTGAGTTTAAATGATTCTTAGTTAACTCTTCTTACGTGGGATACAAGTACCACAATTTGTCATATTTAATTGATTTAGGACGTTCATAAAGAAGATGTGATTCTAAAATTATTCTACTTTAATATATATGATTTATGGGGTTAAGGGTGGTTTTTTTGTCCTTTTCAATTATCTTTGAGTACTCTTCAAAAATATTATAAAAACCCATAAAAAAATATGCTATATCTTTCTTTTTCTTTCTCACTTACACCTCATTTGTCTCTATTTCTCTCCTACATTCTCTCTCTCCATGTTATTCACCAACTGCATTAATAAGCTCTCAAAAATACTAAAAACGTACATTTAAGATCCAAATAATATATAACAATAAAATCGTATCATTGCATCTTTTGATGATATCCGATAAGGGGAAAAAACACTTATGTTGAGAGATTATCTTTTGAAGCCGAGCTCGACCTCATTAGATTGTGGGCTGACTTGATAGAGCCTATATTCGACTTCCTAGAAGCCTTGGAGGAGTGCTGAGAGAGCTAGTCAATCCCCTAATGTTTCCCCTGACCTAACCTAACAATTTGGACTTGTTACACTGCAAGATATCGACTTTCTCATCATCTTTGATATGCCATCAAATGTCTTGGACTGTGCATTAGTGGGTAATTATTTCCTTCTATAGTTTTGGAAACGATTGTCTCACCAAGAACAACCATCCAAGACAAGTGCTCACAATAGTTGACCATCTTCTCCACTATAAATAGGCCTAAGGGTCTCTATAAATCATATGAACTCTCTTTACTCTAACCTTGCCTCATTATTCTGTCAAACATCCCTATTAACTTAAGCATAAGAGTAATCATATCGGGTAACAGCCCTCCAAGTTTACCTTTGTTTGCAGGTGCTGTTATTAAAGATTTGTGGCTTTCTTAGATCATCCTCTAGCAGTGAAAAGTTAAGACAAATAGAATATTTCATCAACTATCTTCCTCGTTACATGCAAGGAACGAACATTAGGCATCTTCCCAACCATTAAAAAAAAAAAAAAAAAGTCCTGATTCATCCATATTGTCTATATTCTATTTGGTTGATTTTGCCTTTATCTTTGGAGTACTTCAACGAAAGAAAGAAACTGAGAGACTGAAAATAGTTTAAACAGAAATGAGTGTGGCACTTAGATTACGTTTGAAAATAATTTTTGATCGATACTTTTTATTATTAGAATAATCTAAAAAAGTTCCTTTCTAGAATTGATCTCTTAAAAATGCTCTAATTTATTATTGTATGTGAATTTGATTTTCATAAATTTTCAAAATCTTGGTATTCTTACAGGTGATAATTGTTGTAATGAAGTGCATAACTGTTGGAAGTGCTATACAATTAGATAACAACTACTTTCTTTTATAAATTCGAATTTTATTTGTTTTAGCATAATGTGTTGTTGATACGTGGTCCTTGATTTTTAATTTCTCTCTTTTTTTTATTAGAAAAAATCAAATTGTATAGAGCAATGACAAAGACCTAGAAAAGTCACTAGACCGTCGATTGTTTTACTAGATTGATGGCTTTAGGGAGTGTAGTTAATAGATCAATCACATGATATACGAATGGCAATATAGGATGAATTTATATGGATACATTCGATTGAATTTTTTCTTAACCAATTATGTGGAGTTTGAGGGTATGTCAGTTTCATCATTTGTTGGTCATTTTGACATATTAGTTTTGTCGTTTTCTAATAAATGTTTACTAAAAAACAGATACAAGTGAAAAATATATATTTTTACTCATAAAAAGATCAAATAGATAAGATACAAAAAAGATAAAAATGCATATAGATATAAATAAGATAAAAATGAAAATTAGATATTTCAAATAGAACCTAAAAACGATACCATGAGAAGCTTTTATTAACAAAAACTAAGGTAATATTTTGTAAGTATTTCAAAAAAGATTGATGTAATTAAAATTTAAGGTAGTAAGGAGTGGGGTTATGGTGCATGTAATTTATTATTGTTGATTAAAAATTAAATTTTTAAATATATTGATGTAAACCTCATGAACCTTGCCATAAGACCTAACAACAATATGATGATATGCGAAATCCCTAGATTTCTTAAAAGCATGTTCGGATATTCATTCATAAAAGAATCATGAATAAAGAGTGAAATAGATAAAGCTTTAACAAACCTCAATTGGTTGGCTATTAGCAGCTAAGAACCTTAGTATAATCGAACTCCACACGAAAAAACTCTTGTTAAAGTTTAAAGTTCTCCAAAGAACCTTAAAAGAAAGAAATTCTCTCAATTATGATATCCAAATTGTTTTACAAAGGAAGTCTTTTGGCATATTTATAGGCTTGTAACCTATACAAGAAAAGAAAATAAAAAATCTTAACATATTAACAAAAATAGGAAACAAATAATATAGTACATATGTCAATAATGAATTGTCAAAATTACAAGTCTTTGAAACAAGCATAGATTGATAACCCATGAGCTTGAATAAAATAGGAAACTTCCAATCTTGTAGAAGTATCCAATTGTATGGATAAAATAGGCATGTTACAATTAGTCAGAAATATGTAACTGTGAATAAATAGAAGAAATTGTATAAACGAATAAAGGTTTAGCTTTCTCCAAACTTGCTACTCCATTTTCAGCTCCTTTCATATACTTTGCATAGAATTCATTATACAATACTTAAATTTTCTTAGATCTAGCTTATGTGATTGGTCCCATTAGTATTTTCAAATGATCTTGAGTATACAATCCTCCATCATATATTAATTCAAATATATAAATTATTCATTAGATAAATTTTTTTAGTTAACTATATTGCATATGTTGTTAGGTTAATTTAAAAAGAATCAAATTTATATTTGAGAATTAGCAAGCTTTTAAATTTTATCTTTCAAATTCAAAGGGGGAAAAGGTATTATTGCTTTTTTTTCTCTCCATGTAGAGAGTCTTTTCACTCATTATGGGATTGATCACACCTAAAGTGATGCCTATCGGTTTGATGTTTTCATTTTGGATGTTTTGATTGCAATATTTTCTTTCCTTTTTCTACAGTTAATGTGATTTGATATTGATTTATTTGATAAAGATCTATTTTTGTATTGGTAAATATGCTGGTGTCATCATCCCTGTGCAAATCATTCTTACTTTTGAGTTCTATCTATTCGATTGTTTTATCTTCTCATTGGTCAATCACTAGAGTATTTCTTCTTGTTTTATTTTATTTTATTTTATCCTCCTTTTTAGTCATATTGTTAAACATAACTTCCTTGTTAAAGTTCCTTGATACATTTTTTTTTTTTTTTTGCAAATTGTGGCAAAGCACAACATAATAATCATATCACATTCCATGGCTGTAATGAAGAAGACTCTAGTATCATTAAACTGGAATATAATGACAACAATGATGACTATGGTTAGCAAGGTTTTATTAGAAAAACCAATACATAAGAAGAGAGTGATCAATATTCTTAATCGTGTCTTGGATCGGTATGGCACAATATAAATATCCCATATGAAAGATATTTGGCAAAATTAGGGAGATGGAGTCATGGTTTCTTATGAATAATCCCATCATTATTTTAGAACAGGAAAAGAATAAGAACCTTGATGAATTGGATTTCTCTTCGATTTGCTATTAGATTCAAATATATGGATTGGCCCTTGTTTTTTTATTGTCGAGCTTGGTTATTCAGTTTCTAGTTCAATTTATTTTAATTCAATTTGTATCAAATTCTAGCCATTTTATATAAACCCTTTATTAGGAATTAAAAGAAATTTCTTTTTTAAAAATTTTTAGGAATCACTAGTCAACTGATCCTAACTTGCTGAGGGTACAAAATTTGTCAGTAATGTTTTGACCCTACAATCACAAAACACGATTTATTTGGGGGGGGGGGGGGGAATGGGGAAGGATGGGGTACAGTTACTCAATATGGCCACTCTGATGTTTAAGGCAATTTGTGAATCACCTAAGGGTTATAGAAAGCAATTGATGAGATAAGAGTAGATTGCCCATACCTAAAGGAAGGAAGGGCTACCGAATCTTTTCTATTACCATGGACCTCAAGCTGGCAGCTAACTTAACATCGAGGTGGAGATTTTATCTTGAATCTAAGGTGAAGGAGCTCATGAGGGTCCAAGGCATGGCTGAAATGGAGATATACACCCTAAACGTAATAATCCGCTACATGCCATATAAGACTCATGAATTACCACCTTAGTCCTTCGGGAGTCTTGTATAGATGTAAGGCATCCCTTTACGACAATAAAATACTTGAATCGATGGAGTTAAAGAGTTTAATTTGGCATTCAATAACATTAGAAAATAAATCAAAACACGTATATAATTAGATACAAAATCTAAAGGGTATTCCCCCACAAAACAATATTGTTTAAAAGGTCTTTTACAGTCATCCAAAGTCTCTTGGTTTCCTACAAAAGTCTAAACAGAATACAACTTCTAGAGAAAATACTTAGCTCCTGTACCTAATATGTAAGTTGCATCAATCTAAGCCATATGAATCGGTACTGTAACAAATAAAAACTGTAGGGACGTAAGCTATACTAGCTTGGTGAGTGAGAACTTCCAAGATCACAATTATAACACATCAAGCAAACAAGTGATTAGTCAGATAAGTGATACGCATCAAACATATGGAATCAACAAACATATGACCAGCCGGAAATCATATGTAGATGGACTTGCACCCTCCATCCCGGGTTAGTAGATTAATGAATACTGCGGTACTACTCAAATATGCCGTTTAGGACCATGGTCAACCAACTTATAAATTCGTTTGTGGATCACGATTAACCAACTCATTAATTCGTTTATGGATCACGATTAACCAAGTTTTACACTGTTTATAGATCACGATTACCCAACGTTTACACCGTTTAGGATTACGGGCAACCAACCAATGCTAATGCTCCATCTCTATTTATGATATGAATGAGTCCATATTTATTTTCAATTCCGAATAGTCAATTATACCAATTCTTTAAGTGATCAATCAATAATCGCAGACAGTCAATCCTAATTCATGTATACAAGCAATAGTTAATCACCCGGCTTCGATATTCTTACAGTCCATTTCTCATATCAACAACAACCATACAAAATTCCCATTCAACCCCATCATACATATCCATTTTTATCTTTACTAAATATCTAGTACAACTATCATTACAACCACATACAATAAATGAAATCGGAAATGATACTCACTCGGCCATAGATCACGGTCTTTTAGTAAAAACAATCCGGTGGTAGAGAATCATCAGTTTCGGGATAGCCTAAAAAGGAAGAAATACCCTAATAAGTATTTTATCACTTAATAATCCAAACTATATATCAAAACTTAGTAAATTCGTAATTCTCGTCATTTGCGGAAGTCCGACTTAAAACGGTCATAACTTAGTCATTTTAACTCGGAATTTCTCAAATTATATATCGATTTCTATCTACTTCAAATGATTTATCTAATTCTAATATTATTTTCAAGTTTTGAAAATTTTTGGGTCACGAAACAGTAGGATCAGTTCTGATCAGTAGCATAATCCATTTAAAAAAAATAGTTTTGTGAATGTTTGTAATGTTTTCACTTTATAGATCAATTGTACATGCAGTATTAATGATTTCCTGTCATGAATGGCATGTTATGAGTTTAATGTATGCATGATCTTGATGATGTTTACTAAAAGAAAATTTTAGAACTCTTCATTTTGCAAGACTCCAAGAATATTTACTTTTAAGAAAGCTAGTTTTCTAGCTTTGATAAATCTCTTTTGTTTTGGAATTATTTCTTAGGAATTTCTAGTTATCTTTGCTATAATTGAGTCTTCATTATAGCTATTACTTAGGACCTTCATTTCTACATAAAAATTCCTATTTTATACTTTGTAAACATGTTTTCTAATAGGGTTTATTCCAAAATCCAAATTTTTGGAAATTTAGTTTTTGAATGTTTTTTTTAAGGAAAACTTGTTTAATACATTAAAAATTAAAGCTTTATTATACCTGTCCCTTGAGGATTTCATTCATTAAATAAAAATTTCATTTTGAGTTTGGAAAATAGGTGTTTTTATAGCAATATCCCAAAATTACGAATTTCTTAAGTTGAGTAGTAGCTCAAGATTTCCTATCTTATTTTTACTCTTTGTTTTGCATATTCCTCTTATCAAATCTCCTTCAAACTTATAAAAATCATCACTCAATGATGTTTATTACTTATACCCTTCATTTTTCATATAAAGCACAAGTTTTGGAGTTGACAAAAGAGTTTTTAAAACATGGTTTTGGAATCATACGAATTTTTTATTTGAACATTTCAAACAAAAGTTTTTCTTTTTAAGTTTCTTGTCTCATCTAACTAAAGATCTACTAACTAACATATTTATATATACAAGACAAAACCTTTTTGAGCATTAATGCATTAAAACACAAAATATTTATGAGATCATGAATGTCAAGTGTAACATGAACATCTAAATGCTAGATCTCCTACTTATGATGCATGAAATGAAGTTTGAAAGCATAAATATGATGCAAGATCTCTACTTTACTGTACTATTATATGCATGAACATGAAGATAATAAAAAAAAAAAAACTCATTTAAACACAAGATCTATTCTTGTGATGGCTTGATATTCATGTAGTGGTATTTTCTTGTCCCTAGCAAGTGCTCATGGGGACCTAAATGTGAAAATACCCATGAATAATCTTGCTATTACAAGATTTAATGGTAGGAAGGTTTAGGAATTATCATCTAAAGCTTGAAATGAGAGAAAAATGAAGAAGAAATGAACTTGTGTGTGTGTGTGTAAGCTAGAGGGTCACGGCAATGAGAGGTAAAAGAGAGAGAGTTGTGTAATTTTTTTGAAAACAAATGAAGTGAATGAAAGAGAGAGAAAGTAAAAGATTTTATATAGTAGGTAAATTAGGATTGTTTGTATTACAAAAAGGAAGTAAAATAAAACAAATTAAGGGTAATTGTAGGGGGGGTGCGTCGACCACAAATGGAGGGGGGAGAGAGAGAGAGAGAGAGAGAGTTTAGCTTAATTTTATTCTGTAATTCATGTGATAAAAGTCTTAATTTGTAATAATTTTTAAGAGACAAATTTTCATTGGAAAAGAAAATGTAATTGAGTGTTTGTAAAGATGTAAGAGTAGAGAGTGGCTTGTGAGTTTAGTAGGTTGTACTTATGAATAGTAATGAATAGTAAACAAACAATTACTTTACTGGTAGTAAAGAAAATATGAAAAAAATGCTATATCTGTAATTTTTATAAAAGAAAAAATTATAAAACTTATATTTTTGAAATCCTTATTAAATTTCAATTCTAAAGAGTATTTTGGAATATTTTTACGAATTTTTAGTTCCGGGGCTTGCTTTTCTGTAATGGATCTCGAGAAGGCCCAGAATAGAGAATTTTTCGAAATCAGAACTTTTTATGGTTGGAAATATACTTTAAAACAACATCCAACAATAAATTATTTTATAAAAGTTTTTTTAGTTTGAAATCAAAGGAAAGTCGGATCCAGGGTTCCTAGGTTTCTCTCCCAAGCTTAAGCTAATCCGGTTTAGGGTTTAGGGTTTTGGTTTCCGGTTTCCAAAGTTTACTTGTTTTTAGGAAAACCAGGGTTTACATATATATAAAGGATTTTTCAACTATATAAATACTTATGTATTTGCATTGAAATTTTTTTGATGAAATAGAATTTAGAAATTTACAATTTGAAGGCTAGAATTTTCGTGTCAAAATTGTACCAACCTGTTTTCAAACCCAAATGGCTTTAAATGTCAAAAATAACTTTAGAAATAGATAGATCTTTTCGAGTAGGTAGAAAACTACATCTTATATGTGAAATTCTAAGTTAAAATGAGCAAGTTTTGACCATTTTAAATTGGAATTTCAATAAATCCAATTTTACCATGAATTAGAAGATAGAGTTAGAAAATTCAAGTAAAAATTCTATGGAATACTCATTTTGGATATTTTTCTCGTTTAGGTTACCCAAGAGACGATATTTGCTATCCGAAGAACTACTTTAATTAGGAGTACTTAACTAAGATATGGCTGAGTGAGTTTACTTCCTCTATTTTTCATACTCATGAATATGCTTGTAGATTAGTAGCACTAGAAATAGGAAAAGAAAAAAATTGGAAGTGCATGTGATTTATAATTTTGGGTGAATTTGTACTAAGCATGCCAAGTCTTAAATTGTCTATAATCAAATGGATGCTTATTTACCATGTTGGAAAGTCTACAATTGTATGATCATCCTTAAGACATTTTAACTAGGTTCCAAAAGCTTAATGAAATTAATTCATGCACTTTACATGATGAGTGTCATTACATTCACTATTATACATTTGGTGCAACAAGTATATAATAGTAGTGGTTGGCATAACCGATAGTATCTACATGTGATGAATAGTAGCCAAAATGGTCTACAAAGTGACGAGTAGTAGCTAGTATGACCTACATATTTTTTATGGCGAGTAGTGGTTAGTAAGAACTATCAAATCTATTTACAAAATGTTTTGCTGTAAATGGCCAGTATACCTAACCCCGAATGAAGGGCGTAAATTCATTCAATATATGGTTCCTGGAAAATCATATGTCTTGTTTGCTTATGTGTTTAACACATACCATATGCTTGTTTAATTATAGCTTGTTTGATATTTTGATTCGAGTATGATAATCGGTGAATATTCTCACTCAGCGAGTGAAGCTTACACCCCTATAGATTTTTATTGTCGCAGGATTACTTGCTTCTATGCTCGCGATCACCCTATATCCGAGTAGGAATTCTTTTGAGGAGCATTTGGGGGAAATCCAATCATGGACTCTAGATTGGAGTTCCTTTAAAATCTTTTAGAAATAGTATTTAATTTTGTGCAAGACTTAGTTTTATTTCGATCCTTGAAGAACTTTTAGTGGGAGAATGCTCCCAAGATGATGTAAAAGAACTATTTCCTTATATTTTGTGGGTAAATGTTTATCTAGATTCTTGCTTGTTGCATATTACTTTCTCAAACTACACATCCCTTACAGTCTCCTATTGTTGTGTTGTATACCATACATATAATATCAAGACTTTCATGTGACTATGATAGTCATTCCATGAGGTACAAATAATTAATTGATAATGAATGGTAGAATCATAATAAAGTAATGTTTCAAAGGGTTTTTTTTTTTTTTTTTGTCTTTGAATAGATAAATTTGGACACAAGGAAGTCGCGCGCGAATGATCGGTTGATTTTGGAGTAGGCTGGCATTTTAGCTGTCAGCCTTTAATCCTAAGCTGCCAACCTAAAAACAATGGACAACGGCTTAAACTCTAACTTGAAACATCAGAGGAAATTTTACGAATTGGGTATTTAGGCTTATGCTGGCATATAGGCCGCCCACGTAATCTGATAGGTTGCCGGTATACCCTAGAAAGCCGCCGGGCTAATGTACGGCCTTGGACTTTAATTGTCCCATGAAGATTTTAAGCCGCCAGCTTTATTTCCTTCTTGTCCAGCCTATATCCCTACAACAAACAATGCTATAAATATGTCCTATCTTCAGTTCTATCTCTCATAACCTCTCCTAAACTTTCGAAAACCCTAGTAGACACTCTCTAAGGTAGATTTCTTCAAGGAATTGAGTAAGTGATCTTTCCTATCCCTTTAGTTCGTTTCAAAATGATTCTTTCTAAGATTTCCATTGTTGTTGATGAAGGAGGTTGATAATTGGTAAAAGTTAGAGGAAACTGTAAGTGTGGAAATTGGGGATTTGCAGTTCTACAATCAATTGAAGGAAGATAAGAATCAATCTGTAACTATAATTTATAGATATTAAGTTTTGAGGAAATTTAAATCACATGTGTTGTTGTGGATGATTTGTAAATGCATAAACAATGGTGAATAGGTATTCTTGTGAAAGGGTTTCTCTATTTCGTTGGTGTTGATTTAGAGATTGGTGATTCTACGAATTTCACAGGAGAAAGGTGAGTTGGAGAATTCTAGTTTAATGAATTAAGGTTAAGGGTTTATATTACTTATGCTGTTATCAAGGTTATAAATTGATTTGTGGACGAATGATTCTTTGTTCAGGTGTTTTATTGAGAGCAGGATTTCTATTCCTTAATCTGAAACAGGTACGTCCTTACCATGTTTGATTATTTGTGCTTGTAGGATTAAATGATTAAAACTGACCTAATTCTATTCAGCCTAAATTAAGAGTGTGTTGTGTGTGCTTGGTTGGGGTTAGTAAAGACCACGTAAAGTGTGATACTAACATTGGAAACCTGATGATCTTTGTGCGAGATTGTCCCGAGTGGACTCGTGTATTGAGATGATTCCAGTAGTTTAGGAGTAGTGCGAGTACAACACCAAGGTGTGTGGGAGATTCCCAACACCATATATATATATATATATATATAATATTATCTATTTTTCTATACTGCTTGTTTTTAAGAAGTCTGAGTTGCTCCAAGTTTAGAATTAGTCGCGGATAATCTTAAACTGTGTTGTATGCTGGATAAAAAAAAGATAATAATTGGTGCTTGCTACATTAGATCTTAAGTCGTGTGTGAGTTGTTTGATGTATGATCATGTGCCTGTGTTTTCAGTTTAGATTTGTTGGACATTTTTGCTCATTCCTTTTTATTTTTCAAGTTTAGGTGAAGACCAGATTGTGTATGACTTATCTAGCTTTGATGTTTTCATAGAACTAGGGATGACGATAGTGGAACCAACTACCTAACCAGGGATGCAACCGGGGCGGGTTTGGGACGGGTTGCACAAGACCCGAACCCAACTCGCTTCCTAATAGGATATCTCAAACCTGCCCCGCAACCCTATAGGGTTTTTTATTCAATATCGAAACCCGCCCCTACAGGGTTTTGACCCTGACCCACCCCACCTCGCAACCCACTTCATTTATTTTTTTTTTCTTCTTTTCAACTCTTAGTTAAATTCAATTGCATCTTCCAACAAAATATTAGGTTGTAAGCCAACAACTAGACTTCAGTATGGTCTAAACCTAGCTAGGCTAGTTACAACACGCTCGTCAATTCACAAGCACATAGAACTAGCTATTTTATTTGTTAAAACAATAAAAATTAATAATATTATAAAAATAACATTTTAAGAGATAAAATTAAAAATTACAAAAAAAAAGACAAAATAAAATTAAAACTATTAACAACCATTGTTAAAGATAAAAATTAGTAGGGTTTTATTTTTTTAAATTTCAAACTCAATTTTTTAAATTGTTTATAATATAACGGATTCGGGCTACCTATCGGGCTTTTTTAATTACTCGAACCTGACCCTAAACCTTATAAGGTCGGCATGTAATTTCCCAAACCCGTCCCGCAACCCTATAGGGTTTTAAACGGTTCAGGCGGGCCGAGTATCCTACAATAACCCGCCCCGGTTACATCCCTATACCCAACTAATATGTAGATGGCTAGATTTGAGTTAGATTGATGATGGTTAGTTTAATAAATTTCCTTTAGACTTCTAGTTGTAAAGACTTTATGAATTATTAGTTTTAGAATTCTTATGAAATCTTTCTCAGTTGGTTTGGTTTATACCAACATAGATGCTTTAGGAGTTATGTTTCTTGATTTTCTATATTAAGTATTCCTTTATGTGAATTTTGGAGTTATGTGATGGTACATTGTAGTTTATAGATATTTAATAGCCTTAGCATGTTCTTATGAAGAGAGGATATGTAGCGGGTTGTAATGCCATCAAGTTAAGGCGTTATAGCTTATTTGGTATCGGAGCTTCGGTTGATGATCTTTTCAAAATTAAGATGTGAACTCCTTAGGGCGGTAAGCATTGATGAGTGGGGTAGAAATAATAGAAGTTGCTTATATAGATAGTTTTATAGTATCATGTAGTTTATATAGCGTTTAAATCTCTGCAGTTAGTTTTTCCCTTTTATCTTATGTTTTGGTGTTTGCTTGTGATAGAATGCCACCTAGAAGGAGAGCCCCTGATACTAGTTCCTCTAGGAATGGTGATAAGGAATAAGCACATGTGAACCAGCTACCCTTGAACCAAGAACCTAGAGAGATGCGCCTCCCCCCCTCCCCCCCCTCCCCCCTCCTCTACTTATAGGACAGTAGGTACGTAATGTTGTTGTAGAAGGATAAGTGTCAATTGACATCGCACAATTGATGCAGGTAGTGAATGCTCTATTGGGAGTAGTTAATTAGCAACAGCAAAATATAAGGTAGGATATGCAAATTGTGCAGGCCAATGCTGAGGCTTGGAGACAGGAGGCACAGAGGAACGATGGTAATAGTGTAAATGGAGGCCATGGAGCAAGATACGTTGATGTGCTCAGCCTAAACAAGTTTGAGCCCCAGCCTAGGAAGCCATTAGAGGCTTGGTTATGGTTAGAGGAGGTGGAGAAGGCATTTGCTGCTTTGGATATACCAGAGAACAAAAAGGTGGAATATGCCTCCTACTTGCCTATTGGGAGAGCAAACAACTGGTGGTTGAGCACCAAAAGACACATGGCAAGAGCAATCACATAGGAGATGTTCAAACAGGCCTTCTATAGGGAGTTCTTTCCTGATAGTGTGAAGCAGAAGATGCTTTAGGAGTATTATGCATTGCAGTAGGGTAAGATAACAATAGAGGAGTACGAAGCTGAGCTGCACCGATTGATGAGGTTTCTACCAGACTCCCTAAAGAAAAGTGAAGAGGCCAAAGTGAGCAGATTTATCACTAGTCTAAAACCTAAAATTTAGTATCAAGTCAATTTGATGGACTTGAATAACTACTCTACTATGGTTAACAAAGCTAAGATAGTGGAGCAGGGCTTGAACAAAATTAAGAGGCATGAGACTCAGAAGAGCCAGATCTATTATGGGAAGTAACCAACTGCCTATGTTCTTTATCAAGATACGGGGAAGAGACCAGTTACACAGCAGGTCAAGCCAGCAGTTCAGTATGCAAAAAAGAAGTACATCAGATGCCTTGGACCTTACGACATTAAGGAATGCAAGTGGCCTGAAAATGCATGTTTTTCATGTGGCAAGATAGGACATAGCCACAAGTTTTTCAAAGAGAGAATCATTCCCTAAGTTTATTGCTTTAAGTATAGGCGGAGAGGGCACAAAGCCATTGAATGCAAGGAGTCTGGAAGGCTTTTGGGTTCAGCAGCACAGATGGGTCGAACTTAAGGTAGACAAGGACAAAGGGCACCAGCCAAGATATATGCACTTCAGCATCGAGACACCACTAATGTGGACACTATAGCTGGTACACTTCACATATTGCTACATAATGCCTATGTTCTCTTTGATACTGGTGCAAGTTTTTCTAGTATACATGAATCTTTTGTTGCTGTTTGTGGTGCGCATCTTGAAATTAAGCCTGTATGTTTGTCTGTGAATACGCCTTTGCGGAGTGGGGGCTATGCTGCATAAGATATGTAAAAATGTGGATATTGAGATGATGGGTAGACATCTACCTGCAGATCTTGTAGTCTTGAATATGGTAAACTTTGATATGATATTAGGAGTAGACTGGTTAGTGAAACACCATGTTGTGATAGACTTCTATAATTTAGCTGTGAAGTTTAGTCTAACCGATGGAGATCAATTTGAGTATGGGCTTGAGATATAAAAACCTCCAACTCTGCCTACCTATGAGTTGTAGGAAAAGTCATCTTTGGCAACTATGACAGAGAGGGAAGTAGAGTTCTGTTTAGATTTGAAACTAGGTACCTTACCTATATTAAAGACACCTTACAAAATGGCTCCTACAGAACTTACTGAATTAAAAGCACAATTAGAAGAATTGCTCCAAAAGAAGTTTATCAGACCTAGTGTGTCGTCATAAGGAGCTCCAGTGTTGTTTGTGAAGAAGAAAGATGGGAACATGAGGTTATGTACAAATTATCAGGAGTTGAACTAGGTACTGATTAAGAAAAAGTACCCATTACCTAGAATAGACGATTTATTTGATCAGTTGGCAAGGGCAAGAATATTTTCTAAGATTGATCTTAGGTTTGGATATCACCAGCTATGGGTCAAAACAGAGGATATTCAGAAGATAGCTTTCAGGACCAGGTATGGGCATTACGAATTCATTGTCATGCCATTTGGTCTGACCAATGCACCAGCAGTATTTATGGACCTCATGAATAAAGTCTTTAGAGACTACCTAGACCTTTTGTAGTAGTGTTCATTGACGATGTGCAAGTATATTCCAAGTCAAAGGAGGAACATGAAGAGCATTTGAGACTAGTTTTGACCAGACTATAAGATGAGAAGATATATTTAAGTATGAATTCTGGTTAGAACAAGTATCTTTCTTGGGAAACATTGTAAATGGGGATGAAATTTCTGTAGATCCTAATAAAGTGAAGGCAGTGGTTGAATGGCCAAGACCTAAAAGCATATTTAAGATCAGAAGTTTTCTAAGAATGGTAGGTTATCACAGAAGATTTACAAAAGACTTTTCCAAGATAGCAAGTCCATTAACCAGATTGACACAGAAAGGGGTGAATTATGTATGGAGTGATGATTATGAGAGCAACTTCCAACGATTGAAGGAGAAGTTAGTGTCAGCCCCAGTATTGGCTTTACCTATGAGTGGTGAAGAGTATACAATATACAACGAATCCTCGATATAAGGATTAGGTTGTATGTTGATGTAAGAAGGCAGGGTGATAACATATGGTTCTAGATAGTTGAAGCCATATGAGAAGAACTACCCAACGCATAACCTGGAACTAGCAGCAGTGGTTCATGCACTGAAGCTTTGGAGACATCACCTTTATAGGGAGAGATGTAAAGTGTACACAGATCATAAAAGCCTTTAGTACATCTTTACCCAAAGAGAGCTAAACATGAGATGGAAGAGATGGTTAGAGCTCATAAAAGATTATGATGTGGACATACAATACCACCCAGGAAAGGCAAATGTTGTAGTAGATGCCTTGAGCATAAAGAGAAATGAGGATTTAGCAGCCTTAGCCACATCAAAATGGCACTTAATTGATGACATAAGGAAACTTGAGTTGGAGATAGTGACCAGACGAGTGGGTAAAAAATTAGCAAACCTACAAATTCTGGCTACTCTGGTTGAAAGAATCAAAACAGCTCAATAGATGATCAAAGTATCTTGGAGATAAAGAGGAGAATAGAGATTGGTAGAGCACCTGAGTTTTATATTGATGAAGATAGTATGATGCTATATAAAGGAAGATTATGTGTACCAAAATAAGGAGAATTGAGAAAGGAGTTATTGAGAGAAGTACACTACTCTAGTTATTCCATCCATCCAGGAGGTAACAAGATGTACCACGACCTACAAAATTTGTATTGGTGGAACAACATGATGAAGGAAATTACTGAGTATGTGTATAAGTGCCACACCTGCCAGATGATTAATATTGAACATAGAAGACCGGTAGGTGAGCTAAAGCCTTTGCCAATACCTCAATGGAAGTGGGAGCATATCACCATGGATTTCATTACAACCCTACCCAAGACAAGAGAAAAGTTTAACTCAGTATGGATGATTACAGATAGACTCACAAAGGTAGCTGACTTTATACCTATTAAAACTAGGTATAAATTGGAATGTTTGGAATAATTATACATCAAAGAAAGAGTAAGATTACATGGCATACCAGTAACCATTGTGTCTAACAAAGATACTAGGTTTGTTGGAAGATTTTGGAAGAACTTACATCAAGCTTGAGGCACTAAAGTTGTGTTTAGTACTGCCTATCATCCTCAGACAGATGGACAGACTGAGAGGACAATCCAGATCTTTGAAGACATGTTGAGAACTTGTGTCTTAGACTTTAATGGTAGCTGGGATGAGTATTTGCCTTTAGTGGAGTTTGCATATAACAACAATTATCAAGCATCAATTTTTATGCCATCGTATGAAGCCTTATATAGTAGAAACTGCCGATCACCGATTCATTGGGATGAAGTAGGGGATAGGCAGATTTTGGGACCAGAATTGATACAGGATGCCAACAATAAAGTTCAAATGATCTGACAAAGGCTTTAAGCTGCTCATAGCCCTAAGAAAAGCTATACTAACAAAAGAAGGAGACCTTTGGAGTTTCAGGTTGGACAGCATGTGTTGCTTAAAATTTTGCCAACTAAAGGTGTTGTCAAATTAGGGCTACAAGGCAAGTTGAACCCCAGGTATGTGGGGCCATATGAGATCTTAGAGAGGATAGACAATGTGGCTTACAAACTAGCTTTATCGCCTAGTTTGGAGGGAGTACACAACGTGTTTCATGAGTCGCTATTGAGGTAGTATGTGAAAGACCCCGAACAGATAGCAGAGTTAGATCTACTGGATATGCATCCTAATCTCATTACTGTTGAAAGACCAATGAAGATAATTGATACTAAAGAGAATATGTTAAGGAGACGAGTAATCAAATATGTGAAAGTACAATGGACAAATGAAATGGAGAGAGAAGCTACTTGGGAGCTTGAGGAGGCGATATGAGCAAAATATCCCGAGCTATTTAATAAACTAGGTAACTTCGAGGATGAAAGTTTCTTTAAGGAGGGGAGAGATGTAAAGTACAGATAATTAATTTATAATGAATGGTAGAATCGTAATAAAGTAGTGTTTAAAAAGGTATTTTTTGTCTTTGAATAGATGAATTTGGACACAAGGAAGTCGCAGATGAATGATTCGATGATTTTGGAGTAGACTGGCATTTAAGTCGCCAAGCTCTAATCCTAAGCTGCCAACCTAAAAATAATGGACGACGGCTTAAAGTCCAGCTTGAAACCTTAGAGAAAATTCTACGAATTGGGGATTTTAGCCTACACTAACATATAGGCCGTCGGCATAATCTGATAGGCCACCGACACACCCTAGAAGGCCGTCGGCCTAATGTACAGCCTTGGAGTTTAATTGTCCCCCGAAGATTTTAAGCCGCCAGCTTTGTTTCCTTCTTGTCTAGCCTATATCCCTATGAGAAACAATACTATAAATATGTCCTATCTTTAGTTCTATCTCTCATAACCTCTCCTAAATTGTTAGAAACCCTAGCAGACACTCTCCAAGGTGGATTTCTTCAAGGAATTGAGTAAGTAATCTCTCCTATCCCTTTGGTTCATTTTGGAATGATTCTTTCTAAGATTTTCATTGTTGTTGATGAAGAAGGTCGATCATTGGTGGAAGTTGGAGGAAACCCTAAGTGTGGAAATTAGAGATTTGCAGTTCTACAATCAATTGAAGGAAGGTAAGAATCAATCTAGAACTATAATTCATAGACATTAAGTTTTTAGAAAAACTTAAATCACATGTGTTATTGTGGATGATTTGTGCATGCATAAACAATGGTGAACAAGTATTCTTGTGAATTAAGGTTTCTCTATTTCGTTGGTGTTGATTCGGAGATTGGTGATTCTACAAATTTCACAAGAGAAAGGCGTATTGGAGAATTCTAGTTTAATGAATTAGGGTTTAGGGTTTATATTACTTATGCTATTATCAAGGTTGTAAATTGATTTATGGACGGATGATTCTTTGTTCAGGTGTTTTATTGAGAGTAGGATTTCTATTTCTTAAGCTGAAACAGGTACGTCCTTACCATGTTTGATTATTTGTACTTGTAGAATTAGATGATTAAAACTGACCTAATTCTATTTAGCCTAAATTAAGAGTTTGTTGTGTGTACTTGGTTGCGGTTAGTAAAGACCACGCAGAGTGTGATACTAATGCTAGAAATCTGATGATCTTTATGTGAGGTTGTCTAGAGTGGACTCATGTATTGAGATGATTCTGATAGTTTAGAAGTAGTGCGAGTACGGCACCTAAGTGTGTGGGAGATTCTCAACACTATATATATATATATATATATATATTATATCACATATTTTTCTATACTGCTTGTTTTTAAGGAGTCTGAGTTACTCCAAGTTTAGGATTAGTTGTAGATAATCTTAAACTGTGTTGTATGCTGGATAAATAAAAAGATAATAATTGGTGCTTGCTACATTAGATCTTAAGTCATGTGTGAATTGTTTGATGTATGATCATGTGCCTATGTTTTTGGTTTAGATTTACTGGGCATTTGTGCTCATTCCTTTTTATTTTTCAGGTTTAGGTGAAGACCAGATTGTGTATGACTTATCTAGCTTTGATGTTTTCATAGAACCTAAGGATGACGATAGTGGAACCAATTACCCAACTAATATGTAGATGGCTAGATTTGAGTTTGATTGATGATGATTAGTTTAATAAATTTCCTTTAGACTTCCAGTTGTAAAGATTTTATGAATTATTAGTTTTAGAATTCTTATGAAATCTTTCTCAATTGGTTTGGTTTATACCAACATAGATGTTTTTGGAGTTATGTTTCTTGACTTTCTATATTAAGTATTCATTTATGTGAATTTTGGAGTTATGTGATGGTACATTGTAGCTTATAGATATTTAACAGCCTTAGCATGTTCTTATGAAGAGATGACACGTGGTGGGTTGTAATGCCTTCTAGTTAGGGCGTGACACATTCTTAAGTCTTAATATTGTTTGTGGCAAACTGCCACATTTAAAGTACCCTTCGGGGTGTGACAGTATCTACCTCTAATCACCCTCAAATAAGTAAGCAAGCTGAGGTCTCCAACAAAGAGCTCAAGCGAATCTTAGATTAAGCATAAAGCATACTGGGCTATTAAGTTGCTGAACTATGATCGCACGATTACTGGCAAACATAGGTTCTCCCAATTGAATGAATTGGACAAACTGCACTTGAATGTTTATGAAAATAAATGGATATATAAGGAAGAAGTAAAAAAAAATGGCATGGTGCAAAAATCAGACACCCACATGAATTTAAAGAAGGTGACTTAGTTTTGTTGTTCAATTCTAGGTTGAAAGTTTTTCCTAGAAAACTCACGTCAAGCTGGTTAGGTCCTTTTAGAGTAAAGAAATTCTATAATCATGGTGCTATAGAGGTTGAACAATCTAATAAAGGAACATGTAAGGTCAATGGCCAGAAACTTAAACCCTATCAAGGACAACCCATGTATAACTCATCTTTTTTCTCACTAACTTGTACTTGTATTTATAAATAAGTTTCTAGAGCAAAATCAGATTTTGATTAAAGTATGATGTTTAGGGTAGGATAAGATCAATTTTTAAGGCCACGAAAAGAAACCTAGATGAAGTTGTGCATAAAAGATTGAAAGAAGAACCTTAATCTGCTAACAATTTTAGGCGTGGTTCAACCCGCAATTAATTTGCTATAAAAATGTTGGGAGGGGTGATTAAGAAAGATTAAATGAAGGGTTGATGAATTTTTGTAATAGATTAAATGTGCTTTATTAACAATTTTAATCTCCACAATTATAGGAAAATAATGAAATGGTAAAATTTGACCAAAATTTTTCGAATTTTGAGATGAAATCACCAAGTAACTCAATTGAGCTTAGTAGAGCAACATCATTTTACTAATGAGTTAGCTTTACTTTGTTAAAATCACTCTATGATAACCATGTGAAGTAGTTATTCTTGTTATTTAATGCAAGAGTTTAGAGCTAAGATTGACTTAAGGTTCCTAGTAAGGCTACTTAATTAATTACTAAAATCTTAAATGATCTGTATGCTTTCCAATCAATCATTTTGAGAGCCTTGTAGTCTCTAGTGAAGGTTCAAATGATGATTTTAACTTGATGATTTTTCATTGTGATATATAAATTAAAATCAAAATAAAAATGAATATGGGCTTAAGATTGACGTGGATAGGAGTTGGTCCCTCTAGTATAAACAATTTCTTAACCCTTCCATTAATTTTAAATAAGCCATGAAATGAAAAATCTTGTTAGGTTAATATGAGCAAGACCTAGTTCCTCATAATAGTAAAGCTCGACTCCTCTATTAATTGAATCAAGAAAGCAAGGAAAAGAAAATAGTTGATAGTATAAGTAAGACCTGGCCCCTTAGAAGAGAAAGGCTTGACTCATCTACTACTAATTAATCAATTCAAATCAAATTAAAAAGTGCTTAAAAAGGCTAGCTGATGTGGGTATGTCTTGGACCCTTAGAAGAGCAATGATTCATCCCCTCCATCATTTAGGCTATATCAAAGGATGAGAAAGAAATGAGACAGTGTTTGGAAGCATAGATAAGGAAAGTGATTTAGGGGATGAGCTTATGTATATGCCTTCACATTTGAGTGTAATCCTTAGAAAGATGATTAAAGGTTCCATACTTATAAATATAAGGGGATAAAGTGGATTAAGTCTCTCTTACTTTGATTGATCTTTTAAACAACTTCTGCTTTAGATTATACCTTAAACAATAAAGGTAAAGACTAATATACTTGAATAAGTTTAGTGATTCCAGCAAAAGTAACGTTAGCACATGATCTGGTAGGATTGTATAAAGTTATTTGTACAATAGAATGCTGAGTTTACTGGGTTATTAGGCTTAAATAAATAAGAACTTTAAGTTCGATTTAGTCAATATTACATTCGTGATTTTTTTTCCCATTCAACAAGCTTTGTTGTTTGGTTTTCACATGATGATTTGCTTAAGGACAACCAAAAACTTAAGTATGGGGGAATTTGATAAGTTATTTATACTCCATTCAATTTATAGGATTTCATGCTTTATCTGATTCATTATTCGATAATTCCAATAAATTTTTGCTATTATTGTGTAAATGTTGTTTTACAGCTCCTAAGATCAAGAAAAGAAGAAATAAAGTAATTTGAACTAGACTTATAGTAAAATAATAAAAATTTTTTAAGATAGAATATAACTGCACCTTTAAGGAATAAACTGAGGGCAAGAATATAAGGCGAAAGTGCAAATCACGCCCATAGTTATACCAGGAGTTCAAGCTAAGACTGTAAACCCCCGAAGTTATTCGATCAAATTAAATGCTTAAACCCTAATCAGAAGTCAACCGGATTTTCAAGTTAACAAAACCCTAGTTTACCGTAACCGCTTAACTCCAGCATTACCGTTTTCCCTAGCTCTAGAAAATGAAGTTTGAGTAATTAGTTATTATGGTTCGTAATAGCTATAGGTTACGTAAAAATATCGGTTTTGCAAAATTCGAGTGTCCTTAGAACCCGATCGGACACAGTTCTTGAAAAAGTGTCTCGGAGCTCGGAATAGGAAAAATATTCCGAATATACGGTTAGACTCGTAAAAATATAAGATCTCCAAAAATATCAATTTCGTAATTTTTCGATAGCTAAAAATATCATATATCGCATTTATACGCGTATTTTCTTACTACCGGTATTTAATTGTCATGTCTACTTTTACATTACACTATTTACTGCTATTCTACACTATTCACCTATCTCTACTTTTCCTTACAAGCTATTCTTACTACCTATACACCTATTTCTTACACATTTTTATTTCCAATACAATTTCACCTTTCATTTCTTACTTTTAATTATCAAAAATACAAAAAATTAAATTTTCTTCCCGATTTCCACATATGTAGCACCGACCCCCTCTCTATCTCTTCCAATTTGTTTTATTTTTACTTTATTTAATTAACACAAATTATCTCCCACATTTTCCTATAAATACCCTCTCATACCTTCACTTCTTTCACACCACTTCTTTACTAAAGTTACTCTCTCAAAATCTCTAAAGAATTCTCTCCAATAAGTTCTTACAAGAAAGCTCTCTCTAGTTTCTTCTATTAGGTAAAATTTCTTCAAGAAATTCCTATGTTCATCTACTTAGTATGAACTCAGTGTGTGTTTTCTAAAACCATGAAGGTTAAGAAAACAACAATAGGTTCATACTTTGTTTTTGTTCATAATCTCAACTCCTTTATGTTCATAACTATCTAAATATTTATATAGCTATATTATTTAGAGCATATAAGCTCATTGTCTTGCAATTTATTTACCTTCCATGCAATTTATTTACTTCATTGCAATTTATTTAATTTCAAGTTGTTCTTAAGACTAGTCTTTCTAGTCTTAGACTTGTCCTCATCAAGTCAAAACTTTTTCTTTTCTTTTCAGGACGAGTCTTTTCTTAGTCTTGGGGTATCTTGATGAAGCTAAGGTCCCAATACTTGATTTATTACTTTATATGCTTATTCTTTTAAGTTATTTTTATATTTTCATAACTTATTATTTATATTCATACATGAACATAATGTTTTGTCTCAACAAAAATAAATGAGGAAGTGTTTTCTTAAACTAAAGATTCTTTCTAAAGAAATAAATGGAGAAAATAGATTTCTTAAAAACTCATAAACATGCTTATGGTTTTTCTTAAAACAAAAGGTTTTATCAAAACTTATTTTTCAAGTATTAGAAATTCTTTTAGAGTCATTAAAGAAACAAAATATCATTTTATGAAATTGTTATTACTTTGGAAAGTTGTTGGAATCCAAGTTTAGAAAATAAAACCACTCTTAAAGAATTTAAAGTAATTACAAGAGTTAAATTTAGAATATTCATCTCAAATAACTCAAGATCTTTTCAAAAGTAAAATGAATATATTCCAACAAATCTCAAGTTCAAAATCTTTTAAACCTTACTTTTTCATAAGTTGAGACAACTTCATTTACTTCATCCATTTATTATGAGTCAATACATATATGTATATATCTTCCAAAAAGTTTATAAAAATACTTGGAACATTCATTTCTTCAAGTGAGTTTTATTTAAAAAGACGAACTCAAGTTTTTACAAATTCGTGGAGAATCTGGTCACTGCTTTTTCGATACCCAAACGACTTAGTTTTATGAAAATAAGTTTAGAAATGTGTAGATCTTTTCGAGTAGGTAGGAAACGATATATTATACATGAAATTCCGAGTTAAAATAAGCAAGTTATGCCCATTTTAAGTTGGAATTTCCTCTTGTACGATTTTTACCTCGATTTTAAGAAAAGTTTAGAATCTTCAAGAATAGAAGTTTTATGAAAGACTTATTTTAGGTATTTCATCTTGTTAGGTGACGAAGGACCCGAGATCGTCTATCCGGAGGACTATTTCGATTAGATCTACCGTTATGGAGTGAGTTAATTTTTTCCTAAGTTTCATTTCCTTGTTTGTGCTTGTAATTAGTGGCACTAGAAATTAGGAAAAGATAAATGAAAAATTGTTATGAATTATTTGTTGAATGAAAATTAAGTATATCGAAGGACGATATGTTAAATAAAAGTGTGATTATTGTTTTGATATGATGAAATTATGGTTGATCACCTTTAACATGAATTCAACTTATATGGTTAAATGTATAATTGAAAGTTATTCATGCATATCATTCTTGTGAGTCACATTTATTTCACTACTATTCTTCGTGTGGGGAAATGAGGAAGTAGTAGTGGTGGCTGGTAGAAGTCGGTAAGTCTACATGGGCCAATAGGAGCTAGGAAGTCTATAAGGCAAGCAGGAGCTGGCAAATATGCAAATATTGATGGTCGTATGGGCCTGTAACCTCCCAACCCTTGCCATGGAGGGCGATAAATCCATGCTGCACTTGATTTCCGGTTAATCTTGTGTATTTGTTTGCTCATGTGATTGGTGCATTACATATGCTTGAATTAAATAACTTGGTTGTTATATGGAAATGTTATACAGTTTGGAATTATCTCACTAAGCTAGATTTGCTTATACCCTTATAGTTTTCTATTACAGTATGATTATCTATGGTTGGCCCCAATGAGCCCTGTGTGCCAGGTACGAGTTTAAGCTACTAGAAGTTTTTGGAAGAAGTTTATGTATTTTTAGTTTTGAATATAGACTTCTAGGAAAAATCTCTATAATAGGCTTATGTAGTAGTTATGTTTATTTTGTTATTAGTATAGTTGAACAAAGATTTTAAGATAGGGGAATGCCCCTAAGATGATGTACGAACTTGTAATTAAATGAAGATCTTATGTTTATCTATTTAAGTTCATGCTTGCTTTTGTTATCTATTTAAACATAATACCCCTATGAGTCTCCTACTATCTTGGAAGCACGCCTTGCATGTAATATAGAAGCTCCTGCGTGACTAAGGTTGTTATTCATTAGCTTTAATATTATATACGGCGGATTGCCACGTTTAGGGTACCCTCTGAGGCGTAATAAAGACAAACCATGTTCACATGATTTAAACATAGCTTCTACTATGACCAACCTTCAAGGCCTGGATTTTGACAGCAAAGAGTGATCCTATCCTAAAATAACATGCGTGAAGATTTGTATAAAGTTTATTAAAAACAATCTACGATGTCTATAAACCCCTAAATTTTTGGAATCGGTTTAGCATAAAACCCTAAACCGAAAGTCAAACGAAACCCTAGAAGGTCAACAAAACCCTAGTGTACCGTAACCAGTTAAGTCCGGCATTGCCGTTTTCTTTAGCCCTGGAAAACGAAGTTTGGATAATTGGCTAGAATAGATATCTTTTGCAGTTACCCTACTTATGGTTAAGGCCACGTGGACCCTGCGGGCAGGTAATCTCTTCTGGATAATGGAAATTTAGATAAAGTGTAGCTTTAGCATTGATGTACCAATATCCATGTAATAGATTAGTGATCAAAGGGAAATGTCCCTAAGTTTGTAAAAACAATGATTTGAATGAATGATTATTATGATTCCTGTTTTCTTAATGTGTTATTTATATCTTCTTAAACTTCATAATTCCATACATGGTCCTCTAAAGTTGTGAACGCACGCCTTACACTTAATATAAAAGCTTTTGGGAATGGCTAAGGTGGTCATACTTAAACTTTAATATTGAGTGTGGCGGACTGTTACGTTTAGGGTACCCTTTAGGCGTGACAATGTCAAGGATTAAAATCTTCATTATTTTTATGACTGATACCTACAAATAAATGTGCATAGATGTTGTAACAGTATTGTACCATATGTAACAAATTTCTGACGTATAATAGAGTAGAATAAGAATTTATAGTGAGAGAAACTTTTCTTTTGCAAGAAATTCAAGTTTTCTAGATAAATCCAAATTAACCCAACATTTTAATCAGTGACACTTATCCCTATTTCATATTATTTCTCCTGAATTTGTGTTTAATGTTTATATCCATGGAAAAATAATCATTTTAACTTAGGGTTTGTGAATCCAAAATCTAATTCATGTGATTTCAATGTGTTTTAAGTAAATATTGTCTGGATAGTTGTAATTAGTAACTTAACCTTAATTCAAGAGTTTATGTGAGTGCACCATGTAGATTCATGTCTGATTTCAACTAAACAGGTCAAAAAAATCATTCTTTTGAATAGATTTAGGCTACCAATGAAGTTGCTCATAATCACCTTGAGATAGGGATGGTGAAACTTTCTGTCACTTGAGTTTAAATTCATTAATATGTGTTTTAATCAAATGATTCTTAATCTTTATGGGGTCCAAGTTACTTATAATTTTTGAAGAGATTCTAGTGGTTTAACCTAGATCTAAAGTTCTTGACCTTGTGAGAGGCTTTAACTTACTTTAGTGAATTCAACAGTATAAATATAACCAACAAACAACTCATTAAGTTTGTTAAATAATCTCAAGATAGAACTTGATGAAGCAAATCGTAAGCTCATTCTTGCATGAACAAACTTATCTTTTCAAGTTTATCCTATAAACGTGTATATAATTAGAATTAAACTTAGCTTAGTTTTTCTGTTCACAATGCTTTGTTGAGTTTCTCTTTGGCTAGATAATAGATAAAAAGTGAATATAGCATATGCTATCGATCCCCAAGGAATATGACCTAATATTTTCTATGCTACTTGAATAAATGCACTTACCTAAATGGTAGTCATGTGATTGAAATTGAACAGAATATATTAGCATTATTTTATAAATTTTTGAAAACTTCACTTTGTGTTTTACACATCTGGACTAGGAACATAAGTTTTCTGAAAAAATCACCTTAACAGTTTGATGGTGCGAATGTTGTAAAGAAGTGACTTTTATCGGGTTTTGTAATTGGGCATTTTGAGGGGTTTTTATTTTGTGTTTATTGTGTCTATTGAACTTTTGAAAGAAGTGTAAATGAGAGGGAACAAATGACACTAGGGATTTATATATTATTCTAATCATGGGTTTAATCGCGGGCGCTGTTTTGAACGTAATTTAATTTTATTAAAAAGAATTAAAGAATCGCGATCTTGATATAGCATGCAATTTAAGCTATAAAGAATAATCAAAGTCAGTTTAAGTAACCATGATCACAATTATAAGCTTGATTTTAGCCATGATAGAGACTATGACCAAAAGTTTATCCTCCTTCCTTAACCCTGGTTGGCTCGTGGCCAAAATTCTAAGAGGGATCCCTACAAAAACATTTCAAAACAATTATTGTAGCATGGATTGAACCACAAATGTGATTGTATCCCCATTATGCATTCTTCAACAAAGAACTCAATCAAAAACACATTCAAACTTCAATTGAAACTTAAATAACATCATCAAACTTCACATTTTTTTATCCAACATTTACATCAAAACCTCTCTAAAAGTCTTTCAAAACATTCATCAGTCATAAAAAACATCAACATCTCATCCTCAAATCATTAAATATCCATAAAAAAAAAGTCTTCAAAAACTTCTCAAAACATTCAAAAGGTCTCAAAGCTTAATTACAACTTAAAAAAAAAAAACTATAAACCCCTAAAATTTTTTTTTCCTAGTTCATAGAAAATAATCCTAGAAGTCTAATACTAAAACTGAAACCTTGAAATTCGACCCAAGTTAAAACCAAATTCTAAATATGGTCAAACACGAGAATTCTTAACCTTGAGAAAAAGAAAACCCTCAAAACAAAATAGAAAATCCAACAGCCGATTGATTCAACATCCGTACACCAACCAAATCATCTATACAATTCCTAACACGCAAATCAAGATGATATATCCGAATAATGCTCAACAAAAAAATACTAAGATCTTAAATCCTTTGGTAAAATTTAGAATCAAAATTTTCAATTTCACCAAAAGTCAAATTGAGTCAACCCATAACTCTAGACTCGGTTAAATAATCCTAAGAACTGAAAAATATTAAATAATCATAAATAAAATGAAATAAATCATAGATGTTAAACTAAAAATATAATACGGACAAAACCCCAAAATTTTATAATCATACAAATAAAATCAACAAATCGAAAGTCAAACCAGAATCCTAGAAGTCAATAAAACTTACAACAAAACCTAGTATTTAAGATCCGGCAATCCTCCACTCTTAAACCCTAAAAAAAAAGAACAGAAATAATTGTTGGTAATAGTTTGTAATAACATAAGGAAGCTTAAAAATATCATATTCACAAATTTCTAGTATCTTTTGGATATGAACGGGATTAGTTTTCGAAAACTGTGATCTGGTACACCGGACGAAAAAAATATTCCATTAATGCCAATAGACTCGTAAAAATACAAGGTTTCCAAAAATATTAGTTTTAGAATTTTTTTTGTAATTAAAAATTATAGATATCACATTTATACGTGTATTTTTATTACTAGATATTTTATTTATCTAGTCAACTATTCATTATCCTATCTTACTATTCATATATCTCTACTTTTTCTACTACCTATTTTATAATCTATGCACTTATTTCTTACAATTTTCTTTTCCCATAAAAATTCTACATCACATATTTCTAAACTTCTCTTACACTTTTCTTCTAAAATTAACTTTTAATCACTTCTCTCTTCCTTTCCCCTTCATGCCGTCTACTCTCTCTCTCTCTTCATCCTCAATTTGTTTTCTTTTTCAATTAATTTAATTACATCTAATTTTCACTTAAAAACTTTATAAATACCTCTTTTCTCCTTCATTCTTTCACACAACTTATTTTACTACAAAATCTCACTTAAAATCTCCTCTCAAATCTCCCCATTACTCTCCTAAAACACTCCCAAGTTTTCTTCTTCTTCATACATAAAACCCATTTACTCATAATACTCTCAACTTCTATTTAGGTAAAAATCCTTTTCATATCTTTACTACCATGTCATGTAACTTTACATGACCATGGCATAGGTTTCCTAAACTTCATGTTATGAAAGCTACACTATATTCATGTATTATTCTTGTTCATGAACATCCATTTCTATATTTTTATGTTGATTATTATACTTTGCTCATATTATCGTTGTTATTATTGTAACTTCTTATTCATATCTAACTAAATATATTTATATATTTATATATAATCTTTAGAGCATATAAGCTCACTTATTATTTATTTATTTTCATGTTTTGTAATTTATTATTTCATGCTATTTTAAGACTAATCTTTCTAGTCTTAGACTTGTCCTTATCAAGTCAAAACAATCTTTTTCTTTCGTGTCTTTTTTCTTTTTGGGACTAGTCTATTCATAGTCCTAGGATGCCTTGATGAAGCTAAGGTTCTCAATACTTGATATTTTTATTATCTTACTTATTATTATTTGCTTCCAATATTTTTCTCATATTCTCATTATTTTACATGCTCATGTACATGCATAACCATAATGATATTGTCTCAACAAAAATCTAAAGTAGAATTTTCTTTAATAAAGGAAATGAAACCAACCTTTCTTATATGTATATTTGACACCAAATAAAGACTTTTTATCATATCCATAGGAAAATTTTTCCTTTTTCACCTTCTTTTCAAACTCACTAAGATTTTTCCTAAATAATAATAAAGATGATTTTTTTCAAAGAAGTTAACTAAAAAAATAAACATTTTCTTTTATTATGACAAGTCACATAAAGTTTATTAAAACTCAGTAATAAGAATTATTTGCTAAATAAACTTTTCTCAAAAAGCTTACTTATAGGAATTTTTATTAAAAGTAATAACTAAACTAAGTTTTATAAGTTGAGATAAAATCAACTCACTAAATTATAAACTCACTTAGAAAAATAAAAGTTTGCCAATGTTTCTAAATGATAAACTCATTTTCAAAGAAATAAAAGAATATAAACAGTAGAGGTTTCAAAAACAATAGATATTATTAAAAACATAAGAAAATATTAAGACATGATTTCCTTTCAAATAAAATTGTTCAAAGAGTTAAAAGACCAAGTTTTAAAAATAAAGTTTATTTTTAAAGAAGTTGGAAATGAAAAATATTAAAAAGAATTGTTTATCAAAATCATTTCTTTAAAGAAAATATACACAACTCAAATTATTATAAGTTAACAATAATTTAATAAAACTCTTGAAAAATTCATTCTTTTATCACTAAAATAAAATTTGTAAAAAACTAAAGCTAAGAGGTAATTTATTTTACAAAAGAAATTAGAAAACAAAATAAGAAATATATTCATTTATAATAACCCGAGAATTCATGAAATTCTTTCAAAACAACTAGAAAAGAGAATGCTAAAAATTCAATTTTTCAACACCGTAAGATGAATAGCTTTGTGAAAAAAATAAATAAATAATCGTTGAGACAACACCATTAAATCTTATATACCATATGAGGCTATATATATATATATATATATGTTTTCAAAGGATTTCTCCAACTATACAAATATCTACTTTTTGGTATAAGTATTTTTGGATAAAGAAAAGTTTGCAAATTTATATTTTGAAAACTACAAATTTTCGTGATGAATCTGTACCCTACGGTTTTAGAACCCAAAAAACCTTTTATAACCAAAATAACCTTAGAAATGGATAGATTTTCGACTAAGTAGAGATCGGTATATTATATGTGAAATTCCAAGTTAAAATGAGCAAGTTATGACCATTTTATGTTGGAATTTCATTTTACGCGATTTTGACAAACATAGTGAAATGGAATTAGAAAGTTTAAGTAAAACTTTTGCGAAATACTCATCCTGGGTATTTCTTTTGTTTAGGTGATGAAAGATACGAGATTTCTTTCCTGAGGATTACTACGACTAAGAAGATTGCGAAATGGATGAGTGAGTTATTCTTCTTAATTTCGTTACTTGCTTGTGCTTATAGAATAGTGGCACTAGAAAACTAAGAAAAAATAAATGGATATGTATGGAGAATTCAGGGATATGCATATATATGATTCTATGCTTATGTGATGAAATGAGAATTAAGAATATCGTAAATTCAAATTGTTTGTTTAAGTATTTTGCTTACTTACATGTTTGTTTGCTTATTTTTGCTAAATTGTTTGATCGCCCCCAAGAAATCTTAATAAGGTTTGACTTAAGAAAAATAAAACGTTCACGTATAGCATCCATCGAGTCACATTTCTTTTGGAAGGCTGCTACTCCTACGTGTAAACTTGGATTGGCTGTTATCGTGCTGGGACACGGGCCATGTTCCTTCCTAGAGAATCCAAATCATTCGAGGAATGCGACTCTAGATTCAGAGCCGAGCCAACCGAACGCTTTGGGCGAGGGCCTAGAGACCAGCAGTAGAAAGTCGTGGATCTTCATCAACAATTCCCTAACCTTCGATATGGAGGGGTAAATCCATTCTATATATGGTTTCTAGATAACTATATATATTTGTGTAATCACGTGATTGTTGCATTGTATGCATAGCATATGCGTGAAAATTTAAATGAACTTGTTTGAAACCATGGTGCGAATGAAAAGAAATAACTCAGTAAGCTAATTATAAGCTTATACCCCCATAGATTTTGTTGAAACAGGTATACCCATGGCTTTAATTGAAGGTCATGAAATTAAGAAAGTCATGGATGGATGTTAAACTTTTACGAAGGCAATGGGAATATAGGATGAAGTTGCTTTGTAAGATTCCTTATATGTAATGTATGCTATGTTAGTGTTTTGGAAATTTCTAAGAAGTGTATTTATATTGACTTGAAGACAATAGCGGGGTATGCTCCTAAGATTTTAATCAACCATGTTTGTATTTTATGATAAATATTCTCCTTGTCTTGTTACTTAATCGTTATCAATGTAAATTGCACTACTCCGATGCATTCCTTTGGTTGTGATGTACGCCTTGTATATGATATAGAAGCCTTTGCGTGACTGATGTAGTCAATTCTTAGGCTTTAGTATTGTGTATGACGGACTGCTATGTTTAGGGTACCCCTTGAGGTGTGGCACAAACAAAAGTGTAAGATTGATATTCTAAAATTCTATTATTCTTAGTTCTTTACTTAGTCCCTTGGGTTAGCTTCCATGTTTGTTAGCAAAGTACCCTAAGGTCTTTCTGCTAAGGGTTTAAAAATTTGACAAACTGTGTCTCCAAATTATGAATGGCAACGAAATGATTTCTCAAAATTGTATCAATGTTCTGCTACCTTGCCTTAGAAGCCTTGATGAATTGAGTAATTAGTCCTTCTAAAAAACTTATTTCCTCAAGTTCCATTTGATTCTTGAGCTTGTTGTTTCTTAAAATTGGGTGGAGGAAAATTTGAATTTTGAAAATTGTTATTACTCTACCTAAAATTTAGGTGGTTCCTCCAGTCAAGATTGTATGTATTACTAAAAGTTTCATTTTAAGGTCCATTATAATTTTCAACAATCTCCACATTCTCAGCTATCATACCTTCATAACTTTGTCTTAAACTTCCATCAATCATATGAACTTGGCTAGCTCCTATGGTTAAACCATCGATCTTTTTAGATGAGGCCTTTACCTTGGAAGTCAAAGAAGTCACTATGTCAAGCTAAAAAACACTTCCGAGTTTCTCTTTTTTAACCCTACCAAATAACCATCGGTAATGACCATCATGTCCTCAAAAAGACTTAAACACCCCTCAATGAACTCATTGTCCAGGCTCCCTCCTATTGCTATATCTATTAACTACCTAGTATCATAGTTTAGGTCATTGCAAAATGTTTACACTTGGGTCCATTCTAGCATTCCATGATGTGGGCACCTCCCGAACAATTCCTTCTACCTTTCAAAAGCTTCATAGAGAGTTTTCACATTCCAACTAGCGGAAAGAAGCTTTGTCAGCTCCCAATTTCATTGTCCTAGAGGATGGGAAGTATTTTATCATGAAATTTTTTACCATTTATTGCCAAGTAGCTATTATTTAGGAAGACTATTAAGCCACTTTTTCGCATTTTCCCTCAAAGAAAAAGGAAGTAGTCTCAAATGAATAGTGTCATTAGAGGCTCCACTGATTTTGAAGGTGTCACAAGATTTTAGGAACTGTTGGAGGTGGGCATTGGGGTCTCCATCTAACAGTCCATGAAACTGCACATACTATTAGACAAACTGAAAGACACTGGGTTTGATTTCAAAATTATTAACAGACATCCTAGGTCTTGCTATGCTTATATTAGCACCATTTAAGTTTGGTTAGTAGAAATCTAGCATGGATCTAGTGGGATGATTTACCCTACCCAAATTTTTCTCTCCATTCTAATCATCCTCTTGAATTTCTTCACCTCCTCCATTCACAAGGTTAACTTTATGGGCTATCTCTAAAAAAAAAAAAAAATGACCCTCTTCCCTAGCTAAGCATCTAGAGATTCTTCCTATTCATTGTGTTTCTAGAGCAAAGGGAAATAAAGTTTGTGAGTGACTCCTAATTATAATCCTACAGTTTTATTATGACAAAGAATTAGTCTATAATAGGCAGACCTATATTACAATAGAACATATTACAACAAAATATGTAACAAAAATAGAGCTAATATACAAAAAATAATAAGACATACAAAAACATTATTATTAACGAAAGAATTTTAAAGAACTAAGCTAATCAAAGACAAAAAGAAATTACAACAAACCAAAGCTAAATAAAAATGTTACAACATATAACAAAGCACAGCTCCACAAAAGAATATTAACTCTACGTAAGCATATTTACAAGCACATACAAGGTTATTTACAAAAACAAAATAGAAGCTACTCACAAAGTTAATGATAGACAAGTATTTACATATATACTAATGAACAAACATACAAGATTAGTACTACATACAAAAGAAATATTTACACAAAAAAAAAAACAAAACTTAAAAAAAAATATTTACAGAATGGGAATGAACTATATACAAAACAAATATCTACAACTATTCAAAAAGTAACACAAAAACAAAAGCAGAAACTATTCACACTTTTTATAGGGTTAGTGACTACATTAATAGACCTGAAGCATCCTAGCAATGATTTATTAAACTTCAAATACATGAATTCAATGCCAATCCTTGGCAACGATGCTAGAAAAATTGTGTTTGTAGTCCGATATGTAAAACCGAAATGAAGTTTTTGAAAATTTATAAAATAGTGCTAATATATTTTGTTGGACTTAAGTCACATAAATACCATTTAGGCAAGCGCACCTATAGAATTAGCACATAAAATATTATGTCATATTCGTTGGGGATTGTTAGCATCTACCTTACTCACTTTTAATCTATTATCTACCAAAAAAAAAAAAAAAAAACTCAACAAAACATTGTGAATAGGAAAACTAAGTTAAGGTGAATTCTAGTTTTTGAGATGTCATGCCTTAAAGGGTACCCTAGTTGCAATATGCTAAACGTGAAACAAGCTGATGCCTCTAAGATTTCACAAATCATTTTAAGGACCATCAGTGCAAATTAAAAGTACATGATACAACTAGTCACTCTAAGGAGGTGACTCATAAAAACAAGATATTTTGGTTGCTTTGATAAGATATGATGCATATATATAAGTCACATAATAACAAATAGGTAAAGATTACATTATTGGTTTGTCATAATTATTACAAACCAAATGTTAAACATAAGTTCTCAATAATTAACATAATAAAGGCATCCTGTAAACCCTTAGATTTTTCGGTAAATATAAGTAAGCCCTAAGAATCGGAAGTCAAACCGGAGCCTAAAGTCAACCTAGTTCTATGTTTAATCTAATGAATCTAGATCCGACAATCTTGTGTTCTTAACCCTAAACAATGAAATTGAGATAATTATAGATAATAGTTTGTAATAATATATGAAAGCTTCAAAATATCATATTCATTAATTTTTAGTGTTATTTGGATCCAAACGGATTAGTTTTCGAAAACCATGCTTTGGTACATCGAACGTAAAAATATTCCGATAATACCATTAGACTCGTAAAAATGAAAGGATTTCAAAAATATTGGTTTTAGAATTTTCCAGCAACTAAAAATATTAGATATAGCTTAATTACACGTATTTTCTTTACTACCTATTTTATTTGTCTAGTCTACTATTCATAGTACTTTCTACTATTTATTACTATTTCACTATCTCTATTTTTTCTTACAACCTATTCCTACACTCTACCACATCTATTCCTTGTAATTTACCTTTCCCATAGAACTTTATTCACATCACACCTTACACATTATTATTTTTCATTACAAAACAATAAAAAAAAAATCAATTTTCTTCCCCATTTCTCTTCATGGCTGGCGTCATCTTCTCTCTCTTTCCCTCGATTATTTTCTTTTCATTTAATTTTAATCACACTAATTTTCACTCCAAAACTCTATAAATACTCCTTCCCTCCTTCAATCTTTTTCCACACTTTCTTACCTTAACAAAACTCTTGCAAAATCACTTCTCAAATCCTTTTCTTACAATTTTCCTCTCAAATACTCTCTTCCTTTCCATCTCCACAAAATAATCATTTCTCTTTAAGAGAATTTCTAAAACACACCATCACTTACTTAGTAAAATTTCTAAATCATATTCTTATTCATGTCATGCAACATTACCTGACTAAGTGTATGTTTCCTAAGACCATAGTGTTAAGGAAGTAACAATATGTTCATATTTTATTCTTATTCATACAAACTTTTTTTTGTTATTATGATTCTTTTATTATTTTTATATTGTTTTTATTGTTATTAATGTTGCTTTAATCTAACTTCTATATGTTATTATATATATTAGAGCCTAAGTGCTCACTAACCTAACATTTTATTATTATTGCTCTTACTATTATGCTTTTTCTTTTCTTTCTTTTTCTTTTTCTCTTGGGACTAGTATATTCTTAGTTCCGGAAAGCCTTGATGAAGCTAAAGCTCCTAATACTTGACTGAGATACCTTGATGAAGCTAAGGTTTACAGTACTTTACCTTATTATTATGCTCATATTGATTCTTATTCATATCTTATCTTATTATGTGATATTGTTCTATTTCCCATGGCTACGTATTCATAATCATGCATGAACATGATGATATTGTCAACGTCGCTACGCATGAACATGGAAGGGTAAATCCATTCTACATATGAAACCGGATAGTCGTATGTATTATTTAATCATATGGTTGATTGCATTCCATATGCTTGTTTAATGGATTTGTTTGAATGATTATTATGAGTACTTTTGTGGAAGGATTATCTCACTAAGCTAGTTATGCTTATTTTCCAATAGATTTATAATGTTGCAGGATCTTTGTTTTGCACCCGAGACCACCTTGACTGGCCAGGTAGAACTTATGCTTTGGAAAGCTTTTAGAGGAATTCTATTTGAAGGCTTAGATTAGATTTCTTTTTAAAATCTCCTGGTTTTAGTTATTTTGTCTTATTAAGACTATGTTATTATGGAGACTTATTAGGGGAATGTCTCGTAGAAGCTGTAGAACTTTATATTTTTTATTAACTATATTAAAGTATTATTTTGTATATTCTGCTGCCATTATCTTAAAATGCATAACTCCACCAGTCTCCCTTTGTTATGAGCGTACGCCTTCTTCCGGTATAAAAGCTTCTGAGTGACTTAAGGTAGTCATTCTCAAGTTTTAATATTGTGTGCGGTAGGCTGTCTGTTTAGGGTACCCATTGGCGGTGTGCACATCCTATCATCTAAGACTATGCCATAAACTTCATGTTTGTTACCATAACTTCTAGCTTTGAATCCATACTAGTGCAAAGCTCCTTGATGACACTAGCAAAGGCCATAAATGGACCCTGAAAAATCTATAGAATGTGACCAAAGCCATGGCTTAACGAGATAACCTGTCACGGCCCGAAGGGTACTTAAACGTGACAGTCTGCCTACACAATACTAAAGCCTAAAAATGACCACCTCAGTCATGCAGAGGCTTCCATATCATGTACAAGGAGTATATCACAACCAAGGAACGTATCGAAGTAGCGCAATTTACATTGATAATAATTAAGTAACAAGGGAAAGAGAATACTTATCATAAAACATAAACATGTTAAATTACAATTCTTAGAGGCATATTCCTCTATTGCCTTCAAATAAATATACATCTTAGAATTTCCAAAACACTAACATATAATACATTACGTATAAGGAACCTTACAAAATAACTTCATCTTATGTTTCTATTTCCTTCATAAAAGCTTAACATCCTCCCATGACTTCGTTAACGTTATGATCCTCAATTTAAGCCATAAGTGTACCTGTTTCAATAAAATCTATAGGGATATAAGCTACAACTAGCTTAGTGAAGTATTCTTTTTCATTCGCACCATGTTTTCAAACAAGTTTATTTAAATTTTCACACATATACTATGCATACAATGCAACATGCACGTTATTACGCAAATATATATTTTATCGGAAACCATATATGGAACGGATTTACCCCTCCATATCGAAGGTTAGGGAATCGGTGTTAAAGATCTGCGACCTTCTACTACTAGTCCCTAGGTCTCTACCCAAAGCATTCGGTTGGCTCGGCTCCGAACCTAGAGTCGCATTTCCCGAGCGATTTAGATTCTCTAGGAAGGAACATGGCCTGTACATGATAACAGCCAATCCAACTCTACGCATAGAGTAGCAGCCTTCAAAAGAAATATGACTCGATAGATGCTATGTGTGAGCATTTTGCTTTTCTTAAGCCAATCCTTATTAAGTTTTATTTATGGGGCGATCAATCAATTTGATAAGCAATAAGCAATCATATAAGTAAGTAAATAAAACACTTAAATAGGCAATTAGAAGGTAACGAATCACATATATATACATATCCCCGAATTCCCCATACATATCCTTTTTTTTTTTTATCTTTTCTTAGTATACTAATGTCACTACTTTACAAGTACAAGCAAGGTAACGAAATTAAGAGGAATAACTCACTCGTCCATTTCGCAATCTTCTTGGTCATAGAAACCCTTAGGAAGGGTAATCTTGTATCCTTCATCACCTAGACAAAAGAAATACTCAGGATGAGTATTTCGTAGAAATTCTACTTAAACTTCCTACTTCTATTTCATTATGTTTGTTAAATTCGTATAGAATAAATTCCAATTTAAAATGGCCATAACTTGCTCATTTTAACTCGGAATTTCACATATAATATACCATTTTCTACCTATTCAAAAAGATCTATCCATTTTTAAGACTATCTTTATCATATAAGGTCATTTGGGTTCCGAAACCATAGTTTACATATTCAGAACGAATTTTTCTAGATTTTGTAAAACAATTTTCCAACTCAACTTCATTCAAAAATCTTTTGATAAAAATATAAGTATATATATGATTTATAAATCCCTTTAGTATATAGATAAGCTCACTTTATATGCAAAATTCTAATGGTAGTGTCTCAACAATTTATTTCATTAAACAATTTATTTTGAAGTGTTAAAACTTAACTTGACAAATTTCCTTTTTAAGTATTTTGAAGAAACTTTATATTTTCCTAGGTTATTATAAACGAGTATATTTTTATTTTATTTTCCTTATTCCATTTTCCAAAACAAGTAAATTTTCCTTTAATTTTGGTCTTTTATAATTTCTATTTTTAGTGATAAAAGAGCAAAGTTATCAAAAGTCTATTAAGTTGTTAATAACCTATTTATAAATTTGCATTTAGAATGGTTTTAGAAAATGAGTTTTTTCTTTTTATATTTCTTGTTTAAAATATAAGTTCTTGTTTTATAAACTTGGTCTTTTATTTCCTCTACAAATTTTAGTTGAAAAGAATGCTCTTTATTGATAAAACCCTTTGTTTTTTATCTTATCATATTTATATTCTTTGAAAATAAGTCCCTTCTTGAAAATCATTATTTTTCCTAAGTGGGTTTATAACTTTATGAGTTGATTTTATCTTAACTTTGAAAACTAATTTGTTTCTTGGTTTTGTCATGGAGTTGAAAAGAGTTTAATCTTAAACTTTTTGTGAGAACTTTGAAAACTAACAAATTATTTTACTAAAACTTTGATTACCATATTATAAAAAGAAAGTATTTATTTCTTATGTTTCCTTAGTAAAGCTATCTTTATTATTTGAGAAAACTTGTATTACTCCATTTCTGTGTTGTCGATAATAACTTCATTATTTTGTGACAAGTTACATAATAGAAAATTTAGTTTAAGTTCCTTTAATAAAGTAAAATTCTACTTTTAAATTAGTTGAGACAATATCATTATGCAAATGTAAGTATTATGAGCATGTAAATAATAAGAATATGAGAAAATACTAGAAACAAATAATAATAATTAAGATAATAAAAAATATCAAGTATTGGGAACCTCAGCTTCATCAAGGTATCTCGATCAAGTATTGGGAGCCTTAGCTTCATCAAAGCATCCCAGGACTAAAAATAGACTAGTCCCAAAAAGAATAAAGAAAATAAAGAAAATATTGTTTTGACTTGATATAGACTAGTCTTAAATATAACATGAAATAAATAAATTGCAAAGCGTTAAATTAAATAAATAACAAGTGAGCTTATATGCTCTAAAGATTATATATAAATACATAAATATATTTAGTTAGATATGAATAATAAAATCAACATAACAACATAATAAAATAGGAAGTTTATGTGCAAGAACAAAACATGAACATATTGTTATTTTTACTACTCATATGAGTTTCAAAACAACACCATAGTCATGTAAGTTACATGACATGGATAAACTAAATGGTTGGAAGAAATTTTTACCTAAAGTGTTTATGTGGTATGAAGATGGTAGTGAATGTATGGTTATGTAGTTATTGAGAAATGATAGTTTGTGTATAGAGAGAAATTTTTTAAGTATTTGGTGAAAGAGAAATTTTATAGAGGAAAATTTTATGGAGAGTGTTTGTGTTGTGATTTTGAGAGAGTTTTGGTAGTAGAATGATTGTGTGAAAGAATGAATGAGGTATTTATAGATTTTGGAATGAAAATTAGATGTAATTAAATTAATTGAAAAAGAAAAAATTGAAGTGAAGAGAGAGGAAGGTGGATGGCAATGGCAAGGGAAGACAGAGAAATTTGATTAGAAATTAATTTTAGAAGAAAAGTGTAAAAGAAGCTTGATAATATGTGGTGTAGAATTTTTACGGGAAAAGAAAATTGTAAAAAATAGGTATGTAGGTGTAAGAATAGATAGTAAGAAAAAGTAGAGATAGAAAAATAGTAATGAATAGTAGAAAAGTACTATGAATAGTAAACTAGACAATTAAAATACCGATAGTAATAAAAATATATGTATAAATACGGTATCTGTAATTTTTAACTACCTAAAATTCTAAACCTGATATTTTTAAAAACCTTATATTTTTAAGAGTCTATTGGTATTAACGGAATATTTTTGTCGTTCAATGTACTAGGGCACGGTTTTTGAAAACTGATTCTGTTCAAATCTGAAGCACATTAGAATTTTGCGAATCTTATATTTTTAAGCTTCTATATATTATTACGAACTATTATCAACAATTATTTCCATTTCGTTGTTTAGGGTTTAAGAGCACGGGATTGTTGGATCTTAAACACTAGGGTTTGTTGTAAGCTTTGTTGACTTTTAGGGTTTTGATTTGACTTCCGGTTTTGTTGAGTTATTCGTAAAATCATAAAATTATGGAGTTTTGCCCGTATTATATTTTTAGTTCGACGTCTATGGTTTATCTCATTTTATTTGTGATTATTTAATACTTTTCAGTTCTCGAGATCGTGTAATTAAGTCTAGGGTTAAGGGTTGACTCAGTTTGCATTTGAAACTTGTGATTCTAAAATTCACCGAAGGATTTAAGATCTTAATATTTCGTTGTCAAATGTCATTTGAATATATTGTCTTGATTTACGTGTTAAAATTTGGATAGATGATTTGATTAGTGTACAGATGTCAAGTTAACCGATAGTTGGATTTTATATTTTGTTTCGAAGGTTCTTATTTTCTCAAGACTAAGAATTTTCGTGTTTGACCTGATTTAGATTTTGGTTTTAACTTGGGTCGATTTTCGGGGTTTCAATTTTGGTATTTAGACTTTCAGGATTATTTTCTATGAATTATGAAAATTTCAGGGGTTTACATAACCAAACTATACCACACATCAAGTAAATGTCAAGCAAGTATATTTTGCAATCATATATAATGCAATAGTCAATCATATGTGCAAGTACAAGCTTGGATAACCCAAACTCTAAATAGGACAAAAATTTATCTCATCGGGATTGAATGAACCTACAACAATGTCCTATCGTACCCAAGAGAATCTAGGAACCAAGGAAAATGGGTACGATTCTTTCTCATGACAAGTTTCAAAACATTTCATTTTTAACCTTAGAACAATAGAAACTCCATCAAGCATTAGCCATTTCATGTCGATTACATCGGTGATGTTTCTTCAGGTGCCGGCTTAGTTCCCTTAGAACCAGCCTTATGTATAACTAGAAACGTTTCATCTAGAAAACCAAGTGCATACCTTGGAACTTGAAATGATAAATGCGTTACAGGGTTGACATACCTCTATGCAAGAGATGCAAAATATGCAATGTATGTTCAATTCAATATATAGTCCAATAGAAGTTATGATAATTTATTAGGTAACCATACAATTCACAAACATTCATCATCATGCTTCATACATGTTATACAAATCAAAGTGGTCGTCACATTTAATATCATAGATTGGCATACAACCAAGCACCATACAACAAACATTAATCCTGACCTCACATGCATGAGGGTTTTAATACATTATCACATATGCACTATACTATAAGCACAAATAATGTGATAAGGTTAAAGTTACTCACCTACTCATCCTAACTCAAACGCAATAATTAGTTGAAAATCCAAATGAGAGTCGGTTTCTCCTAGTAGATGAATAAAAGTATTCATCAATTACACATGTAATTATGTAATAGATCCTATTGGTGCTTAAGTATTCCTAAACATGGTTTTTATCGTCTCTTGTAATGTTTTTCTCATTTCTAATCCAATTTTATCATATGAATAATCATTTTAAAGCCCATAAAATCTACTATCCTTTGGAGTTAATATAAGGTTCGTATAAGTGGGTTTTTCTTAGAAAAAAGTACCTTAAATGATTTCAAATATCGGTTTTTTTATCACTAGATCTTCAACTAAGCCTATAGTACTTATTTTAACTAAGGATTCTTACATATGAATAAGCATTGGAAAGCTTATTTTGAGTACTATCTAATGGTCCAATTAAATCATTCAAATTATGTTTTACTCCTCTTACTTTAAAGGATCCAAGAGGTACTTTATGGTACCTATATCCTTTGTTTTGAATTTTGATCTTCCATCAAAGTTTATATCCTTATCTAATGTTTCTTACATGATTTTAAGGATTAAAATTATCTCATTTACTTTTCCCATGTTGTCTGAATATTGAATTAGGTTTATTTTCATTGTGTTTCTCTTGATCTTATTATAAGTATACATCTTTAATTAGCTTGCCCATTTCCAAGATTTCTATCAATTGTGCTTTATAACTCTAATTCTTATGTATAAGGTAACCCATGCTATGTTTTATAAGGATAGTACTTTGGTTTAATCATCTTATTCTAACTAAATCATCAAGTTATTCATCTTATATGTTAGCTTAGGAGCATATTCTTGAGTTCATTCACTTGATCAACTTCCTTAAGGCTTATTGGATCTAAGTATGATTTAATTGTTCATTCAAGCATGGATTTTGTCTTTAATCTCCTATTGGGCTAAGAGCCATAGGACTTAGTTTCTTAGGGCTTTCTATCTTTCTTTGCTTCTAAAACCCATCTACTTGTGTTCATATTAACTAATTTTACTTCATGGGTCTCATCTTATGTCCATTTTATTTAGTGTAATCTAGGTCTTATCGTTTAAAGCACATGGTACCTTATTACATTTATGGTGTCAAAGATATGTAGGTGTAGGTTATTGCATGTTCTTGCTAAATTTAGATGAAATTTATCCCTAAACATGTTGTATGACTAGAGTAAGATATGATTCAATTGAATTTGTGAAGAAATGATGTTAATCTTCTATTCTTCCTTATATGACCAAATGGTATAAGCTAGGGTTTCAATATGATTTGCTAGCTTTTCATGTGTTTCTTGCATGAACATATTAGAATTCACAGATAGGTTAGAGTTTACCTTGATTTAGAAGAGATTTGAAGTTATTACTCCCCTTTACTAGTGTTGGCTAAGACCTTATAAGAACAATAAGGCCTTTATGCGCTTAATTTCAACTAAACTTAAATTGTTAGGATCTAATACCTTACATTGGATTATTGATCCTTGTTGTATGAATCTTCTTCTATATCATAAGAGCTTTGTTCTTGGATTTAAGTATTATGGTTATGGTTTTCTTCTTAAGATTTTAAAGTAGTTTTTGATGCATGAAAAAGTATTGATTTAGATGTGTGTAGTTGAAAAAGGGAATGGGTTCACGGTGCTAGGAGTCCACAATTTGAAATGGAAAGGAAGGGTGATTTTTATTTCAAGTGGGTCTTATTAATAATGAATGACCTATTGATGTTGATAGCTTTTGTGTGTGTGGATGGGGTGTATTTCATGGCAATAGCTTGTAACTTAGGGTTTGGTTTTTTCTTTTACACTTAAATGTTATTAATTGTTTAGATCTTAGGAAGATATTGTTGTGTTGTGGAAGATTATGAAGGTACCCTAGGGTTTACAATTAAAGGAGAGAGAGAGAGTGATCTTATCACTCACAAGTTGCCACTTAGATGCTTACTTGGAAGGTGTTGATTGGTGTCAAGTTGAATAAGTAATGATTGCTAATGATGACCTTCAAATATAAATATACATATATATGTTAAAGTCCTTTCTTGAAGACTTATGGAGCTTATGGTTTAGAGGGAATGAAAGAGAAAGAAATTGAGTTGGCATCAAGTCTCTTTCATTCGTTAAAAGAAAGATCCTTTTCATAATCATGAGCTTTGGATTTCTAAGGATCTTAGAAGATCCTACATGTAATGTGGCACCCCCTTCCCTTTCTTGCTCGTGATGGATGGTTTAAGTCCCTTTTGGAGGATTTAATACATGTGGAAATTATTTAAAGACCTACAGAGTAATATCCAGACTATCTCGTAGAATATTGGGTCATATGGGTATAAATATATCAGTTATTTGAGGAATAAATATTTTAGAATTTTATCTAAGACCTCTAAAATAATATTATATTATTCTTGAGTTGAAATCTTGGATTTAAAGTTTACACGATTAAGTATTTTTAAGGTTCTTACCTACGCAATTTGAGTTTTTGGGCCTAATAATTAAAATTATGGTTTTAGTCTCTATAGATCGGAATTTTCTAACTAAGATGTTTTAAAATCAAAGTTTTTATTTGAGGTTTAGATATATATATATATATATATGTATATTTTTTTTAATCTTATGGAGAATTTTGTAACGCTAGCGATTGATATTTAAGCTATTACTTTATAACCAAAAGGTTCTAAAAATTATTCATCTTCTATTGCACTTCAAATCTAAGGCTAACAATGATTACTTATTGAGTTATCGACTCGAGTTACAAATTTTTATATTTGGTATCTTTTATCAACTAAGAAAATTTCTATTCAGGTTTTAAGCTATTAATGAGCTCATGACTATTCATATTATGACTATTCATAGTTCCAATTTAGGGTTTTTGGTTGTTCATGGATTCTCTATCTATTGTGAATTTATTATTCTATTCACTGCTCTATTGTGAAAAACCCCAAGGATCACACAAGAGGTAGGAATTGTTGGGGAGGTGCCTTAGAGATTAAGCAAGAATAAATGAAGAGTTAGTGAAAATTTTTAAATACAGTAAATGCGCTTCATTCATCAATTTTCTCTCCACAATTATAGGAAAATAATGAAATGATAAAATTTGAGTGAATATTTTGGAAATTTGATATGAAATTACCAAGTAACTCAATGGAGGTTAATAGTGGATAACATCATCTTACTTATGAGTTAGCTTCACTACGTTAAAATCACTCTATCTTATTTAATCCAAGAATTGAGAGTTGGGATTGACTTATGGTCCCTAGTAAAACTACTCAATTAATTACTAAAAGCTTAAATAATATGTATGCTCTCCAATTAGTCGTTTTAAGAGCCTTATAGTCTCTAGTAAATGTTCAAATGATGCTTTTAAATTGATTTTTCCTTGTACTATATAAATTAAAATCAAAACAAAAATGATTATGAGCTTAGGATTGACATAAGTAGGGTTCGTCCTTTAGATGAGTAATTTCTTGACCCCTTTAACAATTTTAAATAAGCCAAGAAATGAAAAATCATGTTCAATTAAAATGAGTAGGACTTGGTACCTTAGAAGTGCAAGGCTTGACTCCTCTATTAATTAAATCATGAAAGCATGGAAAAGAAAATAGTTGTTAGTATGAGTAGGACTTGGTCCCTCAAAAGAACAAGGCTTGACTCTTCTACTAATAACTAATCAAATCAATTGAAATTGAGAAGTGCTAGAAAAGGTTAGCTGATATGGGTATGTCTTAGTGCCTCAGAAGAGCAATGATTCACTACCTTTGTCAACTAAGCTATATTAAAGAAAGAGAAAGAAATGAGACAATGTTTGAAAGCATAGATAAAGAGCATGATTCAGGGATTAAACTGATATATATGCCTTCTCTTTTGAGTGTAATGTTTCGATATATGATTAAGGGACTACATACTTATAAATGTAAGGGGATAAAGTTACTTGAGTTTCTCTTACTTTGTCTAATATTTTGAGTAAATTTTTCTTTAGGTCATAACTTAAATAATAAGGGTAAAGACTGATATACTTGGATAAGTTTAGTGATTCTAGCAAAAGTAACTTTAACACATGATATGGTAGGATTGTATGAAGTTATTTGTGCAATAGAATGTTGAGTTTACGAGGTAATTGGGCTGAAATAAATAGGAACTTTAAGTTCGATTTGGTCAACATTCCACTCGTGATTTATTTTTCCCATTCAACTAGCTTTACTGTTTGGTTTTCACATGACAATTTGCTTAAGGACAAGCAAAAGCTTAAGTACAGGGGAATTTGATAAGTCATTTATACTCTATTCAATTTATAAGAATTCATGCTTTATTTGATTCATTATTAGATAAATTCCTATGAATTTGTGTTATTATTGTGTATATGTTGTTTTTCAACTTTTAAGATCAAGAAAAGAAGAAATAAAGTGATTTGAACCAGATTTGAAGCAAGAATGAAGTTAGGATAATTCTAATTATATAAACATTTTTTAGGTAAAAAAGTTTGTTAATGCAAGAATGAGCTTAGGATTTGCTTCACCAAGTTCTTATCATATGATTTCTTAACAAACTTAATGAGTTGTTTGTTGGATATACTTATACTATCGGATTCACAAAGGTAAGTTAAAGCCTCTCATAATGTTAAGAACTCTATATCTATATTAAACCCTCGGAATCTCTTCACAAGTTATTAGCAATTTAGATCCGCATAAAGATTAAGAATCCTTTGATTAAAACCCATTTTAATGAATTTAAAATCAAGTGACAGAAAGTTACACCGTCCCTATCTTTAGGTGATTATAAGAAACTTTATTATCAGCCTAAGTCTATTCAAAAGAATTATTACTCAATCTGTTCAGTTGAAATCAGACATGAATCTACATAGTGCACTTACATAAACTCGCAAATTAAGGTCGACTTACTACTTACAAGTACCCAGACAACATTCAATTAAGACACGTTGAAATCACATAAATCAGGTCTTGAATTCTTAAACCCTTAGTTAAAATGATTATTTCTCTATGGTTATGAACATTAGACATATATTAAGGGAAACGATATGAAATAGGGATGAGTATCATTGATTAAGCATAAAATCTTATAAAAACAAACGTCAAGTTAACTTAGATTCTGTAAGCCTTGGAAAATTTCAGTATATAACTCCAAAATGAACTTCGAAAATAAACTCTAAAAATGACTCCAAATTAAAACTGAACTTCGACAAGTCCTAAATCACGAACGAATTCAGAAACTTCTTAATCTTGAGAAAATGAAAATCCTTAAAAATAAAATAAGAACTTAACAATCTTCGAATTCAAAACCGCTACGTACGACAAATTTTATATTTAACTCCAACTTGTAAAATCGGGTAATATAGAACCTAAAAACCAATTATTAAAAAGTAAATAATGATAAACCTTCAGAAATAAAACTCAATTCAAGAATTCCGAAAACGTTGAGAGATATTAAATACTTACAAAAATAAAATTTAAAATAAATTTCTAAAACTAAATATGTTGTATAAACAAAAAAAGGTCAGTTTCCAAATTAGTGAGGATCTAAACAGGAAAATCACCCGGAACCTTAAGTGGAATATTGTAAATCCCCGAAGTTTTGTGAACAATTAAAGTTTAAACCCTAATTAGAAGTCAACCGGATTTCTAAAGTCAACAAAACCCTAGTCTACTATAACCGCTTAAATCTGGCATCTCTGTTTAAGAAACCCTAGTAAAGTAAGAAAGAGTTTAGTAAGCAGAATAGTTCGTAATTACCTAAGAAAGCTTAAAATGATCAATTTTGTAAAACGGCGACTTGTTTTGAACCCGATCAGACACAGTTCTTGAAAAACTTATCCCGATGCTCGAAATAGTAAAAAAATTCTGAATATACCATTGACTTATAAAAATATAAGATTTTCAAAAATATCAATTTCATAATTTTTCGATAGCTAAAAATATCAAATATCGATTTATACGCGTATTTTTTTACTACCGGTACTTAAAATTGCCATGTTTACTTTACATTACACTATTCTACACTATTTATCTATCTCTACTTTTTCTTACAACCTACTCTTACAACCCATACCTCTATTTTTTACACATTTTCTTTTCCAATACAACTTCACATCTTTCATATCTTACTTTTAATTAACAAAAATACAAAAAAATAAATTTCACTCCCTCTCTACTTCACTAATGGTGCCGGCCCCCTCTCTCTTTCTTCCCAATTTGTTTTATTTTCAATTTATTTAATTAACACAAATTATCTTCTACATTTTCCTATAAATAACCCTCTTACTTCCACTTCTTTCACACATTTCCTATACTAAAGTTACTCTCCTAAATTTCTACAAGAAATCTCTCCCAAGAAGTTCTCTCTAGTTTAGTTCTTTTAGGTAATTTTTCTTCGAAGTTCTCTTTATGTTCATTTACTTAGTATGAGCTTAGTGTGTGTTTTCTAAACCATGAAGGTTAAAGAAAGCAACAATAGCTTCATTCTTTGTTTTTGTTCATGATCTAATTTCTTTATGTTGCTTTTATATTTATAACTATCTAATATATCTATGTAGCTATATATATCATTTAGAGCATATAAGCTCATTTGTTTTGCAATTTATTTACTTTCCTTGCAATTTATTTATATTCATATTATTTTTAAGACTAGTCTTTCTAGTCTTAGACTTGTCCTCATCAAGTCAAAACATTTTTTTTTCTTTAGGGACTAGTCTTTTCTTAGTCTCGGGATACCTTGTTGAAGCTCAAGATCCAATACTTGATTTATTTTCTTATTAACTTATTCTTTCAAGTTATTATGTTTCTTTATGTTTTCATAAGTTTATGATTTATATTTATGCATGAACATAAAGATTTTTGTCTCAACAAAATAAATGAGGAAAGGTTTTCTTAAAGTAAAGATTTTTTTCTAGAAATAAAAGTAGGAAGTAATTTTTCCTAGAAAACTAAGGAGTCATCTTAACAAACTTAGAGGAGTTCATAGGAATTTTTATAAACATACATGACATAGAAAGGACTTTTTGAGTAAACAAAGATTTTACAACAACTTCACTTTTTCATCGAATTATAGAAATTCTTTTCATCAAAATAGAATGATCTCAAGAAACCAAGAAATTATTTCTCTAAATATAGAATTGTTATTACTTTCAAAAGTATTGAAAACTAAGCCTAGAAAATAAAATCACTCCTTAGGAATTTAAAGAGATTACGAAAATAAAATTTAGGAAAAGAGAATACTCATTTGAAATAACTTAAGATATTTTCAAAGTAAAATAAAAAGGAATATTTCAAAAGTTCTCACTTTCCAAAAATTTTTAAAAAACTTTACTTTTCATAGTTTGAGACAACTTCATTAACTTCATACATTCAATATGAGTCACTTAACATATGTATATACATTTCAAAGGTTTTACAAGCTATTATAATACCTAGCTCTTCAAAATGAGCTTTGGATAAAAGAAGGAAAACAAGTTTATAAAAATTCTTGGTGAATCTGTTCACCACTTTTTCGGAGCCCAAACGACTTAGTTTATTGAAAATAAGTTTAGAAATAGATAGATCTTTTTGAATAGGTAGAAAACGGTATATTATATGCGAAATTCCGAGTTAAAATGAGCAAGTTATGGCCATTTTAAGTTGGAATTTCCTCTTATATGATTTTACCGCGATTTTAAGAAAGTTTAGAATATTCAAGAATAGAAATTTCATGAAAGACTCATTTTGGGTATTTCATCTTGTTTAGGTGAAGAAGGACCCGAGATCACCTTCCCGGAAGATTACTTCGTTTAGGATCTACCAACATGGAGTGAGTTAATCCTTTACTAAGTTACATTTCATTGTTTGTGCGTGTAAGTAGTAGCACTAGCAATTAAGAAAAAGATAAATGAATATTTGTTGTGTGACTTAGAATTATGATTGGTTGAATATAAATTAAGAATATTGAAAGAAGATTTGATAAATAAACTGTGATTCTTGTATTGATATGATGAAAATTGTGTTGATCGCCTTTAACTTGAACTCAACATTATTTGGTTAAATATATATTGAAATTAATTCATGCATATCATAATTGTGAGTCACATTTATTTTACTACTATTATTCGTGTGAGGAAACGAGGAAATGGTAGTGGCGGCTAGTAGGAGCCTGAAAATCTACATGGGCTAATAGGAGCCAAGAAGTCTACAGGGCGAGCAGGAGCCGGTAAATCTACAAAATTTGATAGTCGTATGAGCCTATAACCTCCCAAACCTTGACATGGAGGGTATGAAATCCATGCTATACTTGATTTCCGGTTAATCATGTGTATTTTGTTTGCTCATATATTTGGTGCATTCTCATATGATTGTTTAAATACTTGTTTGAATTATGGAAATGTCTTGTAGATAGAATTATCTCACTAAGCTAGATTTGCTTATACCCTTATAGCTTTTTGTTACAATATGATTATCTTTGGATGGCCCCAAGGAGCCCCGTATGCTAGGTATGAGCTTAAGCTACTAGGAGTTTTTAGGAGAAGCTATATGTATTTGAGTTTTGGACATAGACTTCTAGGAAAATCTCTATAGTAGGCTTGTGTTATAGTTGCTATTATCTTATTGATAGAATTTTAAGACGAGGGAATGCCCATAAGATGATGTAAGGAATTATTATTTAAATGAAGGTTTCAGGTTTATCTAAATAAGTTCTTGCTTGCTTTTATTATCTACTTAAATATAATACCCCTCTGAGTCTCTTACTATCTTGGAAGCACGCCTTGCATGTGATATCGAAGCTTCTGCATGACTAAGATTGTCATTCATTAGCTTTAATATTATATGCAGCGGACTGCCATGTTTAAGGTGCCCTTCGGGGTGTGACAAATATAGTTGTTTTAGTCCAGCAATCTCGCGCGCTTAACCCTAGAGGCCGAGGTATAGTTTAAGTATGTAGAATAACTCGTAGTAATAAAGATCGCTTAAAAAATCAGATTGATAAATTTTTTATCTGTTTCGAACCCAGTCAGTACCATTAATACCGTTAGACTCGTATTTTCATAAGGATTTCTAAAATATCAGTTTTATAATTTTTCGATAACTAGAATTATCTGATTTTGCGATTATATTCGTATTTCATCACTACCGGCAATTAATTAGCCTTTTGCACTATTCACTATTATTCCTTACACAATTTTATTATTCTTATAAACCCTTATATTTTTAGATAAATATTTTATATAGCATAAAAAATTTTGTTTTTCTAAAATTTAGTTAGTTTTAGGCTTTTACGGGATCAGTTTCCGTTTAAGATCCGGTACTAAAAATAAAATAAATTAATTCATTTTAAAAATATTTTTATTTTCATAAAATAATTTTTTAGAATTTTTCGAGTTATAAAAATATCATTTATAGCTCATATTCGTGTATTTTGAACATACCGGTAACTTATTTGATAATTCACTAAAATAAATAAATAAATTATCTTATTTTAATTATGAAAAATCTGCTACAAATATTTGGAATGAATTTTCTATTTTTATTTTATTTTATTTTATTAAGAAATTACTCTTACAATCCATACTTTTAAGTACACCTTTTACACATAATTTCTTTTTCACTCCAATCTTTCTACACTTTATTCCACACTTCATGGCAGAAAATATGACTTATTTTGCTGCCTTTTTGTCCCTTGAAATGCCCCCAATTTGATTAAATAAACCTATTTTAAACCCTTCTTCAAGAAGTTACACTTACACATTAATTACATTACAATTCCAAGTCAAAAGCTAACTAAATTTCTCTCTCTCTTCCTCATTTTCACGTGTAGCCCCTCTCCATTTGCTGCCTTTGTTTTATTTTTTTCTCTTTCAATTAATATACTCCTATCTCTCCATTTAATGTATCTCATTTACATCCATTCATTCCTTTAAAACCCTACACCATTTACTCTCTCTTTTTCCTCTCTTTCTTTCTTCTTTTGTTCTTATTCTTGCAAGAACAAAAGCTGCCCCCATCTAAAAAAGTCACCTCCACACTCCATTCTTGAAGGTTCTCTAAGCATACCTTCTTGTTAAGCTTCCATAGATGATATATGTACGGTATAGTGAGAGTTTCATGCATCAAATGACTTTCTATAAGCTTAAAAAGCTAAGGATTATGATATTGTAGATCTAACTTTTTGGTAGCTTTGATTTTGTTTATGTTTTAGATCTTGTTATTTGAGTTGTTTTGCTATTATTTTGTTTTATTTTCAAATTATGTGGTTATTGCTTCTGATTTATATATATATTCATCATTCACATAACCATCATAGTGTTCATGCATCTATAAATAGTATATTAAACTAGATCTAGTGTTTTCAGTTCATAAATTCATTAGACTTTTGTTTTATGTTCATAAATAACTTGTAGTAGCATGATGATAGTAAGAAAGTTTTAGAAAGCTCAAGATCTATTTTATTTTCAATAAAATCATTTTTTTAAATTCGGATAAAAAAGGAACCATATTTAGAAAAGTTATTTTTCAACTTCAAAATGTGTATTTTTCATTTAAAATGAAGGGCTTATGGAATAGATAACATGAATGAATGATTTTGATAAGTAAAGTTTAGATCTATGAGTTTATAGTTTACTACCATGGATTTCTTTTATATTTATGTTCATAGAAAGTGTAGATCTTGGTTTTGAACTTAAACAAAAATGGTGAAATTCGTATCTAGGCAAGACCCATTTTTAAGAACCACTTTCTAAGTGTCAAAATGGGATTTTTACTTGAGATAATGAAGGCTTAATGTATATATATCATCAAGACTTCATTTTACATGGTTCAAAGATGATTTTCAAAGAATATCTCTCATAACAAAACTCTATTTTTGGATTTAGGCTAAGGCATAGTTTAAAAACATGTTTTCCAACTTAGAAATGAAATTTTTATTCAATATATGGAAGGCTCTTAAGATAGGATATGTAAGGAATGGATTTTCATAAGTTTAGATAGATTTAATCAAAAGGTATGTCCAAAAATAAATTTTGTAAATTCGGATCTCAACAAAGACCAATTTTGAAAACCCATTTTTCAACTTCAAAACATGACTTTTATTAAAGAAATGGAAGCCTTAAGGGGTAGGTTTGATTAAGAAATGGTTTTTGAAAGACTAAATGAGTTTTACAAAGAAAACAAGCTCAAATGAATTTTTCAAAATTCGGATTTGAAAATAGCCACCATTTAAACACCTATTTCTAAATGCCAAAATGATAAATTTTATAGGAAAATGGAAGTCCTAGGGAATATATGTAACAAAGACCAAGTTTTGACAAGGATAAGAGAGGTTTATCAAAATATAATCTTAGAACAACAAATGGTTTTCAAGAATAGGTTAAACAATGTTTTCATTCTTTAAAATTTTGTAAAATTCATACTTAGGCAAACCACCTATTTGAACATCTACTTTCTAACCCCAAAATGAAGGTTTTTATTGAAATAATGAAGGTGATGGTTATATAGGTCATCAAGGTTGAGTTTTGATAAAAGAAAGTATGATTTTACAAGAAGAAAAACTATTTTTCTTATGTCTAGTAAAATTCAAAGTTTTGCAACGTAAAAGTTTTCAAAAAGAATTCTTGGTACTATATGTATACATAAAGATAGATCATCTCATAACCTTCATAACAATAGCTTGTAGGTATTACATATATACATGATGCATTTGTAGAAATAAAGTAGGAAAAAAATTAAGTTGTTTGTCATTTTAAGAAATTCGTAACAATGGAGTAATGGCATGAAAACACTTACTTTCCAAACTCAAAATAGAATTTTTATTAAAGAAATGAAGTCCTTAGTGGATAGGTATGGTTGAGCCTTAATTTTCTAAGTATTAAATGATTTTTACTTAAAGGAATCACCATAAAAACAATTTTTAAAATTCGATTTTGGAATCAACCCTACTTGAAAACATGTTTACAAAGTGTAAAATGAAAATTTTTATGTAGAAATGAAGGTCATAAGTAATAGATATGAATGAAAACTCAATTTTAAAAGGATAATTATATTTTCTTAAGAAATAAATCCAAAACAAATGGAAATGATCAAAGTTAGGAAACTAGTTTTCTTAAAAGTAAATGGCCATGGAGTCTTAAAAATAAAAAGTTTCTAAAATTCTTTTTAGTAAATATTATCATAAGCATGCATACATCAAGCTCATAACATGCCATTCATGATAGGAAATCATCAATATTGCATGTATAGTTAATCTATATAGTAGGAACATTACAAACATTTACAAACCTATTTTTCGGAATTGGAATTTGCTACTGATCAGACCTTATCAGAATATTTCATGAACCAAATATTTTCAAAACTTGAAAATAATATTAGAAATAGATAGATCTTTCAAAGTAGATATAAATCAATATATAATTTGCTAAATTCCGAGTTAAAACGACTAAGTTATGACCGTTTTAAGTTGGAATTCCCGCTTAGGACGAGAATTACGAATTTGATAGTTTGTATGAGATGGCTTGGACTAGTTAAGTGATGAAATACTTATTAGGATATTTCTTCCTTTTTAGGTGACCCCGATATCGACGATTCCTTACCACCGGATTACTTGTACTAAGAGACCGGTGATCCAATGGCGAGTGAGTATTACTTCCGATTTCATTTATTATATGTGATTGTAATAATAGTTGCACTAGATATTTGGTAAAGATAAAATGGATATGCATGATGGGGACGAATGGAAACTATGTATGCTTATTGTTGATGTGAGAAATGGAATATAAGAATATCGAAGCCGGGTGGTCAACTATTGCTTGTATAGATGGACTAGAATTACTGTCTGCGATTATTGATTGATCACTTAAAAGAATTGGTATAATTGATTATTCGGAATTGAAGATGAAATTGAACTCATTCATATCATGATGGGGATGGAGCATTAGTGTTTGTTCGATTTCCCTTGATCCTAAATGGTGTAAAGTTCGGTTAATCGTGATCCTCAAACGAATTTATAGTTCAGTTGAATGTGAGCTTAAATGGCATAGTACCGAAGGATTTGTTAATCTGCTAACCTAGGATGGAGAGCCACATATGATTTTCGGCCGATCATATGTTTGTTGAATCCATATGTTTGATGCATATCACTTATCTGACTAATCACTTGTTTGTATGATGTGATATAAATGTGATCTTGGAAGTTCTCACTCACTAAGCTAGTGTAGCTTATACCCCAATAGATGTTTGATTAAACAGGTTAACTCAAGAATGCTACGTGAGGACTGAGATGTCTAGATCCGAGTACGACCTTGGGATTCTGGCGGGAAGTAAGAATGCTTGAAGATATTAGCTAGGTGTTATGAATTTCTTGTAATAGTTTGTGTAGTGAAATCTGTGGATGAAATGTAATTGAAGTATAGTGAATTGTATTTCCTTTACATTATTACTCGAGTTGTATCAATATAAAATGTATCACTCCGATGTGTCTCCTCCATGTGTTAGACACCTTGTACATAGTATGAAAGCCTTCGCGTGACTGAGGCGGTCATTCCTAAGCTTTAATATTGTGTACGGTGGACTGCCACGTTTAGGGTACCCTTCAGGGCATGATAGATTCACTTAGAAAGCTTAAATTTCTCGCAAAAGAAAAGTTTCTTTCGCTATAAATTCTCATTCTACTCTATTCTACTTCAAAAATTTATTACATATGGTAAAATACTTACAACATTTTTGCACATTTATTTACAGGTGTCAAGGACAAAAATCATTAAGACTTTATTTACTGACGTAGCAGATTCTTTTTGATAAACTTTGTACAAATCTTCACAAGCATTATTTCAAGATAAGGTCACTTTTCGCGGTTAGAATCGCAGCCTCAAATATTAGTTATGGTAGAAGTTGTGTTCAAATCACGTGATTATGGCCTATCTTAGCTTGAACCTCAAGCATAACCACATGCATGATTTAGGGCACAAGCTGTACTTTTGCCTTGTATTCTTGCCATCGGTTTACTCCTTGAAGTTGCAATTGGATTCTATTTTCAAAAATTATTGTTGTTTAGCTCCATATCTTATTCAAATCAATTTATTTCTTCTTTTCTTGATCTTAGGCGCTGAAAAACAACATTTGCACAATAATAACACAAATTTATAAGAATTTATCTAATAATGAATCAAACAAAGCATGAATTCATATATATTGAATAGTGTATACATGACTTATCGATTATCACTTACACATGGTTATGTTTTTACCTCAACATAACATGTAATCTTATGATGATTTCAAGAGAACAAATTATTTTTTGGAAGCTAAACTTTCCTTTATAGAACATTGAAGACTTAGTTCCATGGATTGGATATAATAGGGAATTATATTCAATCATTCTACCAAAAGTTGGCTTATGATTCAATGGGGTGGTTTATCTAACATCACAAGTTAGTTAAACATATCATATACCGAAACTTACTATGTGAGCTATATAAGGGAAGTTTTTGGATGATGTTTCAGAGCCGTAACATTAACTTAATTTTTTATGAGAACTAACGCATAAGTTTCATATTGAATAACGGTTAACTATTGAAGATATAAGTATAGAGAAGATCATAACCAGCTTAAAGAATCCAACATTTATGGAAAGATATCTTTTTCACTTGGTTGGAATTCAAATTTATATCTTTCTCTATCTCATGCATATAATAAAGTTTGGAAGTTAGATTTCACATGTTACTTCACATAATATTTTTTTAGCATTCCTCTAACATTTATTTACAACTTTTATGAAAGAAATTCAACTTACCACATGTTGGAGATTCACAAAGATGCCCAAGCAATGGACAAGAATTATATCCTACCTCTTATGCATGAACAAGATTGTTGATACTCTCTATTAATGATTCGATTGAAGAGCAAAACACAAAGTTTTATTGGGAAAACAAGTGTAAAAAATCTTCCATTTCATGAGAATAACAAAAACTATGATTTGACTTACTCATTGTAAAAAGAAAAAGAAACCTACTGCTCCCATATCTACTTTTAGAAGTTGCTGCTTTACTTCATATTTTTTATTTTTACTAAAAAGTAAGGAATCTTTCTTGTGGTTTTCCTCTAAATTAGAGAAAATCTCTTTATACTGTTGAGCTAGAGTAGGAAGAGACAAAAGCTACCAATAGAACCATATGATAGCTTAGGTTGAAGCTAGATAAGCTATGTAGGTTGTTTAAATTGCATTGGTCACAAGACTTCTATGTACTTCTTCATTTGATTGGATCTAGTGTAACAAACTGGTAAAGACAAGCAGAAACTCGATGTGAAGTTATAAGAGTAGACTAACGTATAAGGCGAAACCACTATACATAGCCGAGCAATCCTCTCTCTCTCTCTCTCCCTTTTGTTTTTGTTAATTTCACATATAACTCTTATATTGAATCCAAAGTAATATAACTTGAAGTGTTTTTAATTAATAAATTGTTGAGAAAAGAGATCTAAAGTAGTTAAACTCGACTATATCAAAAGTTAAGATATCAAGAGGATTTACTTAAAGATTGTTTGAGTAATCATTTGAAACAAAGTTTCAAAACTTGTTTCGAAAAGGAAGTTTTAATTTAGTTTTTGCAAAAAGTTTTGACATTACTGATTCATCTCTGTCTTGGTTACTTAACTTATGAGACCAACAGATGATACCACAATTGAGTTGCTAAGATCTTTTTTGGCTAAGTCAAATAACCAAGTGGTTGTTATCCATGACTTACAAAAGCAATTGAACCCGTTATCCCAATCATCTAGTAGTTGCCCTCAGGGAGCACTACCTAATAACATTGAGAAGAATCCTAGGCATCAAGTTGGATCATCAATTGTGAATGAAAAGGAGGTCAATATAGTTGAGAATGAAGAAAAAGAGAATCGTAAGATGAATCCTTTAGATAAAACATTTAAAGAATATAGTCTTGATAAAGAGGATAAACTGACTTATGAATATGGAAATTGAGATCAAAGTCCTTGATAGTTTATGGAATGGGTAAGAAGAAAGTTCAATTGAAGAGGATTTCATCAAAGGAGATTTAGTAAAAAGTGGTTAGGAAGTAGAGAAAGAAATTAAAGGAATGATGGGGAATGAAGCAAATAATTCGATGAAAGTTATGAAGAAAGACCAAAGTGAGTTTGAAGAGTTAAATGGATATGACAAGCTAGTGCTAGTAGATGATTGGAGTAATAATAAGGGTGAGTGTGATGGCATGCGTGACAGAAATGAGTAAGAGAAGGTCAATGAGATGGAGAAAATTGAAATTATAAGTAAATTGAGATGATGGAGATGACTAAAGAGGGTTCAAGTGAGATATCAAGGATGAAAAGAAATGAGATAGGATAAGAGCATATAAATTAAATGATCTTGCCAAATCGCAAAGGAGTAGATGTCAAAGTGGAATGCATTCCCTTTAAATGATATGATCCAAGAAAGATAATGGTTATATGCACCATTGATGGTAAGTTTATTAAGAGTGTTTTATGTGATATAGGTGTCATGGTAAATGTAAACCCCTAATTTTTAAGGTAAATTTGAGCTTAAACCCTAAACCGGAAAGTCAACCGGAAACCCTAAGTCAACAAATCTCTAGGAAACCCTAGCAGTTTAGATCCGACAATCTCGTGTTCTTAAACCAAGAATTTGAAATACAAGTGAAGAGTGTAGTTTGGTTCATAATAATATTAGGATGCTCAAAAAGATCATTTTAGTGAATTTTCAACCTATTTCAAACCCGATTGGATACAGACTTTGAAAAGCATGTCTTAGGGCTCGAGATATTAAAAATGATATTAGTACCATCAGACACGTAATTTCATAAGATTTTCAAATATACCAGTTATAGAATTTTTCGAATTATAAAAATTACAGTTATAGCCTTTTATCATATTTTCTTTACTATTGGTACTTTAATTGTCTAATCTACTTTTTTATTTTTTTCACACTATTCATCAAGTACAACTACCCATAATCTACTCTTACATCCTTACAACCTATTCTTACAATTTCATCATTTTCCTTACAATTACATTTTCAATACAACTTTTATTACTAAAATTACTTATTTAATTTTGAAACTTACACAACACACATCTCTCTCTCTCTTCCATACTCACTAAAACTGGTGCCCCCTCCCTCTATTCCCTCTCTCTCCAATTTTGTTTTATTTTTCTTTTATTTAATATACAAACCCTAATCCACTTTTTTATATAAACCCCTTTATACCAACTTTATTTCACTTTCCCACTTTTCATTTAAACAAACTCTTGCAAATTTTTCTCTTCACTCCTCTCCTCCTTGCAAACCGTGACCTCCCCCATATACACATTTTATATTTTTCTTCAAGTTTCTTGCTCCAAACACTAAATAGGTAATAGATCCACACCCTACTACATTAAAAACATGTAATGGCAAGATTATCCATGTGTGATTTTACTCAAAAATCCCCATGAGCTTTAAGCTAGGGATGTGGAAACACTTGAACATGAGATCCTTACCATCACAATGTTATAGATCTTGTTATTTAAGTTATTTTGTTATTACTTTGTTTTATTATTAAGTTATGTTGTTATTAGTAATGTTTTGTGCATGTATTCATCATCTAACCATAGGTTTTGAGTTCATAAATGCCTTAGGTTTTTGTTTTATGCACATAAATAACTTGTAGTAGCATGAGGATAGTGGCAAGATATTAGAAAGCTTAAGATCTAATTTAGTTTCAACAAAAATGGATTTTTAAAATTCGGATCTAAAAAGATTCATATTTGGAAAAGCTATTTTTCAACTTCAAAATGTGTATTTTACATTAAAAATAAAAAGGCTTAGGGAATAGGTATCTTAAATGAGTGATCTTGATGAGTAAAGCTTAGATTTACTAAGGAATATTTTCAAAACAAGGAAAAGTTTACAAAAGTTATGTTTCAATCCCAATAACAAACTTAAAATTCGTAATAAGGAAAGCTTGATAAATGAAAACCTATTTTTTAACCCAAAAAAAAATTATTAAGGAAATGGAAGCCTTAAGGAGCAGGTTTGATTAGGAGATAGTTTTTGAAAAATTAAATGAGTTTTATAAAGGAAACAATCTCACATGAAAGTTTCAAAATTCGGATTTGAAAATTACCACTATTTAAACAACTATTTCCAAATGCCAAAAATTTTATTTTTATGGAAAAATAGAAGTCCTAGGTGTAAACCCTTAAATTTTCGGAATCGGTTTAGCACAAAACCCTAACCGGAAGTCAAACAGAACCCTAAAAGTCAACAAAACCCTAGTTTACCGTATCCATCTAAATCCGGCATTGCCGTTTTCTTTGGCCCTGAAAAACGAAGTTGGGATAATTAGCTAAAATAGTTCGTAATAACCATAGGTTTTATAAAAGTTTCAGTTTCGCGAAATTCGGGTGTCCTTCGAACTCGATCGAACACAGTTCTCGAAAAACGTGTCCGGAAGCCTGGAATAGTAAAAATATTCCGAATACACCGTTAGACTCGTAAAAATATAAGTTTTCCAAAAATATCAGTTTCGTAATTTTTCGGTAAGTCAAAATAACAGATATAGCTATACGCGTATTTTCTTACTACGGTACTTTAATTGTCATATCTACTTTACATTACACTATTCATTACTATTCTACACTATTCTTTTATCTCTACTTTTTCTTACACCTATTCTTACACTCTACATAACCTATAATCTTAACTTTTTACCTTTCCCATAACTTTACATCACATCTACTTTACATATTACATCTTTTATTTTTCCAAAAAGTCAAAAAATAAAACAAATCTCCCCTCTACTAGAAGTGGCCGGCGCCCCCTCTATCTCTCCATCCACAATTTGTTTCAATTTGCATTTATTTTAATCACACAAAAATCCCTCCACATTTTCCTATAAATACCCCCCTCCTCTTTCACTTCCTTCACACATTCACTACCTACAAATTCTTACCAAAACTCTCTCAATTTTTCCTCTCAAAGCTCTCTTAAATTACTATCTCAAAACTCTCTCAAAATAATTCCACAACAACTTCCATCAACAACAAAAAACCCATAACCACATAACCATATCAAAGTCTTCTTTAGGTAACCCCTTTATAATTCTTTCTTCTTCTTCATGTCATGTAACTTTACATGACCATAGTGTGAGTTTCCAAAGACTACAAGTTATGGAAACTACATTATGTTCATGTATTGTTCTTGTTCATGCCAATCCATTTATGTTTATGTTGTTTTATTATATAACTATATACATATTCTTTAGAGCATATAAGCTCACTTGCAATTTATTTATTTCATGCAAAGCAATTTATTTACTTTTCCATTGCAATTTATTTATTTATTCCTTGTTGAAATAAGACTAGTCTCTAGTTTTAGACTTGTCCTCATCAAGTCAAAACAAGTTTTTCTTTCTTTCATTTTATTTTATTATGGGACTAGTCTATTCTTAGTCCCGGGAGCCTTGAAAAAAACTAAGACTCCAATACTTGACTTTATTATTATGCTTTATGTTATTTTGGTTATTATTATTCTTATAATCATGTTCATTTAGATTGTTATCCATAATTTTATTTAAACAAAAAGAAGAATTTTTGTCACTTAGAAATAAGTTTATGTAAAAAGTAAAATCTATAAGATAACAAAAATAAACTCATGCCTTTTCAAGTTACGAAAGAGCTCACTATAATTTTAGAAACTATTTTTACTCAAAAACTACTTAAAATCTTTATTATTCCACCTTGTTTCTCAAAAAGAAACTTGTTGATACAAAAATAGTTCTTTTCATAAGAGAAAAAATAAGATGGATGACTAAGGAAAATTTTAAGTAAAGACCTTTGCAAACAAATAGGCAAAGAAAATTTATGGTTTGAAAATAATAAAGTTATTTCTTTTCGAGTTACAAGAGGAAATTAATAGAATTATAGAAATTAGTTTTTCTACAAAAAGTCCTTAAATTATTCCACATTATTTTTATGAAGAAAACAAGTTTTCATGCATGGATGATTATTTTCGAGAAATATGAGACATGAGAAAAAGAATGAGAAATATCAAGTAAGGATTTTTGCAAAACAAGTAAACAAAAGAATTTACACAAAAAAAAAATGAAGAATAGCATATTTCCTAAGAAAACCTCAAATATAGTATTAATGTAACTTAGAAAAGAGGAAATTTTATTTTCAAAAGGTCACTTAGAAAAAGATAAATAAAACCAACATAAAACGCTTTTAGAAAACAAAGAAAGCAAGGTATACATTTCAAAGAAAATTTACAAAAACAATTTTCGAAAAGCTTCAACCCAAAGAAAAATAATTGGACAACAAGACACTTGAGCATGCTTAAATATGAGTTATATAGTTATAAAAAGAGAATTTTTCAACTATATAGATAACTAAGTATTTATCAAACAAATTTTGATTTCTTGAACCAAAATTGTTTTTACTTGAAAATCCGTGGTGAATTTTGTCGCTACTTTTTCGGAGCCAATATGGCCTTGTTTGTTGAAAGTAATTTTGGAAAGGGTAGATCTTTTCGAGTAGGTAGAAATCGGTATATTATATGCGCGATTCCGAGTTAAAATGACCAATTATGGCCATTTTAAGTTGGACATTCTTCTATACGAACTTTAACGTTCTTTGACATTTTTGTAAAATTCAAGAAAATCATCAAGAAAAACTCATTGTGGGTATTTTCTTTGGCTAGGTGACCCCGAGGAAGGATTCTTTTACCACGAGAACTATTACGATTAAGTGGAGTGTGTGAACGACTCATCCGCTTAGAGGAATAGACGACAATGGCATCGTGAGTTATTCCCGTTATTTTTCATACTCTTGATTGCTTGTAAAATTAGTTGCACTAGAATTTAAGAAAAATCAAAAGGAAGTGTATGATAATATGTTGAAAGAATACTAAGTATATCGAAACTCGATTTGTTTGTAATAAAGTTGTATGTGAATTAATATCTTGAAGTGTTTGAAATTGATTGATCACTTGAAAGAATTTAAACGTAACTACTAGACTTTAATTAAAGAAATTATTCATGCACTTCATATGTTGAGTCACATTGCATTCACTACTATACAATTGGTGGGACAAGTGTATAATAGTGGTGGTAGACATAACCGGTATATCATGTCAGTGGCGTGTAGGAGCCAGTAAGAACTACTTAAATTGATGGCTAGTAGGAGCCTGTAATAACTACAAGTTTTTTGATGGCTAGTAGGAGCCTGTAATAACTACAAGTTTTTGATGGCGTATAGAGCCGGTAAGATCTATAAAAGTGTTTTTAAAAGTTGTGGCTGTAATTGGCCTGAATACCCAACCCCGAATGAAGGCGTAATTCATTCAACATATGATTCCCGGAAAGTCATATGTCTTGTATGCTCACGTGGCTGTTGCATTTCATATGTTTGAATAATAAACTTGATTGATAAATTTCTTCGAGTATGAATATTGGATTTACTCACTAAGCATTAGCTTATACCCCGATAGATATCTTTTGCAGTTCCTTACTTATGGTTAAGGCCACGTGGACCATGCGGGCAAGTAATCCCTCTTTCGAACATTAGAAATCTGGATAAAGTGTAGCTTAGTAGTAGCATGTAATATGTATATAATAGATTAGTAATTTAGGGAGTTGTTCCTAAGTATGTAAAGTCTTTGCCATGAACAAATAATTAGTGAATCCTCTTTTCTTAATGTGTTTTATATCTCCTTACGCTTCATAATTCCATGTATGGTCCTCTAAAGTTGTGAAAGTACGCCTTACAATTAATATAAAAGCTTTTAGGAATGGCTAAGGTTGTCATACTTAAGCTTTAATATTGAGTGTGGCGGACTGTCACGTTTAGGGTACCCAGTGGGGCGTGACACTAGGGAATACATGTAATAAAGACCAAATTTTAACTAAGATAAATGAAAATTATCAAAGTATAATCCTAAAATAAGGAAAGGTTTCAAAGAATAGATTTAAACAATGTTTTCATTCCTTAAAAAATTTGTAAAATTAGTAACTAGGTAAACCCCCTATAAAAACATTTATTTTCCAACTCTAAAATGAAGAATTTTATTAAAATAATGAAGGCGTTAGACATATAGGTCATCAAGGTTGAGTTTTGATAAAAGTAAGTGTGATTTTGCAAGAAGTAAAACTAGTTTTCTTAAGTCTAGTAATTTCAAAAGTTTTGCAAAGAAAAAGTTTTCTAAAAAGATTTCTTGATATTATATCATTGATGATATACATATAAATGGCTCATCTCATGACATTCATGATAATGACTTATAGGTAATGCATGTACATATAATGCACTTGGTAGAAACAAAGTTAGGAAAATAGTGTCTCATACATCCTATTAAGCATTATCTAAGTACATGAGGAAATAGATTTACCATCACTCATGAATCATGTTTGTTGTTGAAGTTATATATGTATATAATAGAGTCTTTCAAGATATAATGATAGCTAAGTATCTATCAGAGCTTTGGAATAATGCTTGTATTGAAATTAGGAATTGATTTGTGGGATGGGAATTTCGTATAGCATTCTGTACCCTTACTGTTCATGGACCTAATAACCTTGTTTGACATAAATAACTTTAGAAATAGAAAGTTCTCGTCGAATAGGAAGAAATCGGTATATAATATGTGAAATTCCGAGTTAAAATGATCAAGTTATGGCCGTTTTAATTTGGAATTTCCTCTTAGACGAACTTTGACGAACTTGTTAAAATAGAATTTTTAAGTTCACTCAAACTTCATAGAAATACTCATTAGAGTTATTTCTTTTGATTAGGAGACTTGAGATATGGACTAGACCTTCCCATGGACTATTACGATAAAGTGGATTTTGCGCCATGCAAAGTGAGTTCACTATCTTTAAATTATATGTTTATGATTGTGCTTATAATGATAGTGGCATTAGAATTAGGGCAAGATAAAATTGGAATGTGTATGTGAATTTGGGTAAATCGATGATAAGAATATCAAAATGGGATTGTTATAAATATTTTTATGATTTAATATAGAATTGAAGTGTCTGCAATATCTATGATCGCACATAAATTGTTAATTAATATGCCATGATTTTATAATCAAATTGACCATGCATACCATATGTTGAGTCACATTGCATTTGTTATTATATCTTTGTGGAAAGAAGGCATAATAGCTAGGTAACGAGGGGCCTGTAAACTCGAATGTTAGCGTAATGGTCGAAATTGAAATGGTAGTGGTGTAGGCACTTGTATCAACTACAAATTGTGTGTGGGTAGGCACCTGAATCAACCATAATGTAAATGAGAAAAATTGAAATCTATGGTCATATGAGCCTAAACCACCTAACCCCAAATGGAGAACGTAAATCCATTCAACATAAGACTCCTGGAAAGTCTTATATATTGTATGTTCACGTTTTGTGCATTCCATACTGTTGTCTAATATAACTTGCTTGCCTTATTAACTGCTGAAGTATTTAATTTTGGGAAGTGAAACTCACTAAGCTAGTAAGCTTATACCCCTATAGTTTCCTGTTGCAGTATGATTATTTATGGCTATCCCCGAGAGGCCACTTTCCTCAAGTATAGCTTTTGGAATTTAAGGAGCTTTGTGAAGAAGTCAAGACATAGATATTAGGCATAGACTTCTAGTTGAATCTCCTTAATCTTAGATATATATATATATATATATATGCTATTGTAAGAAACTTTTGAGGACCTAAGGTCTTTTGATATTTTAACAAGGGTATGCCCCTTAGATCTTTGTAATAAATTAATCTTGATTATAACTGTTATGATTTATATTTTTATCGCTATGTATGTCTCCTTAAGCTATCTCGATTCAAAGTATGGTTCCCTATGTATTGAACGTGAGCCTTACACCCGGTGTCTAAACTCATGGAGTGACTAAGGTTGTCATACTTGAGTTTAAATATCGAGTGTGGTGGACTATCGTGTTTAGGGTACCCTTTGGGGCATGATAATAAACCTCATATCTTTTAGGTTAATGGAGAGATTAAAGCTAAAAGTATGTTTAAGAGCACGGATATGACCCACAGGATAGCAGATCGGACTCCAAAGAATCCCCAAGGATTACGTGAGGATGTGTAGTATAGTCAAGAGCACAAATATGACCCTTAAGATGGCAATTCAGAATCCAAAAAACTTTCACTGAATATTTGAGGATGTGATAGTTCAAAGTACTAGGTATAAGTTACCTACCGAATTTGTGGTGACGAATATAAAAGACAACGATCATATACCTCTTATCCTTGATTGACCATTCTTAGCCACAAGTGCAACCTTCATTAATGTGAGAAGCAAAGGATAGTGCTAAGAATAGGAGATGAGAAACTATGTTGTGTGCTAAGAACTGTAAGAAGCAAGAAAAGACTAGTGTTTCTAGTGATATTTCATTTGATCAACTACTAAGAGCAATTGATAGTGACAAAGTTAGAGTCTTTTAGAAAAGATTGCATCTTGAGGGAGCTCGCTGTCACGCCCTAGAGGGTACCCTAAACATGGCAGTCCGCCGTACATAATATTAAAGCTAATGAATGACAATCTTAGTCACGCAGGAGCTTCGATATCACGTGCAAGGCATGCTTCCAAGATAATAGGAGACTCAAAGGGATATTATGTTTAAGTATTTAATAAAAGCATGCAAGAACTTATAAAGATAAACATGTAATAATCATTAAGATAAAAGTTTCTTACAACTTCTTAGGGGCATTTCCCCGTACTAAAAGCCTCGCTTAACCTAAGCCATCTTAAAAAGATATATGAATATAACAAAAGTCCACTATAGAGATTTCTCTTAGAAGTCTACACCCAAAACTAAAATATGTAAACTTCTTCCAAAAACTCCTAGTAACTTTGGCTCATACCTGAAAAAAAGGGCTCCTTGGTGCCAACCATTGGTAATCAAACTGTAACAAAAAGCTATAGGGATATAAGCAAAAATAGCTTAGTGAGATAACTCTCTTCTTCAAAGCATTTCCATAAAACATACAAGTATTTTTAGACAATCATATGGGAATGCATCAATCACATGAGCAAACAAAATACACACGATTAACCGGAAACCATGTACAACATGGATTTTACGCCCTTCATGTTAGGGGTTGGGTGGTTACCAGCCCATATGACCATCAATAATTGCAAACTTACCGGCTCCTACTTGCCAATGTAGACTTTCCGGCTCCTACTAGCCCTTGTACACTTTCCGGCTCCTACTAGCTCTTGTAAACTTTATGGTTCCTACTAGCCACCACTACGACTCCTCGTTTCCCCACATGAAGAATAGTAGCAAAAAGTAAATGTGTCTCTCAATATGTTATGAATGAATTGTTCTTAATATTGGTTTATTCAATTATTGTCGATTTCAAGTTAAAGGTGACCAAAACAATATTCATCATACCTATTTCAAGAAAACATAAATTATTCATCAATTTTTCTTTCGATATACTTAGTTTTTATTCAATAACCACATCATTCAATCATAAATCCAATTCACACAACATTTATTGATTTATCTTTTTCCTTACTCTCTAGTGCTACTATTTACAAACACAATCAAGGAAATGTAATTAGTAAGAGATTAATCCACTCCATGACGATCGCTCCTAGTCAAAATAATCTTCCAAGAAGGCGATATCCATTCCTTCTTCACCTAAATAAGATGAAATATCCAAAATGAGTCTTTTATAGAATTTCTACTTTAAAGATTCTAAATCTATATTTAACTTGCGATAAAATCGGATTGAAGGAAATTCCAAGTTAAAATGGCCATAACTTGCTCATTTTAACTCGAAATTTCGTATTATATGTTGTTTTCTACCTACTCAAAAAGATCTATCCATTTCTAAGGTTACTTTTACTATAAAAGGTCATATGGGACATGGTTTAAAAAGGCATAGATCTAACACGAAAATTCTTTTATTGAAAAACAACATTTTCTAATCCTTCCTTACTAAGGCTTGTTTAAGTAAAACTCAAATATGTATACATTTGAAAAGATGTATATAAATAGACTCATAATTTATGCATGATGCTATAGGTATTTTCTTATTTAATTAATGTCCTTAAAACAACCTTTTCTAGTGATTTGGAAATTTGGATTTGTTAAACTTTATTTTATGTGGTTGAAGTAACTTATAAATTTTTTATCAAAATCTAATAATCTATATTTTGATTCTTTAGTTTATCAAAAGTGAGTTGAAAATAAAGTTTGGTCTGTTGAGTTTATCTACCAATTTTATATCTAGGATGTAAATCCCCGAAATTTTTGGATCCGAATTATAGTTTAAATCATAATCGAAAGTCAACCGGATTTCCCAGAGTCAACCAAACCCTAGTTTACCATAACCGCTTAAGTCCGGCATTACCGTTTTCTCAAGCCCTAGAAAACAAAGTTGGGAAAATTAGTTGTAATAGTTCGTAATAGCTATAGGTTTTATAAAAATATCAGTTTTTCAAAATTCGAGTGTCCTTTGAACCCGATCGGACATAGTTCTTGAAAAACGTGTCCGGAAGCCCGGAATAGGAAAAATATTCCGAATATACCGTTAGACTCGTAAAAATATGAGATTTCCAAAAATATCAATTTCGTAATTTTTCGGTAGCTAGAAATATCAGATATCGCTTTTATACGCGTATTTTCTTACTACCGGTATTTAATTGTCATGTCTACTTTTACATTACACTATTTTCTACTATTCTACACTATTCATCTATCTCTACTTTTTCTTACAACCTACTCTTACAACCCATACACCTATTTCTTACACATTTTCATTTCCAATACAATTCACATCTTTCATTTCTTACTTTTAATTAACAAAAACAAAAAAATTAATTTTTCCCTCTCTTCCTCAAAGTAGCGCCCCCCCCCCCCCCCTATGCCTCAAATTGTTTTATTTTTCAATTATTTAATTAACACAAATTATCTCCCACATTTTCCTATAAATACCCCCTCATACCTTCACTTCTTTCACACCACTTCTTTCTAAAGTTACTCTCTCAAAATCTCTCAAGAATTTCTCTCAAGAAGTTCTTCAAGAAGTCTCTTTAGCTCATCTCCTTTAGGTAAAAATTCTTCAAGAATTTCCATGTTCATCTACTTAGTATGAACTTAATGTGTGTTTTCTAAAACCATGAAGGTTAAGAAAGCAACAATAGGTTCATACTTTGTTTTTGTTCATAATCATAATTCCTCTATGTTCATTTATGATTTCTTTATGTTCATACTATCTAATATATCTATATAGCTATATATACTATTTAGAGCATATAAGCTCATAGTCTTGCAATTTATTTACTTTCATGCAATTTATTTACTCCAATGCAATTTATTTAATTTCAAGTTGATTTTAAGACTAGTCATTCTAGTCTTAGACTTGTCCTCATCAAGTCAAAACAATTCTTTTTTTTTCCTTTTTCGGGACTAGTCTTTTCTTAGTCCCGGGTACCTTGATGAAGCTAAGGTCCCAATACTTGATTTACTTTATTATTTACTTAAGCTTTCAAGTTATTATGTTCCTTTATATTTCTATAGTTATGATTCATATTCATGCATGAACATAATGTTTTTGTCTCAACAAAAATAGATGAGGAAGTGTCTTTCTAAAACTAAAGGTTCTTGTTAAATAAAAATAGGAAATAGATTTCCTAAAAACTCATGAACATGCTTGGAAAATGATTTTTCTTACATAAACAAAAGGTTTTATGAAAACTTATCTTTCATCAAGAAATATTCTTTTGGAATCATTACAAGAAACAAAAATTGTCATTTTATTACTTTTTGAATCCAAGTTTTGAAAATAAAACCACACCTTAGGAATTTAAAGAAATTACAAGAGATTAAATTTAGAAAAAGAATATTCATCTCAATAACTCAAGATCTTTCAAAAGTAAAATAAATATTCAATAGAATCTCAAGTTCAAAGTCTTTTAAAACCTTACTTTTTATAAGTTGAGACAACTTCATTTACTTCATACATTTGTTATGAGTCATTACAATATATATATATATACCTTTCAAAAGTTTACAAAATAATTGAAATATTTATCTTTTCAAATGAGCTTTGTTTACAAGAAGGAAAACAAGTGTTTGCAAATTCGTGGCAAATCTGGTCGCTGTCTTTTCGGAACCCAAACGACCTAGTTTTATGAAAATAAGTTTAGAAATGCGTAGATCTTTCCGAGTAGGTAGAAAACGGTATATTATACGCGAAATTCCGAGTTAAAATGAGCAAGTTATGGCCATTTTAAGTTGGAATTTCCCTTATACGATTTTACCGCGATTTTAAGAAAAGATTAGAATCTTCAAGAAAAGAAGTTCATGAAATACTCATCTTAGGTATTTTTCTTTCTTTTAGATAATCTCGAGGAGGATTGTTCATATCCCGAAGATTATACGATTAGTGGAAATCCCGAACGACTCATCCGTTTCAAGAAAGGTGTCATCATGGCTGAGTGAGTTTATTCCCCGTTATTTTTCATACTCTTGATTGTGCTTGTAAAATTAGTTGCACTAGAATTAAGCAAAATCAAAAGGAAGTGTATGATAATATGTTGAAGAATACTAAGTATATCGAAACTCGATTTGTTTGTAATAAAGTTGTATGTGCATTAATATCTTGAATGTTTGAAATTGGTTGATCACTTGAAAGAAGTTAAATGTAACTACTAGACTTTAATTAAAGAAATTATTCATGCACTTCATATGTTGAGTCACATTGCATTCACTACTATACAATTGGTGGACAAGTGTATAATAGTGGTGGTAGACATAACCGGTATATCATGTAAGTGGCGAGTAGGAGCCGTAAAACTACAAAATTGGTGGCTAGTAGGAGCCTGTAATAACTACAAGTTTTGATGGCGTATAGGAGCCGGTAAGATCTATAAAAGTGTTTTTAAAAGTTGTGGCTGTAATTGGCCTGAATACCCAACCCCGAATGAAGGGCGTAATTCATTCAACATATGATTCCCGGAAAGTCATATGTCTTGTATGCTCACGTGGTTGTTGCATTTCATATGTTTGAATAATAAACTTGATTGATAATTTTCTTCGAGTATGAATTTTGGGATTTACTCACTAAGCCCATAAGCTTACACCCCTATAGATATTTGTATTCTCAGGAACACCTATTTTTGTGCCCGAGGTCTCCCCGTATCCGTGTAAGTTTTATATATTGAAGCTTTTGGAGGAAATCTACTCGAAGACTTAGATTAGAATTCCTTTGAAATCTTTAATGTAGTATTTTGGATGTTATAAAGTTTATCACGATCCATGGGATTAGCGGGGGTATGCCCCTAAGAAATTATGTAATAGACCTTTGATTATTAATGATATGATATATTTTATTTCTGGATTCTTGTATGTTCATCTTTACTTGCTTAAACTATGCTTCCCAAAAGCGTCTCCTATTACCGTGCTTGACGCCTTACATATAATACTAAGGCTTTCGCATGACTAAGGTAGCCATCCTTAAGCCTTGATATTATATGTAGCGGGCTGCTACGTTTAGGGTACCCTTCGGGGCGTGACATAGGAACTGAAAAATAGAGTTTCCAAAAAGTTTTCTTTAGTAGTACTGGATGATTTTATTTATTTTCATTTTTCTTATAAGTTGATTTTCTTGAAAACTCATTTAGCTGTTGGTTTAGAAAGTTGATAAAAATAGTATCAAATTATTATCTATATATCAAGATTTTCTTTTGTTATTTGAAAAGAAAGTATCTTTGGACTTTGAAGAAACTTCTTCTACTATTAGTTTGAAATTTCATGATGAGTTTATATAAACCATGAAAAGAAATTTAATTGAAAACATTTTCCTATGTTTTTGGGAAAAACATTTATTTTAGGGATAAAATCTTATTCTTTCATAAAAAAGATTTCCTTTTTATTTGGACAACAACTTATTAGCCATGCATGAATATGATCATGTAAAAGATGAAAATATCACAAGATAAAATAATAAAGAATATAAAAAATAAGTAAGCATATTAATAATGATTGTCAAGTATTTGGAGCCTTAGCCTCTTCAAGGCTTCTCGAGACTAAGATTAGATTAGTCACAAAAGAAAAAGAAAATTGTTTTGACTTGATGAGGACAAGTCTAAGACTAGAAAGACAAGTTTTAAAACAACTTGAAAGTAAATAAATTGCAAGGTAAGTAAATAAATTGCAAGGAAAGTAAGTAAATTGCAATAACAAATGAGCTTATATGCTCTAAGAGATATATATAACTACATAGATATATTTTGTTAGATATAGATGTGAACAACATAAAAAAAATAGATTTATGAACAAAAACAAAGTATGAACATATTGTTGCTTTCCTAACCTCCATGGGTTTAGAAACACACACTATGTTCATACTAAGCAAATGAATATAAGGAAAACTTAAAAAAGCATTACCTATGAAAGACAAACTATAGAGAACTTTTAAAGGGATTTTGAGAGCGTAATAGCAGTGTATGAAAGGTGTGAAGGAAATGGAAGGAAGATGTGGTATTTATAGGAAAAGTGGAAGGTAAATTGTGTTCATAAAATAAATGAAAAATAAAACAAATTGAGGGAAAAAGGGGAAGGGCCGACGCAAATTTGAGAGAGAGGGAGAGGGAGAGAATTTTTTTTTTTTTTTTTGTATTTTTGTTAATGAAAAGTAATATGCAAGAGATGTGAAGTTGGATTGGAAATGAAAATGGTAAGAAAATAGGTGTATAAGTTGTGAGAGTAGGTTGCAAGGAAAAGTAGAGATAAGTGAATAGTGTATAATAGTAATGAATAGTATAATGTAAAGTTGATATGATAAATAAAGTACCGGTAGTAAGAGAATATGCATATAATTGCGATATCTGATATTTTTAATTATCGAAAAATAATAAAACTGATATTTTTGAAAACCTTATATTTTTACGAGTCTAACGGTATATCCAAAGTATTTTTACTATTTTGAGCCTTGAGACATGCTTTTCAAAAACTGTATCCGATCGAGCTCGAAACGAATCGAGGTTTAACTAATTTGATATTTTTAACCTCTCTCATGTTATTACGAACTATTCTACATATTAATCTCTTACTTACTCTCTTAGGGTTGCGAACGCAGGCTTGCCGGATGTTGCGTCTAACTAGGGTTTTGTTGACTTTAAGGTTTTCGGTTAGCCTTCTAATTAGGGTTTAAGCTCAACCAATCGTAAAACTTTAAGTGTTTACACTAGCGTTTTTGAACCTCCTTGAGCTTGAGATGCAAAAGTCTATTTAGAGACTATAAACCAAGTGATGGGTCAGAGGCAACTCACCATGAGAGTCTCTTTTGTTTGTTAGGGTTATGTCTTGTCCATATAAGTAATTTTTCTTTTGTTTATGTTTGTTTTTCTTTTGAGTCATTTTCCTTTAGTATTTTTTTTCTTTTATTTATTTATTTTTTTTTTTGGCTATCTACATGCTACTGTGATGCCTCTTCATCTCCTTTTATGTAAAAAATTTGAAGGTAGAGCCTTGAAGCCTTCATAACTAGTGGATAATCACTGAATTTGAGCTTTAGAATGTGTTGTGTAGCTGTGAGGATGTTTAGGAGCTGAAAGACGTGGATCTAGATCAATCTTATACGGATATGACAAGCACATTAACCTAAACCCTAAGTGAGTCTCATTTTTTTTCTACCCTTTTCTTACTATCCATTTTACTTTTGTGCAAAACGTTAAAAGTTACAAATGAATATATGTGACTATTCACATGTGGCACTCATTAATTACACTATTTAAGGAAAAGTCGGAGAAATGCCTTTTCAAATCACTCTGATTTGTACTGTCGCGCCCCAATGGGTATCTTAAACATGGCATTCCACCATACACAATACTAAAACCTAAGAATGGCTACCTCAGTCATACAAAGGCTTCCATATCATGTATAAGGCGTACATCACAACCAAGTGAATGCATCGGAGTAGCGTAATTTACATTGATAATGATTAAGCAACAAGGCAAGGAAAATACTTATCAAAAGACATAAACATGGTAAATTACAATTCTTAGGGGCATATCCCTCTATTGTCTTCAATTCAAAATAAATACACTTCTTAGAAATTTTCAAAACACTAACATAGCATACATTACATATAAGGAACCTTACAAAGTAATTCCATCCTATGTTCTCATTGACTTCATAAAAGTTCAACATCCCTCCATGACTTCCTTAATGTCATGATCTTCGATTTAAGCCATAGGTATACCTGTTTCAACAAAATCCATGGTGGTATAAGCTTACAACTAGCTTAGTGAGGTATTCATTTTCATTCGCACCATGGTTTCAAACAAGTTCAATTAAATTTTTACATATGCTATGCATATAATGTAACAATCACGTGATTACATAAATATATATAGTTATCCGAAAACCATATATAGAACGGATTTACCTCTCCGTATCAAAGGTTAGGGAATTGTTAATGAAGATCTCGACCTTCTACTGCTAGTTCCCAGGTCCCCACCCAAAGCGTTCGATTAACTTGACTCCGAACCTAGAGTCACATTCCCCGAGCGATTTGGATTCTCTATGAAGGAACATGGCCCGTATCCCAATACGATAACAACCAATCAAACTCTACGCGTAGGAGTAGCAGTCTTTTGAAAGAAATGTGACTCGATGGATGCTATGTGCGAGCGTTTTATTTTTCTTAAGCCAAACCTTATTAGGGTTTAATAGGGGGAGCGATCAATCAATTTAGCAAACAATAAGCAGTCATACAAGTAAGTAAACAAAACATTTAAACAAGCAGTTTGAAGTTGCGATATTCTTAATTCTCATTTCACACATAAGCATAGAATCACATATATACATATTCTCGGATTCCCCATACATATCTATTTTTATATTTTCTTAGTATACTAATGTCACTATTTTACAAGCACAAATAAAGTAACGAAATTAAGAAGAATAACTCACCCGTCCATTTCCAATCTTCTTAGTCGTAGCAATCCTCAGAAAAGTAATCTCGTATCCTTTGTCACCTAGACAAAAGAAATACCTGGGATGAGTATTTCATAGAAATTTACTTAAACTTTTAATCCTATTTCACTACGTTCATCAAAATCGCATAGAATAAATTCTAATTTAAAATGGCCATAATTTGCTCATTTTAACTCGGAATTTTGCATCTAATATACCGTTTTCTATCTATTTGAAAAGATTTATCCATTGCTAAGGTTATTTTTGCATATTAGGTCGTTTGGGTTTCGAAACCATAGGGTACAGATTCAAAACGAATATTTCTAGATTTTGTGAAATAATTTTCCAACTCAACTTCATTTAAAAATCCTTTAGTAATATATATATATGATTTATAAATCCCTTGAGTATATAGATAAGCTCACTTTATATGCAAAAATTCTAATGGTAGTGTCTCAACAATTTATTTCATAAAACAGTTCATTTTGAAGTGTTAAAACATAACTTGAAAATTTTCTTTTCAAGTATTTTAAAGAAACTTTATATTTTCCTATGTTATTATAAATGAGTATATTCTTATTTTATTTTCCTCATTCCTTTTTTCAAAACAAGTAAATTTTTCTTCTACTTTGGTCTTTTATAATTTTTACTTCTAGTGATAAAAGATCAAAGTTTTCAAAAATTTATTAAGTTGTTGATAACCTATTTATAAATTTGCATTCACAATGGTTGTAGGAAATTATTCCTTTATTCTTATTTCTTGTTTAAAATATAATTCTTGCTTTCTAAAACTTAGTCTTTTATTTCCTCTACAAATTTTATTTGAAAAGAATCTTCTTTATTGATAAAATCCTTTGTTTTTTATCTTATCGTATTTATATTCTTTGAAAATAAGTTCTTTTTTCATAAACTTGAAAATCATTATTTTTCTAAGTGGGTTTATAACTTTATAGGTTGATTTTATCTTAACTTTGTAAACCAGTTTGCTTCTTGGTTTTGTTATGGAGTTGAAAAGATTTTAATCTTACGCTTTTTGTGAAAACTTTGAATACTAACAAATTATTTTACTAAAATTAGGTTACCATATTATAAAAAGAAAGTGTTTATTTCTTATATTTCCTTGTTAAACCTATCTTTGTTATTTGAGAAAACTTTGAGAAGCTCGTATTATTCCATTTCTATGTTGCTGGTAATAATTTCATTATTTAATGACAAGTCACATAGTAGAGAATTTTTAGTTTTAAGTTCCTTTATTAAAGAAAAATTCTACTTTTAAATTTAGTTCAGACAATATCATTATGGTTATGCATGTACATGAGCATGTAAAATAATCAAAATATGAGAAGATACTAAAAGCAAATAATAATAAGTAAGATAATAAAAATATCAAATATTGAGAATCTTAGCTTTATTAAGGTATCTTAGTTAAATTTGGGAGCCTTACCTTCATCAAGGTATCCCAAGACTAAGAATAGATAATCCTAAAAGAATAAAGAAAAGAAAGCAAAGGTGTTTTGACTTAATGGATAAGTCTAAAACTAGAAAGACTAGTCTTAAAATAGCATGAAATAAAAATTACAAAACATGAAAATAAATAAATAAATAACAAGCGAGCTTACATGATCTAAAGAATATATATAGATACATAAATATATTTAGTTAGATATGAATAAAAAGTTAGCATAATAACAATAATATATGAGCAAAGTATAATAATCAACATAAAAATATAGAAATGATGTTTATGAATAAGAACAATACATGAACATCGTGTAGCTTCCATAACATAATTTAGGAAACTCACACCATGTCATGTAAAATTACATGACATGGGTAAAATATTGGTAGAATTTAACTTTGACTGTTTATGTGGTAGGAAGTAGAAGATGAATATGGGATTATGCTGTTAGTGACATGTGGTAGATAGTTTGTGTATAAAGAAGGGTTTTAGTGAATAATTGGTTTAGAAGAGTTTGGTAAAGAGAAATTTTGAGAGAGGATTTGTTGAGAGATTTTGGAAAGTTTTGATATTAAAATGAGTTGTGTGAAAAAAAGAGGAAGGGGGTATTTGTAGAATTTTGGAGTGAAAATGAGATTTAATTAAATTAATTGAAAAAAAAATATTTAGAGTGAAGAGAGAGAGATGGTGGACGACAAGGTGGGGAGGGGAGAGAGAAAAGTGATTAAAAATTAATTTTAGAAGAAAAGTACAAGAGAAATTTAGTAATATGTAGTGTAGAATTTTTATGGGAAAAGGAAATTATAAGAAATAGGTATGTAGGTTGTAAGAATAGGTTTAAGAAAAAGTAGAGACAGATGAATGGTAATAAATAGTAAAAAAGTACTATGAATAGTATACTAGACAAATAAAATACCGATAATAATAAAAATACGTGTATAAATGCGATATCTGTAATTTTTAGTTACCAAAAAATTTTAAAACTAATATTTTTGAAACCTTATATTTTTTCGAGTCTATTGGTGTTAATGGAATATTTTTGCCATCTGTGTACCAGGCACAGTTTTTGAAAACTGATCTCGTTCGGATCTAAAGGACATAGAAATTTACGAATCTAATATTTTTAAGTTTCCCTATATTATTACGAACTATTATCAACTGTAAGCCCCCGAATTTTTCAACAATGGTTTTGGAATATCGAATCGAAACCCTAAAGTTGACCCAAGTTGAAACTGAACCTTAAACCAATTTCGATCACAGGATTTCATAAAAGAATCTTCAAAAACAAAATAGAAAGTTCAATAATCGTTCGATTTGAAAATCTGAATATGAAAAGACATGCCTATCCGATCCCTAAGTTAAACCCCTTAATTTCTAGGGTAAAGTTGGATTAAACCAACCCTAGTCAAACCGAGCTCCAAAAGTCAATAAAGGTCAAGACAATCAAACAATTTCAACTCTGGCAATCCCGCTTCTCAAACCCTAGAAACAAATTAAGTTAGTGGCTTAAAATAGTTTGTAATAATATATGGTAACATAAAAATATCATATTCGCAAATTTCGAGTGTCCTTCGACTCAAACGGGATCAGTTCTCGAAAAGCGTTTCCTAGCTCGGAATAATAAAAATATTCCAAAAACACCAAAAGACTCGTAGTTAAACAAGGATTCAAAAATATCATTTTTAGAATTTTTCGATAACTAAAAATAACAGATATAGCTCGTTTACGCATATTTTTATTACTACTGGTATTTCATATGTCTAGTCTTAGTCTATACTATATATTACTATTTCACTATCTCTACTTTTTCTTACACCTATTTCTTAGTACCTACATACCTATTTTCTTACTTTTTATATTTCCAATACAACTTTACTCACAACAAACCTTACAATTATTTTTTTCTTTACAAAAAATTACAAAACAAGCAAAAATCCCCTCTCTCTTCCTCTCATTTGCGCCGGTCTCCCCTCTTCTCTAAATTATTTTTCTTTTTCAATTATTTTATTACATCTAAATTTCACTCAAAAAATTCTATAAATACCCCTTCCTCCTTCATTCTTAACACACTCACTTTACATAACAAAACTCTATCAAAATACTCTCTCAAAACCTCTCTCCAACCATTCCCTCTCAAAACCCTTTCTACCAATTTCTACTATTCAAGAAAAATAACAAAACTATTTCTTCTCAAACCTTCCATTAAACCTTAGGTAAAATCCTACTTAAATTTCTTCATCATGTTCATACAACTTAGCATGAGCTTAGTGTATGTTTCTTAGGCTCATATGAGCTAAAGAAGCAACAATATGTTCATATTTTGTTTTTGTTCATGATTCATATTTTACATTATGTTATTATTATTATTGTTATTATTTTTTCTCTAATGTAACTTATATAATATTATGTATACTATGTATATATATTTATTTAGAGCATATAAGCTCATTTGTTATTTATTTATTTACTTGTTTTATGCAATTTATTAAGACTAGTCTTTCTAGTTTTAGACTTGTCCATATCAAGTAAAAACAATTTTCTTTCTTTTGAGACTAGTCTATTCTTAATCCAGGGTTGCCTTGATGAAGCTAAGGCTCCCAATACATGACCGGATACCTTTATGAAGCTAAGGTTCCAATGCTTGACTATTTTATTATATTTATTTACTTATAAGTATTTCTTTCTATCTTATTATGTATTATCTTTACTTTTACATAACTACATAATCATATTCATGCATGATTATAATATTGTTGTCTTAAGTAAAAATAAAAAAAGGGGTTTTTAAACAAGGAAAAGTGAACTAGAATTCTCAATAAAGGAGTTTTCAACAAGAAAGTCTAAATTTTGTTTTTCAAAAGCTTAGACAAATTGATCATAAGTTTTTAAGTAATAGTGCCAAAGATTTCTTCAAAATAAAAGGAACTCATTTTTTTTATAAATCAAAACCAAATATTCTATAAAGATAGAATTTTAGCATTGAACTTAATATTCAACTTAACCATATCTTTTAAAACTTAAATAGATTCATTATAGACTTTGAAAATCACCTACTAAGAAAGCCTCTTCAAAACTTAATTTTTATATGTTGTTATTCTCTTTTCAAAATTTAAAAAGAAATTTTGCTAAGTCTAATGTTGAACAATCCTTATTAAGAAAGCTTTTCTTATAAACTTGTCTAAGAGAATTATTCTACCATTTAACAAATATTAAGAATAAAACAAGTTTTTTAAACCAAGATAAAGTCAACTTATTATTTTGAAAACCAACTTAGAAAAATAAAATTTGCCAAGGAAGTAAAGTTTTAAAGGTATATCTATTTTCTAAGGAGAGAAATGATATAAAAATAAAAGGAAAATATACATTTAACACAACTTCAAAAATTTGACCACATCAAAAACTTAAAGGATATTTTAAAAAAAAAAACTTACAATCACTAGAAATAAAGTTAGTAGATAATCAAAGAACCAAATTTTTGAAAAAGAATTTACTTTTGAAAAGTGAGAAAATAAAATTATAATAGGAAAACATTTACTCATAACCACTCAAATATACTTTTCTAAACAAATCAAAAAGGAAAATTCTCAAAAGTTTTATCTTTTAAAACCATCAAAGACAAATTGTTTATGAAATATCAATATTGAGACAACACTACAAAAATCATGCATACAATATGAGTGCCTATATATGTCAAAGGATTTTTCAACTATATATATATCCATATATTTTGCTTAAGGATTTTTAGTAAAGTAAAGTTTGGAAAAATCATATTTTGTAAATATAGATTAGTAACTATTTTGTACCGTAGTATTTTCCAACCAAATGGCTTTTTATGACAAAAATAACTTAGAAATGGATATATTTTTCGAGTAGGTAGAAAACGGTATATTATATGTGCAATTCCGAGTTAAAATGACCAAGTTATGGCCATTTTAAGTTGGAATTATCTTCTATACGAATTTTAACAATCTTATGACATAGATTTTGATAAGTACCATAGAATCAATAAGAAATACTCATTATGGATATTCTTCTTGATTAGGTGATCCCAAGGAGGAGTACTCACACCCGGAGGATTATTTTGATTAGTAGATTTACCGATCGACTCATCCGTAAGAAAGATAGATCTCATGGCTAAGTGAGTTTATTTCCTACCTTTTACGTACTTGGTTGTGCTTGTAGCTAGAGGCACTAGAAGTAGGAAAAGACGAAAATGAATTATGTATGATAATATTGGTTGGAAGAATATTAAGCATATCGAGGCATGAATTGTTGTTACTTAACTTATGTTTTACTATTATTATGTTGGAGTGTGCACAAAATTTTGTGATCACCTTTAAATTACTTTAAACATATACTACGAATTATATTAATTGATTCATATATATCACGTAGTTAGTTTTATTGCATGAGCTGCTATTCTCGATAGGACAAGAGTTTAGTAGCCGGGTGTGCAGTAGCCAGAAATCTGCAAGATGGGCGATTAGGAGCCTGAAAGAACTATTTTGAGATGAGCAAGTAGGCGCCTAAAATAAACTACATGAGTTGGATTTAAAGATGGGTTTTAAAGAGCCTGGAACACCTAACCCTGAATGGAGGGGTAAATCCATTCAAACATATGATTTCCGGTAGATCATATGTATTGCTTGATGACTTGCTTGATGCATTCATATGCTTGTTTAATAACTTGTTTCAAAATATTTATACAAGTACGTTGATTTAGGAATATTCTCACTAAGCTAGTTATGCTTATACTCCGATATACCTTTGTTGTATAGGACTATATCTTTTATGCCCAAAGACATCATATACTCAAGAGGGACGATGTTTTAGAAAAGCTTCTGGAAATCTTTTGAAAATTTTAGGTTAAATATCCTTTAATGTCTTTTGGTATTAGTATTATTTTGATTAAGTTGATATTATTATTGTTTGGAGAATTATAAGGGAAAACCCCTAAGATGATGTAAGAATTATATTCTCTTAATGATAAATTGGATGATTATTTAGATTCTTGTATGATGTATTTACCATCTCAAACTATACATCCCACCGGTGTCTCCTATTGTTGTGATAGACGCCTTACATATGGTGTTGAAAACTTTCGCATGACTTCGGGAAGTCATTCTTAAGTTTTAATACCTTAGGTGGCGGACTGCCACGTTTAGGGTACCCTTCGGGGCATGACATCAACAATTATTTCCATTTCGTTGTTTAGGGTTTAAGAGCACGGAATTGTTGAATCTTAAACACTATGGTTTGTTGTAAGCTTTGTTAACTTTTAAGGTTCCTATTTGACTCTCTGCATGTTGATTGTATTCGTAAGATTATAAAATTTTGGAGTGTTTTCCATATTATATTTTTAGTTCAACGTCTATGGTTTATTTTATTTCATTTGTGATTATTAAATATTTTTGGTTCTCGGGATCGTTTAACCGAGTCTAAGGTTATAGGTTGACTCAGTTTGACTTTTGGTAAAATTGAAAAACAAAATTTATTCTAAAACTCACCGAAGGATTTAAGATCTTAGTATTTCATTGTCGAGCGTTATTTGGATATATCGTCTTGATTTACGTATTAGGAATCGGATAGATGATTTGATTGGTGTATGGATATTGAATTAACCGATAGTTGGATATTCTATTTTGTTTTGAGGATTCTCTTTTTCTCAAGATTAAGAATTCTCGTGTTTGACCTTATTTAGAATTATGTTTTAACTCAGTTCCATTTTTAGGGTTTCGATTTTGGTTTTTGACTTCTAGGATTATTTTCTAAGAATTATGAAAATTTCAGGAGTTTACATGTACGCCCTTACAAGCCTTTGGCGAGCTTGTAAGATCTCTTGTACGCCCTTACAGCCGCCCTTACAGGGCTCTAGTTAAGACTTTTTCTTCCTAATCTCCAAAACTACGCCCATACAAGAGACCTTACCGGCATCTGGAATCGAGTTTTCTCTCCTTTACCTAGAATTGCGGCCGTACAATGTATTTCTTCATCATGATTTTTGCTTCTTTGCTTTATTTTTTATTAAACTCTCCTCAAATTCCTTTTAATACTTCCAATGTGCTCCGATTTGACCTAAAATGTATATATATAGCAGTTAAGCACCAATTCTACTATGAATCATGTCAATAGACCATCAATTGGACTTAATTAACCGTTAAGAAAAAGGATAAATCATGCTTATCAATCATATTACAGCTTATTCCATCCATTAACATGCAACATCAAGTACATAGTTAAAATAGTTCATGAATATTTTGGGTATTCTAAGAGACAAAAAAAATTGAGTCTACTTCTGATTGTAGATTTTAGTGCTTAAAAAGTTTCCATATGGTTATGTGTTTTCTACTTTTTATAAAAGAGTTTTGCTTAGTTCCTCCAACCTTTCATTTGCAAAAGATTTTATGGCTCAAGCTGAAATAAATCAAGGTTACTCCTATAAACCTCATAATAACCTCAACACAAGTATGATATCAAAATTCATATGGGGAAAAGAAAAAGAATAACATGATTGCCTCTCACTCCACTAGCAACATTGTAGCGCCCTAACTTGATGGCATTACAACCTGCCACATGTCATTAACATAGATGGACACGCTAAGGCTATGAAACACTAATCCACAATTATCCAAAACATATCTCCAATGCTCACATACAAAAGGGTACCTGTTTATAAACATCATATAAAAATCTTCAACAAAATAGTCGGCACAAACCAAAGCAAACATAACTCAAAGTTATAAACATTAGAAATAAAAGCTTATAAAACTTTCCAAAATCTATAAAAAAAAAAATACATATAAAGCTTTATATGGTCTTCCAAAAACTATCTTTAATCCCAAGCATGTCTAGGAGTCATCAGGATAATCAAGTCCACTGACATCATCCCCATCATCTACATAAATATCATATCCAGACAAATAAAATACAACCAGATCATCACCTGTTCCTAAAAAAATAAAAGAATGAGTGAAATAGTCTAGTACACCAAACCACAAATATAAACACATGAACACACATCATATATATTCACATTAACCTATCCTAATGCTTCAAACAAAGGTTATTATCTTTTTAATAGTCATCAAACAGTACAGTTTACAACCATCTGCGGTCCAGTCCTAAACCTAGAGTAACTCATGACTCCATAAAAACATATAACATAGAAAATAAGTAATATGTACATATATTACTGTTGAGTACTACCCACACACCCAATGTCGTCATTGCACAACTCCTAAACTACCGGAATCATTTATGTGTGCAACTCCACTAGGGACAACAATACACACATATCATCTAGGCACTAGCATTAGTATCATAGCCTACCTAGTCTTTATTAACAGCAACCAAACACAAACAGCAAGCAAATTTAATTGAAAACCAAATAGAATTATGTCATATTATAAATTCTAAGCCTACAAAAACCTACAACAAGCAAGGAATGGCCATATCCAAAAAAATTTCTAGGAATAGGACTTTAATTCATCGAAACCCTGATCACATAAATAGAAAAGGTTTCAATACATATCTTCTATAAAATAAACCTAATTCAACATCACCTAAAACCCTAATCTCAACAAAATCATAAATCCATACCTTTCTCCTAGATTGAAACACAAAAATTCTCCAAAAAAACATATCTCCTCACCAATCCCTCCAAACCCTAAAATTCCATTCAATACAAATAAATCCTAAAATCAACAAAATTCATTTCTGTACAATCATAAGGATTAAGAACATTCAAACTTACCTAGAATTTGATTCTTAAACCTCTTTAATCACCAAATTCCAAATCTCTAAGAAAAATAGGGTTTTCCTTCAATTTCTCCTTCAAAACCAATAGAAACCCTAAGAAATTTGATAGTTCCTCTAAATCTAAAGAAAAGGAAGAGATTTGTTTACCTTAATCTGGACTTCTCAATCTCCTTGGATGCTGGGATCATGCATGGAGAGGATTTTCTTAGTTTAGGAATGCTTTGGAGAAGGAAACATAAGGCTCTGATATAAAGAATTTCGTGAAAACCCTTTATCTTCCGAACAGGATACGTTGGCGGTGTTGAACATACGCTAGCTGTGTAAACCAAAGGCCAACAGCGTAAACGCTAGAAATGGTGGCCATTTGCTCTCAGGTCGAATTTTTTTACATGTAGGCTAGCATGTACACTGGTGGCGTATATATTAAAGCTAGCAGTATACATACTTAAGCTGGCATCCTACATAACTCAGACATAATTTTTCAAATTCAACACTGGCTTCATGTCATACCCCAAAGGGTACTCTAAACGTGGCACTTCGCCACATACAGTATTAAAACTTAAGAATGGCTTTCCGAAGTCATACGAAAGCTTCAACACCATATGTAAGGCGTCTATCACAACAATAGAAGACACCGATGGGATATGTAGTTCTGAATAGTAAATATAGCATAGAAGAAATCTAAATAACAATCTAATTTAACATTAAGAGAATATAATCCTTACATCATCTTAGGGTTTTTCCCTTATAAATCTTCAAACAATCATAATATCAACTTAGTCTTTCGCACAAGGAGATAATACTATCACCAGAAGATATTGAGGATATTAAGCCTAAGATCTTCAAAGGATTTCCAGAAGCTTTCCAAAACATAATCCCACTCGAGTCTATGAAGTCCTCGGATATAAGAAATATTGGTCTGTTACAATAAAAGTCTATCGGAGTATAAGCATAACTAGCTTAGTGAGGATATTCCTAAATTAACGTACTCGTATCATTAATTTCAAACAAGTTATTAAGCAAGCATATGAATGCATCAAACAAATGAACAATCAATACATATGATCTACCAAAAATCATATGTTTGAATGGATTTACCTCTCCATTTAGGGTTAGGTGTTTCAGGCTCTTTAAACCCATCTTTAAAATCCAACTCATGTAGTTTATTTCAGGCTTCTACTCGCCCATTTTGAAATAGTTCTTTCAAGCTCTTATTCGCTCATCTTGAAATAGTTCTTTCCGGCGCTTATTCGCCCATTGTAACACCCTAACCTGTTGGCAATTACAACCCGCCACGTGTCCTCTCTTAAATAGGACACCAAAGGCTATAACATTCTAACACCACAATTTAAAACATATAAAATATACTCTCCATAACTCTCTCAGAGGGTACAACAAAAAGTTCAAATCCTATAAAACTTATAAATAACAATCTTTTCAAACATCTTGTTGATCCAAACAATGTTGGCGAAACCAAAGCCAACAAATCCAAAATACATAAAATTTTAAAAATCCTTTTTAACATATAAATTCTTAATATAGTTCCAAATATTGTAAATGATCTTAAAATTCTTCTCATATAAATCTATATCTGAATCTATTCCTCAACAGGGTAATCTGGACCGCTATCGTCATCCCCATGATCTATGTACAGATCATAACCCAAAAGATCATATACAATGTCTTCATCACCTACACCTGAAAAAAATAAAGGATTGAGCACAAAGGCCCAGTACATCCTAACCACAAGCACATGATCATACATAACACAATATCACATACAACTTTTAATTTCTAATGCAACAAGCACAAATCAATTTATCTTTTCATTAGCCTGCAACTAACACAGTTTAGGAATACTCATGATATAAACCCAAACCTAGAATAACTCAGATTGGAAACACATATTATAATAAATACACATATATAGTTTGCATGCCCAACCAAATCTCGAAAGCACGACTCCTAATCTACCAGAATCATCTCCAAGCACGAGTCTACTCAGGACAACCTCACACAAAGATCAGTAGGTTGTCTCACTAGAGATCACCGTCCACCATGGCCTCGCCATGAGTTCTACTCTAGTCGAAACCACTCACAACCAACACTCAATTTCAATTAAGGTCGTATATTTGTTAATCAGGATATAAATTCTAAACCTATCACGGACAAGCAGCAAACAAGGTAAGGACGTACCTAGATTTGCTTCCAATCTAAATATACTTAACAGAAACTTTAATTGAAATGGAACCCTAATCTCACAATACTCCTGTATATCAATATATGTCGCAATTAAAATTCAATTATAATCATGATGTCAAACCCCAACCCTAATACCATGACCCTAACCAAATCTTAACTCACTTGTTAATTTTGATTTTACTTCACAGAAACCCTAACATCAATTTCTCCTCAAATCTTCCTTGATCTCCACAATCCTTCACAACATACATACATATATATATATATATAATCTTCTATGAATAGATCCCTTATAAAAGTTTTATAACTTTGAATCTATAGAGATAGGGCAAATTCATATATACCTATAATTTGCAGAACTTAATTGAAATCAGAAACCCCAATTCTTTAAATCTTTCTCCTATCACAATTAATACCATCATCATGACATATTTCCTAATAATCTATGAATTGCAAAGACTAGGTTAGAGATCTTACCTTCAATTGGATTTGAATCTTATATTCTCCAAAACTACTCTAGTGTTTCGCTTCTAGATTTTGAATCTCCTTCAATCAATATATAAAACTGGAATTAGACTATCTACCTAAAGGAAAGCAATTGAAAAAGAGAGAGTTTAGATCCACATACCTTAATTTTGGTTGAGAAGAAATGTGAGAAAACTTATGGGGACCAAGGCCTATTTATAGAGAAAGATGGCTTAGGAAAAACGCAACCCTACGTCATAAATTAATGAACATGGCTTAGGAAAAACGCAACCCTTCGAAGAAACGCAACCCTACGTCATAAATTAATGAAGATTTACTATTTTTTTTCCATGTGAACACAATAAAATTATATTTCAACTTTGACCATAAAACCTTCTTATTTAATATCCTTTGACTCTTTGACTCTTCTTAATAATCCTTTTGTATACTTTAGGATTGACCATAAAACCCTCTTATTTTATATCAAATGACAAACTTGCCCTTCTTTATAATTTATTTATCTTTATATTACACCCATCTTGCAGATTTATAGCTCCTGCAAACCCGACTACTATACTCTTGTCCCATCGAGTATAGTAGCTCATGAAATGAAACTAACTATGTGATATGTATGAATCGATTTAATATAACTCATAATATATGATTAGAGAAATTTAAAGGTGATCACAAAATTTGCACACTCCAAAATAATAGTAAAACATAATTTAATTAATAACGATTCATGTCTCGGTATGCTTAGCACTCTTTCAACCAATATTATCATACATAATTCATTTTCGTCTTTTCCTGCTTCTAGTGCCTCTAGCTACAAGCACAAACAAGTATGAAAAAGGTAGGAAATAAACTCACTCAACCATAAGGATACTTTTTTTCTTATGGATGAGTCGATCATTAATTCCACAAATCGAAATAATCCTTCGGATAAGAATACTCCTCCTCGAGATCACCTAATCAAGAAGAATACCCATGATGAGTATTTCTTGTTGATTCTATGGTACTTATCAAAAACTATGTCATAAGATCGTTAAAATTCGTATAGAGGGTAATTCCAACTTAAAATGGCCATAACTTGGTCATTTTAACTCGGAATTGCGCAAATAATATACCGTTTTCTACCTACTCCAAAAGAGCTATCCATTTCCAAGGTTATTTTTGTCCAAAAAAAAAGCCATTTGGGTTGGAAAATACTACGGTACATAATAGTTAGGAATTTATAGATCACAAAATATGATTTTTCCAAACTCATTTTACTCAAAAATCCTTAAGCAAAATATATGGATGTATATATAGTGAAAAAATCCTTTGAACATATATATACACACTTATATTGTACGTATGATTTTTGTAGTATTGTCTCAATATTGATATTTCATAAACAATTTGTCTTTGAGGGTTTTAAAAGATAAAGCTTTTGAAAATTTCTCCTTTTTGAATTGTTAGAAGGAAAACTAAAATATATTTGAGTTGTTATGAGTGAGTATTTTCCTATTATAATTCCATTTCCTATCTTTTCAAAAGTAAATTAATTTTCGAAAATTTGGTCCTTTAAGTTATTTACTAACTTTATTTCTAATGATTGAAAAATAAGCTTTTGAAAATATTCCTTAAGTTTTTGGTGTGGTCAAATATTTAAAATTGTGTTAAATGTATGTTTTCCTCTCATTTTTATATCCTTTTTCTTCTTTAGAAAATAAGTTTACCTTTAAACTTTACTTGCCTGGCAAATTTTATTTTTCTAAGTTGGTTTCTAAAATAGTGAGTTGATTTTATCTTGATTTGAAAAACTTGTTTTATTCTTAATATTTGTCAAGTGGTAGAATAATTCTTTTTAGACAAGTTTATAAGAAAAGCTTTCTTAATAAAGATTTGTCAATATTAGATCTTAGCAAAATTTCATTTTAATTTTTGAAAAGAAAATATAACATATAAAATATAAGTTTTGAAGAACTTTCTTAGTATGTGATTTTCGAACTCTATAGTGAACCTATTTAAGTTTTATAAAAGATATGGTTGAGTTAAAATCTTAAGTTCAATGCTAGAAATTCTATCTTTATGGAGTTTTTCGTTTTGATTTATAAAAGAGATGAATTCCTTTCATTTGAAGAAATCTTTAGCACTATTACTTAAAAACTTATGATCAATTCGTCTAAGCTTTTGAAAAGAATTTATTAAAAACAATATTTAGACTTCTTGTTGAAAACTCCTTTGTTGAGAAATCTAGTTCACTTTTTCTTGTTTAAGAAAGAACCTATTTTTATTTTTACTTAAGACAACAACATTATAATCATGCATGAATATGATTATGTAGCAATGAAAAAGTAAGAATAATACATAATAAGATAGAAAGAAATACTCATAAGTAAATAAACATAATAAAATAGTCAAGCATTGGGAGCCTTAACTTCATCAAGGTATCCCGATCATGTATTGGGAGCCTTACCTTCATCAAGGCAACCTGGGACTAAGAATAGACTAGTCTCAAAAGAAAAGAAAAAAAGAAAAATCGTTTTGACTTGACATGGACAAGTCTAAGACTAGAAAGACTAGTCTTAATAAATTGCATGAATTAAATAAATAAATTGCAAAGTATAAAAATAAATAAATAACAAGTGAGCTTATATGCTCTAAAGAAATATATATATATATACATAATACTATATATAAGTTATATTAGAGCAAAAATAATAATAATAACAACATAATAACATAATGTAAAATATGAACATGAACATATTGTTGTTTCTTTAACTTTCATGAGCCTAAGAAACATATACTAAGCTCATGCTAAGTTGTATGAATATGATAAAGAATCTAGGTAGGATTTTATCTAAGGTTTAATGGAGGATTTGAAAAGAATAGATATTAGAGTGTTTTTGTTACTTTCTTGAATATAGAAATTGGTAGAGAGTGTTTTGAGAGGGAATGGTTGGAGAGAGGTTTGAGAGAGAATTTTGGTAGAGTTTTGTTATGTAAAGTGGATATGTGAAAAAATAGAGGAATGAGGTATTTATAGAATTTTAGAGTGAAATTTTGATATAATAGAATAAATTGAAAAAGAAAAATAATTGAGAGGGAGAGAGAGAAAGTTGCGCCGGTCATGAGGGAAAAGGAAAGAGAGTGAGTTGATTTAGTTTGTATTTTGTAAGAAAATAATTAATATGTAAGATATGATTTAATATAAGATGTATTGGAAATATAAAAGTATAAGAAAATAGGTATGTAGGTAGTAAAAATAGGTGTAAGAAAAAGTAGAGATAGTGAAATCGTAATAAATAGTAGGAACAGTATTATGAATAGTAGACTAGACATATAAAATACCAGTAGTAATAAAAATACGTGTAAACGAGTTATATCTGATATTTTGAGTTACCGAAAAATTGTGAAACTGATATTTTTGAAATTCTTGTATAATTACGAGTCTTTTGGTGTTATTAGAATATTTTTATTATTCTGAGCTCCAGGACATACTTTTCGATAACTGATCCCGTTTGGGTCTGAAGGACACTCAAAATCGACGAATATGATATTTTTATACTTCCTTATATTATTACGAACTATTATAAGCCATTATCTCAATTTCGTTTTCTAGGGTTTGAGAGCGTAGGATTGCTGGAGTTGAAACCGTTTGATTGTCTTGATCTTTGTTGACTTTTGAAACTCCGGTTTGACTAGGGTTAGGGTTTAATCCAATATTACCCTAGAATTTGAGGGGTTTATATTAGAGATCGGATAGGTGAACCTTCTCATGTTCAGGTTTTCAAATCGAACAATTATTGAACTTTCTATTTTTGTTTTTGAAATTCTCTTATGAAATCCCGTGATCGAAATTGCTTAAGGTTCGGTTTCAACTTAGGTCAGAATTTAGGATTTCGATTCGGTATTTCAAAACCATTGTTGAAAAATTCGGGGGTTTACACTTCAATACTACTGAAGCCACAGAACATACACCAGCAATATAGGGTTTTAAGCCGACGGCGTACTTAGCTGATAAACAGCTAAAAATCCATCTTTAATTACATCTCTACCATTTAACAAAACAAATAACTTTACTTTAGAGTGGACATAAAACCCTCTTATAATATATTAAATGACACTTTTACCCTTCTTTATAAATTATTTATCTATATATTACAAATACTGTCAACTTATGTGACTTATTTCCATTGTGCTACTGTCAACTTTCCTTCAAATACTTTTTAATCTCTTATATCTTCATCATTCTTAAGGAATATGAATATTTTTATTTGACATCAATATTTTATAAAGTGATTAAGATGATGTACATAGAAAAGTTCAGTAACAGCAAAGTTATTAAAGCCTTGAATGCTTCCTATATATTGTGCAAGACAAGGATTTGACCTTTTATCCTATCACCCTTTCCACTACTATTATCAATTGGCAAGGAATGCATCAAGTGAATAAATCACTAACGAGCCAACATGGTGTATATATGAAGAGTAGTAAAGATTACTACTTTTGTACAAGTTTCTTCTCTTAGATTCATTCCGACCAAGTTAAGGCTTGCTCTTACTCAAATATGGTAATTTATTAACATTTTGTTGTTTCATAACTTTAATTTACACCATTATGAATCATGTCTAAAATAAAATTTAGTTGAGTTATCTAATAAATGATTCCTTGGATTATAGTTGGAAAAAAAAATAGGATATAGAGTTTTATGCCTAAGGACTCATGTTGTTCATATATTATCCTTTGAAATTATGAGCTTATGTATTGCCTTTTTATAGACACTTATGTCCACATTCTTGCATATAACGCATTGGTAGATAAAAATTGTCAAGCAAAAGAGGATAATTCTTTAGATAACTCAAAAGTAATGTTACTTTCTTAAGTCTTCCTTATATGTAGTATAATAACAACATTGGTGTGCTTACAGAATAATAGTGTCCCCTTTTAGGTACTCTTAGTCTTGCCCAGTCATTGAAACACTTGAAGGATGATGATCATCAACCAAAGATGAGGCCTTCTCCATCATAATTCTAATTAGTAGTAAGATATGTTGGCATATTTGTTGCTTCCTCATGAGTAATGTTAACATAGGATTTGAGACATCTCTATATGAAATATATGTACATGAATTAATATAAAGTTTTCCCCCATTTTTTAGGCTTCTATAGAGATACACAACTAGCTAGCTTAATTTGAATGAAATTAAAAGGTTTACTATAATAGAAAATAAAGTGAAGTGACTAAGAAGGATATCTTATTTTTAGCTAGATTATAAATAAAGTCTTATTATTCCCCCAAGGGATTATGAGCTAATTTTTTACGGAGGAGTATTCCTCTTTTGTTGGGTTTTAAGGGAATAATATATGTAAGATATGTTAGTTCTCTTGGACAAACAAGATCATTAGAATTTTTATCTTCCTTTTAAGACATCATGTGAATGATAGATATGTAAATTTTCTTACATTTTCTTTATTTTTCTTGTATCCATGAAATTGATAAGTGGTGAATAGACATCTTAATTTATGTGTTTATTGATTATGTTGGTGATGAGCAAAGTAATACAATCAGGTGTAGAAGATGAAGTCCAACTAAATTTTTTGCATAAGCGAAGAAAGTCATAGAGTTCTTGACCTTTCATTTTGTGCTTAGCTTAAGTAGCATTAAGCTAAGATATTGTAAGCCTCATTTTCTTAATATACCAAGCTCGGTTTCGGAAAACGGAATCGGGAATCGAAACCTTAAAAAGAATGCTTACGGCTAGTATGAAACCTAGGAACCCTAAGTCCGGTAATACCAAGAATAAAACCCCGGAACAATAAAAATGAGTTAGCTTTAGAATATAGTCCTAAATAATATATCAAAACATAAAAAGATCAGATTTCGGAGAAATTCATCTGTTTCGAACCCGATCAGGAGCTGTTTTTGAAAACCGGTCCCCGGTGCTTAAAAATAGAAGAAATATTCCAGAGGACTCTTTAGAATCGAAATTTAATAAGGAATTCAAAATTATAATTATAAGAATTTTTCGGTTTATAAAAATTACAATTATAGTTCTTTTATTTTATTTTAATTACTACCGGTAATTTAATTATCTAATCTATTTTTTATTTCTAATCATTGCTTTTCACCAAATACAACCAACCATACTCTATTTTTACATCCTTACAACTTATCTCTTACAATTTATTTTTCAATACAATTTTATTACTAACACTACTTAATTAAATTTGAAATCTTACACAACACAACACACACATTTCTCCTCCCCCATTTCTCCAAACTAGCACACCCCCTCCCCTACCCCCTCTCTCTCTCTCTCTCTCTCTCTATTTTGTTTTTATTTTTAAAATTAACACAAACCCTAATCTCATCCTCTATATAACCCATTTATGCCTTCTTCACTTCACTTTCTTTCTTTTTCCACTTAACCAAACTTTTGAAATTTTTTTCTCTCCACTGTCTCTCCTTCTCAAATGCCATGACCCCTGCCCCTCCCCTCTACACAAACATTTCCTTCAAGTTCTCTTGTTCAAACACTCATTAGGTAATAGATCTAAACCCTACCACATATAAAACATGTAATGGCAATTATACATGTTGATTCCACCAAAAATCGCCATGAGCTTTAGATAAGAGATTTGGAAACACTTATACATGATTTCATGCCATCACAATATTGTGATCTATTGTTTTAATTATTCTTGCTATATTTTTGCTATATATATTTTTGTTGATATTTTTGTGGATATATCTTGTTACTAACCTTATCATCATAATGATTTAACTTGCATTTCATGCATCTAAATCATCAACATGTAATCTAACTCTTGAGACTAGTCTTTCTAGACTTAGGAAACTTTGAATATGATTAAGGCTTTCAAGCTTGCATTTGCATCCATAACATAATTGTCATCATATTTCTATTTTGTTTTGAGCATATAAATGTCATAAAAATTTGTTTATGTGAATAAAAGACTTGTAATATGATAGTAGTAATGAGAATGTTGCCAAAAGCTCAATATATATTTTTGTTCCCATTAAAAACAATTTTTGAAATTCGGATTTAAAAAGACACCTATTGTGAAAACCTAATTTCTAACTCCAAGATGGGATTTTTATATAAAATACGAAAGGCTTATTGAATAGGTATCATAAAGAAATGATTTTGATGAGTTAAACCTAGTTCTAATAAAAGATATTTTCAAATAAGAAAGGTTTGCAAGAGTTAAATTAGAACTTTGTCTCAACTCCAACAAGAACATAAAAATTGTAACTAGGAGGAGTTGATGTATAAAGACTAATTTTCCAATCCCAAAATAAGAGTTTTATTAAAAAAAATGGAAGCCTTCAAGAGTAGGTTTGATTGGGACTCAATTTTAAAAAGATCAAATGAGTTTTACCGAGAAATAATCTCGAAACAAATTACAAAATTCGGATTTAAAAAAAACCATATTTAAACACCTATTTTCAAATTCCAAAATGAGGATTTTAATTGAGAAAGTGAAGCCTTTGGGAATAGGTTAATAAGGATTTCATTGGCAAGAACAAATGAATTTATCAAGAATATTTCTAAAAGGAAAAGTTTCAATACATAAATCCAACTCTATTTGCATCATCAACAATTCTTGTAAATTCATAACTAGGTAAGACCCCTATTTAAACATCTATTTTCCAACTCTCAAATAAAGAAATTTCTTAAATTAATGAGGGTATTAGGCATATAGGTCATCAAGGCTTTATTTTAGTAAAAACAAAGATGATTTTTCAAGAAACGAAACTAGTTTTTCTAAATCAAGTATTCTTAAAGTTTTCGCAAAGTGAAATTATCTAAAAGTTCTTTTTAACCAAATATCATCAAGAACATACATATAGATAGCTTATAATATGTCATTCATGTATTAATTTGTTGATATTGCATGTACATTTAATATACATGGTAGAAACAATGTAAGTTTTCACAAAACAATTTCAAAACATGATTTTTACCTACGACCATATCTGATCTGAACTTGTCGAGACCTAAAGTTTTCAAAGCTTAGGAATAACATTAGAATTAGGTAATATTTTGTAGATAGAAATCAACTACTTATATACAAAATTTCGAATTAAAATAACCAAGTTATGGCTGTTTTAAATTGGAATTTCCGCAAACTATGAAAATTACGAACTTGAAAGTTTTTGTTGTTAAGTTAGAATTAGTTATAGTTTGAAATACTCATTTGGGTATTTCTTTCATTTAGGTGATTATGAATCGGATGATTCTTTGCCCCCGGACTATTATGAGTAAAGACCGGAGACCATAGCCGAGTGATCATACTTCCTATTTACAATTCCTTATTGTATTTGTAATTCGTAGTTTCATTAGAGTGATAGGAAAAGATAAAAATGGAAATGCATGATGGGTAATTATGGGATTATGTATGTTTCTTGATGTATTGAGAAAAATGTGTTAAGTATATCGAAACCGGGTGATTAATTGATGGATGTCCATATGTCATGATTATGATTGTTTGCGAATTGCTTGGTCACCTATAATATTGTATTAATGATTACTCGAATTAACAAGTAACATATACATAATCATTTCATGTTGGGGATGGTGCATTTAATCATGTTGGTTACCCGTGATCCATAAATGGTATGAATGAAATTGTAAACCCCTAAATTTTCGGAATCGGTTTAGCATGAAACCCTAAACCGGAAGTCAAACGGAACCCTAAAAGTCAAACAAAACCCTAGTTTACCGTATCCAGCTAAATCCGGCATTACCGTTTTCTTTGGCCCTAGAAAACGAAGTTAAGATAATTAGCTAGAATAGCTCGTAATAACCATAGGTTTTATAAAAATTTCAGTTTCGTGAAATTCCGGTGTCATTCGAACCCGATCGAACATAGTTCTCGAAAAATGTGTCCGGAAGCCCGAATAGTAAAAATATTCCGAATACACCGTTACACTCGTAAAATATAAGTTTTTCAAAAATATCAGTTTCGTAATTTTTCGGTAAGTAAAAAAACAGATATAGCTATTATAGCGTATTTTCTTACTACCGGTACTTTAATTGTCATATCTACTTTACATTATACTATTCATTACTATTCTACACTATCTTTTATTTTTACTTTTTCTTACACCTATTCTTACACTCTACATAACCATAATCTTAACTTTTTACCTTTCCCAAACTTTATATCACAATCTACCTTACATATTACATCTTTTATTTTCCAAAAAGTCAAAAAAATAAATCAACTCCCCTATACATGGCCGGCGCCCCCCTCTCCTCTCCTCAATTTGTTTAATTTTACTTTATTTTAATCACACAAAAATCACTCCTCAATTTCCTATAAATACCCCCCTTCTCTTTCACTTCTTTCACACCACTTCTTCTCTAAAGTTATTATAGAAAAATCTCTCTCAAATTCTCTCAAGAGTTCTTCCAAGAGTTCTTCTTAGTCTAGCTTCTTTTAGTAAAGTTTCTTCAAGAAGTTTCCATGTTCATCTACTTAGTATGAACTTAATGTGTGTTTTCTAAAACCATGAAGGTTAAGAAAGCAACAATAGGTTCATACTTTGTTTTTGTCCATAATCATAATTCCTTTATGTTCATGTTTCTTTATATTCATTTATGTTTCTCTTATGTTCATTTATGTCTCTTTTATGTTCATAACTATCTACTATATCTATATAGCTATATATACTATTTAGAGCATATAAGCTCATGATCTTGCAATTTATTTACCTTTCATGCAATTTATTTACTTCAATGCATTTTATTTATTCCAAGTTGTTTTTAAGACTAGTCTCTAGTCTTAGACTTGTCCTCATCAAGTCAAAACAAGCTTTTCTTTCTTTCATTTTATTTATTATGGGACTAGTTTACTTCTTAGTCCCGGGAGCCTTGAAAAAGCTAAGACTCCAATACTTGACTTTATTATTATGCTTTATGTTATTTTGGTTATTATTATTCTCATAATCATGTTCATTTAGATTGTTGTCCATAATTTTATTTAAACAAAAAGAAGAATTTTGTCACTTAGAAATAAGTTTATGTAAAGTATAAAATCTATAAAGCAACACAAAATAAACTCATTCCTTTTCATGTTACAAAAAGAACTCACTATAATTTTATAAACTACTTTTACTTTAAAAAGCCACTTAGATCCTTATTATCCCACCTTGTTTTTCAAAAGAAAATATTTTGTTGACAAAAATGGTTCTTTTCATAAGAAAGAAAATAAGATGGATGACTAAGGAAATTTTTAAGTAAAGACCTTTGCAAACAAATAGGCAAAGAAAATTTATGGTTTGAAAATAATAAAGTTATTTCTTTTCAAGTTACAAGAAGAAGTTAATAAGATTATAGAAATTAGTTTTTCTACAAAAAGTCCTTAATTGTTCCACATTGTTTTTATGAAGAAAACAAATTTTCATGCATGGATGATTATTTTTGAAAAATATGAGACATGAGAAAAAGAATGAGAAATATCAAGTAAGGATTTTTGCAAAACAAGTAAACAAAGGAATTTACACAAGAAAAATGAAGAATAGCATATTTCCTAGAAAACTTCAAATATAGTATTAATGTAACTTAGAAAGTAGAAAATTTTATTTTCAAAGGTCACTTAGAAAAAGATAAATAAAACCAACATAAAACGTTTTTAGAAAATAAAGAAAACAAGGTATTCATTTCAAAGAAATTTACAAAAACAATTTCCGAAAAGCTTCAACCGACATTGTTTTACCTAAGAAAAATAATTGGACAACAAGACACTTGAGCATGCTTAAATATGAGTTATATAGTTATAAAAAGAGAATTTTTCAACTATATAGATAACTAAGTATTTATCAAACAAATTTTGATTTCTTGAACCAAAGTTGTTTTTACTTGAAATCCGTGGTGAATTTTGTCGCTACTTTTTCAGAGCCTATATGGCCTTGTTTGTTGAAATAATTTTGGAAATGGGTAGATCTTTTCGAGTAGGTAGAAATCGGTATATTATATGCGCGATTCCGAGTTAAAATGACCAAGTTATGGCCATTTTAAGTTGGAACATTCTTCATACGAACTTTGACGTTCTTTGACATTGTTTTGTCAAAATTCAAGAAAATCATCAAGAAAAACTCATTGTGGGTATTTTCTTTGGTTAGGTGACCCCGAGGAAGGATTCCTTTACCCAGAGAACTATTACGATTAAGTGGAGTGTGTGAACGACTCATCCGCTTAGAGGAATAGACGACAATGGCATCGTGAGTTTATTTCCATTAAATGCTATACTTGTTGTGCTTGTAAATTAGTTGCACTAGAGTTAGGAAAAGATAAACCGATATGCATGTAAAATAATTCCTTGAAAGAATTCTAAGAATATCGAAGCCAGAATTGTTCTAAGTGATTGTTTTAGTTTAATATTGATTTGTGTGAAATTCCTTGATCGCCATAAAGTTGAAAATAATTATGTTATGACTTTATAAATTAATGAACTCATGCATACCACGAAGTGAGTCACATTGCATGGTTGGGTTATTATCCTTGGGTGAGAAGGATAGTAAGCTCATGTCGAAAGCAACACTTGGCGGGAGATCCGAAAGCGATTGCTTGGCGGCTTAATGGAATATGCTTGGCGGTAGATCCGAAAGCAAGGTCAATCAAGTAGATTCGGAATGCTCGACGATGTGTGCTCGTGAGCAAGAAAACTTTTTATTTAAAACTACTTGAATTGAGGTTATGTATCACCAAACCCCGAATGGAGGGCGTAAATCCATTCAACATATAGTTCCCGGAAAACTATATGCTTGTTTGCCCACGTGCTTGTGCATTACATTTGTTTGACTAAATCAACTTGTTTGAATCTTGTTACAAGAAGTTATTTATGGAAATAGTTCTCACTAAGCCTATTAGCTTATACCCCGATAGATATCTTTTGCAGTTTCCTTACTTATGGTTAAGGCCACGTGGACCATGCGGGCAGGTAATCTCCTTGAACATTAGAAACTGGGATAAAGTGTAGCATAGTATTAGCATATAATTTATATAATAGATTAGTAATTTAGGGAGTTGTCCCTAAGTTTGTAAAGTCTTTGCCATGAACGAATAATTATTGTGAATCCTCTTTTCTTAATATGTTTTATATCTCCTTAAGCTTCATAATTCCATATATGGTCCTCTAAAGTTGTGAAAGTACGCCTTACACTTAATATAAAAGCTTCTGGGAATGGCTAAGGTTGTCATACTTAAGCTTTAATATTGAGTGTGGCGGACTGTCACGTTTAGGGTACCCATTGGGGCGTGACAGAAATGGTTTGCCCGTGATCCATAAAACGGCACAATTAATGGGTTACTCGTGAGTCATAAAACAGAACAGTGAATTCAAAGTTAGTACCACGGGATTCGTTAATCTCTAACCCCGAATGAAGGGCGTAAATCCATTCAACATATGATTTTCAGTTGATCATATGTCTTGTATGCCCATGTTGTTGTTGCATTTCATATGGATGATTGAAACAACGTGATTGTATGATACGTATTGTAAACCCCGGTATTCTCAGTAGCTGGGAAACCCCGGGAGTTGGAAGCGAAACCCTAATCCGATCCAGGATGAGTTCAGTGAGAGAAGCCTAGGAACCCTAAATCCGGCTTTCCTTTGGTTTCATAATAAAAGAAATTTTAAAGTAAATGAAGTTGAATTATTGTTTTAAAGTACATTTTAAACCTTTGAAAGTTTTAAATTCGGAAAATTTTTCAATTCCGAGCCTTCCCGGGCTCAATTACGGAAAAGCGTGCCCCGGACCACGGATTCAGAAAAATATTTCGGAATATTCTTTAGAACTGTAATTTTATAAGGATTCCAAAAATATCAATTTCGTAATTTTCCGAGCTATAAAAAATTACAGTTATAGCTTTTCCTGTGTTTTCGAAAACAACCGGTAAAGTAGATGTTTGTCTACTATTCACAAGTACAACCTACACTACACACTACCCATACCCTAATCTTACATCCTTAAACTACTCATTTCAATTTTCTTTTCCAAGAAATTTTGTCTCTTAAATAAATATCACATTTATTACATTTTAATTTACTAAATTACAAAATATCAAATTTTAAAACACACACACACACAAGGATGTGGCCGGCGCCCCTCCCTCTTGTTTCCCTCTCAATTAAATTATTTTTACTTCATTTTATTTAACTAAACCCTAATTCACTTCATATATATACATATTTTCTCTCTCTCTCTTCATTTCTTACTTGTTTCAAATTGTCATAAAGAGAAAACTCTCTCTTTTTCCTTAAGAGTGCCGAGAGCTTCCCCTCCCTCTTCCTCACAATTTCAACTCAAGTTTCCTTCATTCTCCTTTGATCTTCCTTTGGTATGTTGATTTTAGACCTTATTAGTCCTAAATCTTGTTATGGCAAGATCATTCTGTGTGTTTTCTCATTTAAATCCCAATGAGCATGAGCAAGGGACATGAAAACACTACTACATGAATCTCAAGCCATCACAAGAAGTGAATCTAGTCTTTGAATGAGTTTTGTTTGAAATATCAACTTGTTCATGCATGTAAAGTAGAGATCTTGCATATATTGTTGTTCATGCCATGAGATCCATGATTTATACATTATATATAGTAGATCTAAAGTTTAGACATTCACAACTTCATGTACATGTATGATCATAGAGTTATTTTTATTTCCATGCATTAATGATCATAAAAATGTAGTCTTGTATATGTATAGAGATGTTAGATAGTAATATTCACATATAGAAGGCAAGAACATGAAAAAGGAAGACTTTGTCAAATATGAAATGTTGAAATTCGGGATGAATGGAAACCCTACCTTAAAACCACCAAAATCACTTTGAACTCATATTTCATAGGAAAAATGAAGGGTATGTGTAGTAGATATCTTGAAAGAATGATTTTCATAAGTTTGAAAGAGTTTAGGCATGATAGGAATGTAAAATAAGTGGTTGAGTTAGAATGAAAAATATTGATACGTTGATCAATGGTTAGATTCGTAATTTAGGTTCATGCCTGCAAGAACACTTAATATCTAAGCCTAAATTTGATGTTTTATAAGCTAAATGAAGTCCTTAGATAATATATATTGGAGCTTCAATTTTTAATTCATTAGATAAGTTTTTCCATAAGAAAAATGCAAGAAAATGAAATTTCAAAAATTCGGATTTTTACAAAAAGCTTGTTTAAAGACATGTTTACCAAATGAAAAATGGGAGTTTTTGTGCATGAATGAAGGCCATGATTAATATAGACTTTGAGAACTTATTTTTAGTTAGATAACAAGTGGATTACAAGATTAAAAGTCAAAGAAACCCTAAGGAGTATAAAGTGGAAGAATAGCTTCTTAGAAATAACCTTTATGAAATTTTCCAACACTTAGGAGTTCATAAGAGTTTATTATCACAAAATCATCATGACCATGCATATATTGAGTTCATTACATGGCATTCCTGTTAGTAATTCATTCCTATACCATTCATGCATGAATCATCAACTAGGAACATTTCTTATCAAAAGCAAAACAAATTGTCGGAATTGGAGAAAGTGTGGAACAGATCTGATCCTACTGTTCCATGACTTTACTACTTTCAAAACTTGAAAATAATATTAGAAATAAATAGATCTTTTGAAGTAGATAGAGATCGATATAAAATTTGCGAAATTCCGAGTTAAAATGACCAAGTTATGGCCGTTTTAAGTCGGAGCTTCCGTAAATAGCGAGAAATCCGAATTCATCTAGTTTAGATGTATAACTTAATTTAGTTACATAATGAGAATCTCATTAGGATTATTCTTGCTTGGTAGGTGATCCCGAGCAGGACGACACCCTACCTCCCGACTACTACTATTAGAAAGACCGGCGTCCAATGGCCGAGTAAGTTTTACTTCCACTCTCAATTAATGAATGTGATTGTAATGTAGTGGCACTAGTGGTATAGGCAAAGATAAAAAGAAATTGTATATGCATGATGGGGTAAATGGGAATTATATATGTTGTCTACTGTTGATATGTGAAATGGAACTTAAGGAATATCGAAACCGGGTGTTAAGCTATTGACTGATTGGCTAGGATCTTATGATGAATGTTTGCGAATACTTGTTGGTCACCTAAAGGAATTGAACTAATGAATATTCGACTTCAATTGTAAATGGGATTCATTCATATCACGATGGGGTTGGAGCATTCGCATTGGTTGGTTTTTCGTGATCCATAAAACGAACATGTTGGTTAATCGTGATCCATAAAACGAATTTGTTGGTTAATCGTGATCCATAAAACGAAATATTGTTAGTTGACCGTGAGCTTAAATGGCGTCGTACCGCAGGATTCATTAATCTGCTAACTCGGGATGGAGGGCGCAAGTCCATCCACATATGATTTCCGGTTGGTCATATGTTTGTTGACCACATCTGTTTGATGCATATACTTGCTTGAATAATCACTTGCTTGAATGATTTGTATTTAATTGTGATTATGGAAGTTATTACTCACTAAGCTAGTTAGCTTACGCCTCCATAGTTTTTATCTATTGCAGCACGAGTTTATATGGCTTAGGCCGAGGCAAGCCACAGCACAGGTACTAGAGATAGGAGTTTCCCATAGAAGTTTAATCCATTCTTTTTGTATAGACTTCCGTTGGAAACTAAGGACTCTAGATGATTGTAATGGACTTGTTATTATTTTGCAGGGGAATGCCCCTTAGATTTTGTAAACTATAATTATGCGTTTTGATTTATTATCTATGGCTAATGAATGCTACGTTAAACTGTTTAACTCCATTTGTCGAAGTATTCTATTATCGTAAAGGAACGCTTTACATCTACTTAAGACTCCCGAAGGGCTCGGGTAGGAAACTCGAGAGTCTTATTTAGTATGTGGCGGGCTGTTACGTTTAGGATACCCTACGGGGCGTGACACGTATATTCTGGAAGTATTTACTCACTAAGCTAGTGTAGTTATACCCCCACAGCTTCTTTTTGTTGCAGTTCCCTTATCTATGATTGCGACCCAGAGATTTGTCACCTCAGGTAAAGCAAGAATAAGAGTTTCCCTTAGAAGTTTATGTTCAGCTTTTGTATAGACTTCCATAGGAAACCTTAAATGCTCAAGTTGATGTCAAAAACTATTACCTGGACTTATTAATCTTTTGCGGGGGAATGCCCCCTTAGTTTTTGTATATGATCTTGAATATCTGTGGTTTGTATTTTGATGCATTTTCTATCAAATTAGACTATGTCTAATTGCTCGTGTATTCTATTATTGTAAGGGAACACCTTGCGTCTCATATTAGACTTCTGAATAATTGTGATAGTGATTAGTAAGTCTCGTATGGTATGCAGCGGACTGTTACGTTTAAGGTACCTTTTGAAGCGTGACAAATATATATCGAAGTACATCCAATTTTATTTCAATTTATTTTCCCCTCACTTTTCATGCTTATTAAAAGTCATTTATGCATCATTATCTTTTAGATGTCCCACATTTTGCTTATGGAACTTTCAAAATCAAATTACCTAATAAATAAATAAAGAAACAGACAAACAAATAACTAGATAGGTTAGTTTTATTGATATTACCTTGTGTGTGAATTCGATATCAAACTATGTGGTCCATATCCTTTGCACCTTCCATTGAGATATTGTACTTTATTATTGAGTAAAGCTGTTATTTAACAAAATGTAAAAAATTAGATAGATTTTTTACTAGAAGAAAAACCGATGTAAAGAACCTCTAAATATCACAAAAGCTATATTTTTACTCTTTTCATTCTAGCAAAAGTGATTAGAGATAACACTAAAGTCTTATTTGTCAACTTACGGCAACATGTCCAATCAATATTTCTTTATGTCCAAACCAGTTCACCCATTATTCTTTCTGATTGAGTGTCCTACTATAGAAGTTTCTAAATTTTGCACCCATTAGAGCATATGAATCTACTGCTAGCATGCAAATTGATGTTCATTGCTAGAGCAATGCTAATAGTAACAACAACTTTTGGATTTTATAGAAATTGATGTTTAATTTTGCTCCTCCATGGAATTAACAATAACAAATCAAGGAGTAAAGTTAAACATTAATTTAAGCAACTAACCCCCTATTACAAGATTTCTTGCAAAGTGGTTGAAATCTAGGCCTTGACTTGTTTGGATATCCAAATAAATTTTTCATTCTTAGATGTCTTTTCAAAAATTCAGATCTATAGCTCATCTAGGGCTAAAATTGGAAGCTTTCTCTATTTCTAGAATAGGAAAGTAAGCTCCTTAGAAAGAGGAAAGCTGTCTTCTTTGATTTGGCCAATCAAATATTCAAAAAAAGGGAATCTTTGATTTAGAAAGGTGGTTAATCTTCAAGAATGAGAGGGATTCGGTCCTTATAACTTCCCCACTTTATCCAGAAATATCTTATCTTTCCTAAAATGAGTTTCTTTACCCTTCAAAAGATATGATTTTTTAATGTAAAAAGGATGCTGAACTTACATGACAGGGACATTGTTGTGTTACATGTCATCTAACTCTTCGACAAAGTGTGGAAATGACACGACTATGTCAAATCTTGTGTCAATTTTTCTCCTTATTTCCCCTTACCTTTTTTACACAGCTTGGGCATGGTTATGTCCTTATGTCACCTTCATAAATACTTCATTTCTTAATCAATTACTTGCAAAATGCATGAAACTTGATTAAATTCTCCTTTTGTTCGAATCAACACTTCGGAAGCCTAAAATTGATTGGAAGCATTTTAAGTGCTATTTTCGTCACTTCAATCACAAAAATAACCAAGTTAGCTAATTAAGGTAAAATTGAGGTTGTCACAATTTCTTTCTAGGGAGGCTACTATTTTCCTACAATTTCTATTTAACACTACTCAACTCATATAGGCATTATTAATCATTTATTACTATGTGATTAAACCTTATATGTCATTTTTTTTATTGTTGGAATAAATATAAATGCATTACCTATGTTTTTATGATTTTATAGATTTGTATTAGCAATCTTTAGTACTCTATTAAAGTGGTATGTGACATGCACAAGTCCAACAACATCTCATATCACCTACCTTTTACATAGAAGCCTCAATTAGACAAGAAAATTACTTTGAAACTTCATTAATTAGCAAGTTGTGCATTTTATATCTTTTATATAAAAGTGGAAAGGAAAGAGAAAGGGGGGTTGAAGTGTTTGACACAGGTTAGATTATGGCCTAATATAGGGCAATATCAATTTTGCATCATTAAAATGACAATATAAAGGCTAATACATTATAAAGCATGGTTCAATTATAAAGATTGGATTATGGCCATATTTTTAACCAAAGGAGAAACATTCTCTATAAACAATTATCGATTAGCCATTGGAAGCTTCCTTTAGGCTCCAGGACGTGCTTAATCATAATTAGACTTATAGTTTGGACTAGCTAGCTTTGTCATGTTGATGTTATCTAATTGTAACATGCAATTCTAGCACAATGTTCCTTGTAATAATAGTAAAACTAGTGAGTTAATCCTTCATCCAGTGAACCATGTTTTACCTAGATAAGCAATTTCAATGGCTACAAATGCAAAGCTTGTCTAACACATTATGTTGGAGTATAACGTCGAACATATGTTGCCCTAGTTCTTTCAAAAGATTATTAATATACTGTAGAGGGTCATTTCGGTAATTGGGCTTGGAGCCCAATCTAATGCTAATACCTAGTCTTTTGGGCTAATGACAAGGTCTAAAAGACAAGTCCAATAAGGAATGTCATAGGGAGATTTGACTTAGTAGGCTTAGAATGGGATTGCTAGACCGATTTATTCTATTCTTAGCCTTATTCGTTTTTCTCGTGTGTGAAAAGTAAACTCTAAAAATATATTCACAGGCTAATTTGAGCTTTACTTGATTAAAATAGGGGTTATGTGAACTCAAATAAGCCTTTAGCATTTTACATTAAAAATGGGCTATTTTAAATGAATAATGAGCTTCTAAAGTCTATAAATAAAAGATTACTTTTCTACTAAAGGGTCATTTTGCATATTCTTGAGAGCAAGGTCAAAATACTACTGGAATTTTTCTAGGAAAGATCAAAGCATTTATTTTGTGAAGAATGAGTTAAGAATAATCAAATCCATTTGATTTAATCTTTTGTCATACACATGCACTTGAGAAATCGGGTTTACCTATTCTTCCTCACAGGCCTCTCTCTACGTTATCTTACATATGTCATTAGTTCATGACTCCTCTCAGGTCAACCAACATGTCTATCACATGCAATCGATCAGCTACAACAATCCTACCATACATTTAATATCAGCTCTACTGAGGAGGAGTGAGTTCTTGACACAAAAGGCACTCTACACAAGAGAGTTAGAGAAAAGGTAAACTCCTAAGACTAGAACAATCAGCTTTATATGTTTAAGCAGATCTACACAATGGATGACAATGCTACATTAATGGTTGTCTACATAACAGTAGTTAATAATGAGCTCAAAATCCACACTATGTAAGAAAACTCAAGATCTCAATCAGTTTTTAAATATTTTTAAACAGTTCCTATCAGATATGGCTAGAGCTACTGCTGCATCGAGAAACACACTTCTCAAGATAACTTTATCTACGTCAGGAGTACAGGCAGCTAACAATGCACCAGTTGTTGCTGTTTTAGAGGGCACTCAATATGAGGCCCTACATGATGCTTAACATGAGCAAACTAATATTCCTACTGCTGGAGATAAAAGGGAACATTAGCGAGAGCGATTGCAACCATGGCTGCCTCCAACTCCAAAGGATCCTACACTTACTACTGGAGAAAAAGCGAGGATTCATCTTAGAGGCTTTCCTAATGCAATGCACAACCTATTATGGTTGGCATAGCTACACCTCGAAGCATTACTCCTATGCCTCAAGTGGGAGTTAATACTTCATTTGCATCTACTTCTTATCTGACAAAGGAAGACCTAAAAAAGTACCTAAGACAGGTACAAGTTGCATCTTCTACTAGCATCATTAACTTGACCTTTCATACTGGCAAAGGAATATGAACAAACCTTACCCAAAGGACTATATTAGTCTAAAGTTCATCAAATTTAATAGAAAATAAGGTAGTGCTAAGGAACATCTTCTCAAGTTTATTGATACACTTGATCTCTATAGACTTGATGACAACCTAAAGCTCAAGGAATTCCCTACGTCTTTAACAGAAAAGGCGTATACCTAGTATGTTAATCTCACCTCCAGCTCCATTGATTCATGGGGGACTATTTGTAGAATATTTTTTGAGAAACTCTTTGAAACTCAAGAACACGTGACTCTGACAAATATGGGGCACATCAAACAATACTAAAAGGAAGACCTCATGGATTACATTAAGCCTTTTAGGGAATAATCTTTAGACATCCAAGATATGTGTGACAAAAAAGGATCTCATCAAAATTTGTATCCAAGGTATGTTTACAGAGTATGAATTATATCTATAAAATTTATCACTAAGCTCCTTTGCAACATTAGTGGAAAATGCCCAAAGAACAAATAATTCAATTTGTAAACAAAGGAATGATTTTGGAAGAAAGCGAGGGCTTTCTATGCACTCTATGAATGAAAGGAGTTATAGTGAAAACAAGGATAAAGGAAAGATAATTCAAAGATTGCTCCACCATTTCCATGTTTGATAAGGATGGCAATATCAAATTAACAAGGTTTAGTAGAGAACCTACAATAGAAGAGAAGAATAATCCTAAGTATTGCCAATATCATCAAGTCGTAAGCCATGCTACTAAGGATTCTCGAAATCTAAAATGGAAATTCCAAAAGAGAATGCAAGATGGTGAGTTGGCTAGTAAAGAAAATGGTGTTCGGATGTTAGACGATGAAGAAATGGATGATGAATAACATTTTTTTAGATGATATTGGCTATGTACTAAAGGCAGAAGCTGCTTATTACTTATTCTCATCTTATAATAAGAAGAAATAAAATAAATGATAATGTGATTTTCCATCTTCTTCCATACTCATGTATACTAATGTTTGTAGCACTTGTGATAAGCATGATTTAAAAAAAAAATGCAATGGTTAGGAGCAATTCTCTTTAAGCTTTGATATAGCTAATAATGCTACCATAGGCCCATAAAGCTCATAATATAGCTAAAGACTCTTATTTAATATCTTGTCTTATCACATAATAGATGTATGTCTTATCAATAAACACTTTATAACCATTGTGGTATAGTTATCATCGCTACCATTACGCACCACACTAAAAAATGTCAAGGTGTAATTAACATTGTCACCTTTCTTCCTAGTTGTTAATAATCTTTATAAAACAATATTGGCGTAGCCAACATCGCCACCATGATCTATGAGCAAATAAAAATAGCTAACATCACTGTCCAATGTTCTCCACTCACGTGATCAAAGCAATCTTAGCTGTGATAAGTTGAAGCGACTCTATAGTAGGCTTGGCAACCATAATGTCATTTCGCAGAATCGAGTTTGAAGCGACCTCATTCATGGATGATTGAAGTGATCACTCCATGGTAGCCACAGTTGTTCTCATATGCTCCTGAGCATGTAGCGAGTACACAACCCATTTCTATAACTTTATTTACAAGATCAAAATGATCTCAGCTGTGACGAGTTGAAGCAATTCCACAATAGGCTTAGCAACTGCAATTGCATTTTGCAAAATTGAGCCTGAAGCAACCTCATTTATGTTTAATCAAAGCGATTACTGTCACGGTAGTTGCAATCATAAGCATCTACTCCCAAGCATGCAATGGGTGTAATACCTATTTCTACTACATTATTCATGAGATCAAAGCAATCTCAAGTATGATGAGTTGAAGCGACTCCATAGTAGGCTTGACAGCCTAATACCTTTTTGCAGAATCAAAGTCGAGGTGACCTCATCCATGGTTGATTGAAGCGATCACTTCATAGTAGTCATAATTGTTCAGTAACAGCAATTGCTCCTGAACATGTGATAGGTGCAATAACTATTTTTGCTACATTAAATAGTTCAGTAGAAGCATCTATTTCTAAGCATGTGATGGATGCAATGCCTATTTCTACAACATTATGATGAGATTGAAGCGATCTCAATTGTGAAGGATCAAAATGATCCCAAAGCAAGCTTAGTAGCCATAACGCCTTTCCATAGCGTGAAGTTTGAAGTGACCTCAATCATGAATACTAGAAAGACTCATGTCATGATAACTATGGTCGCTTAGTAGATATATTTGCTTAGAAGACATGATGAATTTGATATATTTCATTTGAAAAATAAGAGGAAATGCAACTAAACTATAAGTTCATTAACCATTAAAACACATAGCTTACAATTTAGTATTTTGATATTAGTTGATATAAATTATAATAACTTAAATTCCAAGAGAAAAGTGGGGACCTCTCAAATTTGACTACACCCTCCATTAAGGATGTGCCAAATAAGATTATAAGATGAATCTCACATCTTATTGGGTATACCTTCATGGTATAGCCAGGGCCAACCATTTTTTTTTTTTAATTTTTTTTCTTTAAAATTTTAAACGTACTAGTTAATGAAGTGGGACCCATCTCTTTAGGTGGTTGTTCTGGACTCATTACATGCTATACTCGTTCCCTAACTCTGGCTTTTCGATTTCCTTTATTTATTATGACTTTAAAAGCTTGCATAGGTGGAAGCCTGGTAGTGTGAAATTAAATTCGGTTTCTCTAAGGTGCCCTGTTAGTTTGGCTCAGAAAAAGGAAACTAGATTCGGTTTCTCCAAGCCCATCTGGTTCGGGAAACGACAAAGTGGAGCCCGAGAGTAGTGTGGTACTCAAACATCAGGTCCACATAATTTTGATTTAAAGCAGAGTACATCGAAAGCAGGAAACCTCGTAGGGATTAGGCCCTACGTTGTAATGGATAAGGACGAGTCGGTAGATTCCTCATTCCAAAAGTAAAAATGATGCACATGTTTCAATGGTGTTGTGTTCTGACGAAATTGAAAGGTTTTTCTTACCCATCCTATCGTTATCAGACTCAAACATTATGGGCCAACTTTTGCTAGTTCCACTATGGCATCAATGAGAGAAAAGCCCAATGAGCCCTTGCTTCTCCCTCTTTCCCCACTTTGGATAAGAATAAAAATCCAAATTCGATACGAAACCTTGTGTGTCCTTTCCCATAATCAAAATAGGAAAAAATAAATAAATAAATTACTTGTAATGAACCTCCCGTTTACTTCATAATCCCTTCCCTTAAAAATTTAATAATGTTTACTAGTTTAGGCCCCAATATTTAATGATGTGTTTTCTTTCTTAATCTCTAGGTGATCGTTTTACTTTTGATAGGAAAAATTATTAGATAATTTTCACGTTTAATACCTCAATCTTATCTATTTTTATAGTTAATTACCTAAAATTTAAATATATCAATTAAGTATCCAAATTTCACCTATGTTCGCATTTAACTTTCTAAATTTAGAAAATTTTACAATTAACTATCCAAATTTACCTATTTTTATAATCAAATATGTACCTAAGTATTATAACGATATTAAAAAGTTATAGTAGTAAATCAATATTTTTAAACTTTGGATAGTTAATTGCTCAAATAAGCAAGGCTTGAGTACTACATATGACGCTTACCCAAAAAAAAAATTAACCATAGAATAAAAGGCCGTAAAATTATGGCAAGAGATTTTCCATGTTTTAGTTTTAATGTTTTATTATACGTAACTTATTATTTTTAAATTTTTTATCAAAAACAAAATGGTCATAGGATTCATGTTTCAACGACCCGGAAAATAAATGCTCAATTATAGACAGGCAAATTGCAAATATAATATAATAGATCCCCTTTATATATTTTAATCTGTGTTTTGAACCCTGTATCTTTGACACCGAGTGTTTAGATGATTAGATCCCAAATCTTTAAAAACACATCTTTAAACAGGATTTTACAATTCTTTTATCAATAAAACAATCAAGAAAATATTAGAAACACTTTTGAATCACTTTTTAAGGGTGAATTTGTAATGAAGAAAAATTTTGAAAAATGGTATTTTGAAAGGTTGGGGCAATTAATTTGGCATGGACTATTGTTAACTTTTAAAAAATATAGAAAACTAAGCATATATAGAAAAAAAAATACATATATAAGGAATTTTGCTAATAATCCTTATAAAAACAAAGATATCGAAAGATATAAAGCACTCACGTACGAATTACCAAAATATTATCACGCTAAATTTTGATCAAACTAAATACAGTTAGGTTCGGATCAAAGCAGAAGCAAATCAGAAAGAGACCCATAGCACACGAAATTTAACAGTAAAAGGGGCCGCTTTTATTTATAATTTTGACCACGTTAACATGTGCTTTGCTTGCATTAACCTAGACAATGAATAGCAGCACATGTTAGTGATGTAACATGTCGAGTAACTTGGATCTTTCAATATTTTGATCCTATGGTTCCTTTCCTTCCAACTGGCGACGTTCATCTCTTGCCATTGTCATTTTCTTTCTATCAATCTACCGTTGGTTCAAAATTTCAATCTCCTTAATCCTTATGGAAGAATCCGAAAATTTTGAGATACATGGATCTTGGAGTTGCGGTTCTTATCTATGGATTGGATCACTTATCATGTCTCAGATTTATATCAATATAAAATATTTATATACGTATATAATTTAATAGAGAAACAATTTAACAAAATATTTTTTTCTTTTTACGATTGTATTTGTCTGTGTTGCAACCATATTATTTGTATTTATCATTTTAGTTGTGTAATTTTATCGTATTTTACAATTCTCTTAGACTTGGGTTCACTCAAGCCAACTCAATTTAATTGAACTTAAATAAGCTTAACAGTAACTTGTTCAGCTTTGGCTCAACTTCACACAACTTGGTTTTTTATTTATTGATCTTTATCTCTCTAGTATGTTTAGTTCAACCTCTCATATCCAACATTGGTATTTTACTTGTAAATGCTTATGAGATAGCTAGATTGTTCTATCCAATTATGTCAAATTCATAGCTGAATTAGTTTCCAAAATTCAAATTTATAGTATTAGTTTTAAGTAGATATGAAACTTATATTATACTATATTATATAAAGATAGTCAAAAATTTTCACTTTTGAAACAATACAATGGAATTAGTGTCACTCTTCCCTACAATTATGTAAAATTTATTGCCAATGTTGCTAAAATTTCGAATTTATGGTTTTTAGTTTTAACAGATAAGCAAATTTGACACAAGAAATTAGGGTGAGTTACAGTAAAAGGTCCTTAATGTTTGAGAAAAAATTCATTTAAGGTCCTAACGTTTGAGTGATTAAAAAGAGGTCCTAACGTTTAGGGGTAAATTCATTAAAGTTTCAAATTTGACGAAGTGGGTCTATTCAGGTTCCAAGGATACGTGTCAACAAGAGAAGAGTCTTTAAAAAATATCTCAACATTTGAAGATAAGTTTATTTAAGGTCCCAACGTTTGAAGAAGTGGGTTAATTTGAGTCCCTAAGAACATATGTCAATAGGAGAGAATAATTAATCAAAACTCGACCCACTTTATCAAACGTTAGAATCTTAATGAACTTACCCCAAAACGTTGAGACCTTATTTAATTACTCGAAATATTGGAACCTTAAATAAACTTATCTCTATATGTTGGAACCTTCTAGTGTAATTAACCCCAAGAAATTATGACATATTCAAAATCACCACCAAAATTTTAGCCTCCTGTGCACATGATACGATTATAAAAAAATGTCTTGATATGGTAATTTCAAAAATACATATACATAATATATTTTTTGCCATAATCGTCACGCCCCAACAGGTACCTAAACGTGACAACCCGGCGTACGCAATATTAAAACTTAAGAATGACTACCTTAGTCACTCAAAAACTTCCATATCGATACAAGGCATACATTCACATCAAATGGAGACCGGTTGAGTAATGCATTATAAGATATTGGCAATGGAACATTCAAAATAACACTTATTATATTTCATCGAAATATAAAGTCTTACAACTTCTATGGCATATATTCCCTTAATAATTTCCATAACAACAATCTTAAAATGAAGATTAACTAAAGCTAGAAGATTTTAAAAGAAATCTAATCTATGACTTCAAAACAGAATTCCTCCAAAAGCTTTCCAAAATAAAGATTCTACCCGGATGATCAAGATGGTCTTGAGTACGAAACAAAGGCCTTGCAATATCAGAAGTCTGTTAGGTTATAAGCATAACTAGCTTACTGAGATATTCCTTACGCAAAAGTATTCATGATAGGCATTCAACCAAGTTCATTAAATAAGCATATGAAATGCAACAACCATATGATCAAACAGTAGATACGACTATCTAGTTTCGTATGTATGATGGATTTACCCCTCCATCGGTGGTTAGGGAATGATTTCAACTAGGCCCCAAACGATCTCCTTAAAAGTTGAGCGCATCTTGGGGTTCCAACGAACCGTACTACTAGTCCCCGGGCTTTCTTTACCTAAAGCGATCGATCCAACTCGACTACAACTTGAGGCTGTATTCCCTGAACGTCTTGAATCCTCAAGATGTAGCTAGGCAGCTTACCTTTTTCAGTCCCACACTGAGGAGTAGCAATAAAAATGCGAAATGATATTCTAAATGATATGCATAAGTAATTTAGTATATGGAGATTCCAATATGACATTAATTCATTTAAAGCGACCAAGCAATAATTGCACACATAGCAATACATATATGGAAACAATTATATCAATAACAGATCGTGTTCCGATATACTTATCATTCATTGATCGCACATAACAATTCACATACATAATACCCATGATATTCCACATGCATATCAATTTTATCTTTTCCTAATATCTAGTGCTCTATTCTAGAAGCACATGCACGAATACATAAACGTAAAGAAAACTCACTCATCCATAGCAATCTTCTATGAGTCGAAGCAATCATCGGGAAAGAGAAGATCTTGCTCCTCAATACTTAAATAAAAGAAATACCTGAAATTAGTATTTCATCCAAGATTTACTCAAATTCTCTAATTCTATCTTACTGAATTCGTCAAAATTCGCATAAATGAAAATTCCAACTTAAAATGGTCACAACTTGCTCATTTTAACTCGGAGTTTCGCATATTATATACCGATTTCTACCTACTCGAAAAAATATATCTATTTCTAAGGTAATTTTTATCAAAAGAATCCATTTGGGTCTTGGAATAGTGACATACACATACATCACGAAAATTTCATATTTCAAAACTCAAGTTTTCAAACTTGCCTTCATCCAAAAGTCTTTGTACCAAAATATAGATATTAATATAGTTGAAAAATCCTTTGAATATATATTATATATATATATTGACTCATATCATAAGCATGATGTGAAAAAGGAATAAAATGTATATTTTTGATATATTCTTAAAAAACATTTACACAATACATAGGTATTTATATACGTACAAGAGGTATAACTCTACCAATCTTACCTACCACTCTACCTACCAACCTTACCTACTTAACATACAACTCTACAGTCCCCCCAAGCTGGAGCATACAAATCATATGCACCAAGCTTGTTACAAATATATTCAATACGAGAACCTCTTAAAAATTTAGTCATATATCTGCAAACTGATTATTTGAATTAATATGACTAGTGAAGATGCAACTAATAAGATCTTTTCTTGGATGAAGTGACAATCAATCTCTATATGCTTAGTTCTCTCATGAAAAACTGGATTGGAAGCTATATGTAATGCAGCCTGGTTATCACAAATTAGCTCCATTTGTGAAGTTTCACAAAATTTTAACTCCTCAAGCAACTGTTTCAACCAAATCAATTCACAAGTTGCCAAAGCCATGGCACGATATTCTGCTTCCGCACTTGATCTAGCAACAACATCTTGTTTCTTACTTTTCCAAGATACCAGGCTGCCTCCAACAAGAATACAATACCCAGATGTAGATCGTCAATCAAATGAGAACCTGCCCAATCAGCATCAGAATATCCAACCACTTTAGAGTGACCATGATCCTCATATAGTAAACCTTTACCAGGAGCATTTTTCACATATCTAAGAATTCTGATCACTGCATTCCAATGACTAGTGCAAGGAGACTGAAGAAACCGACTGACAACACTAACTGCAAAACATATATCAGGTCGAGTAATAGTAAGATAATTGAGTCTTCCAACCAAACGACGATATCTCCCTGGATCTTCAAAATCCCCCTGTCCTGGTAACAACTTCACATTGGGATCCATAGGAGAATCCACAGGCTTGCAATTAAGCATCCCTGTTTCTTCCAGTATATCTAAGACATATTTTCTTTGAGAGAGGACTATACCAGAACTGGATTGAGCAACTTCTATGCCAAGGAAGTATCTTAACAAGCCAAGATCCTTATTTGAAAAGATGTGCCTTCAATTGAGTAATACCATGCTAATCATTACCATTATGACAATATCATCTACATACACTATTAAGTATATGCATTTTCCTTCAGATGTGTGCTTATAGAAAACTGAGTGATCAGATGTACGACGAATCATTCCAAACTCTATTACAACAGTACTGAACCGACTAAACCAGGCACGTGGAGATTGTTTCAAACCATAAAGTGAACAATGAAGTTTACATACCAGATTAGACTCCCCCTGAGCACAAAGCCAGGCCGTTGCTCCATATAAATCTCCTCCTGGAGTTCACCATAAAGAAAAGCATTCTTAATATCCAATTGGTACAAGGGCCAATGGCGTATAGTTGCAATGGAGATAAACAAACGAACAGAGGACATCTTAGCAACCGGAGAGAATGTGTCACCATAGTCCAAACCATACACCTGAGTATAACCCTTGGCAACCAACCGAGCTTTGAGCCGATCAACTTTACCATCAGGACCGACCTTAATAAAATAAACCCATCGACATCCAACAAGAGACTTATCGGGAGCAAAGGAACTAAATCCCAAGTACTATTGGCATGTAAAGCAGTCATCTCATCTACCATTGCCTGGGTCCACCCTGGATCTGAAAAAGCCTCACTCACATTCTTAGGAACATAAATGGAAGATAGAGATGAAACAACGGTACAATAATGGAGATAACCTATGATAGCTAAGACAATTATAAAGTGGGTGAGGATTACGAGTAGTACGGTTACCTTTTCTGATGGCAAGAGGAAGATCGTTGTCCGGTAGGTCCTCAGTAGGTGGAGACGTTGGAATAGAAGATGAGTCAACAGGAGCCTCTGAAACAGGTGGGATATCTGATGTAGGAAAGCGTCGAGAGCGTCGACGGTAAACCTGAAATGGTGGAGGGGAAGGAATAGACTCAGAGACAATGGAATAGACTCAGGAAGAACTAACTGAGAGGGAATAGGTAAAACCTCCCAAAGGAGTCTCAGATGAAGAGGTTGAATAAAAAGAAGATGATTCAAAAAATGTTACATCAGGGACAAATAATAACGACGAGTAGTGGGTAAATAACACTTGTAACCTTTTTGATGTTTGGAGTAACCAAGAAAAACAGCCTTAATAGAACGCGCTGATAACTTATCCTGACCAGGAGCCATATTGTGAACAAAACATGTACAACCAAAAACACGTAGACGAAGCACATACAAAGGTTGATCTGGAAATAAGATCGTGTGAGGAATTTTATGCTGAAGAACAGATGAAGGCATTCTATTAATGAGATAACAAGCATGAGAACAGCATCAGCCCAAAAACGAGTAGGCACATGGTGATGTAAAAGAAGTGTGCGAGCAGTTTCAATGAGATGCCTATTTTACGCTCAGCAACTCCATTCTGTTGAGGTGTGTAAGCACAAGAGGACTGATGTAAATGCCATGAGAAGATAGAAACTTAGTGTAGACACCCAATTTTGCTCAATTTAAGGCTCAAATTTATAAAAATTAGTATTATGTCAAGCTCACAAAAAAAAATAGTAAAAATATAAAAATAAAAAAATAGCACAAAAAATCAAAAGTAGCAAAATAAGAAGTAGTAAGGTAATAAATAAATAAAAATGAGAAAAAAAAACAGTGTGTCTTTTTCCAAATAAACAAAAAAAGAGAAAAAAATACATTATTATAAAAAAAAATTATTGAGCTTGATATAATACATATTTTTGTTATAAATTGTTCATAAAGATAATTAAACAAATTTTCAAAAATTATTTTGAATGAGTCTTAAAGTTTACAATTTGTTGAACCCAACCAGTACAGGCTAACGGCTTAACAGTTAAGACCACTGACCCATATGACTAGACCAGCCACAGGACCTGTTTTTGATTCCATGAAAGGCAAATAAGGAAAGGATTCAATGTCGACATGGATAGACTGGATTTATTGAAGAATCATCAATGGCGGCTGATCAAATTCAATGAATTTGAACGATTCAGTTGATCCTATACAGAGAAAATCGAATATTCGAGGATTTGATCATCAATTTCATCAGTTACGAACAAATCAAATTCCAATTTTCAGGAAATTGGGAAGTCATTAAATGCAATTCGTAACTGATCATCAATCAAATTCCAATTTCAGAAATTGGGAAGTCAATTAAATGCAATTCGTAACTGATCATTAATTTCGTCAGTTACGAATGAATTAAATTCCAATTTTCGATTACATTTTTCAGTTACAAATAATTTTGTCATTAAATGCAATTCGTAACTGATCATTAATTTTGACAGTTATAAAATGAACCAAATTCAAATTAAATTTTTTGCGAAAAATTGGAAAGTCATTAAATGCAATTCGTAACTGATTATTAATTTCGTCAGTTACGAATGAATCAAATTCCAATTTTCGAATTAAATTTTTTACGAAAAATTGGGAAGTCATTAAATGCATTCGTAACTGAAATCAGACCATGCATCTATAAATAGGAATGACCATGAACAAAAGGAACACAACAATTACAAGGATTACTCAGAGATTCAAAGCATTCGAAAATTTTCAAAGTAAGAGTTTAGAGAGAAGAAAAACACAAAAAGAGAGAGAAAAAAAAAAAAGAAGAAGCAGCAAATCAAGTTGATTTCAGTCTACTTGCAGTCAATGGTCTACGGTCAATGGTCAACGTCCACATCCAATCAGCGCTCCAGATCAGATCCAAAGTCCAATCCGCTTTAGTCGAGGTCCAAGCCGTGTGATGGTAATCTCATTTCACTGTCATTTTCGAACCAATTGCAAGCGATCAATTCGTTCCTGGGGAAGAAAAACAAATTGATTGTTGGTCTCAGTCTACCTGCGCAGTCAATGACACGGTCAACGGTCCTATCCAGATCAGCGTTCCAGATCTGATCCGAACAGTCCAACGGTCCAGGTGAGTTTGGATTAAATTTTTCAATCTAAATTATTTTCATATAGCATTAAATTAGCTAAGAATAATCAAAGTTTTCATCAAATCATTCTCATAAATTTGCTATGAGAATAATCAAGTTTTCATCAAATCATCTCATAAATTGCTATGAGAATAATCCAAGTTTTCATCAAATCATTCTCATAAATTTGCTATGAGAATAATCCAAGTTTTCATCAAATCATTCTCATAAATTTGCTATGAGAATAATCAAGTTTTCATCAAATCATTCTCATAAATTTGCTATGAGAATAATCCAAGTTTTCATCAAATCATCTCATAAATTTGCTATGAGAATAACCCATGTTTTCATCAAATCATTCTCATAAATTTGCTATGAAAAAATCAAAGTTTTTAATCAAATTATATTCATAAATTAGCTATGGAAATAATCATCCAAAGTTCAATCAAAAATATTTTCATGTAGCATTAAATTAGCCATGAATTATCATAAAATGATTTTGGACTTAGAAAAATTGCATTTGCATGAAATGAAAATCAATTGATTAGATCATAGGATCATCAAAAATGGTTTCATAAAAATTCAAAATTTAATGAATTTAAAGTGAAAAGAGTTTCAAAAATATAAAATTGATCAACAAATAAGTTCTTTTTTAAAAGAACTACGTTTTGTCTGATCTCGATTAGCGAGTACGTAGGCACCTGCGGCGACATAAAAAATAAAAAAAAGTTTTTGTTTTTTTTGAAAATAAAGTTTTTTTTTAAAAAAAAAAAGAAATATGTTTGTTGTTCATGTTCTAAAAAAAATAATAATAAGTAAAAATGAAAAAAACATGTAAAAAAATAAAATGAATGATTTGACTTGTAAATATTTGAATTTTTGAGCATATAAAGGATAGATTATAAATTTAAAATTCCAAAAGTTGGTAACCAATTGGTTTTAATAGGTTAGCCCCCGAATCCATGATATCTGGTTTTAAAAGTTGATTTTTTAAATCAAAATTTCGCAGACTAGTAGCTAAGTTAGGATCAACCGACCCATTGATCCTAGCTTTTTATTTTTTCCCGATTTATATCGGGTGGCGACTCTAAAATTTTTTTAAAATTTCTTTTAACCCCTAGTTGAGGATTCATGTTAAATGGTTCGGGTTTAATGTGAATCGGTTGGAAAATGAACCAGATAGTGGAAAAAATTCAGGCTCGACAGCTTGGCGACTCCACTAGGGCGCCTAAATTTTTTTTAAAAAAGAGAGGGCTAGACACTTAGGAATTTTAAATTTTAAATTTATCCTTGCTCAATTTTGTGAATATATAATTCTTTGTATATTATATTGAATAATTGTTTTGTAAATATATACTAACCTTGCAGGTATGTAAAATAGAAGGCAAAGCTTGATTGTTTGTTTATTTATTTATTTGCATTTGCATTAGCATGATTGTGTGCTAGATACGGTCGTACCAGGGCCGTCTTAAGAGCCTAAGGAGGAGGACGAAGTAAGGTCCGGGGGCTGTGGCTTTCCACCCTCTAGATCAAGAAATGTCCTCCCACTCCGGTTTAGTACCACTAAATCGGGGAACCTATAGAACCTCACCAAATCATGCATTCATTAACATGGGATTTTGACCAAACTTTTCAAAAAAAATGGAGTTGTTTTTTCTTCCAAAAAATGTTTTTCAAAAAATAAAAATTTTCAAAAAAGTCCACCAAATTTTTTTAAATGTGGAGTTGTTTCTTTCCTAAAAAAGGAAGTTTTCAAAAATCAAACATTTTTTTTTAGTAAATAAAATTTTAGATTGAAATGGTTTTTAAACCTTTATTTTTTTAAAAAAAATAATACCACTTCAAGTAAAGTTTTTTTGTCATTATCCCCATTGGCATGGATAGTGACTAATTTTTTTTTCTCAAATGGAGTCTTGATTCATTTTGTTATTTTTTTTAAAAAAAAGAAGATTTTCAAAAAATGATTTTTCATCAATTCCAACAAAACTTTTTCACCAAAACTTTCAGGGTCCTTATCTCCATTTATATGGATAGTGACCAAAATTTTTTTTAAAAAATGGAGTTATTTTTTTTTTTTACTTTAAAAAAAAAGGTTTTTAAAAAAAAAATAATTTTCATCAACTCCAGCAAAATTTTTTCATCAAATTTTCAAGGTCATTATCCCCAATTGCATCTGTATGCTTGCATCTTTGCTTTTTTTTAAGAAAAAAATAAAATAAAATAAAGAATGTGTACAGTAGACTTGTAAATACTCATAGAGTAAATTTTGTCCACCTATAGTTATAAGTCCTCTCCAATCAAAATTACCTTTGTCATATGTATTCCTCTCCCTTGTCTTCAGGATAATCATCCTGTAAAAATCAACCCCCATTTGAATTCCTTTCCAAAAAGAAAAAGGGGGTCTTTTTGTTCCACTATTCTTGTAAAATAATTTTTGCCTTAAAAAAAAGAAAAAAAAAGAATTATTTTTGTAAATATTCTTTTTCCACTTTAGGATAAATAATCATTTTCAAACATTCTTTCTTTTTTTTTTGAAGATTTTTTAAAATAAAAAGTGAGAACAAAAAGTTTTGTCTAACAAAAAAAAAAAAAAAGAGAATAAAAGTTTTTCAAACTTGTTCTCCAACAAATTTTTTTTTAAGAAAAAAATATATTAAGAAAAAAATTTTCCAACAAATGAGAAAGAGAATAAAGTTATTTTCAAAAAATAAAAAAATAAAAAATTAGAAAAGAAGGAAAATTGCCAACAGAAAAAGAATGTTTCAAAATTGTTACCCCAATGATCATTCATTTTAAGCTAAAGGCAAATGAAATCAAAATAGGGGCAACCAAAAGGACTTTACCAATTAAGGGGCATTTGTTGAAAATAAACCAAATGGGGCATTTAGTTAAATATCTTGAGGCAATAAAAATGGATGATTGTAAGCCAAAGAAATATCTCACTAAAATATGTGCCTAAGATGAAAAGAGGCAAACTTAATCCCAAACACCTACCCTACACACTAAGAGTGGAGTGAATTGTGAGAGATAAAATGGACTCATTCCTTAAAGGAGGTCTAGTTTGAATTTGATACATAGGTCAAAGTGACATTAGGCATTCATTTCAAAGTCCTAAACACATTATCCTTTGTTAACCCATTTGAGCCTATTAAGGAAGAATTTTTTAAAATTAAGCCCTGTCAAGAACCACCCTACATTAGGGTACCCCACAACGGGGCAATTTGGAGGTCAGGGTCATTATCAAGGAGAAAAAGGATTAACTTATATGCACTTGCCCTAGTTGCATCAATTCAAGAGTAGTCAATTGACATAAATAAATCATTTCCTTTGAAAGGAAGAAGAGTTTCTATCCCAAACCATACACAATCCATATACTTTGAGCTATAAGCTATCCAATGGAAAAAATACAAATCACCTTGCAAAAGAAGAAGAAAAAAGGGATACATGAATAAAGTGCCAAAAAAAAAAAAAAAAAAAAATGAAGAATAGCCAAGCAAGGTGATTAAACCAAGAAATTACAAGCACATGCTCAAAGTTCAAAGCCCATCAAAACACAAGGTCCAAAATTTATATCATGGACCCACCCACAATTCCACCCTGATGGAAGACAATCACACAAGCACATGCTCAAAGTTCAAAGCCCATCAAAACACAAGGTCCAAAATCTATATCATGGACCCACCCACAATTCCACCCTGATGGAAGACAATCACACAAGGTGATCATACCCAAACACTGGGGGCACATGCTCAAAGTTCAAAGCCCATAAAACACAAGGTCCAAAATCTATATTATGGGCCCATACACAATTCCATCCTTTAGAGACTCTTTGGATCAAAGGAGTTGATTTATTAATGCTCTTGAAACTAGGAATAAGTGCATATTCAAGTTTTCCTTAAGGGTTCTTGACTTGTAAACCCGGGATGTGTTGAAAAATTTTCAAAAAAAAAAAAGCCTTTATGAAATATCTCTTTTTGATTAAAGCCAACAACCAAAACCCACATTACAGTCCAAAAAAGACCTAATAGATTGACCAAAGTGTGTCACTTGCAAGCCGGACCATAATTTTTGGAATCCGAGTCAAATGTGTGAAAATAAGCCTAAGAGAGTGTAAGGAAGTCCTCTTTGATTAGGTAACTTAAAATAAGATAACCAACCTTGGTGTAAGAATCATCCCAGGGGCATGAAATCATTTGCCCCAATTTGAAAGAAGTCTGCCTCAGGGTTAGGAATTAATTGCCCCAAAGTTGGAAACAATGCCCCAATTTTCAAATTAATGTCCTAAAAGAAAAACTTTGCCCCCAATGATTAAAATTTTTCAATAAAAGACCTTAGGTGGTTAATAGTGAAGCCTTAGGCTGAAAAAAAAAATGAGTGATCAATGGGGCAAACCCTATTTATGATTATTTTTACCTGTTGGTAACTTTAAAAAAAAAGTTGGAATTCAAAAAAAAAAAAAAGGAAACTTTTTACCTTTAAAAGGTCCAAGAAAAGAAGGAATTTCTTCCAAAAAAAAATAAAAATAAAAAAAGTTTTTTCCAAATATCTGAAAAGTAATAAAAAAGGAAGAAAATAAGTTTTTTTCATTAAAAGTAAAAAAAATTGCCTTTGGTTTAAATTTTTAAAATAAAAGAATTAAAAAAAAAGGTTTTGGTTTTTAAAAGAAAAAGATTCTCAAAGGTTTTCTTAAAAATTTTCAATGAAAAAGGGGAAGAATTTCCCACATTAAAAAATTAGCAAAAAAAAAAAAAATTTTCAGGCTACGGTTTTCAAAACTTGATTTTCAAGTTTAAGTTTTAGGATCACCTGCTCAAATGAGCGTCATCCTATTTGTTTAAGTTTTAGGATCGATTGCTCAAAAAAAAAAAAAGCGTCATCCTAAGTATTAGGGTCACCCGCTCAAAGGAGCGTCATCCTACCTTTCAATCTTTAGGATTATATGCCCAAAGGAGCATCATCCTATTTCTTCAGCATCAGGATAGTCTGCTCAAGGGAGCGTTGTCTTTTTTTAATCTTTAGGATCGTATGAGCTTCATCCTATTCCTCAAATTGAGAATCGCTAACTCAAGGAAGTGTTGTGCTGCCTTGTCAAGTTGTAAGTTTTAGGCCAGCTCAAGGAGCACCTTAACAAGTCGAATGTCAGCTCAAGAAGCGCACTAATGTTAAAACCAAACGCCAGTTCATAGGGTACGTTTGAACCAAGTTTCCAAAGTTTTCAAAAAAGAAAAAAGCTTGAAGTCCATCCGTCTTCCAAGAAGAAAGAAAAACTTGAAGCCCATCCAAGTTTTCAAAGAAAAAAATGCTTGAAGCCCATCCAAGTTTTCAAACCAAGTTTTCCAAAAAAAGAAAAACTTGAAGCCCATCCAAGTTTTCAAACCAAGTTTTCCAAAAAAAGAAAAACTTGAAGCCCATCCAAGTTTTCAAACCAAGTTTTCCAAAAAAAAGAAAAACTTGAAGCCCATCCAAGTTTTCAAACCAAGTTTTCCAAAAAAAGAAAAACTTGAAGCCCATCAAGTTTTCAAACCAAGTTTTCAAAGGAAAAAAAATGCTTGAAGCCCATCCAAGTTTTCAAACCAAGTTTTCCAAAAAAAGAAAAACTTGAAGCCCATCCAAGTTTTCAAACCAAAGCCCATTGGTCTGGCAAATGACCAAAACCAAAGCCCATTGGTCCGGCAAATGACCAAACCAAAGCCCATTGGTCCGCAAATGACAAAACCAAAGCCCATTGGTCCGGCAAATGACCAAAACCAAAGCCCATTGGTCCGCAAATGACCAAACCAAAGCCCATTGGTCCGGCAAATGACCAAACCAAAGCCCATTGGTCCGGCAAATGACCAAACCAAAGCCCATTGGTCCGGCAAATGACCAAAACCAAAGCCCATTGGTCCGGCAAATGACCAAACCAAAGCCATTGGTCCTGCAAATGACCAAAACCAAAGCCCATTGGTCGGCAAATGAGCAAACCAAAGCCCATTGGTCGGCAAATGAGCAAACCAAAGCCCATTGGTCGGACAAATGACCAAACCAAAGCCCATTGGTCCGGCAAATGACCAAACCAAAGCCCATTGGTCCGGCAAATGACCAAACCAAAGCCCATTGGTCCGGCAAATGACCAAACCAAAGCCCATAGGTCCAGCAAATGACCAAAGAAAGCCCATAGGTCCGCAAATGACCAAACCAAAGCCCATAGGTCCGGCAAATGACCAAACCAAAGCCCATAGGTCCGGCAAATGACCAAACCAAAGCCGATAGGTCCGACAGTTGACCTAGCAAAATCTAGACCCGACAGATGGTCTATTAGTTTTCTAAGTCTAGTCCGACAGTTGACCTAGCAAATCTCAAAATCTAGACCCGACAGATGTCTATCATTTTCTAAGTCTAGGTCCGACAGTTGACCTAACGAATATCAAAGTCTGAAATCGACAGATGGTTTAGCACGGTGACCAAATTCAGAAATCCATCCATTAAAGATGGTGATCAGGACCAAATTTAGAAATCCATTTCAGATGATGACCAAGACCAAATGACCAATCCATCCTATCAAGTGATACCATTTGTCTAGAAGTCCAAAAATGATGACTAGGTTCTGTCAAAGAGCAAAAATTGGCTATCTTTTGGTCTTTGTGGTAAAGTTTTGCTCAAACTTCACCGCAAAGAGGGGCAGCTGTAGACACCCAATTTTTGCTCAATTTAAGGCTCAAATTTATGATAAAAATTAGTATTATGTCAAGCTCACAAAAAATAGTAAAAATAGATAAAAATCAAAAAATAGCACAAAAAATCAAAAGTAGCAAAAATAAGAAGTAGTAAGTAAATAAATAAAAAAAATGAGAAAAAAAAAACAGTGTCTTTTCCAAAACAAACAAAAAAAAAAGAGAAAAAAAATACATTATTATAAAAAAAAATTATTTGAGCTTGATATAATACATATTTTTGTTATAAATTGTTCATAAAGATAATTAAACAAATTTCAAAAATTATTTTGAATGAGTCTTAAAGTTTAAATTTGTTGAACCCAACCAGTACAGGCTAACGGCCTAACAGTTAAGATCACTGACCCATATGACTAGACCAGCCACAGGACCTGGGTTTGATTCCATGAAGAGGCAAATAAGGATGAGGATTCAATGTCGACATGGGATAGACTGGATTTATTGAAGAATCATCAATGGCGGCTGATCAAATTCAATGAATTTGAACGATTCAATTGATCCTATACAAATAGGATCGAATATTCGAGGATTTGATCATCAATTTCATCAGTTACGAACAAATCAAATTCCAATTTTCAGGAAATTGGGAAGTCATTAAATGCAATTCGTAACTGATCATCAATCAAATTCCAATTTTCAGAAAATTGGGAAATCATTAAATGCATTCGTAACTGATCATTAATTTCGTCAGTTACGAATGAATTAAATTCCAATTTTCGAATTAAATTTTGTCAGTTACAAATGAATTTTGTCATTAAATGCAATGCTAACTGATCATTAATTTTGACAGTTATAAATGAACCAAATTCAAATTAAATTTTTTTGCGAAAAATTGGAAAGTCATAAATGCAATTCGTAACAGATTATTAATTTCGTCAGTTACGAATGAATCAAATTCCAATTTTCGAATTAAATTTTTTACGAAAATTGAGAAGTCATTAAATGCAATTCGTAACTGAAATCAGACCATGGCATCTATAAATAGGAATGATCCATGAACAAAAGGAACACAACAATTACAAGGATTACCACAGAGATTCAAAGCATTCAAAAATTTTCAAAGTAAGAGTTTAGAGAGAAGAAAAACACAAAAAGAGAGAGAGAAAAAAAAAACAAGAAGAAGCAGAGCAAATCAGTTGTTGGTTTCAGTCTACTCGTGCAGTCAATGGTCTACGGTCAATGGTCAACGGTCCACATCCAGATCAGCGCTCCAGATCAGATCCAAAGTCCAATCCGCTTTTAGTCGAGGTCCAAGCCGTGTGATGGTAATCTCATTTCATTCATTTCGAACCAATTGCAAGCGATCAATTCGTTCCTGGGGGAAGAAAACAAATTGATTGTTGGTCTCAGTCTACCTGCGCAGTCAATGTCAACGTCAACGTCCCATATCCAGATCAGCGTTCCAGATCTGATCCGAACAATCCAACGGTCCAGGTGAGTTTGGATTAAATTTTTCAATCTAAATTATTTTCATCATTAAATAGCTATGAGAATAATCAAAGTTTTCATCAAATCATTCTCATAAATTTGCTATGAGAATAAATCAAGTTTTCATCAAATCATTCTCATAAATTTGCTATGAGAATAATCAAGTTTTCATCAAATCATTCTCATAAATTTTCTATGGAATAATCAATTTTCATTAAATCATTCTCATAAATTTGCTATGAGAATAATCCAAGTTTTCATCAAATCATTCTCATAAATTTGCTATGAGAATAATCCATGTTTTCATCAAATCATTCTCATAAATTTGCTATGAAATAATCAAAGTTTTTAATCAAATTATTTTCATAAATTAGCTATGGAAATAATCATCCAAAGTTCAATCAAATATTTTCATGTAGCATTAAATTAGCCATGAATTATCATAAAATGATTTTGGAAAAATGATTTTGGACTTAGAAAAATTGCATTTTCATGAAATGAAAATCAATTGATTAGATCATAGGATCATCAAAAATGGTTTCATAAAAATTCAAAATTTAATGAATTTAAAGTGAAAAGAGTTCAAAAATATAAAATTGATCAACAAATAAGTTTTTTTTAAAAGAACTACGTTTGTCTGATCTCGATTAGCGAGTACGTAGGCACCTGTGGGGCGACATAAAAAATAAAAAAAAGTTTTGTTTTTTTTTTTGAAAATATAAGTTTTTTTAAAAAAAAAAAAAGATATGTTTGTTGTTTTCATGTTCTAAAAAAAAATAATAAAAAGTAAAAATGAAGAAAAACATATAAAAAAATAAAATGAAATGATTTGACTTGTAAATATTTGAATTTTTGAGCATATAAAGGATAGATTATAAATTTAAAATTCCAAAAGTGGTAACCAATTTGGTTTTAATAGTTAGCCCCCGAATCCATGATATCTGGTTTTAAAAGTTGATTTTTAAATCAAATTTTCGCAGACTATAGCTAAGTTAGGATCAACCGACCCATTGATCCTAGCTTTTTTTTTTTCCCCCGATTTATATCGGGTGGCGACTCTAAATTTTTTTTTAAAATTTCTTTTAACCCCTAGTCGAGGATTCATGTTAAATGGGTTCGGGTTTAATGTGAATCGGTTAGGAGAAATGAACCAGATAGTGGAAAAAATCCAGGCTCGACAGTTAGTAAATAGCAGAAAAGTATTCAGGAGCATTATCACTGCGCAAAATTTGTATAGAAGCATTGAATTGTGTTTTAAGTTCACACAAAATGATTCAAAAATTGAAAATATCTCGAATGACTTTTCATTAAACATAACCAAGTACAGCGCTAATAGTCATCATAAAAGTGACACGGTATTGATGACCCAAAACAGACACGACTCGACTAGGACCCCCAAATATCAGAATGAACTAACAGCAAAATGAGAGGCAACCCGATTATTGACCCTCTTAGGAAACGAAGTTCTAGACTGTTTCCCAAGTTGACAAGACTCACAATCCAAAGAAGGCAATTGAGAAAAATGAGGAACCATCTTCTGAAATTTGAGAGACTGGGATGATCCAAACGATTATGGAGAAGAGTTGGAGAGACTGTAGCAGAATATGCCAGATGAGAAGCCGAAGGGTTGGTGAGGTAGTAAAGCCCCTGTGACTCACATCCCGTGCCAATCGTCTGTCCCTACTGAGATCCTGAAAAACAACAGAATGAGGATCAAATTTAATAGAGCATTTAGAGCACGGGTGACTTTACTAACAAAGATAAGATTAAACGGACAATGTCGAATGTAAAGAACATGTTTCAAAGGCACAGATGGTAACGTTGTGCACTTCCCACAGCTTCAGGTACTGCAGTGAACCATTTGCTACAGTAACAAAAGATAATGGTGTAGACTTTAAGAAATGAGAAAACAAATGAGGATTACCATAAATGTGTTCAGAAGCACCAGAATCAATCACCCATGGACCTAAAGTAGAAGACTGAGTGAGACATGCAACAGAATTACCAGTGTCAGCAAAGGAAGCAGTAGAAGATGAAGACTGCTGTAAAGCCTGATACTGTAAATAATTCTCAAGATCAGCTCCAGTGAGAAGTAGAGATTCAGGATGTTGTGTAGCGAAGAGGCAGATTGGTCTGAATGATATTAGCTCGTGGAGGACGTCCATGCAATTTGAAACATTTTTCCCTGGTATGACCCCAACGATGGCAGTAGGTACACCTAGGACAGAGTTCCCTTAACACTCCCACGATCTTCACCTGGTCCTTCTCTGTTAGTCATGTGATTTTGAGAAGCACTTTGAGAAACTAAGCTGAATTATCCAGGGAAGAAAAACCAGGTACAAGTGCTTTAGGAATTGATGAGGTACGAAGAAGTCGAGAGAAAACTTCATCCATAGATAGAATCGTAGGACTAGCCAATATCTGATCACGAATGGAAGTAAGATTAGGACCAAGTGTAGCAAGGATGCAAACCATGAAAAATTTGTCTCTTTGAGCTAAATCATCTTGGAGAGACTGACCGGAGGAAGTAAAGAATTGTACTCAGCTTTTAGAGATGCCCATCTGCCAAGAAAATCAGTAATTGACATACCTGTATGTCTCAGATAAGCAAATTAGATATAACTGAGTACAAACGCTGAATATCATTTGTATAAGTCTCTTTGCCTGAGTCCAAACATCATAGCAAGTTGAGTAATGGCTGTAAATTGGATGAAGAGATGGATCGATGGACTGCCACAAAAGACTCAGTAAAAGAGCATCAACTCTTATCCATTGATCATTATCCTTCTCGATCCTTCATTACATCATCCAATGTAGTAGTCAAATGTCTTGTAAACCTTGACCGATGCACCATAAGTTCACAGCTTTAGACCAAGATATATAATTTGAATTTCCCAGTTGCAATGGCAGGAGATGGAGATAAGACACTTGAAAAAGGAGTAGTTTTCAGGGAGAAGAATCAGCAACCATGGAGAATAGCCTGGAGAAAGGAAAAACCAACAGTAGACGACAGCGGATGGCGGTGAACAGTGACGTGATGAACAGTGGTACGGTGAACAGTGCGCGATGAACAATAACGGCGTGAACAGTGATGCGATGAACAGTGCGCGCGTTTTCGGAGGTGAACTTCTTCTTGAGTTTGCTCGTCGGAGAAGAGAGGAACACGACGACGGAATCAAATGTGAAATCCAACACCGAGAAGAAAAGATCCAGACGCGAATAGCCGCGAAAATTAAGGTTTTTTTTTTTTTAAATTTGTGAAAATTAGGGTTTATGTTTAGGGTTTGTGTTTAGGCTTTGATACAATGTGAAAAAGGAATAAATGTATATTTTTGATATATTCTTAATAAAACATTTACACAATACATAGGTATTTATATACGTACAAGACTATAACTCTACCAAATCTACCTACCAACTCTACCTACCAACTCTACCTAACAACCTTACCTACTTAACATACAACTCTACACATTAATTTAGTGAAGATGTTCCAACAATGATTTTTGTAAAACAAGGTGTTCTAAAAGTTGGAAAAGTAATGTTTTGGAAATTTTTATTATAGCTTTGTTGAAAAAGTTCTTGGATTATTATAATAATATTTTCCTCTTTTAATTTTATCTATCTTTTAAAAATATTTCATATTTTCCAAATAATTTTATTTCTACAACTTTATTTTTTAGGAGTTAAAAATGTAGTTTCTAAATGTTTTCTTGATAGTGATAAAACTTTCTTAAGGTTCACTTGTTCTTAGTATTTCCTAAAGTTAGTTCCCTTTTAAATAATAGTATTCTTCTAATTTTATATCATAAGTAAATTCATCTTTAAAAAGATTTATTCTTTGATGATTTGTAAAACTTATCTAACTTTAGTATTTGATGAAAACTTTACAAATGAGTTTAAGAAAACTTTTGTTAGACGAATAATTAGTAACATTAAGTTTAAAAGAAACTTCCTTATTTCATTTTTTGAAAAGAGAGTATGTGAAAAATCTACTTTATTTATTCTTTGATGAAACTCTAATGTACCATTATTGCTAAGACTTGTTATGAGTTTACTTAAATTTTTGGAAAGGTATGTGAAAGTAAAACTCTTAGCTTTTAATGAAAATAATTATTTAAGTAACCAAAATTTATTTTAAAAGAGTTCATAAAAATATTTCCTTTATGTTTTGTTAGACAATATCAATATTCATATACATGAACATGAATATTGTAGTTATGTAAATATAACATAATAAGTTAAAATAAATGTAACAAAAGCATAATAGTAAAGTCAAGTATTGGGAACTTAGCTTCATCAAGGTGTCTCGGGACTAAGAATAGACTAGTCCCAAAAAGAAAAGAAAGAAAATTGTTTTGACTTGATAAGGACAAGTCTAAGACTAGAAAAACTAGTCTTAATAATAGCATGAAATAAATAAATAAATTGCAAATCATAGAAATAAATAAATAACAAGTGAGCTTATATGCTCAAAGAAATATATAAATATAAAAATATACATAATACTATATAGAAGTTATATTAGAGCAAATAATAATAACAATAGTAACAACAATATAATAACAATAATAACATAATGGAAAATATGAACATGAATAAAAACAAAACATGAATAATATGTTACTTATTTAACTCTCATGAGTCTAAGAAATATACACTAAGCTTATGCTAAGTTATATGAACATGAAGAGTATGTGTAGGAAATTTTACCTAAGGTTATGTGTTTGTTGAAGAGAAAAGAATGGGTTGTAGTATTATTAGAAAATGATTTATGGAGAGAAGATAAGAACTTGGGGAGAATTTAGAGAGAGTGTTTGTGAAGTAATTTTGGTAGGGTTTTAGTAGAAATGAGTTGTGTGAAGAATGAAGGAGGAAGGGGGTAATTTATAGAGTTTTGGAGTGGAAATTAGATGTAATTAAATAAAATAAAAAAGAAAATAAAAAGAGTGAAGAGAGAGAGATAGTGGACGGCAAACTTAGGAAGAGAGAGGAAATTTGATTAATTTTGTTATTTTATAATAAAAAGAAGTAATGTGTAAAGTGTGATGTGATTAAAGTTATATGGGGAAGGTAAATTGTAAGGTATAGGTATGATAATGTGTAAGAGCAGAGTGTAAGAAAAAGTAGAGATAGTGAAATAGTAATAAATAGTAGAAATAGTATTATGAATAGTAAACTAGACAATTAAAATACTAATATTAAAGAAAATACGTGTAAACGGTCTATATTTGATATTTTTAGTTACCGAAAAATTTTAAAACCGATATTTTTGAAAACGTTATATTTATACGAGTCTATTGGTGTTTTTTGGAATATTTTCACTATCCCGGTGCACCAGGGCACGATTTTCGAAAACTGATCCCTTTCGGATCCAAAAGACATTAGAAAATTACGAATCAGATATTTTTAAGCTTTCTTATACTATTACGAACCATTTTCCACAATTATCTCAATTTCATTATTTAGGGTTTATGAACACGGGATTGCCAGATCTAGATTTGCTAGACTAATCATAAAATTAGGTTAACTTTAGGGTTCCAATTTGACTTCCGTTCATAGGTTTACTATATATCGAAAAACCTAGGGCTTACAATAACATACACATAATATTTGCGAGACAAAGATGAATTACTTGAAAAGAAAGAATTACTTCAATGAGATCAGAACTAGAAAATTTGGTTGTCATGTCAATTTTTGGTACATGACATAGCATCTGTTTTGGTACTGGTTTAATCATTCTAGCATCATTTTGAAACCAAACTGATATTAAACCGATACTAATGTGAAAGTGATGAAAAATTTGATATTTTACTCATAAACTAGTCAACCAAACCAATATTGAACAGATACATATATCATATAATGAATTACATATGCTAATCTGAATCAACAAAAATCTAACAATCCAAACAGCATAGCATATGTTGTGTGATTCAAACATCACAAAAACAAAAGTAGATGCTACAAATGCAACAATTTTCTTATTTATTTTTTATTTCAGATGGTTTCAATTATTGCAGTCTGTCATTTGTATAAGAAAATTAGATTTATGTTATCCATGGGGTTTGAATATCTATCAAAAGTAAATTTAATAACAAGCATATATATGATAATAAGTTTGTTAAACATTTGAAGATCATCACAAGTAAGAAATTAGTCCTTTTTACAGGTTCCAAAGTCAAGAGAGTATTTCCCAAAGTGAAAGCACATATGGGTCTGTGCTGATTATGCCAAAAGCATTTTTTAAACAATCCATGTGGATAATAGCATACTAAGCGTCTATACTTTTAGTTTTTGCAATTAATATCTTCAATTTTTTAAAATTTAGCAAATAGTACCCATACTTTAAAGCACGTCCAATTAAGTAACTTTGTTGAATAAATTTTAATGGATATTTATTTTATTGATAGGATAATGGTAAGTCAAGTGCTTATATTATAAATTTTTAGCAATTTTTTGCAATTTAGTATCGCATCTTTGGACTTACGAAATTTTTTCATCAAGTGGCTACCATTATCCTGTCATCAAAATAAATGTTTGTTAGATTTTTTATAGAGATACCGAATCACATATACTTTAAACAGTGAAAATACTAATTTGTTAAAATAAAAAAAAAAGTTACTAAATTGCCAAAATAGAAACTAGCACTTGGTCTCCCTTTATCCCTTTACAAGTTCTATTTACAATTTACATATAAGGGTTAAAGCTAGTAAGTAGCCTTCATTCCCTATTCTAGGCTTATTCCTAAACTGCTCAAGTTTCATGGAGATTGACCCAAAAAAAATCTTTAGAAATCTTGTTATCTAGATTCAATATATAATAGTAGGTGGATAAGTAGAGTTAGTAGACGTAGTAGTTATGGTGGTAGGTAGGATTTTATCTTAACATTAGAATGAATTAATTTGGTCATCTATTTAAAAAAGACCTTTTGTGCATATAGGTAGACCTCCCTTCATTTGCACATCATTCATTCTATAATGAATTTCGATTCTCCATAAAGTCTCTCTCTCTATTTCCTTTATGTATCTTTCGAGCTGTGTGATTTTTGGCAAATTTTTATTTTGCAAAAGGTTTTAGACTGCCTAGCTATGTGTTAGATGAAAAACACCTAGAGTTGCAGTCCAAAGATAAGTAGTATTAGGCAAGTTTTTAAGAGCGGAATGAATGTCTTATGACAAGGAGAATGAGGTTCATACTATTGTGGATGAGACCATTCATAGGGAGTTCCCACTCAGAGAGCAAAAGGCTCAATCAGGGACTGTTAATAGCACTTAGCACCAAACTAGAAAAGGAAAAGTTTTATTTACTGGGGTGAAGAAAAGGGTTATAAGAGTTACAAGAATACATGGAAGAGATTGAGGAAGCACTCTAAAAAAGATCATAGGGGACTTTAAAGCATTGTTGAAAGCCTAAAAGAATGAGACAATGCCCTCAAAGCTTGAATTGAAGACCTAGGAACTAAAACTGATATGTGTAAGCTAAGATAGCTGATAAAGGAAGAATAATGCAATAGGCTTTGGAATAGATATACGATTTAAGGCTTAATTACTTACTTGTTAGGTGGTACTAGCTAATGGCAAGACAAATCAATTAACACTTACACGCAGATTGTCTAAAAGCAGAGTACTTTAGGGATCTAGTTCGTATAGGAGGTAAATAAATTCCTTTTGGTTTTAAGAAAATATTTTGGTGCTATAGGCAATTGAAGATGGAGGTAAGGTACTGGTATAATAGGAGAATCCAAGTAATTTGCGAATCTAGTGCTTTTATTGCGATCTAGGGTTTATAATATGTTTTTTTGGATTTTTATGATTTATGAAAATTGAAATTAAAAGGGCTATGAATGATCAATCCAATGATATGAGAAACACCAAAGATAGAATTAAACTAATTGTTCTAATAAATTGATATTATGCACATTAACAAAGAAACAATCTTAAAAAGATATCGCAATCTTATGCAAGAAGTCATTCATCATGAAGGATAATAATGTTTATAAGGGCAAACACAAGCATAAAGTTACTAAACATATTACTAATAACCCATTTATACTCCCATAAGTTAGGCAAGAGCAAATATGGAAAACTACAACATGAACAAATAAAATAGGAAACAAATGCCCTGAAGAGTGCAAAAATAAGGGGTAGGTATCACCCCACAAATCACACCGTGACACGGGCCATAATCCCTCAGATTTAATTTCACCCTTCGCAAAACAATCAGTCATAGCCATGATCTGCCTAGTTTGACCTATGGACACTCATTATCTCTTTGGGTCTCCAAACTTTTTGATGATGACGAGATAACGCCCTTGATCAAGAGTACGATTCCTATTGTAGATGTGATGGTAGGCGTGATCTCTACTGGTGCATGACATCCAATTCCAGACTCTATCATGGCCATTATCATGGGCATGATGGGGAGCGTAATCTCCTCAGATGGGGAGCGTAATCTCCTCAGATGATGAATTACCAATGCTCAAGCATATCAAATCAGATCTTACTCTAAAGCGTGTCATATATCCTTCAAGATAGCCTAATTCATCATCGTTTGGATCATTTGCCAGGATTCTTTGAAATAAGTTCAACAAGCCCTTACCTCTAGCCCAAGTCATTGGTCCATGTGACCCACAATCCTTATCATCTCCTTGGGGCTCATGAAAATTTACCCTCAAATCTTGATCAAACTCATTTGAAGTGTGTGGTGACAAGTCTATCACATTAAATGTAGCTAAAGTTCCTCGAAAATTATTTGATAACTCAACTTTATAAGCATTATCATTGATCTACTCAACAATCTTGAATGGTCCATCAGCCCGGGTGCTAACTTTTTACTCTACGTCTCAAGAATCCATCTTTGCAAGGTAACCCATCCTAAATCACCAGGTGCAAATTCAACCCTCCATCTTCCTTTATCTCTCCTTTCTTTCACTCTATGAACATCTCTAGCCATGCTAGGCCAATAAAAGTCCTCCTTCAATGCATCAAAGGTACGATTATTCCCAAAATGTTTGAAAAGTCCACTACCGTAGGCTTCTCTAAGCATCCCTCGCATAGATCCATGTGGAATACATAATTTCCCTCAACAAAACAAATACCAATTAACTAGATGATAGCCATCCACTGAAATTCCTTCATCGCAAGCAACTACAATAGGTACAAACACTTCATCCTCAAAATATTGTCTCACAATTTGCTCAAATCCAACAATTTGGCCTATATAGAATTCAATAATGTATGTCTGTTAAGCAATGTATCAACTACTATATTAGTATTACCTTTCGTGTACTTAATAGTATACACAAATGTCTATAAGAACTCAACCCACCTTGCATGCCTCTTGGACAACTACCTTGACCTCTCAAATATTTTAAAGATTCAAGGTAAAAAATATGATGAACTCTTTAGGTAAAAGGTAGTGTTGCCATACAATAGATCCTGGATCAACGAATACAAATTTTTATCATAGATAGGATATTTAAGGCAACCCAATGTAACTTCTCATTGAAATATGCAATAAGACGATTCTCTTGCATAAGAACAACACTAACTCTACATTGGAGGCATCACACTTAAGCAAAACCTTGTCAAAATCAGGTAGAACCAACAAAGGTGTTCAAGTTATTTTGTTTTTTATCAACTCAAAACTTCCATTGGCTGCTTGATTCCATTGAAAAAGAACCCATGTCTTTGTTAACTCTATCAACGGTGCTACAATGGTACTAAAATCTTTATGGATCTCCTATAAAAAGAAGCAAGTCTACGAAAACTACTACCTAAAAAACATTAGTAGGATAGGCCATCGATGATAGCCTTAACCTTCTCTTCGTGAACACGAAGGCCTTCTCTAGATACCACATACCTCAAAAATACTACTTCACGTTGATAGAAAATACATTTCTTCAAATTCACATGCAACTTTTCCTTTCTCAACACTATAAAAACCAAAGTCAAGTGCATAAGATGACTCTCCAAATCTAAACTATATACTACGATATCATCAAAATAAAACCAGCACAAAGTTCCCTAAAACTCTCTCGACACATAGTTTACTAATCGCATAAAAGTACTAAGAGCATTGGACAAGACAAAAGGCATTATTATCCATTCATAGAAACCATGCTTGGTTTTGAAATCTATCTTCCATTCATCTCCAGCCTTCACCCTTATTTGACAATAGCCAATCTTCAAGTCAATTTTGGACAACAATTAAGTACCATGGAACTCATCCAACATATCATCAAGGTGTAGTATAGGATATCGGTATTTCACAGTGATGCCATTTATTGTCCTATTATCCACACACGTCCTCCAACTTCCATCCTTCTTGGGCATTAAGAAAGCTGACATTGAACATGAACTCATGCTCTGTTGCACTAACCCCTTCTCTAGCAATTTATCCACTTGTTTGCTCTACTTATTAGCGTCTTTGGGATCCATTCAATAAACTAGTAGATTAGGTAATGTAGGTAGTACCAAGTCAATTTGATGCTCAATGCCACTCAAAGGAGGTAATCCTTTTAAAAGTTCTTTTGGAAAAACATTAGGAAATCGATTTAATAAATGAAAAACTTCATCTAAATAGAAAGATCACCTTCAACTTCCATAGCTTGTTTCACATACAACAAGTACATCGGTTTCCCATTAACTAATTCCTTCTTAACCGTCCCTGTCAACAACAACGGCTCCTTCTTAGGTGGATTCAATTCCCAATGAGTTTGTCTCATGCCTCAAAACTCATAAGAAACACTTAATTAGCTTGCCATTAAATACATAGAATAAGTATTATCTCTCCCATTATAGTTCACATTCCGATCAAACAACCATGAGTGACCAAATAAGATATGAGATGCATTTATAGGCACTACATCACTAAGAATCTCATCGGTGTAATGATTAGGCAAAGAAATACGAATCAATACCTACTTTGTGACATGAATAAAGCCCTTGTCATTCGCCAATGCAAATGTTATGGTTATGGATGGGGAGTGGTAGGAATCATAGGTTCTCTACAAGTGTTGTTGCCACAACATTGGTACAACTTCTAAAATCAATAATGGCTACACATATAGCTCCATTCACTAAGAAATTTATATGGAATATGTTCTCCCTTTGTTCTTGATCAACAACCAATGTTATACCAAGTTTCTCCTCACTACGCCATTCAAAGGTATAATAACTCCAACTAATGGTTCAGTCATCAATTCCTCACCTTTTGATAGAAATTAGAATCAGAATACTACTCCTTTCCTCTTCACCATCACTTTCCTCAAAACCTCCACGACTATAACAACTTACCTATTTGGACATTGAGAAGCCATATATCCCTAGCTTAAGCATTTGAAACATTTAATATCCCTAGTTCTTTCCAATACTACTAGAATCACTCAGTTTAGAAACCGACTTTACATTTTCATCATTGGGTTTATCAAGGGTACAATCATTCTTCTCATTATTCTTATAACTAGTAGTACTCTTCTTTTTAGGGTAAATTACATAGAAAGGTATTAATGTTTTAGAGTAAGTTCATTTGAGGTATCAACATTTCAAGTGATTAAAAAGAGGAATCAACGTTTAGAGATTAATTCATTTAAGGCATTAACGTTTCAAGTGGTTAAAAAGAGATATCAACATTTTACTAAGTAAGTCAAATAAGGTATTAATATTTAACCATTAACAAAAACTAAGGAAACTTAATTAAAAATTAATCCAAACATTGATACCTTAAATGGACTTTATAAAACATTGATACCTCATTTGATTCACTTTGCAAAACATTAATTCTTCTTTTTAACCACTTGATATGCTGATACCATAAATGAACTGACCACCAAATGTTAATACCTTCTAGCATAATTTACCCCTTCTTTTTATCATCATGCCAATGAGATTTCTTTTTATCATCAATTTAGAAGAGTTACCTCAAGATTGTGAGATTTGCGTTGTCTTTCAACCTTTTTTCACCATCAACATTGCTTCCTCTAAAATATTAATCCGTTGGAGCTCAACAACATCAAAAATTTTATATTTCAAACTAGCAATGAATCTTGCAATTGATTAATCCAGAGTCTCCATGATTTGACTTCGCAAGGTAAGGATTTCAAACTCTTGAATATGGTCAGCCATGTTTTCACTTGTCAAAAATGTGTGCAACCTCATCAACAATTCTTAGCCATAGTAATTCGAAATAAATCGTTGCTGCAACAACTCTCTTTCTCAACCAATGCAATAACATCTCGCTCTCCATCCCTCCTCTTACTAAATAATACATTCTTCTACCAATGTGAAGCATAGCCCCTAAATTCAATTGCAACAAGCTTAACTTACTATACATCATCACAATCATAATAGTCAAAGGGCTTTTCAATTTGATCTTCCTAATTACAATATTTATCCGGCTCTCCACTACCATCAAAATACAACACTTTTAATTTCATGGTTTCTATATCGTGTAATCCTCAAGGCCTACTCCTATCACAGCGATCATCAAAATCATCTTCATAATCTCCAACCCGAAGACCACTTATTGGGTCTCATACATTTGCTCTAACCTCTTCTGTGGCCATGTACCACTCCAACATAAGGTAATTGGACTCTAGGATTTTCCTCTAATTCCTCAACATGTTCTATGCTTGTATCTCATGGGGTTAAGGGTTTCTCTAACAATTCATTTATATCCTTTGGCTTTTACCATGTTGTTGCATCATAGTTTGCATGTCCTCATCATATCTTTCATGAAATCCACCAACTCACCCATATCAATGGTGTTCTCAACCTTAGGAGCCTTACCATCTCCATTCTAACATCATATTTTTCTGACATCTTCAACAAGAACCAAACTTACAACGCAAGTAACCAAGAAAAGGAAACATGCAATGTAAGGAATCTAATACTGGAGCCTCAATTTTGCATTTGGTAATCTTAAGCTTTAATACCAAGATGGTATGGATAGAAGAATTTGAGTAATTTGCGATCTAATACTTTATTGTGATCTAGGGTTTATAAATTGTGTAAAGCCTTAAATTAAAAGCATTACAACTCGTCACGTGCCCTTCTCTTTAAAAGAACATGCTAAGGCTATTAAAAATCTAAACCACTAATTATAAACATATATCTTCAAATCTCTCAAAAAAAATACTTTGAAAACATCATAAAATCAAAAACTTGTTTATAACTATCTAGTTCGCATAAACAAAGCTAACCTATTATAACTAAACTCATATAAAAAGTCTTTATAAAAATCTCATAACCTCAAAATAACTCTTAAAGACAACTTCCTATGGTTTTCAAACTACTACAGTTATCCAAAAATGATCTAGATATCTACAGATAGTCAGGTTGCTAATGTCCTCCTCGTAGACCACATGTACATCGAATCCAGATAAATCATAAATTGTATCATTTTACCTGCACCTGAAAAATAAAGGAATGAGCGAAAACGCCAGTACGCCATACCACAAACACATGCACATGAACAGGCAATAAACATCATCACATACAACTAAAAACTAATGCAACAACCACAATTTATTATCTTTAATTAGCCAACAACCAACACAGTTTAGAACCATTTGCAACTAGTCTTAAACCCGGAGTTACTCATACTTTGATGTAAACCTTTATATAAAATATTTATATACATTATATTGATGCTGGGTACTCCCCCACATCATTACGTTCCTCCATGAATCGAAATGACCCCTAATCTATCGGAATCATTTCAAGTGCAACTCCACTGAGGACAAGGACACACAAGGATTATCAGGGCACCTAGTTAATATCACACTCCGCGTGGTCTTTACTAACCAAAGTCAAACATAAGCAACATACTTTTCAATTATAATCTGAATAGAATTAAGTCAATTCATTCTTCTAAAACCTACACACACAAACAGCAAGCAAGGTAAGGTTGCACTTGGATTTGCTTTCCAAACTCCAATATCAACAAATCCTTTAAAAAGTCTATAAACCCTAATTTCACCAAAACCCTGATCATCAACATACATCAAATCAAAATCTATTTTCTAACATGTAATTAAACCATAAATCCTAAAATCCACAATCCAAATTGCAAATTCTACGATAATAGATTCACATGCCTTTTTCCTCTTGTTCATGAGATAACGAATCCCCAAAACACAAAATTTCTCCACAAATTACTCCAAACACTAAAATTCCCAATAAACAATAAATCTACTATAAAAAAAAAAAGATCACATATTTGAAATAACAAGGATTACATGAATTCATACTTACCCAAAGCTTTGGATCTCACACCTTCTAGGTTAGGATAAAATCATCAATCACAACTTAGGGTTTCTCCACTATTCACTAAATCTCTAGAACATAAACAATAATTTAGAAAAAGACTATTTCTTTAATACCTCAAGAACAAGATAGATTTATATCTTACCTAAGATTTGACTCTCAAGCCTTCTTAATCTCCAAAACTCAAATCCTCAAATAACTTAGGGTTTCACCAAAGAATCCTCCACCAACAATTCCTTTCAAAGGGATAGACAAACACTTAAGAGATAATCTACTTGGATCACGAAAAGCTTGGAGGGAAAAACACTTACCAAGAGGTTGTCTCCTTGCTCCTCTTAGGGTTTCTAAAGGTTAAGAAAAGGTGGGATAAGACTAACCTAAAGGGATATATATATATATATATATATATATATTGGCAAGGGAAAAACCCTAGAAAACACATCAACTTTGTATTTCTCACGCTCCATCAAAGGCTGGCGGCTTTACTATACAAAGCTGGTAGCTTATCTCCTAAAGCCGATCCAAGGCCGCTTACTTATAATCCAATTTTCACCCATACATCTTGTTTCCATTCTCGAGTCCATCGTATAAAACAACATATTATAATCATTAGGATGGACTATAAAACTCTCTTATTGTACAACAAATGATACTATTGCCTTCATTATAGATTAATTATTTGTATATTACAAATTGAGTTCAATTTTTTTTTCGGTTTTTGAACTAAACCATACAATTCAGATTAGAAAATTTTCCAAACCCTTTATAATGATTTGGTTTAGTTTGGAGTACGAATTAAACATATATTGTAAGTTAGTAATTACATATTTGTATAATATATATTCCCATATGAAAATGTATTAAATTCATTTAATAACAACATTATTGATTTATATAAGAGGAAAATCAAGTAAAAGCTTAGTAATTAATTTTTTTCCAATATTAATTTACAACTAAATTTTTTTATGAAGTTAGCACACGCCATACATTTTAAGCCAACCGCTTTGTATAATTTGTAGATTATAGATATAAAAATTAATTAATTGTGCATTTGTATAAATGTAAGCTAAAAGATCTTTTAAATACAAAGTTAAAAAATTAGAGCTTTTTTACTTACAAGTAAAATAATATTATTTTTTTTTTCCTAAAATGGTTTGATTTCGTATTACAATTCTAAACAAAACATAAACTTATGGTGGTTTAAATTGGAAAATTTGAACTAAGTTGCCAAAATAACCATATTTTCAATTTACTTTGGCAAAAGAGTTTAGTATTAAATAAATGGAAACAAGCTCAATTTAGATTAGGTTGTATTGAATTGGATACATAAACTTAGCTTAAAAGAGTTTAGCATTAAATAAAAGACATTAAATATTGTATTTGGAAATTGACATTGGCATAGTGGTGTTAAGCTTATCTTTACATCCGTGTGGATAGGAATTTGATTACCCTACCATGTGTATATAGTTTTTCCCCCTTTTTTTTCCTTTTAATTTTGAATGGTCGGGGTCACATGCTTGGTGTTATGGTTTAGACATTTAGAAGCAAGTAGAAGTATTCAATTTAGAATGGCATTCTCTTAATGATGTTATTATAGGCTAAAATCACTTAGAATAGTTGAGTCTCTTAAAGATGTGAAGGATCGTGGCAATCTTAATAGGATGCTCCTTGTGGGGGTAAAGGGTTTTCAACAGACCTAGAAAAATAAGGAAGTGAAGATGGGCTCACCACCCAATTTATGAGTGAAGTAGAAATTTAAGGGTATAATTGAATGTTGCACAAGCACTCTAAAATGGGATAACCTCTAGTTTCATGAAGCTTAGTATGATATAATGCTCTTAGCTCTTGGGTTGGAAAGGGAAAGAGGGAGAGGGAAAAAAAGATAGAGGGAGAGAAAAGAAAGAAGAAAAGACTTGATTTGGTTCAATTTTATCACAAAAATGGTGTAAATATTGTAATAAAGACATGTAGATAAAAATATCTTTGGATTTAAGTAAAACTTGAAGAAGAAGAAGAAATATCTTAGGTTTTACATAGGACTTGATTCGAATAAAAAAGGAGGAAGCCTTAATCTAATGAGAAGAACATACGTAATAGAGTGAGAGGAACACAAATCCAACTCCACATTCACTCAAGAATTACTCTTCATTCCCTAATTGACTTTTATCTCTCAACACCTATGATGTAACTCATGAAATTCTATAATTCGTTCTTCTATACAAAATTGACAAAGTCTTGATGGACTAGTAAAATCTAGAACATGCAAATTGATTTGTTTGCAATCAACCACAATTGGAAAAAAAAAATGTTTTTACTACCTATTGCACTTTAAATAGTCACCAACCACTAATCTATTTGTAGAACAAAGTTATAAAAATTTATAAAAGCTAAAAGTTTTCACTAGTTTTAGTCAGAACTCTATAGGCAAGCACACTTACCGAAGTAGTATAGGAAGAATTAGATCGTATTCCAAGAGATCATTAGCACCTAATGCATTCACTCCGGTTTATTACCTAGTCTTAAGATTCACAAATTTGTAGCAGTCATAAATCTATAAAAACTAGCTAAATATGTAAAAGATTCATATCAAATCACAATAGAATAAGTTCAAATTACAAAGAATAGCTTAAATCTTGCTTCACTAAATCCTTAGCATGCAATTTGATAAAGATCCTCAAGAGATCATTGTTGAACTTCTTGAATTGTCAAATTCACTAAAGTATGCTAAAGTTTCTCTCAAGATCATTAACTTTAAACCTAAGTTAAATAATTGGAATCTCTTCCCAATCATTAGCAACTTAGATTTGCATTAAGATCAAGAATCCTTTTATTAACAATTACATCTCATGAGAATCAATCAAGTGACAAAAGGATTCTACCACTTTATCTCTAGATGTTATGAGAAATCCTCAATATTAGCTTTGATCTATTCAAATGAATGATTTCTCAATCTATTCAATTGAGATCAGACATGAATTCATATGATACACACACATAAATTCAAGAAATGCAACTCAAGCTATCAATAACAATAATTCAACAATATTTCAATAAATGCACATTGGAAATCACATAAATCAGGTTTGGATCCACAAAATCTAAGTATGACCGAATTATTTCTCCATTAGATTTATTAATTAAAACATGAAACTAAAGAAATAATGAAGAATTATGATAGAAAACACCTAGGAAGCAATAGATCCTTGTAATTAGACTCAAATTAGCTCTTGAATTGATCCAAATCCTTGAACTCTAGCAGAGAAGAAGTTTTTCTCATCAAATTTCTCTCTCAAGTTAGTTATGATATAAACGAATATCTCTACAAAAGTATTAGTGTATCTTCTGTTATGTCTTGGTTACTCTAATTCGTGACATTCAAGATATATATAGTGAATGCCATGATGATGTGGCAAATTTGAAATAAACAACAAAACATATTTTTGTGAATGTCAGGGGCCGAGCCATAAGGGTGAATCCTGGGTAAGATTTACACCTTAGTTACATCTATGAAGGAAATTTATCTTTAATTTGGTCTGACCATAGGGTGAACTCGAGAGGGGGGGGGGGCGGGGGGGGAGGTGTGGTGGTGTGGTTGGGGGTTTGGGGTTTCACCACCTTGGTTATGCCTGCAAAGGCATTTTAATCTTGATCTAGTCTAATCACGGGGTGAACTAGTAGGGGAATTCACATTGCGGGTTGAGTCTATGTTCATCGCTCAATATTATCTCCTTAAATCATCACAGGTGTGGTTGTAGCACAATTTGAGATCGCAAGAAGATATTCATGAGCACAATTTGTCTTGTCATAACTCGATTTGTTGTTCTTGTTCTCTTTTTTTCATAAAATCTCTTCTTGAATTCTTCTCTTTATCACATTTGAACCAAAAACAACAATTTTAACAAACAAATGCCAGGTTCATGAGGATTTCAATAAATAAAAAGCAAAACGAGTTTAAATCCTCTTGAATTGAATGGAGCAAATTCTAATTCTAAACCACCTCATGAATCACTGCCACCTACCGCCATCCACTAATTTAGTAAAACTTGTCCCCACACATCTTACACCTCAAAAAGCCATCATAATCACTTAAGGAAGCTTGGTCAACCCCCCGCACATAGGTCCCTTAACAAATTTGTAATTTAGACAATGACAAAACCCACGCGGCCTAGACGCCCATAGACTGCCAAGATTTACCCCTACTCCAAACAAAGTTAATCGATGCTCTTGAACCCCTCTCCAAATTTGCTAAGTCTTTGGTGGTTTCTTTTATATTTTTATTTTTTTAAATTTGTTTTTACTTAATCCATTAAATTACGAAAATCTAAATAAAATAGAAGTAAGGTGGGAAGGCATAAAAAAAATAGGGTTTTTTTTACTAATTTGTTTTTGTTATTAATTACAAGTCATAAAAACTTTAATTAGATTGTAGTTGTTTTGCTTTTTCACTTCATTAACATGTTTATTTGCACATGCCTATATGATTAATAAGTTATTTATGTTATTCTTACAATCATAAGATTACGAACAAGAGCCATATTGGAGATTACTTATAACATTTTAGTAATCCGTCTGATGAGTTCAGAATAAACAAAAAAGTATTAACATTTTAAGGTAAGTTCATTTAGGATATCAACGTTTCAAGTGGTTAAAAAATAATCAATATCTCGTAAAATAATCAAATTAGTATCAATAGTTTGCACTATTTGTTTAAGGTTTGCATAGTTTATAATTAATTTTCCTCAATTTTTCCTAATGAATTCTCATGTGATTTATCTTGCAAAACGCTAACTTCTATTTCTAATCAATTTAAATATTAATACCTTAAATTAACTTAGCTTCATATGTATACCTTTTGGTGTAATAATTTACCCTTTGTGATTATATGCTTCTTTAATCAATCACCATGATTTAGTTTCAAAAAATTGTGAAATTTCATATTTTATCACATTTACGTTGCACATCTTTTCAAATTCACTTTTTCCCCTAAAACTTGCATTTTCCATAAAAATCATTCTTTTCCATAGAGTTTGCATATCTTTTATGAAAGGTAAGGCCATTGTCCAATTTAAAAGTTTTCATCAATTTTACATATTTCTCATAAAATTGCACTATTCTTAAGGTTAAGAAATTAAATTGCTATTTAAAAAATGTCTATAAATTAAATCTCTCGAAAGAACTTCTAAGCATACAGAACATAAAATCATGTCTTGAAGACATGATTTCAAGATTATTGTGTTTGGAATTATATCTTCATGACACTATTTTAAAAGATTTCAATAAAATATTATAAACAGAATGATGCACATAGTTGTATGGTGCAATAGAGTAAGGAAGGTTGGGATGTGGATTTGACTCTCATCAACTGCATTTTTTGGCAGAAGTTGTTTCTTTTTTAATTGGACTTGCTTGTGCCGTGCATCTAGATTCGAAGTCATGTCTTTAAGTAGAATGAAATGGTCATAAATTATTATTAACTATTATAATCTTGTTTTGATGGCAGAATTTTGAAGTATTTACATTGAAATCTTGCATTAATTTTAACTATCATACCATTGTTATTTTTTCTTCAAGATTTTATTTTTTTTATTTTTTTAATTGCATTTTACTCTCTTTCCCCAATTCTCATGTGTTTGGTATATTTAGGATTGTGTTACATAAGAATTAATTTTTGTACGTATTTTTTATCAAATAAATATCATTAGTTGGAACCTTTTTCAAAATTTATGTTTACCTCTTAGGTCTCCCACGAGTGTTTCAATCAATAATATTTAATTCGATAATTCACCTAAATCTTACATTTTTCTAATTAAAAATTGTAAGAACTTCGAGATTGTTTATTGCTGGCTAGATGATCCATAGGTACTTGAGGGCTAACTATACAAAAAATAACAAATTGTTTTCCCTCGTTCTTTTCCATTTTTCTGCATACTTGTAACATTTTTGCAAATAATAAATTTTAAAATATTTTTTGTGATTTTAAGATTTTTTTTTTTTGCAATATTTGCTAACTTTATATTTTATTTTTTTTTTTTTGCAATTTTTAGGATCTTTAGCGAATTTTGAGTAGTTTTTCTTATTTTAATTATTTTCTTAATTTTTTTTTATTTTTAGTATACTTTTAGATAGATAAAAATGTCATTTTTAAGTAGGATACAGTAACTTTTAAAAGGCCATAAGTGGTAACCATTGAGTGTCATATGATAACCTATGTCATGATTTCTCTTATTTGGCTTTTCTAAATTTTCAGAATTTCGTTGACTAGTGACCAATATTAGAGATAGCCTGGACAGCGAGCCTTAATTTTTCCATGTTTTTTTCCAACTTTGGTTGATAGCACCTCCGTGTCCATTTTTACGTTATGTTTTAAAGATATATCTCAAAAGTTTCATTAATTATTGCAAACTCATTTTAAATGATCCATGTTTAATATTAACCAAATTAAGAACAAAAAAAATTTAGAACTCGGCAACCATTCTACCTGAACTTCTCTCTCAATAGTTTCTCTCTTTAGCTTTGCATGTATGTGCGTTTTGGTTCACTTAGCACTCTCAACAGGCTTCAACGTGTCTAAGTGACACATGAAGCACATGACCATAAACATGTTAGGCAAGCCAACACGGTATGTATGAGGGTTAACTCCAATCTTTTTATTTATTTTTTTTTTCTAGTATTACTTCTAATTTTGGTACACTGGGGGCAGCATCATTAGCATGTAAGTTTTCTAATGTACAAACAATAGTTGGTTATGTTCCAACGTCTCTAGGATGGGGAAGGAAAGGAAAGGACGAGTGTGTTAAAAATGCTACCTAAGTTTTCAAATATTTTTATTTTTATTTTTTCAATTCCATTCATGATGTTTGAAATTGATAAATGTCATACCAAATCAAGTTTTTGCTTGTCAAGTTTGAGGTTGTGGGATATCATATCCATTTAAAATATTACTTGTCAAAATACTAACTTCATTGTCTTGAGAAAGATGATATGGCAAATACAAATTGGAAAGAAAGTATAAGTATAAAATAGTTAAAGGTAAGGTAGTAAATTTGGTAATTTGAATTTTAATTGGGTAAACAAGTTAGCAACTTTAAACTTTATATATGAAATAAAAAAAAAAAAAAAAAAAAGACACGCAAAATTCTAGTAGCTACTTGGACATGGTCCCTATCTTTTATTAATATATTAGAGCAGTATCCTTGACAAATTTAAAAATTTTGACTATAGACATTTGAATCTAAAAGCAAATTAATGGCATATTTATTACGTGCACACAATTCAAAATTGTAGAAGTATATTTTGATACTTAAACTTTTAACCAAATAAAATGTTGTGCATTAGTTTCTTAGGCTAATGATAGGACCTAAAATGTTAATTCCAATTTCAGAAATGTTTTAGGAAGAACTGTTTTGGTATGCTTAGAATGAGAATCGTCAAACTATTCTATCTATTCTTAGACTTTCTCAATCATCCTTCACGTAAAGGAAAGCCTTTTAGTAGGCATTGAATTTTCATAAGCCTTCATGGGCTTCTTCTTCTTCTTCTTCCTCTTCTTCCTCTTAAACATTGGATTCTAGAATTAAAATTATGAATAAAATGAAAAAGAATAAGCATCAAGATTCTAGAATGGTAGCTAGAGCATACAAAAATGAATTTGTTAAAGTAAAAGGCTATCTCATACATTGTCCAAAACATAGCTTTGCAAGTTTTTAAACTCTAGAAAATGCCCAATGTTGTCCATAGAATATAATGAAGAGCATAGGAATTCAAATCTTATCTAGAGGTAATTCTAAAGAGTAGTACTACTTCAGAAAAAAAAGTTACGACTTCATCACAGATCAATCTAAATAAGTTCCAAATCAAGTTCAAATACACTTTCAAGGTCTAACTTCAAAAGATGAATACATTTGAGTAATGTATTCATATGTTCTACTTAGTAGGAATACAATCCAAAGGGATTAAATTAGGATCATCAAGTTTTATCAAGTCTTTTTCACACGCATGAATGCTCTTGTAGATTCAAGTTAGTTTCAAGAAGTCTCAAGTAGATTTCACATTATTTATGATATGTTCAAGAAGACCTTAAGATAGCAGACAAAATCAGTCAAGATTATCAAAAGATAACGTTTAGAAGATAAAGGTAATCACAACTACAACTTTCCTATTTTTAAGAGCTATCAAATGGACCATGAGGATTTGTTTGGCACAAGACTTGTCAAGTCTACTTTAGTTTTTCAAGATAAGTTAAGGATAGTTCAAGTTCTAAATATTTGGATTCAATTCACAACGTCTTATTTTTTAAATGCGAATTGAAATATTAGAGGTGAAGCTCATCTAAATATCCAGCAACAAATCATTTTATGACTGTTAAAGATATCAAGTCTAAATATCCAAAGGATTCAAAAATAAGATATACGCTGCTGAAAATATACTATTGCGAACTACTGATATGAAATTGCATTGATTACTTTGTTTAGCGAAGGAACTATATTATGTCCTTCTTATTAGTTGTATTACAAATAGTCTTTACTGTCAGTGATAGCTTAAGTTAAGCTAGGGATGCTGATAGAGAGAATTGAGTCCAAGTGATTGGCAACTATATGTAATCAAGCTTTATTGACTTAGTGAAACATTTCAGTGTGGATTGCAGGATCTCTAACTTAGAGCTGGAAGAGTAGACGTAGGCACAAGGCCAAACCACTATATATCATTATGTGTTAGGTTTATTTTCCTTCTCTCTTTAATTTGAGCATAGTTTACTTTTTGTTCTGGAGTGTTCGTATTGCATTCATTAAGTTCACACCTATTTGACTTACGTAATCAAGGGGATTTTATTTGTGCAAAAGTTTTTTTATTTAAAAAAGATTAATCAATTCAAACCAATGCAACCCCAACCCTCCCCCCCAAACGAAAAAAACACCCAAAAAAAAAAATAACCTTTTTTGGTTACTTAATTGAGATCAACACTAAGAAATTTTATCACTTTGCTGGAACTACTTAAAAACGGATCAAAATAACTAATCAACTAAGGGTGAATGAAGAGAAAACAGGAGTTGTCAATCTGACATATTGTTACATGCTCATTTTGAGAAACTGAGTTTGTCCATATCTCCTCCTATACTCTCTTAACAATATCCCTTCATGAGTTGTTAGTTTGAGATTTTGATCTTTTGTGACTTGGATCTTATGGTATTTTTCCATCCGTTAGCTATGTTTCTCTCAATGTCATTTTCTTTCTATCAACCATGCATTGCATCAAAATTTATTCTTATTAAAAACTAAGGTTACAGTCTCGTTTGTTGGATATTATTAAAGAAATGAACTATATATTTTATCTAACTTTCCACAATTTTTAAAATATTTGTTAGATTTAAGGGTCATAAATCATATTAATAGGTCAAATTAAATAGATTTGAAAAATATTTTTGTTTTTCATTAGAATCATGTTTTTTTGCATATCATAATCACGTATTTTGTATATTTTATCATATGGTTGTATTTTTAATCATGTTAATTATCAAATTTCATTGCATTGTGTCAAAACCCCCAAAAATTGCAATCAGTAGCTATCTCCAATTATATCAAAATTAGAAATAAAGTTTCAAAAACTAAGATTTATGTTAATAGTTTTAAGTAGATAAGAAAGACTGAGAAAAAACAATTGTAACGTAAATTTATATTATTATCGAAATTATTGTCACTTACATAGATAGTGGCAATATATAACGCCCTGAACTAAGAGCATTAACAACTTGCCATGTGTCTTCAGTAGAGATGGGTACACTAAGGCTCAGATTCTACTAAACCATGATTATAGTATATTATAATTTCAAAGTCTCACATTTAAGGGTACTTTTAAAACATTTATGTCATAATAAAAACTTTTAAACAAATCAGGTGGCATAAACCAAGTGCCAACTTATATCAAACTTAAAACATCAGAATGAAAAAGGTTTCATAACTTCAAGAATCATAAAAGGATCTTAAAACTATTCAAAACTCCATAAGTCTTCAAATCTAGCAGACTCCAACTTTAGGCATCTAATAATTAGCTGAAAAATCGACTATGTTATTGCCATCCCTATTATCTATGTATACATCATAGCCTCACAGATCAAAGACTATTAGATCATCACCTATTCCTAGAAAATAAAAGGCATGAGCACAAGGCCCAGTACTTCAAACCATAATCACATGCACATTAAAAACATTATACAAATCTGCATGCAACATAGTAACATATGCGGAAATAACAGGATATTATCTTTAATTAGCCAGGCAAACTATACAGTTTAGAGCCATTTGTAACTAGCCTCAAACCTAAAGTAGCTCATGACTCCATGAGAACAAATACGTTTACATAATTACTTATATAATATATATAATATATTAGTGTGGGGTACTCTCCATACCCCTTGGGTACCGTACCCGTACCACTTCTAAACTACTAGAATTATCTCTGTGCACAACTCCACTCCAAACAACACCACACATAGTTCATCAAGGCACCGTCCTAGTAACATTTGTACTCTCGATCCACTAGACCCAGCCAAACAACACAAGCAACAACCAATTTAAAGCTAAATATCATTAAGTTTGTTTGCAGTTTCTAAGCCTACATTCACAAACAACAACCAAGGTAAGGACGTACATGTTATGACACTTGAATCAGCTAAACCAACAAAAACAAGATCACCTAATTACATATAGAAAAACTAACTCAAAACTTTCTTTCAAAAGATAAAACATATTTTTAAGGTTATATAACCTCTTAAACTATCGAGGACTATAAATATTCTAGATTAAGATATGCCTAACAACTTGGATTTAGGAGAACTAGATATAAAGCTAAGGATTAAAGAGTTTAAGAAGGTCAAAAACATGGATTAAGGAAGGTCACTCAATCCCCCTACTGGTTACGCTTGTGATAGTGGGTGGATAGCCTAGGAATACATGATATGCTCCTGTCACACCCGCTATAGGGTGTATGACCTCCATCATAGCCATAATGGGGATAGTAACGGCCATCACGACCATGACCGGTATGAATTCCACACACTCTAGGAGATCACGGCCTGTGTCATGGCCGTGACTCCTGTCCGTACATCAGCTCGATCTAAAACATGTGAAAAAAACTCCAAAACTCCTCTTTTTGACCTTAAACCATACAAAAACTCTATAAACATACGTACCAGAGTAAAATGCTTTTATAAACACATTACCTACAACAACCGATGTTTCCTTCTTCTTTTGCAAACAATCAATCGCCACAAATCCAAAAGTTAGGGTTTTCCTAATTCTCTCCCAAAGATCGAATCCCTTCAACACCAATAAGAAAACTCAAAATAGGCAATCCTTTTTTATTGATAAAGGATTGAAAAGGAGCAAGCTTACCTAAATATTTGACCTTTAATCTTCCTTGATATAAGATTCAAGCTTGATGGGATTTTAGGCGTAGATACATATTCTATTTGGTGAGGGAGGGGAAGAGTTATTTTACCATTTTATTATTATTCTTATTAAGGTAAACCATAAATCGTTTTATTTATCAACATAATACAACTTTTCCATTTGCTATTATTTAGTTATTTTTATATTACACAATATCTATTGCTATATAGAATACATGATCCTATTTTTATGGGAGATAGCTATAAATAGAAAAATTACACCAAAAGTCATAACATTTGGGAGCAAGTTCATTTTAGGTCACAACGTTTGAAGTGGTTAAAAAGATGTTACAATATTTAGGGATAAGTTCATTTTGGATCAGAACGTTTGGAAAAGTGGTTCAATCAGGTTTCCATGGACACATGTCAACTTCTCATGGTGACACATGTCAACTTCTCCTTATGACACGTGTCCATAGAGACCTGAATTGAATCACTTTTCCAAACATTGTGACCTAAAATGAACTTAGCCCTAAACATTGTGATCTCTTTTTAACCACTCCCAGTATTATGACCCAAAATGAACTTAGTGCTAAACGTTGTGACCTTTTGATGTAATTTACCTAGTTATAAATATTCACTTTTAAGTAATACAAATGCCCATGCATTGAACTAATGAAGCTACTGCTACTTAAATTCTTTTATAGAATTAAGTGAATTTCATGTTGATGGTACTTGTTTTAATTAGAAAAGAAATGTTTATAAAAGGAATTGAAACATATTTGATACTACTACAGGATTATCTGCCTCCTATATAAATGGTTGCAATATATAGATGTCTTGGGCATGGTAATTTTAAAGATACATGGTTGAAGAGAAATAAATTACCTCGTGCTATTAGGTAGATGTCGTCATGGTTCGGGTCATGGCTCTTAAGAACCGTCGGTTCCTACAGTTCTTTTCCAGTTCCAAAAAAATTGAGAACCGTGAAATAAAAAAATAAAAAAATCAATTAAATAATTTACTTAATTTGACAAAGAAAAAATGCAGAATAAATTTTTTAACTTGAAATAACATTGAGCCTAACAATAATTGTTCATAGCATTAGCTAAAAGAAATTGTATTTATGTATTTATTATATATAATCACTTGTACATTTTTAGTTGTTATACTAGTAATGTGACACTATAAAATATTCAAGATATAAATAAGTCGCAACGACACAAAAACAAGTCACACATGGTTAAAAAAGAAAGTCTACTTTGGTTAGAATGGTCAAGATACAATTTTCCATTGCTAATTTTCTATATCTAAAGGCTAGTTTTCTAATGGTAACATAAAATTATAATATATGATTTCAAATATATTTATTACTTGTATTGTTAATAATAACACATTAAATATTATGAATAGGAAATAATTTTTTTATGATTTTCTTTTCTTTTTTTCTTTCTTTTTTTTTTATAATTTTTATGGCGTAGAACCACGAAATGATTCTCAACTAGTTCTTGAACTGGCAGTTCCACAACCACCAAGTCAATGGTTTTTAGGAGTAGAATTGTAAGGATCCGTTAGAACTAACGGGTCCTTTGTCAGTTCAGACCTATCATTCTCGGACTGGTTCCTAGTTCAGAAATCACCAGTGATGGGTCAATTCGGTTCCCAGTTTGGAACCAACCCATGATGATATCTACTGTTAGGACTAGAAGAATTTCATGGTTTAGTCATTTTTTGCAGCATAACATACTTACATCCGATCCATTGAGATAATTTAGGTAGTTGATAATTTCATATGAGGCATTTAATGTGTGATTTGAGCATCATGAGAACAAAAATAGTTTCTAGAAAAATAAATATAATTTTATATTAAACATTGTAGATTTAGAATTTAAGTTTGAACTCAACTAAGTGATATTAAACAAATTTAAGCTAGATTCATTTAAACTTATTTAGTCTCAATCTATCAAAAAATACATTATTTTCTTCTAACTAAAATAATGTTATTTATTATTTTAATTTAATTAAATTCATCAAGCATTTTATGCTTAACTCAAGCTCAATTAAACTAGCTAGTCTCTCCAACTAATATTATCAAGTTTTAACTCAGTATAATAAACCATTTGAATAGATGAAATCAACCTTGAGTAAATATCAAATTATACTCAAATATCTAACCAATTGTTGAACTCACTTAAACTTCAATCCACGACATAGGAAATTTTATAGTATCGTTTAACTTACAAGACCCGAAAATTGAAATTTCGCTTGCGTAACCCACTTCGTTGATTTTCTAAGCACGATGTTTAATACCTTTAAAGAAGCATGCCAGTCCCATGTGATTGAGGGTCCATATGGAAAGCTTATATCAATTAGAACAAAAGGAACAACGAGTACAATCATGACCATTCAAATATGTTGGCATGCGCATTTGTGTTTTCCTTTTGTCTTCCATATCGTCATTTCTCTATCCATGTTATCAACTTGATGATTTGAATGGTCTTTGGCAAATCAAACCAATACTTGCATGTGTCCAATTCACGAATTGTGTTATTTATGTAATCACGCTTAGTGGGATCGCTTTATATAGTTAGTGCTTCGCAATTGAAAAGATAGATTCAATACCATACAAAGAGTGATGTATATATCCCCTCTATCTTTCTCAAAATGATAAACTTTAAAATGCATGTATATCCACATGAAAAATGAAACTACCTTATCTATTTCTAAATAGAGACAAAGTTTCATTTTTTCCAATAATCAAAACCCTAAAAATAAGTGAATTCACACTTCTTAGTTTTAGTTCCCGCTTATTACCATTTACATTTTGTATCATTTCAATACATTTATAATATTTTGGTTAACCAATATATATTTAAGAAAAATTTATCTAAATATCCAATTTCGGGCACAAAATTTATATATAGAATGCTATATAGTCACCAACTATGAAGTTAAATAAGAATTAAATGGTGTGAGGAAAAGCTCAAGGTTTGATTAATTTGTCATGCTTGAGGGTGAAGTTAACAAGATAAAATCTATATGACACATTGAATGTTCGAATGAAGCCTGTTATCTATGCTCTAAGATCGCAGTTATTTTGTTCTGACATAGGACCTTCCAGAGTGAATGAAAAAGAAAAAAAAAAAAAAAAAAAAAAGCAGAGCTGTACGCTTTTTGAATGAAGAATGCTTCTTTTGGCCAAATTGTTGACAGAGAACAATGCATTCCATCGAGAAGTTAAATCTTTTGACCAATTTATGTCATTGAATCATAAATGAGGGGAACCTAGACAAAAACTTAAAAAAGAAAATGTAGTTCTTTGAGCCATAAACACTAATCATGTCACTTTCACAAATTAGGAACTTGTTATAGCAAGCTAAGATTTAATATTATTTCTGGTTCGAAGGTTATTGCCTTTTCTTTTTTTTTTTTTTTTTTTTTGGTGCGTAAATGTTTTATGCATGTGTTTGCGGTGATATGAATATGTTAAATAGAAAATTGTGAGATTTTAAAATCTTTTGGTTCTTGTCATAGTAAGGTCTTTAAGTCTTCACATCCATACTTATATTAAAACCTTAAATATTTGAATTTATCACTATATTGAGATATTAAAATCTCCATATTCTTTACTATAAATGATGCCTTGGTATCTTTGGATTCATTACCATATTAGAGGTCGTGGCATCTTTAAAATTCATCATTATATATTTAAATCGTGGGTTCTTGAAAACCACCATTATGTGTTTGTAAGAAAGAATGATTTAGTTGAAGCTAACTTGGTTTTAAGAATAACACATGTATTTGTTGTTTGTTAATGGAATAATATCACAAATAGTACATAAATTTTGATGAAATATATAATTAGGTACCTAATTTTTAAATTAATTAATTTAATAAATAAACTTTAAAATTAATCAATTTTGTATCTAAAAGAACTTAATGGAGGTAATGTTGGCATACATAAAAAGTTTTTTAGGTATTAAATTGATCAATTTTAAAATTCAAGTACCTAATTGCATATTTTGTCAAAGTTCAAGTATCATATGTAATATTTATCCTTTATTAATTGATATATATGCTACATTAATATAACCGTTTAGATCCAAGTGTAGGGTGACATTTGTGTTTTTGCACAATATCTTTGTACTAGATTGTATAACTTATCCATTAAATTTAAACATATCTAGTACAAAGAATACTTAGAGGAGTATGTTGGATACTCTATGGGTTCATGTCACACTAGGGATGAAAGTGGGGCATGTGGTTATAGAGTATCCGATCCGCCAAACCCGTTAAAAATCCTATAGGGTTTCAGGGCGGGTTTTGGGATTTAAAAAAAAAAAAGAAATCAATAAGTTATCAGGTTAAGTTTTAGATTTATATGTAACCTGTTAAGAAAACCTGATCTAGCATAAATTAAAAATATAAAAAAATTAAAAATATTAAGTTATTAAGGCAAGGATCTCATTTATATTTTATGTATGTGAAATTAAGTGGAAATAAATATTTGCATCCTTTTATATGATATTGTTGTCTAAAATTTATTCTTTCAATATAGTATTATATCGTTAATAACTTAAAACAAAATTCATTCTTTTTTTTTTTTGAAGAAAAATTTTAAAAATCTTGGAACCGGTTGGGTCTGGTCGGGTTATGGATTCCTTAAAACCCTATAAGGTTTGGTTTTTGGAATGCTAAAAAAAACCTGATAGGGTTTTTCTTGAGTTCTGGACACCCCATTTAGAGTGGAGTCCGATTAAAGACCCATCCTGAGCTCGTCTCGGTTGCATCCCTATGTCATACTACTATAGGGTACTCTAGCAGTATTAATACACTATGTAACAAACTGGAATCACAACCATTTGTATTCAACCATCTAAGGTTTCTAAAAAAGCATATAAGTATTGTATAATTAAAATGCCCCGTAGTATGGATAATTATAACAAATATTGAAAAGTTGTTTAGAATAAGAAATACATTGCATATATATAAATTACATACTGAAATAGCATTGCATATCTCTTAAATTGAGTTCTTAACTATTACACAAAAATTATACAAATATTGTTCTTCACATAAACTTCAATGTTATTTCTTCGGTTTAGGTCTCAACTTTCATGCTAACTTATATCTACCTCAACTTTTGGGTATAAATCAACTCTTATAGATACATGTAATCATACTAATCTATAGGAAGGTGAGTGAACCACAACTCAATGCATAACCAGATCTCAACACTTATCAAATAGAATCAAATAAATTTGTTTAACAAGTATATGTAATGCAATAATCAATCATATGCAATAAATATAGTTTGGATAATCAAAATTCAAACTAATGAAGATTTACACTACTATTTAGAATTGAGGGAACTAGTACTAATAATTCACGTTCATAAGAGACTAAAACCTAAAAAAGGAGAAATTATTTTTAAACCTATTATTATTATTATTATAACATAACTTAGCCTTGGAATTCGGAAATTCCTCTTTGAATTGTCAACATATCTCCGCATATGCCTTTTTTTTCTTAATTTATTCTATTTCTTTTTTTGTACTCCTGTTTTTTCTCAGCTTCCATCAAATAGATTCTCGTTTCCATAAATATATGGAGCCTCCATGGAAAAATAGTGCACCCTCAATTGACATTGGGACCAACAATGTGGAGACAACATCGATTTTGATTTGACATTCACATGTTCTGGCCAGAGGAAAAAGATTACGGTTCACGTCAATTATGAAATCTACTTTCTCTATTATTTCGTCCTAAAGTTGGATACTTAAATAAAAGTAAAAAAATAATAATAAAAAACAGTTCCACTATTGGGTGTTTTGGGAATTTTTTTTCTTCCAATGAAAGATCTTAAATAGACATTCATATTTTTCAACATTAAGTTTATAAAAAATATGAAAATTTATCTAATATTAATTCCTAACATTATTTACCAATTTTGGGGCAACCTCACAATAATGGCCCCCATACCTTTTTTTTTTTTTTTTTTTTATCCCTGTTTTGGACTTTAAGAGTAGTCGATTCCATGCAGGTCATAGCTTATGTCAGAAAATCTTTGACGTAATCCTGGATCTGAGGACTTTAAAGGAGAAACTCCCATCATTTCAAACGCTCAATTAATTCAATGGACAAAACAAATACTCTGAACATACCTCAACGATTTAATGATATATTTATTAAAGATATTAATATTTTAAATGTTTAAAAAAATTAATATTTCATAAAACAAATTATATAGAGATAAATTGCACAGACGCTTTTGAAAAATTTATAAAATTAAATAGATTTTTTACTTTTTAAAAAGTTAACAGTTAGATCCCTTGAAATATTTATAATTTTTCTTTTTTTTTTACTATGTTATTAGATTAAATGCTTTGTTGGGTTTATGTGCTGATGTGGCTACTTTAACCTAATTTTTCGTAATATATCAATATCAAATGAAAATAAAAAGAGAAAAAATCAACTTTATTCTATACTAAATTATCATTCATCGTACCTAATTTTCTGTTAACTGTTGTCGGTGCTGCCATCTTTCCAATTTTCATGATAGAATTCTATGAAGAAGAGAAAATACTAGAAAATCGAATAACAACTTGTAATAATAATCATAATCTAGGTGCTAGTCCAGTTTACATAGGCTTTCATCTCCTCCTCATCAAATTATTGAGGACATTTCACTGTTATTAGTTTTAATCAATTTATGGTATTAATGCATTTTATTACTCTAAATACATCGATATTCTCTCTAATACGATTCTTATTGTGAGCAATTCTCTGAACCACATATTGTTTATTTACAAAATCATGATAAGTAGGGGTGCCAACTTGAAATCAATCTTTTGTCACACTAAATCAACTTTAGTTTCAGTATTGACGATTAAAAGGAGTCCTTACAAAGTTTTTCTTTTTTTCTTTTTTTCTTTTCCCTCTTTTCTAACAATCAGCTTGTCTTTTTTACAATCAAGCGACCAACACTTATGAATGGATTCTTTCGCAAATGACATTTAACTCATGCCAGAGTTAGATTCCAAAGGTTTGGCATTTTTGGGAATTTTTTCCGCATCTGTATAACAATGTATCGTTACATATATTTAGCAATACTTGAAATATATTATATGTAACAATCAATTATACATATTTTTTTTATTATGTTTCATCTCCTATTTACGAGTCTTGTCCTTTCATAATAAGATTTTTTTTTGGGCTAGAATTCATGCTAGGAGTTAAGTCAAGGTTGTTTGAGATAAAATAGGTTGGTTTCTTCTTTTTTTAAAATATTATCTGACACACTAAGGAAAAAAAATGATAATGGTTAAATTAGGCATGCCAATGCATAAATATAATATGGTATTTGATCTAATTAGTTTGTTTCCATGTCAATAAAATGATACATGTCAACTTCAAATATATTATAAAAAAGGGAGCTCAAAAAATGTTTTAAGAGTTTTAAGTGCTAACTTTTTTAAAAGTAGAGGGTTCGTGTAATTTTATAAGTTTTTAAGGGGTCCATGCAAATTTACCCATTAAATAAAACGTTAGTTTTTGCAAAATTATATTTAGCTATAAATATTTGAATTAGTTTTTTAATTAATTTTTTAATATTTATTAATGATTAATTAATACCTTATTGCAAAATATCAATTCTTTATTTTAAACACTTAAAATGTTAATACTTCAAATAAATATAAAAACATTAATTTATCTTTTAATAACTCAAAACATTAATATATTAGATAAACTTACCGTGAAATACTAATACCTTTTTTAATATAATTTATCTATAGATTGGGTTCGGATTCTGGGTATCTGCCTTATTAGAAATTTTCTAAAACAATGCCCAGTTTTTTTTCTCATAATCAAGCACATATAATCCTTTGTTTTTTCTTTTCTTTTTGGCCAAATAATCTATTGAATCTAATACTATCCTTATCCTTTCAACAGAGTGAATTGTATCTACGATTCTTTTACTTAACAGTTATAAAAATAGTTTTTAAAAAAAAAACAAAGAAAGAAAGATTGTGCGATATTCTAACCGGGAGTAGTTTGGAATTTAGATAGAAAACATGAACAGATACTTCCGGCTTATATATGATAATAAAAATATGTTTTTCCTTTTATTTTTATATATTTTTTACATAAAATAATCTGTTTATACACTTAAGTCAATAGTAAATTATTTGTTTACACCATTTTAATTTATAGTTTTAAATAATATCTTTTTAATGTTCTATCCATAATATTGCCCTATGGCCCCCCAAAAAAAAAAAAAAACAAAAAAGAAAACGTGATTATTTTTTTTTACTCTTCTCTTTGATATGTGTATTGATTTCGCACGTCCTTGTGGCATTCGTGTACTTATTGTTGCGCTCGCTTCGGACCTCATTCCTTTGAAAACTTTGCCTTAGATATAGATGTCCGGAAAAAAATGGCAATTATCCGGTTAGGACATATGCTTTAAAGGAGTACAGTAGTCAGCACTAGGCGTGCTACAGTATGACCCAATTTACGTCTCGAATCAAACCAAATAAAAAATCTCAGTTTAATTATCTTTATAAAATGGAATTTAATCATACGATTTGTTTCATTGGTTTTCTAAATGTAAAAAAAAAAAAAAAAAGGGTTTGGTATGGTTCAATATATGATTCAAACCCTTTTTGTCAAAAACAATTTAATTGTAGCTAGCAAGGAACAATTAGCCTAAAGATAAATCACTAATTTTATAATAAATTATATTTTAAAAATCAATATTTTATGATACGTCAATCTTCTTATAATTTTAAATATTCCTCGTTATAAATCATTAATCAAACAATGTATTTTTTTTTTGCAGGACATTTAATAGTCATTATCTTGAGTCTCACTCTAAGTTTATATATTGAAATTGTGTAAATTATACTGAAATGTCATAACGTTGAGAGTAAGTTCATTTTAGATCACAGCGTTTCAAAATTTAAAAAATGTCACAATGTTTAAAAAAGTATCTTATGATATTTAAGTAAGTATTTCTCCTATTTATACATATCAGTGAGACCTTAAAAGAAAGTTTTCTTGAATTTTAATTAAATATTTCTCATATTAACAGGTGTTAATGTGACATTAATTGACTCACTTTCTAAATTTGTAACTTAAAAAAACTACTCTTAACTGTTAAGACTAAAATTAACTTACTTACTTAAATGTTGTGATTTGTTTTGAACTTTTTAAAATGCTGTGATCTAAAATGAACTTATTTCAAAATATTGTAACCTCTGATGTAATTTATCCAATTAAAATTTAATAATCCAAAAAAAATTTCACACCACACATGTAATGGAACAGATACACAGTATTGTTGAATTATTACAATTAGCATATAATGCACTTGCACTATATTGGAAAAAAAAAAACGTTTTTTTATTATAAAGAATAGAGAGAAGTGAGAAAGAGTAATTAAATAAATAAATATTATATTTTAGCGTTTAATTTTCGACACAAATAAAAATGAATATAATACATTAAAGTTAATGTTAATGTGAAGTCTATGTCTTGGGAAAATTTCCAACACGTGGTCGACTGGGACTCACTAGTCACTACCCCCTCTATGCTGATTCCGGGACAAGCAACTTGTGACTGGGAACGTTTATGATTTATTTTTGCCCAAAATACATGGTCACATCATTTGCCGAGCAGTTCGGCAAATATTGAATACGGTGATCAATAAGCATGTCAGTTGTTCAAATAAAACACACATATAAATAATATCCAGTCAAACGGGTCGGTTTGGAGTTGCAAATCAAATACCATTTATCAAACCGAATTATTTTTTTTAAACAAAAAAGATTAAATTTTTAGTTTGATACAATTCGGTTCGAAGTTCTATCATCTTTTTCATAGCCCTAGTTAGTAGGACAACCTTAGCTTCTATTGTGACTCATTTTACTTTTATTTTTTTTTAAGTATGATTTCTAATTTATATATAAATGGAGAATTTATTACAATAAATTTAACTTTACATTAAGTATATTTCTTTAAAATGGAATCATTTTTTTAATGTACTTTGTGGTCATTTTTTAATGTAACTTTGTGGTTGTAATATGCATTGAGGCTTCTAGTGAGCATCTAGGATTATAAAACGTGTTGAATCAAGTTAACCTTCTAAAGGTTTAGATTTGGCTCGTTTAAAACATTATCGAACCTCGAACCGAGCTAAGCCTTTTGTTTAGCATAAAACATAAACTCAAAATCATATTGTTTAGATAAGTAAACTTTATTTCAAAAATAAATTGACTTTATTTACAAATTTCGCTCAAGCGGAGTCCAGTTTAAATAGCTTACCAATTTGTGCTAAATTCAAGAAGTTGAATAACAAAGTGAATAGATATAAAAATAAATAGATAAATGATCATACATAATTTATATATATATATTATATTTATGTTTGTGCGGTCTTGCTTGAAGAGAAGAACAATTAAGTTTTAAAGAAGTTCCAAGACTATGTAATCAGCTTTGAACACGATCGAGCTGAAAAGGAATAGCCACAATTAAAATACATTGCAAAATATAGCCATGGTTGACTTGAGTACAAAATGAGAGCAGCTTCACAGTTAAAAACACATTAAGAAGCGCGGAACATTTTCATCATGACTTTGCACAACTTAGAATTAAGCCCAAAACACGCTCACAGATCACATGGGGTTCAGACATCTAACATATTTTAAGTAACTTTTATATCTTTTTTGCCACATCAGTTCCTTTGTTCTATAAATATTCACTTTTCATGAAACCTTAGACACGCATGGAGTGTAAGAGAGAGAGAGAATAGATTGAATTTGTCATATTGTACAAGAGAGAGTTTAGAGAGTACCTTAGAGGGTTTTTAGGAAATTTTGTGGGTCTCACAACTACAACCGGACTTCATTGCTTCCATTTCATTAAGGATTATGGTTATATTGCTTTACCTCATTATGTTCTTTAATTATTCCTCTAAATTGCTGATTTTGTTTTGTTACATCTTCGAAGGAGTAATTGATTTAGCTTGAGTCCTACGAATCCTTAGGTTAAATTTAGGTAACTCCATTATGCAGCTGAATTATTGTTTAATTCTTGAATTCAATAACTTAAGCATAATAGATATTGAATTTGTATAATGCATAATATGAATTCATGTTTGATTTTGTTAAAATAGATCCAGAGAGTCATTTTAATGAATAAATCTAGTTTATTGAAGATGATTGCTCATAACATCTAGAGATAAAAGTGGTGGAATCCTTTTGCAATGTGATTATTTAATCGTTAAGTTTTGATTTTTAATGTGGTACTAGGTTTCTAATGCTTAGGAAGAGAATCCAATTGTTAAACTTAGAATCATATGTCAATGATCTTAAGTGAGGCTTTAACATACTTTTAAGAATTCACAGTTCAAGAAATCGGCACATAACTTAATAAGATTTCATTAAGCTACATAAATAGACCTAAGGTGTATCATGACCTTAGTGTCATTCCCTAAAGGATACTCTAAATGCAGCAGTCTGCCAGATACAATATTAAAACTTAAGAATGACTACCTTAGTCACGCAAAAGTCTCGATCTCATATGTAAGGCATACAACACAATAATAAGAGACACCGGTGGGGTTTTCGGGTTTTCCTAAGGGGCATTCCCCACTATGTTTAAGAAAGCAATATAAAGCATACAAGAATTGAAATAAACATCTACCACAAAATATAAAGATATGAATTTTTTACATCAACTTAGGGCATTCCCCCCTAAATTCTCCAAGGATTGAAATACAACTTAGTCTTACATATAATTAAATAACTATCACCAAAAGATTTTAAAGAAGTTCCGATTTGAGGTCCATGATTGGATTTCCCCCAAAAGCTTCCCAAAAGATATCTTATTTGGATGTTGGGAGACCTTGGATAAAGAAGCAGATGATCCTATGACAGCAAAAATCTATGAGGGTGTAAGCTTAACTAACTTAGTGAGAATATTCGCGGGTTAGCATAATCGAAGTAGAATATCAAATAAGTTATAATTAAATAAGCATATACATGAGTAAGAAAGACATGTGGTTTTTTTAGAAACTATATGTTAAATGAATTTATGCTCTTCATTCGGGGTTAGTTATACCAGCCAATTACGGCCAATACTTTCGCAAATGGATTTTGTAGATCTTACCAGTTACTACTCGCCACCAGAAACATGTGGGTCTCATCGAATACTACTCACTACTTTGTAGGTCTTACCGCTGTAACTCATCACATGAAGATACTATCGGTTATGCCAACCACTACTATTATGCACTTATCCCATTATATGTATAATAGCAAATGCAATGATACTCACTACATTATATGCATGAAACAATTTATTTAGCTCTTGGCATGTAATTAAAATATCTTAGAGGTGATCATACAATTTGCATACACTTTAACATGGTAATAAATCATGCATTTTATTATCAATAATTCAACACTCAATATGCTTAGTATAAATTCATCAAACATTATAATTCACATGCACTTCCCATTTTTATCTTTTCCTATCTCTAGTGCCACTAAACTACAAGTACAATTATGAGTATGAAAAATTGAGGAAGAAAACTCACTCGACCATGTTTTGATTATAGCACATCTAATCAAAATAATTTTTCAAGTAGAATGGATCCCTTTCCACATCACCTAAACAAAAGAAATACCCAAAATAAGTATTCCGTAGAATTTCTACTTAAATTTTCTAATATTATCTTCTAATTCACAATAAAATTTGAATTACGAGAATTCCAACTTAAAACAACCATAACTTGCTCATTTTAACTTGAAATTTCGTATATAAGTAGTCGTTTTCTACCTCATCAAAAAGATCTATCTATTTTTAAGGTTATTTTTAACATTTAAGGTCGTTTGGGTCCAAAACTAGGATGGTACATATCTTATCATAAAGCTCCAGCCTTTATATTTTTACAACTTTTGAAGCTCTACACTATTTGCAAACTTTAAAGTAAACACAATATATTTATTCATTTGACAATCAATTGATATTTACATTAGCTCACATCATATACATGGTTTTAGTAATGTTGCCCCGAGAGTGATTTTTCACAAAACAATGTAATTTAGAAATTTGAAAAGTTAACTTTAGGAAGAAAATCTTTTGTCTTATAAAAGGGGAATTACAAATTTTTGTTTGTAGAAATGGAAATATATACATTTTCTTAATCTCAAAACAATTTTCATAGTTTATAAACTTGGTTTTCTCTATGTGGAGTACCAATGTCTATTTTAAGTTAGATGATCCTAAATTAGCTTATGAAAGATAGGTTTGTTCTTGGTTCTTAACACAACATTAACATGTCTAATAATATTTTAAGAAATTTTGCATGGTAACGAATTGCCAACATTTACTCTTAAAGAAAGTGTGTTTAGCTAACCACTCCTATCTTTAAGGAAAATTCTCTTAATGGTTGTAAATTTATTCTTTAAAAACCTTTAGTTTCATTTGAAGAAATAAGACATAATTTCTATTTTTATTTTGAAATTTTCCACCAAGGCAACAACTTTACTTGATGATCATGCATGCAAGTGAACATACTATTTATGCTAAAAATCAATTTATAAACTCATGTAACAATTAGCAAGAATGGAAAATCATAGAGTTAAATAAGAATAAGAATAGGAAGTCTTAGCTTCTTATCAAGACTTCCTAGAACTGAATAAATTCCAATTACCTTAAAAGAAAAAAAAAGAAAAAGAAATGAAAAAGAAGTAAGAAAAATCATAAAAGTCTTAGATGTTAATTCAAGGCTTCCCAAGACACGAAATACATCTAGTCTAAAAAATATAGCAATTAAGAGAAAAAAAAGTAGAAGAGAAAAAGAAAGAAATTTGGAGTCTTATATATACAAAGCTCCCAGGGCTTAGATTATGGACACATTTCAAAACATATTTTGATTTGATGATGGATAATTCTAAGACTAGAATGACTAGTCTTATCTATTATAAGCAGTAGATAAGAAATAATATAAGAGCATAATAAGATGTTATATTAGTGAGCTTTAGGCTCTAAATTATATCTATCTATATATATATGTACTTTTTACATATTACATATAGAAAGTTAGGTTAGGAGCATGAACAAAATAAGAACATAACAAGAATCATAAATGATTATGGTGTTGAACAAGATATGAACAAATTGTTGTTTCCATGATTGCTTTCTTAGCATAATGTTCATAGGGTTTTAGAAATCATAACATACAAAGTGCTCATATTAAGTTAGCATGAAAGAAAAGAGAGGGTTTAAGTAAGGTAGGTGATGATGGAGTTATGGAGAAATTTTTGTACAGTTTTGTTATGTGTAGAAGAAAGTATGTAAAGAATGAAAGAGTGAGGGGTATTTATAATTTTTTGAGATGAGATTAGTGTAAATTATATTTAATGAAAACGAAATAAAAATTAGATGTAAAGGAAAGAGAGGGGCATTGGCCACATGAAGGAGGGGAGAAAAATTGATTAAATTTAGATTTTATAATGAAAAGTAAGTAATGTGTAAGATATGTATGTATAAAGTTTTGTGGGAAAAGAAAATGTAAGAGTTCATATTGTAAAAGCATAAGAATAGGTAGTAAGAAAAAGTAGAGATAGAAAAATAGTAATGAATAGTAATAAATAGTAACTTGAATAATAAATAAGATAATAAATTATCGGCAACAAGAAAATATGTGTAAAAGGGCTATATTGATATTTTTAGATGTCAAAAATTTTATAACTGATATTTTACGATTCCTCATCTTATTGCGGTCTAGATATGTTGTCAGAATATTTTCACTATTTTACATGTCAAGATCCTGATTTTAGAAACTGATTTCGTTCATATTCGAAACGAGCAAGTTTTTGACGAATCTGGTATTTTTAGGTTAGATGACATTATTTTGGACTATAATCCATGGTTAACTCATTCTATTATTTTAGGATTTTGAGCGCGAGATTGCCTGATCTAAACACTCTAGTTCTTAAGGTAAACCTAGGTTGACTTTAGGGTTTTTGGTTTGACTTTCAGTTCTAAGGTTTATTTATAATTACTGTAAAATTAAGGGTTTACGCTAAGTACTTTGTGAATTGGACTATCTTAGTTTTCTTGTGCTTGCTATAAACTCCCTTGTTTTATATTAGCTTATACTTTGTTTATAATTTAGGTTAACAAACTTCTCTATTTCTATATGCTAGATAATAGGAAAATAGTGAATAGTAGGGATTGCCAACTTTCCTAAGGAATGCAACCTAGATATTTCTACTATGTTACTCTGATAGGTACACTTGCCTATTTGATCGCAGTTAGTTAGGAATTTAGAGAAAAGAATTGTGTGTTTATGCATGTTCATTTGATTTACAATATACCAAACACCAATGTATAATATGTATTATGTGATATAAAACTCATAAACTTACTACAAGATTACCTAAGTCTAAACAAGTCTTCCCATAAGCCTAAACAAGTTTGCACGCAAACTTAAATAAGTCAAACACAAGTTTAGACAGAAGTTCAAACTTAGCTCGTTTAGATAAACAATTTTCATTTTAAGCTCAAAATTGACTCATTTTGTAATTGTGCTTCACCTCAACCTTCCTAGTTGCATGTAAAAATATAAACCAAAGTTTTCATGTCTTTATGTTTTTTGGATATGATAGTATAAATCAACCTTTAAGAAACCTTTTTTTTCTTTTGAAATTTGTTCATGTTATATGAAAATCTTTAAAGGTGGGTTATTTAAGTTTATATGACAATGAAAAGTTATTTATTATTTCAAAATACGAGATTTAAAGAAACAAAGAAAGAAAAAGAAAAAACCTTGAAAAATATAAAGTCCTTCTCCAACCAAAGATGAAGATGTTTGAAAAATTAGGCATACGATAAATGAATGTTTAATTTGGTGACTTGAATTTGCACCAGACTTTCCTTAGAGATATAAATGTATCTAGTATAAATATTGCTAAAGAATATGCTTAGGATTCTCCTAAAATAAAATCTAGTCTAGAAACAAAAGTGAAAATTTTCTTAACCAAACTAGCAATACTATAATTTATGAATTTCAATAACAAGCTAAAAGTCATAAACTTAATTTCAAACCACAATCACAAGTAAAAGTGGACCTATCAATACTATAGTATATGGATTATATACGAGTGTCATCCAATAACAATAAATGAGGATTAATACTTACCCTAATCCCAAGGTATAGCTGTTCAAAGTTAAGTTTATTGTGTTACTAATAATTATCAATTTATCAATCTCAAATCTAGAATTTTAATAAAATCGATGAATGTGTAAAAATCGCTTAGATCTTAAATTGCCACAAGGTATTTATGTGATTACACTCAAGATAATTCCATTTTTATTGTAATTTCCTTAAAAGTTAGAAACTCTTAATGTAATTTGATACCTAAGATTATCGGAAAATAATCCTAGATTAATTAACCAAAATGTATTTCTAATTAAAACTCATAGAACATCATTATTGATCTAGAATTTCCTTATTAGGTTTGCACTTAATTTTGGAAATTTATGTCGTCTTTATGCCTAAGATTGGATGCAACTTTCTTTAATTGTGTGGATATATTCAATAAAGTAATATGTTAATTAGCTATAGTGAAATCAAATTAATAATTAATATTCTAGACTATTAACTTAAGACAAATAATAAAAGAAACAAAATTATCAAATTAAAAAAATCAATAATTGGAAATAAACACAAATCACTTAAACAGCCTAAGGTTCATCAAATTCTCGAGGAAGAGTTCTACTCCTAGATAGAATTAGCATTAAGAATACAAGGAGTAAAATCAAACATCAAAACAACAAATTAAACTGCCTGTTATATTGAATTTTTGCAAAGTGGTTAAAGCTTTGATCTTGATTTACTTGAACTTGAAGATGAAGTCTGTAATTGATTTTGTTTTCTTTCAAAGTTTAGATCTTCCCTTTTATAGAATATGTTAATTTAGGAAATTGTTCTCTTGGTTTGGAAAGTTTTAAAGTTTAAAACTTTCCTAAACAAGCCTAAGAACATTCTTTCCCCTCATAATAGGTAGCTTTCCCCTTTTAAAGTACAAATAAAACTCATGCTAAATAAAATGTGGTTGGAACATGCCTGAGTTATGATTTTGTCACTACTTGTGTCCCTTTTTGCTTGAATTTTCCAAAATAGAGGCTTGGGTAGGACACGACTGAGATAACATCATGTCACCAATCAAGTCTTTTTCAGTTGGAAATTCTTTACATTTTCCATGAAAAATTACATTACTAATGGCACACACTAACTCAACACTATGAAGAAAGTATAGGGTAAATTATTTCGAAATGTCATAGTGTTTAGGGTTAAGTTCATTTAAGATCATAATATTTTAAGTGGTTCATTTGAGGTCATAACGTTTAAGGAAGTAGGTCAATTGAGGTCACAATTGACATGTGTCACAAAATGGCAGGTCTTCTAAGTTTTAATTAAATTTTTCTTGTGTTGACACGTATCAATGGTGATCTCAATTGACCCATTTATCTAAATGTTGTGACTTCAAATGAACCACTCAAAACATTGTGACCTCAAATGAACCACTCAAAATATTGTGACCTTAAATGAACTTTCCCTAAATGTTGTGACCTTTCGATGTAATTATTCCTAATGTATATATGTGCTAAGCCAAGGGATTATGATTCAGTAGGCATTGATTTGATGCCTAAGAATTTGGTTAAGTGCAATGATGCATAAGTCGTGTTTAGTCTACAATGGATCAAACATAAGGATTAGTCGTAGGTTTCAAACCTTCATGATATAGTTCGTCTTCTTCCTCTATAATACATGCCAAAACAATGAGGTAAATTACATCAAAAGATATCAATATTTGAGGGTAAGTTCATTTAAGGTATCAATGATTTGAGTGGTTAAAAAGAGATATCAACATTTGGGGTAAGCTTATTTCAGGTATCAATATTTTGAGTGGTTAAAAAGAGGTATTAACATTTGACAAAATGAGTCAATTAAGGTATCAATAATTGACCATTGATGGAAAATTAAAAGATTTAATCGAAAACTAAATCAAACATCGATACCTTAAATCAACTTTGCAAAAATATGATACCTCATTTGATACACTTTATCAAACGTTTATTTTTTTTTTTAACTACTCAAAACATTGATACCTTAAATAAACTTATCCCAAAACATTGATACATGTTAATATAATTTATCCCAAAATAGTGATATTTTTCCTTCCTTGGGTAAATGCAGTTGTGGTGGGGGTTTGTATAATTTGTTTTGTGGTTGTCCGAGTCCATTTTTATCAAGTCTTTAATCCATTTGTGAGTTTCCCCAGTCTTTTGTCATGCTCAAAAAAAATAACAAAATGATATCAAAGATTTGATTTTCTCTAAATGTAAATTTAAGTTCCCAACCTCTTATTCCTTCCTTCTTCTTGTCACAACTTTCTTTTCCTTTTTGTGCATGCTTTCTTTTTCTTTCCTTCTTCTCAATATTTTTTTTGTCACTCTTTCTCTCTCTTCAGACCGTCTCTTTTTCACAAGAGACACCTCTCGTTCCTAAAGTCAGGCTTGCACAGTAAGCTCGCATGACACAAGGTTTTTCTTTTTTTTCTTTTCTTTTTTCAAATGAGATCCCTTCCTAGAAAAAGAAGGGCATAAGAAGGATTAAATTCTCAACATACTAGAAAGAGCACACACCACCAACCACTAAACTACTTGTAACTTTCAATGCTATTAACGTACCCAATAAATCTAAAGGAACAAACCTAAGCCAAAATTTTAACCAAAATAGATCAAAATTGGTCTAATTTCATTGTTTCTTGAAGGATTCATTCCCCACATATTTACTGAAATAACTCTCCACATATACTTGAATATTTAAAAAATATTTTCAATTTGACTAAAGGGTAAATTACACCAGAAGGTTCCAGTGTTTGAAAGTAAGTTCATTTGAAATTCTAGTGTTTTGAGTGCTTCAAAAGATGTGCCAACGTTTGGAAAAATGGATCAATTAAGGTCTCCATTGACACGTGTCAATAAGAAAAATATTTAATTAAAACTTAAAAAACTTGACACGTTGTGACACGTGTCAATGGAGACCTCAATTAACGTACTTCTTTAAATATTGAAACCTCAAATGAACTTACCTCAAATGTTAGGACCTTCTGGTATAATTTATTCGTTGACTAAATTATACTTAGATAGAAACCTAACTTTCACCTAACGTTGCTATAGATAGATTATTATTATTTTTTATAAATATAGTTTCTTAAATTATATGGACATAAAAATACAATTGCAACAAAATAGGATTTTTTTTTTAATTTATTAAAGAGTGGTGACATTTATATGATATTCCGTATTTCTAACAAAAAGAAATTACAATATAACACCTCCCCCAAGAAAGCATACGTAACAAATTTTGTAATTGTATTAATTTCTCCATTTTTTTTTCCAGTGAATAAACCTAACAACTAAGAAAAGATTCATAATTACACAATTGACATAAAAAATTAAATTTGTTAATGTAAATTCATAATTATCGAAATATAAAAAAATTCTTGTCCCAATAACTTTTAATTCTTTTGCCCAAACAATAATGCGCATTCCATCTAGGAAATTGAAAATATAAAACTCATGCTACATTACTTATTTGTATCACATGGGATAACATTGATTAAGATTAATGTAAACACAAAATAAAAATAAAATTTGGAAATAATAAAATAAGAAATAAGTCACATCAACGCATTTTAGTAATAGCTCACAAATTATTTCATTCAACACTGACCCATAACAACATATAAAAATAACATCATATAAAATTTTTATTAATAGAAAAAAAATTACAAAACTGATGCAAATTGATATAACCTAACTTGGCAAATATGATACAAAACAATGAAAATACAAATATTGTTAAGCGTGGTTATTAAAATCGCAAGTTTACCATTCATTTTAATGCATAGAATCTGTAAAATCGTACAAAATCATGTAAAATCATTAAAATTATAAATATGTAGAATCATACATTTAAATTCATAATTTGACCTAAAGTCTAAACCTGATCAATTTGTGATCTATTTTAATTAAGAAAAATTATAAAAAATCATAAACTTGTAGAAACGTATATTTAACTAGCAGTTTTGACATCTATGGTTATGTGGCTAGGAACTTGTCTAAATGAAGGCTCTTTTAGGATAAAAAATAAAAAATTAATAATAAAAAACACTCAAGCACACATGAAAATGCACCGAAAAATGCCTAAACATATCCAAAAAATTAAATATGTTGAATAAGTTATAAATTAATTAATTAATAAACATTTATGAGATGAAATATTCCATGGTCCAAGAGAAGAGAGCAAAAGAAAGGACATGTGTGTTTGTGCAATGCTGAATGTGAGAGGGAAAGAAAATGTGGATTTATATAAAGGTTATTGGATGCAACAAATCTCTCCACATTGCTGTTAGAAATTCTTAGATTTTACAAAAAACAAATCTTCATGTAAAACTAATTTCCAAATCAGGATCTTCTAAACATGATAGAAACAATCAAAATTATAATGGTTTTGATACATACCGTTGTCCATGATTTTGAATTCCAATCAAGAGAAGAAAATCTGTTTCGATTTTGTCTTGGTGATTTTCTCCCACTCTACCTTTCTCTTTTCTGTTTCTCTTTTGATGGTGGAGATTGAAAAAATTATTCTGTAATGAAAAGTCACATTACTTTTCTTTTAACTGTCATATATAAATAAGGAGAGTAGAGGGATTTGAAACCATATGACTCAAAATTACCATTATGCCCAAATGACCATCGTATTAAACCTTTCATATTAGAGTCATACCATAAGTCACATGGGCCATTAATGTTAAAATAATTTAACAATTGCTCCTCTTCAATGGTTTGAATGATGAGCAAAGTGGTGACATTTGTTGCTTCCTAATAATTCCAATACTGTATAGTTTCCCACATTTATGTAAGTCACAAGACTCGTTGTTTAGTCTATGTAATTGATGAGACTTACTGCATAGGCCCACCCATCGGTTAAGCCCATAGTCATTAAGTGAAGCTATTCAAACTAGTGAAATTGAATAGTTGTCTCTAATGAGCACTTTTTAAACCTAGAGAATGATAAATTTGTAGTAGTAAACATTTATCTCTATCAAATTGGTATAAATATTGACATTTCATTCGGTTTATGTATCAATTTCAACTTAAAAGTGATGAAACGCTCATATTCGGTTCAATTGCATAAAAAAATTGGAGCATATGGATCAATGGTTAACATTTTCATTAAAAATACATGATTTTCTCAATTCTAGTAATATAATTTCTTGGAGTTATGTTACGTTATTGAAGTGTTCGAGATAAGCTTACAAGTAATGTACTAAATAAGAACAAGCTCATTTTGTTCAATAATTTGCATTTGGAAATAACTACTACACTATTCAAAAAGATGCTTGTTTATTGTAGTGTTTAAGTGCAAAACTGAGAAAAACATATGCTTAAAATGGTAGTTGAATCCCTTGAACTAGAATAATGCTAAGCAATAGATTAATTGTAGCATCTAAAAGCAATGTTAATCTTCATCAAGTTGCTATTACGACTAATTTGATGGCAACAACAAGTAGCAACTATTGTAAGGTAAACCAACTTGCAGCGAATGAATTGAATGGGGAGATAGCAGATGCATCAAGTTTGCCTTAGGGAACAACAATTAGTTATTTTTAGAGCATTCATGGACCAATTCGGAATGCTTAAGGCACAATAGAGTGTCCAACACCATTGAAATAAAGCACCAACAATTGTGTTTGGACGCCAGTTAGGTCCTTGATTGATGC